>OY751313.1:39025344-39759543 GCA_963564615.1 Rhorus exstirpatorius
CCCACTATATCAAGGCCTATCCATATTTTATACGGATATACATAAAAGTATATATGCGCATAGAACCACCATGAGAATGAATTACGCATTACGAACGACCAATCGCGTTGCGTGTCAATTCTTCTAGCCAATATTCTCCGAGCCCCCCTCCCCCTCCCTCCCTCCCTCCCTCTCTCTCTCTCTCTCTCTCTCTCTTTCTCTTAGACCGAAGAAACGCATGCTTGTAACACTCCGCCAACTCTCCAATATTGTATATACAGCCCAGACGCTGCCGGATAGAAGAAAAACCCAAAATGGCGCGAGAAAGAGATATTATTATTTCGAGGAGGATTTGAAAAAAAAAAAAATTAGTTGCTAATGTCAATTTTGGACTCCGAGGTCCCGAAAATGCGCACATGGGCGTTGAGCTACCCTTTTCCGCGTTCTTCAATAGTACTTTTTTTTTACCCTCAAGAGTACCGCGGTCGAGTATCCCAGACCCGTGGAAACACGTTAAAATTTATCATTTTCTCATCTTCACAAAATTTCAACCCGCTCAATCGAATTTATTTAGTAAACTATCGATGCGCCACGTAGTACTTCAACTTTACAAGTGGATTCTTGACAGTTTTTCCTGTGACTAGAAAAACAAAAACTATTTTTTTTGTATGTTGATTCTAGCTATTGGTAATTTGCAACGATAGAAGCCGGGTCTGGGAAACCAAGTTTGTATATACACTGAGTTGGCAAAAAATTTCTGCGTGTGTGTGTGTGTGTGTGTCTGTGTACTTCTAATAGTATTAACTTATTTCCCCCCTCTAGGTTCTTGGGGAACGTTATAGCAAACTGAGTTTTTTGAGTTTTTGATATTATTACATATATTTTTTGTTTTTTTTTTAAATATTAATTCGTAACTGTGCAATTTCAAAAAGATTTATCGAAAAAATATGAATTTTCAGGATTGTGTTTTTTTTTTTTTGCAGTAATATTTACAGAGACAGCAGAACTTGCAGGGCTCTATGGTATAAATGACAAACAATTTTTACCGCGTTAGAGAAATAGATCGAACGCGAGCGAAAAATGTGTATAGCTTAGCCAGGGTTGAAGCTGGAATGAAAACGATGGAGCAAGGGTCGAGAATGAGGGTGAAGAAATTTAGAGAGAAAAAAAAGTTGCGAGTCGACGATTGTTGTAGCATGTGCGCAGATAGATCTACGAAATAAATCTTCATGCTCTCGCCTCTCTTGAATATCTATACGTATATACGTGACTCTCCCGCTATAAAGATCGAGTCTTCTGGTGCTCTTGATATGCTGGCGCATCAGCGAGAGAAAAGCGCACGAAGGAAAGGCAAAGTTGGTCGGAAGGGCAAGAGGTATAGGAGTGACGATGAAGGGGGGCAAGCGAGCAGAGAACATCCAGGATCTTGCCTCGTGAAACTAGCCTTTTGACTTCGTGAAGAAGCCTAGGAACGACTCTTGGACTGCCGAAACGAATCTTCCTTCGTATACATACGAATCTCTCTCCCCCCCCCCCCCCTTCTTCGTCGTCTTCTTTTCTTCGCTTTGCTATACTTGGCCCTGTGCCCCTTTCAACCCTCTCTCTCTTTCTTTTCCCTCTCTGATTGCATGACGGGAAACCTCAGAGAACGCTCAACTCTGTGAAGAATGCGTATAAAACCTTGAAATTTGATATTTTATCAATAAGATTATATATTTTAATGAATTCGCGTATTATTGTACTCCGAAAGTATTTTTGGAATCGTATAGGTAGAGAGAGAGAGAGAGAGAGAGAGAGAGAGAGAGAGAAATAGGAGACAGAATATTCATTTTTATTCTATCTAGTCATGTAATTTTTCGGACTAGATGGCGAAGATTATGTGGAATGAAAATTATTACCGCGGTTTAAATGAAACAGGCCCCGAAGTCTTTGTATAAGCACAGATCTCACATTCTAATGGCGTTGAGGCCATATCATATTGTATGTCTAATACGCGTGTATTCGTATGATAAAACCCGATGAAAATTTACGCAAGAATTTGTATATTTTCGTCAAGGTAACGTAGCTTTCAATATCTTCCTATACACAATGATATTTTCTGCCGGTTACATCGACGTGTCGCGAACAATTTTTTTTTTACCCTAGCCTCGCGGATCATTAGTACCAATGTATAAATAGATTGCTAAAGCGTCACGTAGAATTTTTCATCTGGTTGACGAGTGTATATTTTTTTTTTTAAATTCTTAATTCAGAGACGCACCGAGCAAAAAGAGGATTTATCTGGATTAAGAAAAAAAAATTATTTCACGTCGAACGATCGTTTTCATTTGTAGAAAATATACTTTTTCCAAATTATCAGGATAATGATTATTATCTAGCTCAGAAATTCAGCCCCTATGTCAGATATAATCTGCATTATTACCATTCATCGTAACTTTCGTCTACAACACGTATATAAAGAATTTTACATTCTTATCTTGGATTTGCCTTAATTATCGAATCTTCTTTTGAAAAAAGGAAAAATCACACCTTAACTTCGACTCATATATATCAGGTAATATTAATGAAATAATTTATTTTAAAAAATCTGCGATATTCGTATAGAAGCCACGAAGAAAATTTCCCATTTTTTATAAGAATATAAACATGGATTGAATGTGAATTAAATGAATATTTTTGAAAAATCCATCCGGATGTGCAGTGACTCTTTTTCCGCAAGATCAAATAATCCTTGAAGAACGATTCTGGCCCCTCGAAAAAGATCGATTAATTGTTTACCGTTGTCGAGAATTACGCCATTTGCCACTTCTCGATACGAAGACGGACAATTAGCGGTACGAAAATGATTTATTGATGGAACCGCTATATCCTTTGCCGTCAAAATGGCGGTTCACTCGATCTCCTATATATATATATATATATATATATATATAGACCTGCGACTGTTCGGCCCCGCAGAAGTTCTTTAAAGTCTAAAGTCATGACAGTATTGCCCCACTGCCGGGAGTAATTGCAACGCGTTAAAAAAAAATCATGTTCAAATGGCTGCGCAAGCCTCGTTATAGAAACATTACAACTCGTTGTATGCATGGAAAAAAAAGAGCAGTTATAACGAGAATATAATGGTCTCGAGGAAATATGATACTAAATCTTCAACGTCGACAGCACTTCAATCGGTATACTTTAAGGAAAATGTTTTAAAAAAACACAAATTACGGTAAACGGCCCAAATAGTAAACGCGTCCCAGTTGTTGACGATCCGGTATATATCGTTAATAATAGTTTACATATTATATATTTTATCGGAACGTTGATTCAATATCCGCAAATAATGATTCGGTTTTGAACTTTCCGACTAGAAAAAGTTCAAAGTAGTTACTATTTTCGATATATTATGAATTTAGCTTTAAAAATCGGCACTTCTATTTTTTCCGTCATTGACTGGGACAACGAATTTTGGACTTGTCCGAGTTGTTGATTGGTGTTCCCCATAACCTAAACAGTTTTCAGTTTTCTCCAATTCCCTTAGAAATTCAGCGCAATGTATTGAATTTTTTTCATTTGTTCGTCAAATAAATATAAATGGAACTAAGTAAATGTGAAATAAAAGTATAATAACTATTTTTTCGAATTGATTGATTGATTGTTCGTTAACTGGGACTCTGTCTAGTCATTATCTGGGCCAGCAAGTTGGCGGGTTGTCAGTAACTCGGACATCAAACTCGCATTTTTAATTTGCTTATTTATCCTGATTTTTCAACATTTTTACGAAAAATTCCATATCATTACATTCGGCATGAACGAAATTGTTGATATGAAACCAATTTGTTTGGATATCGTACTCAGATATGATTGAAAGATGTCAAAAGAATGTGAATCCTCCGTTAAATGTTCATTAACTGCGGGACATTCACCTTACCTTAAAGTAAAATGTACTGCTCTTTCTCTATATTTGGACAAATGAAAAATTTAAAAAAGTCATCGTTCTCGAGAAGTAATAGTTTTTAAGTAAATCTAAAGGATTTTCCGGGTTCAACCAATTTATAAACCTTTTACTTATTGGCAGGATTAATTATCGGCAGAATTGACGGTTATATTTCTCTTAAGCTCATACCTTTGTATATATACTTTCATTAAGAAAGTATGAAGATTTTGGACCGAAGCAAAGAAGAAAAAAAAACTTGCACATTGCTTTCTCATTATTTTACCTTGCTAACAAATATCCCTCTATGAGCAAGTGGGTTTTTTCAAACTTGGTTTTCTCATAAAGAAAGCTTCGTGGGCGAGATAAAATAATGAGGAAGGAATGTGCGAATTTCTATTTTGCATGCTTTTTTCACGAATTCGATTTCAATAATTCAAAATTTTTAACGTTGTTTCAAAGTAATTTCACGATTATAATATCCGAAACTGCAGAAAAATTTATCCTTTACTTATCGGCTAAATCAATACCGTTGAACAAATAGCCATTACTCACATCGTTATGGATCTTACCATGTAGGGCATAATTAACATTTTAACGAACATTACTGTCCTCTGTTTTTGTTGCGTCAAGTGCTGGCTCGATATTAAAAATTTTTTAAAAGTCAGAGCAAGAATATCATTTTCCATAAACATTTAAAAAATATTTAAAAATTCAAAATTTTAAAAAATTCAAAATTTCATAAAATCTGAACCCTTCTATGGATTGACGCTCAATTGAATGCCAAACATCCTTGTCTCTTAGCCTATATACGTAAGAAGTTTCGACCCGATAGCTGAAAATTTACGAAAGTTGGGTACAGACTTTTTTTTTGAAAAATTCGAAATTCTATAAAATCTGAAATTTTCGAGCAATTGTGACAGAAATTGTAAAAAAAACCATGAGGATTTACTCCTCTATTTATGTGCGAAATTTAGGCACGATTGCTCAAGACGTTCTCGAAATATAAGTGTTTGAATTTTGCACATACATACCAGCATTTTTTTCAAAATATGATTGCTTGAGTATTTGGAACATTTAAAGCACTCTGACATGAAGATCTCTTTGTTTTTTTTTCATGAAAACAAAGCTTCCTCCACGAGGAAACAAAAAAGGGCATAAAAGTGGGTACTATCGTACTTTTAAACCATATAAACAACCCAAAAACGTTATTTTCATTAAAAAAAATTTATTTATAGGTTACGATTCTCGTGAAAAGTGACATTAATGCGATAAATTATACAATACATTCTTGACTGACGGAGCATTGACCGAAAGTCCCTTAATGAGACGCCTGTTTTGTTCGGAGTCGAGGCTCAGCCGAGGCGGATGAGGGCGAAAAGTTACTGAATTTAGTCTGGTCTCTGTCGGGCAAGAGAAAAAAAAGAGGGACCAGCGGGAGAGAGAGAGAAAGAGAGAGAAAGAGAAAGAAAGAAAGAAGTAAAAAAAGAACGGAGAGCGGAGAAAAGAAAATCTTTCTATCGCGCTGCAGTGGACTATATATATATATATCGCTATATATGTATATAGTCATGGCCTACGTTCGCGTAGTACGAAGTCTGCCTGAGGGACCTTATCGCCTAAGAGAATCGCCATGGCATAGTCTATGCGTCACTGCGCTGCGCGCATTCACCTTCTTCCTGCTCTCTCTCTCTCTCTCTCTCTCTCTCTCTCTCTCTCTCTCTCTCTCTCTCACGCTGTTTTTCTATCCTAGAGTCCTGGTGCATGTGCGTGCGAACCAGTGAAGCCCCAAAATTTTCATTCGCCCTGCGCACATTCGCGCAGCGCGCGCGCACGCACATACGCACACATATGCTCATTCACAATACAACGAGACGATGGGTCGAAAATAATCAATTAGTGCTTCCTGGCAAGACTCGAGGGTCTGTATATACAGCAAGTGTTGGGGCTTATTGTAAAGAATGAAATCGAAACCCCACCTGTTTTATGTCATTTTTACTTTTCCTCTCGCCACACGTTCGCCATCAAATCCCGCAGTATGGAAAGTCGTAAAATAAAAACACGCCGCCATTTTACATCGTTTTTATTTTCTATTTCCATTTTTCGTCATGACGATTCATTATTTTTTTTTTTTTCAACTATCTTTCAATTATCAAATTAACCTCTTATTTCACTCTCATTGCTTCAGTGCCCTTTTATAACCTTAGTTAGTGTATTAAAAATTTGTTTTTTTTTCTGTCAAAGTTTTTTTCCTTCTACAGTATACAGACACATCGAAAATTATTTTGGAAATTCGTGTAAATTGGAAATTTATTTTTATAACTCATCTATCCGCGTAATTTTATATTGTCGATGAGCACAGCATATGTCATAATCTCACGCCTACTTGCTCGGCGAGCTAGGGGAGAGGTTAAGGTCACTATACCATGAACTTGATTCTCACATTCATCGTTACTGATTTTTTTTTTATCCTTCACGAATAATGCACAGAGGGGAGCATATGCTCTCGAAAAATTCGAGCGAGGATTATTCGATCTTTCACGCGAAATAAATAAATCCGGGATCGTAAGATTTGTCACGAAGTATAATGACCGGTCGCGGTAACCACAATCCATGAACCCGCGACATATTTAAACGTGCTTTATATGGAATATTAAAATCGTGTAATCGAATTCACATGTACAGCGAGAGAAATAATAGAAAATTCGTGACCAAAGTAAATTTATGCGATCATTAATTAAGGTATTCGAACCGTACAAAACCTAACATTCCAAATATAGTTGCAGAGATTATAACATATTTATATCCCCTTATTTAAATTTTTCAACATTCATTTCATAATTCATCTACCGCTTTATTAGCTCCTGCAATGATACTACTTTGAGCCTTATTCTTCCGTTATTACGTTATTACGCGTATTTAATCGTTATTCAATCTCTTTATTCAGGATAAATGTGACACTATTTTTTTTTCTGCATGCATGTGTATTATATATATATGATTCCAATCGAAGGTGGCAGGAGATGAGCCCTTCCAATTTCAAGTGAATATATTAGCAAATTTATAATCAAGTAAAGTAATTGGAGAATGATCGTGAATCTCGCCACGCGAGCTCCCACGGTTTAATTATAATTTTACAGTAATTAATGTTTCTAAATTCTTCTGGGAATGGACTACGAGACTTGATTGTCTCGAATTGTTTTCACGGTGATGAGAGGAGAGAGAGAGAAAAAAATTTGACAATTTTCCATGAGACCATCATGGTCGCCATGATCCAGCGATCGCCCCTTTAGTTTGCCGTGACTGCTGTTTTCGAAGTCGATGCCTTCGAGAAAAGTTTTTTTCGGCGGTATATGTGCATGCGAGACGGAACATATGAGTCCCATGAAAGATTGCCTCTTCCTCCCTCTCTCTCTCTCTCTATACATATATATTATATATATGTATATATAAAATATATTAGTCTCACGTATATATGCGATACATCAGGTACACACGAGCAGTCGAGCAAGAAAAAAAAAGCGTGGAGGGGAACGAAGAAGTATAGTTAGGGCATACAGTAGGAGGAATGCGACGAGATGATGGTATAAGGTGAATCTTTTTCTTCTCACCCTCGCGGCTCAGCCACCTGATCTATCCGCGTATTATATGTATATATATATATATGTATACATTTATACAACTATTATAATTCTTATGCACAGAATATATATACAGCCAAACTTTCGTATCTCCCCACCACGAAAATATTTTATCCGAATGCAAGAGCGATCCGTGCGAACGAATGAAAATATACGATATAAACCATCCGAGAGTCGGGTCAACGCCACGATCTAAAAAAAAAAAAAAAAAATAAAAAAAAAAAAATTCATTTATATTCTCGTATTGTATTCTAGCGATATGCGATAATTCATGGGTTGCATAAAACGCAGTATCCCAGGATCCATGGAAAAATTTCATCTCGTCCTTTGTTCTCTCTCTGTGTTAAAATTTGTACGACTTTTGTGAAATCATGAATAATTCTAGTACAAAAAATCAGCTCGACGACGACGACGACGAGCGCTAAAGTCGAAAAATTTTCGAACACTATAACGACGATATTCAGGGAATTTCTTCGATACAATTCAGGAATTCAGGAATCTTTCGATGAATTTTCTTTTCCACATATTGTTCTTTTTTTTTTTGTTAAAAAATAAATCCCCATCGGGGGAATCAAAGTAAAAATTAAGCAAAAAAAAAACCAAATCCAGTGGTGATCTTAGCCGTAAGATTTTCTATTATGCAACGGCGTGCAGTGCTGGAGATGCATGAAATAATTCTCATATTTCAAAATTCGTTTATATGCGCCAATCGAAGCACTTTTTCTTGCCCCTTTGGTGAAAAGCTTCGGGTGTGCATCTGGCACGGATTCGATTCCCCAGTTTCCCCGAGCCCTCATGTGAATGCCATACGATATTTCATTCTCGCATTATTTATGCGCAATTTTTAATTGACTTGTTTTTTTTTTTGTCTCATATCATATTCATGGGAGTTATAGAAAATAATTGCATACAATAATTCTACAGGGGCGAATTCACGATTTGACGCAAAATTTTACGTTGTTTTTCCTTGTGTCTAGGGGAGGAGAGACGCGATACGTATATCAAAAATTGCCTAGGAATATCTCGTCGAGTCAGGCGATAAGTAAATATTATTTTTTCAAAAATGTTCTGCACTATCTACGAGCTTGTCAGTCGTTACGACTATCACGTACATATATGTGTGTATATGCGTGTTTCGTCACGTGAAAACTCAGGATACCTTCGTCAAATAATGATCACGGTAAAATGTCACAGCAAAAACAATGTTGAGCGAAGGAAGAACGCGTGAAAAATATGTATATAATATAAGAATATATATATAATATAAGAAGCAAGTGTCGATATAAGATGGTATATAATCGACAACTGTTTGCCCATCGCCATACATCCGACATACATGTATAAAACGTATATATAGAGGCACCGGGAGCGATAGCACGAGAGTTCCTCACGATTATATGTGCGTTTTGTCGTCGCAGAGAGTCTCGCGCTCCTATCATTTTCTAGGTCACGATATGCGCGTATAAAACGCGTTCGTCGGCCTCATAAACGACATCGACGACTATAAACGATCCTAACCGCGATCTGCTGCTGCTATCCCCCCTCGCTGCACACATACGCGCCGTGCTATTTTGTTGCGCGGCGACGCTATAACCAAAATAACGTATATTTATCCATATACACAGATACATATATATATATATATATATATATATATATATATGTTTGTATTTTGGTCACTTTCATGACACATTTTTTTTTTCTCATTAAAATGTCTATTTACCCATAAATAAAGCTGTGTTAAAACGATTTAAAAAAATTATTAATACATCTCGATATATATCGAAAATGATGTAAGGTGGACACTCCAGTAGCACTCGCAATATACCATGTGGTCACAATGATGACACTATATATGATAAAAATCGTCATCAATGTGACCACATAATATATAATAATTGACTATACATTTCGAGTACTCTATCAGGTCACTATGGTGACTATATATAACTTATATAGAGTCACGATAGTGACCAGATAATATAAATGAAAGAGTCACGATAGTGACCAGATAATATAAATGAAAGAGTCACGATAGTGACCAGATAATATAAATGAAAGAGTCACGATAGTGACCAGTTAATATAAATGAAAGAGTTCATAATGAATTCAATATGAATATCTACCTACAATCAAATAGTGTTCGATACTCGTGCGAAATGAGGCGTTTATGCTGTCCGATGTTTTCAGCACTCATGGCTGCCGCAACGCTCGGCGCCGAGCGTGGCCTCTGCCTCCACTACGGTTCGTGCTGAAAACATCGGACTCGTCTGTAAACGCCTCACATTTCGCACTCGTATCGAAATGTATTATTCTGGTCTTTTTGACGACTGTATATATACACATATAGAATCAATTGTGATATGATACAGATCGAATTAGCAAAATTTTATAGTCAATATTTATTGAGGATCATATTTATGATTCACGAATTCAAAATTTCCACTTGTTTGGTAAACACCATTGGTGCCATCTATTGAATAAGATCTCACACAGAATTTAAGATTCTACAAAATATATCTTCTTGCCGGAAGTATAGCTACTCAAGGAAAAAAGTAGTATCAACTGAAAACATCTAGGAAATTTTTCGGTTCGAGGTTCGTACACTGTTGTATTGTGTTCTCATACATTATAGAGGTTTTTCCCCGCAGTATGTAAGTGAGCGTCGAATATGCCGCATTATTACGCACGTTCCGGTACAGTGTTTAACGGTTTATCAAAGCATACGTCTCGTGATATAATCGAAAACTCTTTTCTTGCAAAGTGAGAAAAAAAAATTTCAAATTTTCTGTCACAGTAAGTATGATCGTAAACAACTGCATATATTTAGGCAATAATGTTTTGTTTTATATCTCAATCGTGTGTTAGCGAGATTTATAACATTTCATATCAAATGGTTATTTCGGTGACTAATGTCACCGAAGTGACCATAAAATATCAAATATGAAATTAGTATCGAATCGTTTTTTTGTAACACATGTGCAATACGTAGGTAACCTCGAATGCCGGTTCTTTGCTACTGCTTTAAGATTTTAATAAATATTTATTGAGAAAAAAAATATATCAAAATTTCTGTCACAGTACATATGATCGTAATCAATTTTATATATTTGAACAATAACGTCTCGTTTTATAATCTCGATCGTGTAATAATGAGATTGATAAAATTTCATATTGAATGGTTATTTCGGTGACTACTGTCATCGAAGTGACCATAGGATATCAAATATCGAATCAGTGCAAAGTCGTCTTCTTTGTCACTTATGTATAATACGTAGTTAACCTCTAACATCGGTTATTTGCTACTTCTTCGAGATTTTAATAATTATTTATTGAGAAGAAAACATTTCAAATTTTCTGTCACAGTACGTATAATCGTATAATAAATTGTATATATTTGAACAATAACGTCTCGTTTTATTATCTCGATCGTGTGATTATGAGATTGATGAAATTTCATATCAAATGGTTATTTCGGTGACTAATGTCACCGAAGTGACCATAAAATATCAAATATCGAATTAGTATCGAATCGTCTTCTTTGTCACTTATGTGTAATACGTAGTTAACCTCGAATACCGCTTATTTGCTACTGCTTCGAGATTTTAATAATTATTTATTGAGAAGAAAACATTTTAAATTTTCTGTCACAGTACGTATAATCGTAATAAATTTCATATATTTAGACAATAACGTCTCGCTTTATATTTTGATCGTGTGTTTCCGAGATTTATAACATTTCATATCAAATGGTTATTTCGGTGACTAATGTCACCGAAGTGACCATAAAATATCAAATATCGAATTAGTATCTAATCGTCTTCTTTGTCACTTATGTGTAATACGTAGTTAACCTCGAATACCGATTATTTGTTACTTCTTCGAGATTTTAATAATTATTTATTGAGAAGAAAACATTTTAAATTTTCTATTGCAGTATGTATAATCGTAATCAATTGCATATATTTGGACAATAGCGTCTTGTTTTATATCTTGATCGTGTGTTTGCGAGATTTATAAAATTTCATATTGAATGGTTATTTCGGTGACTAATGTCACCAAAGTAACCATAAAATATCAAATATCGAATTAGTACCAAATCGTCTTCTTTGTAACTTGTGTAAAATACGTAGTCAATCTCGAATACCGGTTCTTTGCTACTTCATCGAGATTCTAATAGTTATTTATTGAGAAAAAAAAATTCACATTTTCTTTCGCAGTACGTATAATTGTAATCAATTGTATATATTTGGACAATTACGTCTCATCTTATATCTCGATTCTGTGTTTTTGAGATTTATAACATTTCATATCGAATGGTCATTTCAGTGACTAATGTCACCGAAGTGACCATAGAATATTAAATATAGAATTAGTACCAAGTGGTCATTTTAATAACTTATTCGCAATACGTAGTTAACCTCGAACACCGGTTCTTCGCTACTTCTTCGAAATTTTAATAATTATTCATTGATTTTTTTTAGATTCGTTCCAATAAAAAAATAAAGAAAAGATGAGAGAAAGGAAAAATAAAGCGAAATTAAAAAAACCAACAGAGAAAAGAACAACAGGTAAGAATTTCGTAATATTCCCTTTCTTCTTATTCGGCTCCATTTTTTTGTATGTTCCGAATATATCGAATCATAATATCATACTGTATGTATCGAATCATAATTCCTTATGTAATATAATGGTTATAAATTTATTTACAGATTGCTCAGACTCCTCGAATCGCAGAGTAACTCGAGCCTTTCATAATTCTGGGAAGCGAATTACGCGATCACAAAAAAACGACAATAATGACTTTGAATCTTTGGAAAGTTCAAAGCCCAGAAAACTTACGAAGAATACTTCTACACCAAAAACTCACAATCCGAGTAAGTAATCAATGATTAACTCATATTAATTTTCGGTCTTAATTACATACTTAATCTCGTTCCGTAGAGAATAAAGGTATTCAGCATCAGTCAGCAGATATGAAGCGCGATGACACTGCGCAGAGAAAAAGTGAACCAACTCCAATTGATGATGAGCTTCAAAATAGTTCTTTGGCAGTGATCGTCAGCGTCAATGCAGGCTCTAGAGATAATCTCGAAAATGCTTCTACCCCACAAAGTGACCATCATGCAACAAATCACAATGGAAATGTTCTTATATACGATTCCTCCGGTCAGTTATCCGAACTGCAAATGGATGTGACTGAGAGTATTTTGATCAGTGAACAATTATTACTTCCACCTGCGAATACTCAAAGCCTCGAAGATAAAATTTCGATCTCCATTCCCACATACTCGTCGTACAATGGTCCAGAAATGGGAGATATAGAAGAGAATGAGCGGCTCTCCTTACATGAAATTATCGAGGCCAGTTTCAGTGATTCAGAGCTTGGATTTGAAAAAAGACCAGTGGATATACAAAATATTGACGACGTCATAAATAACCTCGATGATCCTGAATTAACTATCAGTGATGGAGTTGATACTATGATAAACGAAAATTGGAGCAATGTCTCTGGTTCTGAAAATTTCGAAAGCATCAATCCACATGCGATTCATCAAGAAAATTCTTCATCTTCCGACGAGTTCAACGTGACAAATGACGAGAAAAATCACGATAGTGTGAATTCAACTATCGACGATCGCAACGATGATACATTCAATATCACCAATGAAGAACAGGACGGTACAGTTACCAGCGGAAAATTTTCTGAATCCGACAGTACCCCGGTGAATTTATCTTCTAATCTGGCAGTCAAGACTGGTGCAATTGACGATCAAAAGCTCTTTGCAATGCCAGGTGTTTTGAAAAGTAAATTGAGTTTTTGCATGTATTGCAAAAAACTGCAAACGGTCATTAGCCGTCATTTGGAGACAGTCCATCGAGATGAGCCGGAAGTGAAGAAATTCGCTGTTCTAAAAAAAGGTCTGTAAATTAAATTATATTATGATAAATAGTAAATATAAATAAATAGTAAATATAATATAATAAAATATAATAAATATAATAGTAAATATAACTAAATTGTAAATATAATATAGTAAAATATAATAAATATAACAGTAAATAAAAATAAATTGTAAATATAATATAATAAAATATAATAAATATAATAGTAAATATAAATAAATAGTAAATATAAAGTGATAAATAGTAAATCATGATCATATTATTATCTAACATTATTTAATTTTTAGGAACTTACGAAAGAAAACAAATTATAGAAACGTTGAAAAATCAAGGCAACAATCTGTACAACATGGATGAGAGGTATAATAAAACTGGAGAATTGCTGGTATCCCGAAGACCAAGGGAGCGTAGAACGGCCACCGAGTACAGAACTTGTCACAACTGCAAGGGTTGTTTCTCCAGAAACACGATCAGACGTCATTTCAAAAGATGTGTTGGATCATCAAGTAAACACAAACGCCACAATATTATTCTTTCCCGGCGGATTGAAGGTCGCCTCCACGAAGAAGCATGTGAACGTTTCGTCAAAATTTTCTCAGTATTAAGAGAAGATGAAATCACCAGATTAGTTCGGTATGACGAGTTGCTGGTTAAGTTTGGCAATGCCATGTGCGACAAATATAAAAAGCCGCAACAGGAGGCAATGATCAGGAATCGTATAAGGACACTTGGCCGGTTGTTAAAAGCGATGAAAGAAGTAAATCCAGCTATCACAGACTTCATGTCAATTTACCATCCCAACCTCTACAGGACGATGATTACCGCCGTGAAGAACCTGTCAGATTTCAACGACGAAACGGGTGAAGTTGAAAACTCGTCTATCGCCATTAGCATCGGTATTTACGTCACAGCCGTTGGTGAATTTTTGAAGCTCCTTACTATTGAAAAAGACGATGATGCTCATCAAAAACTTGTCGAGAAATACTTATTCTTGCACAAATCTCAATACACTACACGTGTTAACCGAGTCGCTCTTGAAGCGCAAGCTAAGAAGCATCGAGAACTGAAGAAGCCTTTGCCGAAGACGGATGACATTCGAAAATTGTCTGACTACGTAAACGAGAACAGGAGGGCTGCCTATGGAAGATTGCAAAAAAAATATACCTATGAAGACTGGTTGAAACTTCTCCAATATACCCTAATATCTATCCAGATATTCAATCGACGTCGATCAGGCGAAATCGAGCGAGCTGAGATCAGTGACTTAAAGAAGATTGAAAAAATCAATGAGAACACGAATCTGGAATTATACAACCAACTCACGGAGGAGCAAAAGGCTACCGTTTCAATTTACTCGAGATTTATAATTACCGGTAAATTGCAACGCGACGTTCCTGTTTTACTCGACAGAGAAATGGAGGACTGTTTGAGCTTATTAATATCCTACCGTCAAGCTGCTAGAATTCCAGCAAAAAATCCTTATGTTTTTGGCATCCCTGGTTTTGAAGATGGTCGCCTCAAATATTTGCGAGCATGTTCACTCATGAGACAATACGCGCAGGAGTGCGGAGCCGAACATCCTGAGAGACTTCGGGGTACAAGCTTAAGGAAGCATATGGCAACTACTTGCGCAGCTCAGAACGTCAACGAAAATGAAATTACAGATATTGCCAATTTCATGGGCCATGCAGAGACCATTCACAGGTCTCATTATCGGCAATCGGTGGTCTCGCGAGATGTAATTGGCGTATCAAAACTTTTGCGCTCCGCAATGGGCTATGACAATACGCCAGTAATAGATGACGCCAGTGTTCCAAAGGTTCAAAATAAAAGAAAAATATTAACGGAAAAAAAAGTAAATCACGAGCATTATTCAAGTGAATCAAGTGATTCATCAGCATCACCTCCAAAAAAACAAAAAAGAAAGTCATCAATACCGAACAAAAAAAAAAATTCCAAGTCCAAATCCAAAAAAAGTCCAAGAGATATAAGGGACAAAAAAAGTAAAAAACGATGGTTGCAACAGGAGAAAGATGCTGCTCTTTATGCATTTGGAACGTTGATAAAAGAAAATAAATTGCCTTCCACGAGAGCCATTAAAAAATTTCTAGAGGAAAACAAACACGTTGAACGAACGATCGAGCAAGTAAGGACATGGGCATCAAATGAGAAAAAGAAATGGAACATAGATCAGTGAATCCCGCTTGAAAAAAATTTCGTTTTATTTATTTTTTTTTTTTTTTTCTAAAACATTCTTTTTCTTTCATTTCTGTTCTAAAAAAAATATGAAAAAAGATGTGGATTGGTAAGATTTTTTTTATTTTGAGTTTTATGTACTAAAGTTTTCTGTACTAAAAAAAAAAATTTGATGGTGTTATCAAAACAAAAAGTGTAACATGTGTAAAAAAATTTTCTATGTTTTTATGTCCTAAAAAAAATATGAAAAAGATGTGGATTGGTAGGATTATTTTTTATTTTTTTTATTTTGAGTTTTATGTACCAAAGTTTTCTGTACTAAAAAAAATATTTGATGGTGTTATCAAAACAAAAAGTGTAGCATGTGTAAAAAAAATGTACTAAGTGTTTATGTACTAAAAAAAATATATGATGTTGATTATAAAAATATATGATGATGTTATCAAAACAAAAAAATGTAACATGTGTAAAAAATGTACTAAAAAAAATATATGATTTGGAATATAAAAATATATGATGGTATCATTAAAACAAAAAAATTATAACATGTGTAAAAAAATGGGTAAAATAAAATTCGTTTACCGTTCTTTCTTCTTCATTCTTCCTTATTATTTCTAATTTATAAAGTGTTAATTTTCTCTAATGATCAGTTTTGCGACTTTGGTCACAGAAATTAACAATCAATTAACTACTGTAAGTTCTAGTCACGAAAATAGCCAGAAAATATAATGTGGTCAATTTGATCACTTTCCCAGAATATATATTATTTCTGTCATTGTCATCGAAATACCTCTTTAATGTTTGTTGGATATTTCGATGACGGTCATTAAAATGTCCACTAAACATAAAATGTGTTGTTCCGTGACTCTTTAAAAAATTCCGTATATATACTCAAAAATCATTTTGATGACCGTCATGGAAATACCCAGTTAGAATGAAAGCATAACGGTGACGGTCATGGAAGTGACCAAAAGTCACGGAAATGTCCAGTTAATATCAAAGAATGTCTCCAAACTGGCCAGATGGAAAACATATATATATATATATATGTATATAACCATTCCGCACCGCCATATTACGCACTATAAAGCTTACGGGGAAATTACGAAACGAAAAAATTCATGAAATTTTTAAAATTTTTTTCGTATATTTCTTTCTATCGCAAGAATTTATTTGCTCGCGGCCCTAGGTCTTATCGTATTGTTACAAGGTTTCTTTCTTTATACACATATTTTTTTCATTAAATTTTTTTCTTTTTTTGTAATTAATACGCGAGCATCACGCGTATGGCATACCATCAATTCAAAAGAGTCCAAAAAAAAAAATCATTAGATAAGCCGAGGAATTTGCAAAGTACCAAATAAACCTTCGAGATAAAACAAAAAAAATGGAGTAATTAATTTTTTCTCGTGTGTATGAAATTTTATTTTCGTAATGTTTTCGTACGAGTTTCGTGGCCGGATAGACTCACCGCGATAGATATTTATATATGTAATCGTACATTTTGCTATTAACGATTCAGAAGAAGAAGAAGAAGAAGAAGAAGAAGAAGAAGAAACGCGTACGTCACGGTTTTTGTATATATTTATATGAGTAACGACAATTGTTTGTACAGTCTTTCGTGAACAAACTTCATCCCAATAATGTACAATTTTTTAGCTGCTTGTAATCTTCATTAAAATAATTTTTTAGAAACCATGAAAAACGTACGAAATTTCGTACAACTTTATCATTTGGCAATGAGCGGCCGATTTTTGCAGCAAAAAAATTTCAATGGGTATTGTCGATATTACCCTAAGAAATTGATTGTCAATATGTGGCATAATTTTCCATTTTTTTTTTTTTCATGTGTAATATACTCAAACGTCCGAGTAAAACTCGCAATTTTGTAAAATACTGTTGCACGTATGCTAAACAGCCGGAAGGAACGTTAATTTATCACAATTTCGTCGTCAATTTCGCGCAATTTTTAATTCTATTATTGTTTGTTTGTTTTTTTTTTTAATTTAACGACGAATTAAATTTTTTATTTATATTATTGATCTTATTTTTTTTTTAATTGAACAACGATGAATACAGCCAAAAGTCAGACCAGACTCGGAGTACAGAAAAGAAAGAGAGAGAGAGAGAGAGAGAGAGAGAGAGAGAGAGAGAGAGAGAGGGCGCGAGACGGAGAGAGAGAGAGAGAGAGGGAGCTCACAGTCGCATACTCGTACGAAAACCACAAGCGTATAAAGTCGTGGAAATCTTGTGATAAAGGGGGGAAACAGGTTCCTAATCCCCGAGAGCATTTTCGTAAAGGGCTCGGAGAGAAAAAAAATACGTTTCGTAGCCACGGTTGGGCGAGGCGTTATTCAACTTTTACACCGAATCTTTGCTCTATGCTGTTGCAAGAGGATACGATGAGTCTGATAGAGAGAAAGAGAGAGAGTCTGAGAGAGAGAGAGAGACGGAGATAAAGAGCGATGCACCGTGCTGCGCCAGAGTGCTTGTTGTCTCTATGACGTGGTTTCGACTGATCGTGATCGCTCTGTAAAACCTTAGAGCCAGAGAGAGCCGGAGAAAGATGCGAGAATCTCGAGAAAAAAATCCTCTCTCTCTCTCTCTCTCTCACCAACACTCGTTAATATGTGGCATTTCTGAGCTCTCGCCTAGAAGATCGCCTATATAGCTTCGAGAGCGCATAATACAAGCAAGCATCGCAGACTGAAGAAAGAGATAGGGAGGAAGGGAGTGCGAGATATATATGTATAAAAAAAAAAGCGAGCGAGCATTCGGCCGAAATTGACTGCAGGCGAAGGCCATTGACCGCTCTGTGGCAGGTCCTCTCCTTTTACTAGTGTATCACACATCACTTCTATATATATACACCCTCTATAAAGCTGCGTATGTATGTATGAACACACACACATATACATACGTATAGTTCGATCTATGTTCGACTACCTGCCGATACATTGTTATTTCACTTTGCCAGGACTCTCTTCGTCTTCACCATATGACCCATAAGCTCTCGTCGCACAATGCGACTGCACGTCTATATATATATAAATTTGTGGGTATGTACAATATGTATCGAAAATAGATTATATACAGACGATGAACAGCACAGAGAGAAATGAGGGATATGCGAAAGAGATTACGTGAGGGAGAGGAAAGAGCGTCAACCCCGAGGTCAACCCGATTAAGCTTTATTTCGAGGCGTCAGCAAGAGAGCACTTCTTTTTACAACCCCGCCCCCCTTTCCACCCTTCCTCTTGAAACCACCCGTCCATTATTTGTACGAAAATCAAAAGTAGTAAGAAGTATAGTCTGAATGCAGTCAAACTCGACTACTGATCTATACTTAACTTCACGTTGTGCTTGGTCCATGCTGGACCGAGAGCATTGACTAAAGATATATATGTATATTTTGCACGTTTAAGCCGATAAAAGCTGACAGAGGGTAAGAAACTCTCAGTAAGCTGGACCCGAACGAGAAAAAAGATTGCTCAAAGTTTTTTGTAAAAACGGATTTTTTTTGTCTATCGTTTGGCTCAATGAAAACCCGTGGCGATCGTGATTCACGTGCACGTTTATGTTTAGTGCTTTCAGAAGTAAATATCGATATCGAAAAGATCACATATAAGAAATGATCGATATCGCTAATAAGATCGAAGAGACGAAGTGATTCTTCATTACTATAAGTATCGCCATCGCAGTGATTTTTCGTATCTCATTTCAATGTGACAATGAAACCAATGATTTACGGTATTTCACGGTTCATGGGATTGACCTATTTGTCCAATATTCGAAATTGTTTTTCGCCATGCTAGTACAATGAGATTGATGTACGCTTATAACGTGGATCATAAAGCACAGGCCTTGTCCTATTTTTCTTCGCGTCCAGCAAGAAGACGTGTCGATTTTTGACCGCCCTACTATACATAATGTACCACCACTGCATGGCTTACGAGAAATGTGATGTTCATTCGCCATCTCGCGGCAGGATCACGAAGATTTGAAAGATCTTCCTGGATGGTCGGGAATTTAAGAGGGCTCATTTACTTCAGGAGGTTCACTAGGGTTTGCGGTAGAGGGTCGGCGGAAATCCTATGCTTATACATGGGCTGACGGCACTGCAGCTAACTGTGAAAATAATTTATCATGAATCGGAAAATCATGGAATTGCGATAAATAAAGTAACGATAAATCAATACTTAACCCTTTTTGACAGCTTAGAATCGATAAAAGTTATTTTAAGTTTTTCTATAAATGAAAGAAATTCGATTTTACAGTGTACATAATTCGTAAAGAAGTCTGGCAACAAAGCGAGTATTTCTTACGGTTGGTACTGTCAAGTGTCATAGCCACGGGCATCAGATAACAGTCGAGCTGTCGAGTAAATTGCGCCATCAACCTAACCCAAACTGTTTCGGCTTTACAGCGATGTTGCCTTGCTTATCCCCTCTTTGCATTCATTTACTGCGAATAATTATGAATTCTGTGGGTCCATTGAATAGTATTAATAAACCAAGTACACAATCAATCTGATTTTTGTCATGCTGCTTTATTCATCTACACTGCTGTGTTGAAATGCGAATAGTATAGGTGAAAAATAATTCGGGCACATCTCTATACGGTAGTAGTAAATATGTGGTGAAAAAATTCAGAATTTTCTGTGCATTTTGCTCTACCCGGTGAACCCCATTACGCTCGGACGTTTTCGGGAACTTTAGTTTTTCTAAGCAAAGAGATAAGACTAAGCTTGACTGAATGAGCCTGAGTTAAAAAATTAAAGTCGATTCGTTGTCTATCTAACCTGCATATATGTATATTGCTTTATATAAAATTCTGAATTTGGATGACACACGTCGTCGAATACCAATGAGAATCTTCACGATATTTTTAGTGACTGATACTATATGTGTTCACTGATTATTACTATACTGACGATTATGTATATATGCTTTTCGCCTTAACGAACACATTTCCGGCGCCCGGGTTATATTCTAACCCCAAACTGGGAATTCAGCAACGATTCAACCGATTATTGGAAATTATTATTCCAAATAACGCATAACATTGTTTCCGTCTTTGCGATTATAAATCTTTTTTGCATGAAGAGATAAGGAACGTCTCATGGGATTCCTGAACATTTTTGACGCATTAACTATAATACAATCCCCGATACATTGAGTAGTGGGCCACGTGGTGTCTCTAAATTTCACACGTTTTGTTTGTTTGTCTGCAATGGAACACAACATAGCGCGCAAAGCTTTTGGATCGAGGTCGAGGTGGAAAGGAGCTCATGTCAATTTATTATTTATAGACGCTGAGACGACCACACCTGATGTAAAGTCATACGAATTTGATATTATTAACTTACAGCAGGCGCGTAAGTTGTCAACATCTATAAATAATATATTGACGTACGCTTTTACACCTTTTTCACCATCCATAGTATCGCAATCTCGCTATGAACATTATAAAATATCTTCGTATATTCGAGCATGAATAAATCTCATGAAATAACGTGAATAATTGATTGCTGCTCTGGACAGAAATAAGGATTAAAAATCATTGATAATTCTTATCTCAATACTGGATGGCTTTGTTCTATCGTATGGAAAATTTTACTATGGTACTGGGACGAGAAAATATTGTTGTACCTGATGGGGGTTGATGCGTAATGAGACGCAACGATAGGACTAACGTATCATACCCTGCACTACTGGATTTTCCGGCAAGGACTCGAATATTCTCGATCTTATTTCTCTCCGCACCCAAGAATCAACGTATATTCTTAATGATTCGAAATTAATTATGCAACGTTACGATCACTCGATCATTATTTAGAACCATGACGGTAATTTGACCACGTATTTCGTGTCTATGCATAAACTATATATTAGTTTAAAACACTAAAAATTGACATGAATTTTGTGTCAGTATATGTGGCAGCAAAATGATCGAAATTTTCATGAAAAATTCATTATCAAACGATTTTGTGAATTTTCAGAAACGAGTCTTAAAAAATTGTCCAGCAATTTATTCGTTCTAGCCATCTAGCAACGCATGCATAAGAGTTTTTCGAGAGGGGAAAAAACACACACACACACGCACACACGAGTGTTAGCCGACCGAAAAATTTTCCCGTCATCGTGCGCACTCCGCTTGCCCGCGGACCGGTCGCAATAAAGAGGAAAAAAAGAAAAAAAAACGGCGAGTGGAGGGGATTTTGAGCAAAGCGGGAGGGAAAGAACGAGAGAAAATGAATAGAAAAAAAAAAACGTGCACACTAACAACCCTATATATACGGAAGGGCGTGGGCTTATCTCGTGCGTTAGAAGGAGCGTTAGTTTCGGGGCATCCAACCCGCAAACCGGTCCCTCGGATCACGTGGAATGCCGAAGACCCGCGATGTTGCCACACGCATGCATAACATGTGCGAGTCGTTTTTTTGTTCCCTCCTCTCTTTCATCCTTTTCTAAAACTGCATCGGCACACACGTAATATATAGCGAGAGGCTCATACATGTAGCTTGGCATCGTCTATCGCCTCGAGATAGAGCCTCAATGCTGTAACATATACTTTCTGCGTCTATAACGATCTGATCGCAGGAGCAATGTCTCTTGCATTCTCATCGTTTCTTTTTTTTTTTTTTAATCCTTTGCCCTCATTCCGTCGCTTCTCTCGCCATCCAAGATACCGATGATTTTATTTTAACGATCATCTTATTTATAAGGTGCACGGAGAGAAAAAAAACAATGTAAATTTTCTTTAAATTACAATGATAATTAAAGGACCGCGGATAAATGAGTCGTCGTCATACCCAATGGATGTGAAAAATAGCTGGATGTATATCGAAATTATTTTCGGCATTCTTCCTCCAATTACGATTGTCCTAGGGAAATTATTTCAATTTTTTCTCTCTTCCTCTCTCTCTCTCTTCTTTGGTGTAAATTACCTAATTGGGGCATCAAATACGATAATTGTCTTGAAATAATTATATTTTAGCTCTCAACAACGAATTTCTTAAAAATGAATTCGCTGATTAAAAGTGACAAGGGCATGAAATAATAATGAATGGTTTAAAATATCGCAGCTTTTTATTAAAACGGTCGCAGAACTGAGTTATCTCGGTCGTCTATTTCCGTGATCTTATAAGTATACATCGGAGAGTGTGCAAAAGTATTGAAAACGTTAGTTTTGGATTTCTTTATTTTATTTTTGTTCCCGAAAAGGCTGCGCATCGACGGGGAAATTCGAATTGAAAAAAAAAAAAAATACGCTCGAGAGTATAGTGTTTCTCGATTTACGATATGCGGGTTCATAACGTTGTATTCGCCTTTCTCTCTCTCTCTCACTTTGTTTTTGCCTATCGAACAGAGAAGCTTCGAATCACACGACTATGAGGGATAGATGAAGTGCTCGAAAGACAGTGGCTTTCGTAAATATATATGTACTCGAGGCGCATATGACACGAGTACAACAAACTTTAGTCCACCCTCGATTTTATCCGACACGATGATCCCACCACTATAGTTTTCGTATACACTCTACTTACTAGGCATATACATACATATACATAGGTATATATACCATACGCCCGCATCTCCGTGAGAACGGAAGTGATTTGCCAACTCCGGTCCAGAGCTTTGGGATTTCACATGCATGCACATAACATACATAAATGCATATGTAGATACATAGAAGCGTTGTTCTCGTTATGTACTCGGGGTATACGTATAGCCGAGATGTAGGAAAAGCCGTGGGTGTCGACGAGACACTGGTTTATATTCCTACCACTTCAGTGCGTGTGTGTGCGTGTGTGTGTGTGGTTTTCGAGGGGAAACGAAAGAGCAGATAGAGAGAGAGAGAGAGAGAGAGAGAGAGAGATAGAAAAATAGGACTGTTTTAGCCACCCCTGCGAAACGCGAGACTCTTCGTCAACTCTCTCACGCCGCGAACTTCATGCGGCGCTGCGCACTTACACGATTGCGTCGGGGTAAAATGAAACAGTGACTCATTTGCTCCTTTTTTCTGCTGTTGGTTTAATCGCTGGACAAATGAGTTTTTCCATTCAATCGTAAATTAATACGCTTCAATCTTCTTTTTACGGGCTCGTTATTGCAAGTTCTCTGGCGTGAAAAAAAAAAATGAAATTTTCGAATTTACATAATCGCAGTGCGTCCATTTTGTCCCTATGTACCCGCAGCACGCACGAAATCGAGCTATATAGCTGGACGCCCTCGAGTGTTTTTCGTACGACCGGAAAATCCACGAAGGCCAAGTTTATATATTATCCCCACGTTGGATCGCTGCACGCACGCATGTATATATATATATTTATATACTATTTTACCGGCTCCACTGTTATTATATTATAGAACGGGATATTAACGTCGGTATATAATCGTCCCTGAACCTTCGTCTAACGTTTTTCCACGCTTGGTCAATAGATCGATGAATAAAACAAAAAATAGGGGGATGTAACCGCGAAACAAAACGCATTTGTATACATAGGTATATGTGCGTGTGTGTGTGTGTGTATATATGTATGTATGTATGTGTGTGCACGCAAAGAAGAGTCCCGTTATGCGAATCGGGATGTCGGTTTTTTTTGTCTCTCGACCCAGGAGCAGGGCTCTTTAGCTCTTCTCTCATTACGCTTTTTCTTTCTTCCTTTTTCTTTCCTATCCAAGAGCCCATTATATGTACATATCTAAGTATATGTGTATATAGATAAAAATAAATTTATTATTATTATTATCATATATACATGTATATTGCCTATTCGCTAGATCCTCAAACGGATAAGCAAGGGACTTTGTGCGTTCCGTTCGATGGTTAGATATGGGTGTTTAGTTAGCGGTCGTTTCGAATGGAGAAAGTTTGCGTTTCTTCGGCTATTATATATATATATATATATGTAGATAGACGCACGTATATACCCAAATGGTTGTTTTGAATGTTTTGGAAGACAAATACGAAAAAAACTGCATTGAGAAACTAGGATGGCATTCTATAACGGCAAAAATGCCTCACCGTATAGATGAATCATTCGTGCTATTAACGGTCAGGCATAAATTTAAACGCTATTTAGTATTGATATTCCCTGAAGAACGTAAATTTTTTCGGTATAATCGCCTAAAAATTGATTGAAACCCCGAACGATATTACATATTACCACTGGGAACGCATAAAAAATTTAGCCCAATTATTGACGTTTCCTGATAATCACCGGAGCGCATCAAGCTCTTACAAAATCTACGAAAAAGAAAAAAAAAACTGGCACAGTTTTTACTATTTTTTTTAAAAACCTAAAAATGAATTATTTCTCTCCTCGTCTGATGTAGGTCAACCTTTTTCTGCTTTAATTAAGAAACGTCTTGGTTAATGAGTCAGGGAATTCCTGATGGCACTTTGCTGTCAATTAGAAAACAGTGACGACTCAACACATTCCTCATTTTGCAAACAACGAATACAACGTTATCTTGTAATTCGGGGTCATGTTTTCGATGACGCATTTCCGTATGACAATGTCTGCATCTGTTTTCCGATGAACTTTTAAAAAACACTTTCCGTGAACTTATTGATTTCGTCAAATTATTAAGCAGTATACATTCGTTCTAAAAAAAAGCCAATGGATCAATGGAGAGAAGTCATTCGTGGGCTCCCGGTGAATCGGCAAATATCTCGCAAATATTTCGGCTACCATACCAATAGCGAGGGGGGGGGGGGGGGGGGAGATCCTCGAGTCGACGATTTGTGAAAAAGCCTGTCGCTTACCTACATGAGCAACGGATATACTGTGGTTTTTCGACACGGATCACGGATCTAATTATGGAGAATCAACTTTTCGATAGTCGAACTCTGTCGTCTATAATTAGCTATCATATTTTCCATTAATTCACGATAAATATCAAGTCCTCCGTTACATTCTTCGATCGTCCTTTTTTCTCTCCCGCATCATGCAAAATATTTCATTACCGTCCACGCGACCGTAATTTAATTGATTCCATCAGATCCTTTCATTACGAAAAAAAAAGAAATTGGTTCACCTTCATAGATGTATGTAATAGCCAGATCTAAAGTACTGCAATCTGAATAGTCGATCATGACCGACAAAAGGAACAAAGAAAGGGGAAGCGGCTGCAGGAAAAGCAGGGCTAACAGGTGCTGGGACGTTAAATCGCGGCGTAAAAAAGACTTGCCTGTGACCATGGCGCAATACACACACACACACACACACACACACACACACACACACACACACACTCACACTCTGGTGGATTATTTTGTTGCTCCGGGGATCAAGGACAGAGTCGACGAGACCGGCGGGAAACCGCTCGTTCCAATAGAGATGGAAGAAGACGAAGATGGAGAATTTAAAAAAAAACGAAAACCCTTCCAGTGCTCCTCGCACAAGACCATAAAAAAAGGCCAGAAACGCACCGCGGGTGAAGAAGCGGTATTGTGGGCCCTGCGAGTGGAAAATCGAGGGAAAAAGAGGTATATCCGACCAGCTAGACGAAAAACTATATGAGAAAGGGAAACGAGGAAGATGAAAAAACGAGAAAAAAAAGAGCGAGAAACAGTGAGGTCTCGACCTTGGCGTGTAGGGGTGTACATTCGGGGACCGTGGGCGGATTGCGCGCGCATGCATGTCGGAAAAAAAATCTCTTCTCATTCTCTCGCGAGGGAGATGCACTCGGTGCACTCTTCTCGTGAAATCCTGCATTAGAAAATCCCGTCTAGCTGGCTCTAGAATTCTTTCATTCTTTTTTTTTTTTCTTTCTTTCTTTCACGACGCGATGGCTGAAAGAATTTCATTATTTTCCGATAAAAGTTCCAATTCCTTCTCACCTAAATCTACGAAATTATTATTGCTCATGCACTTGGATATAACATCAAGTAAATTTGGTATTTCCAATAAAGTCATCGATAAAATTACCACGAAAACCACAAAAGTATTATCGCGAATAATGTCTGATATTTTATGGGAAAAATAATTTTTTTTTTCTATTTTTTACAAATTGTTTTTCGGTTAATTAAAATAATCAAAATTATGTAATTGAGCCATGAAATGCTTCTTTTTTTTCCAGTGTAAGATACGTATTCCCGAAAGTCGCTTGTCGCGAAAAATTATTCGTTCTTTTCTTTTTACGACGATGATTTAAAAAAAAAAAGCAAAATTTTCGGTTTGAACATTTAATTGAATATTTCTTGATGCAACGAAAAATAAAATGTCATATTTACAGTCAACATTGAGATTGTTCCTTGAAATTATAAAATCGACAAACTATCATCGAAGCTTAATTTTTTTTTTTTTTTTCAAATAATCGTATCCTTAGTTATTATTTATAATAACAATAATCATAAATGATAATAAATTTTTTATTTATTTGCCGAAACGATCGAACAGCTGAAATTTCCACGGGAAAAAAACGAAATTTTTTTGTTTTGGCGTGGGTTTGATTTTTTTTTCTTTTTTTTTTCTTCGTTATTCCGTGCATGCACGATCACTATCGTAGAACGCGATGCACATATCTTCGCTGCTACGCATGTTGCGTGCCCTGGACCAGGTCTGCCAACCGCTTTGCAGTTGGCAGCCGGTCCATAGACGAAGAAAAATAGGAAAAAGAGAGAGAGAGAGAGAGAGCGAGAGAGAGAGAGAGAGAGAGAGAGGCTATCTTACGACGATATGCTAGAGCTAGAACGTAGAGCGGACTGTCCCCCGCACACTCCGCGGAGCATTGCGGTGCGGGAAGGACGAGACGAAAACGGCCCTTCAGCCATATAAGGCATACACACACCAACACACATATATATTGGTATATGTACGAAAACGAGCTAGGGAGAATGTGTCCTACGCGCTTTTCCTTGCAGCTGAAAGTAGCAAGGGGCTTCGCCCCTCTCGCCCACGCATAGACAGTATACATATATTCACGCAACCCGCGCACAAATTGACTCCTGGAAATCAAAACGACGTAACCCCCATAAGTTAACACGTTAACCCATATGGGACCTACGTCTTTTTGTTTGCTAGAATTGACACATATTTCAATGCACGTACCCTATACTATTTTATACCATAACATGCACGCTTGTATAGCCAACGAAAAAAAATGCATGGATGAGCGTGCTCTTGAACTTTTACTGCGACACATATACTGCAAAGCGTCAGTTCTTGCCACGCTTGGGATCACTGACTTATACCGGAAATACGCATATATATATATATGTATAAATAGGATAAGTGCTAGAAAACTTTGGCACGTCTATATTCAGCGGTCTTATGTGCGCTATATATGTATGTATATATACAATTGTAAGTGTCAGGGTGTATATATGACGTATATATGTGCATTTAAGACTAATATTTCATCATCCGGTGAGCTAATGCAACGGATCTAATCAAAAGTTTCGAAAGTTTCAGCAAGTATAATTTGACTACAGATATAACGTGAGAGAACGGCCGAGTACAAGTTTTGAGCTCGTATTTGAAAAATAAAAAAAACGTCCTTAATATTAATGAAGCATTCGTCGGTAAGGCAAATCTTCAAAAGATATCAATTTTGATTGAACTCCGAACCAGTGATGTCTTACTATAATTTTTTCATTGCCGAAGACGCGACAGAAAAGAATAACTAGAAGGATCTTGCACACACACACACACACATATATATATATATATTTGTTAGAAATCAATGAAATTGAATAATCAAATGCTTAAAAATAAAAAACATTCGAATTTCTTTTCTTCATTTCATTATCGAAGTATAGGAGAAATATCTCCAATGAGATCCTAGAAATACTAATCGCGAAATTTCACGTAGAAAAATACGAATCGTATTGAAAAAAATTTATCATTCGTGCCTGTGAGAAAGAAATAATTGAGAAAAGCAACGTAATCGGGTGAGAAATCGTCCGTGGGCAATGAAAAATTGACAGTAAGATTCAAATTATATTGTTTGAAAAGAAATTTCTTTGCTGATTAAATATATGTATACAAAGCAATGTAACGTGCGTTTTTGTCATCGCCTGTCTCATCGTCTTTTTCGTCATCTCGTGTAAAACGATACTTGTAGGTGTTTCTTTTCTTTTCGTATATCAGATGCAGCAGGTTCTTCGATTCTTTCACTGCCCATAACGTGCCATTGCACCCTACGTTGTACAAAGGATTAGGTTTCTCGCTTTGTTTCCCACAATATCGTTCGAGAGAGAAAATTCCCTCTCTTGTCCACGAGAGGGAGGGACACGAATTTTCGACGATTATTTTTCACGATGGATAATGTATAGCGGTTCATCGAGAATCTCTCGTTCTCTCTCTCTCTCTCTCCCTCTCTCTCTCTGTTGCTGATGCATTTTAGGGGATACTACATAGACGCTCATCTCCCTGGTATAAATATTATACCTGTACCTGCGAATGAATTCATGCACACAAGAGAAGAAATGAAAGAGAGAAGGAGAATATATTCGTGAGGGTTATGAGTTTTCGTCTAGCCGCAGCAGGGACCCATTGGCCACGCCTGTTCTCCCTTAAAAACCAAAAAGTACATACACACACATGCATATCCGCATTAATACGCACACACACGCACACACACACACACTTGTATATTACGTGAGCTGGCCGTCTGGGGGTTGATATTCCCACACTCGCGGCGCCTGATGCATTTTCCCGACTAGACGACGTCTATCGTAAAAGGGAGAGAAAAAAATCTTCGACTGGTGGTTAGCGCGGCGAAAAATTTTCACCGTTCTCCCTCTCACTCACTCTCCTCACATAAAATGGTCTCGTGTATACCTGCATAACGGGTCACTGTATCCAATCTTCTTTTTCTTCTTCTTCTTCCTTTTTTTTTACCCTCATATTTTTTTTTTTTACGCACCCCGTAATTTTTTTTCCTCCCAGACGTTGCCGAAAGGTCCTCGTGGCCACCTTTCCAGGGAGGAATGGAAAAAAGGATTATTATGTCACCGGCAATCGCCAGATATATTTTGCAAAAATAGATATTCGTTCGTTCATTCAAATTATTATATTCGTACAGTACCCTCGAGCAATCGCCGGGTTTATGACTTTTTATGGAGGTGTTCGGGAGAAAAAAATGTTTTAAAGGTTTTCTTGTATATTTCGTGAATCAGCGAGGGTTAATCTCCCTTTCACTTATCTCTTTCGCTTTGTATGATTCTCGAGCTGCCTGTCGATTTTCGCGAAGTGGGTTGTATATATCGAACCGTTGGCAAACGTTATTGCACCCAGCAAGTTCATTGTGGAAAATTAGCGCCTCCGGGGGTTGGTAGACATAATTTCTGTCCTCTGAAAATTACATTATATATAGTTTTCCCCCTCTGACACTGGAGGGGGGGAGGGAAGTAAAAATTGCGGTTCATGGCAAACGCCGGATGCGCAACCAGATGGTACATGTGTGTGTGTGTGTGTGTGCGTGTGTGTGTGTCTGGTGGCATCGGTAGTGTTGGCTTACTATCTTCTGACCCCTCGATCGCTATGGTACTCCTATAGTGCTTCTCGTGTAACTCACGAATGTATGTATAAGGACCCATGGCCAATTCTCCTCGTTTCCTCAACGAACTTCTCGTGTCTAACCAACCCCTCGTTATAAAACACTTCACACATATGTATATATATATATATATATATATATATATATATATATATATACAGAGAAGCTTCGTTGCCAAAGCCAACGAGTCCCAAACTGTTGTATGTATATGTGGAAAATAGGAGCGTATATATATATATACACATATATGTAGGAAAAGCGGAAGGAGATAGGGGAAAAATCGTTACGCACATGGGAAAAAGAGGTGCGCCATTTTCGAAAAATTTCCCCTTATAACGAAACTTTTCGTGCTGTGCCATATTAAACACAGCGGTTTAACTTTAATGATTTTTGTCGCATCTACGCTTTCATAAAAGGATCGAGACTTTCACTGTTAGACGATTACTATTTTCCAACGACCATTCTTTCTTTTTCTTTTGCTGTTGTTTCGTAATTTTTGGATTTTCGCGATTTTTTTTAAATATTTTTTTAGGCTTTTTGAGCTTTCATGATTTTTTAATTTCGTAATTTTTATGGACTTTCAAAATTTTCTAAGCTCGCTCGTTCAGAGTTTTACCTACTCCCTACCTTAGCGGGATGTTTTTTTTTTTTTCTTCATTCCCGATTCCGTCGTGAAAACCGATATTGCCACCGGAAATGGTGATTTTCCCGAGGACATCTTGATACTTCTTCGACGCGTTTGTGCCTCGAATATAACGATGGGGTGGCTCTTTCATCGCGTCGTACGCGCTTTGCATGATATTAGATTTGAGAAACGGATGCGAGTCTCCCTCGTACGATTCACGTAAAACTCCAGCGTTGAGCCGATTTTCATCCTCTCGAGAATTTTCATTTCCATCTTTTGCTCCCAAATCTTTTTGTTTTTTTGTTTTTTCTTGTTTTTTTTTCAATTACCAGAGGTCTCGATGTAAATTTTCGACTAAAGTTTCGTTCGTTCTCGAGCAATATGTCTCAAAAAAAGTATTCGCACACTATACATCACCGCAACGAGAATTCAAAATTTATTTTGAAAATCTTTTTTGCCTACAAATTTGATAATTACGTCAAATCACGATCTCAGAATTATGATTGTATGGTAAAAAAAAAGCCTAACTATATTACTAACGAGTGAGCCTGACTATATTCGATAAAGAATTGAATTCCTAAATTATATCAATTTTATTATTTCTTTCATTTATTTTTACACAATCGCAGACAATATTTTGGCCTTATCTACGAATTTTCGAAATTTCTCGTATTTCGTAAAATGTCTCCTTTACTCAATATATCGATGGACTAATGCCCAAGAGGCGTATCGATAATGTATAAGCATAGCTTATACGCCCCTATGGAATTTAACCATTGATATTGTGCTCTCTGTGAGTATACCGATTCAACCTGCAATTTTCCCTCTACCGTTCGCTCTCGAGTCAGCATTTTTTTTTATTTTTATACTTTATCCCCCAGACGAGACATGGTTGCTGAGCGCAGCGTCGATACCGACTCGAAGAAAAACGTAGAAAGGAAATTTCTCCTTTTGTCAATCGTGTTTTAAAAACTTAAAGCCCCCGCATGCAGTCGATGAGGTAGATACGAGAAGAAAAGAACCCGTAGGGCAAACGAGGAGCACGCGCGCGCGTTTTGAATTTTTAATAGCAGAGAAAGATTCCGCCTGTCATGACCCACGGTAAAACAGTTTCTCCATCGATGTTTATGAAACTCACTCGCGATGGCGCTGTAACCAAAAGCCAAATAGAGAACTTGCATGTAAACGATTTCATTCTTTTTTTTATCATTCTGTCATAGCTAAATATTTTCTTAAGTTAATAAACATTGCATTAATTTCTTTAAACAAGTAAATTATTATGTGTGAAAATTATTTAGGTAATTAAAATATATTAGGTGTAAAAATTCTAAGAAATTTACGCACGCGGGCCGAGTGACGTCACAACACCCCTCACTTATACATTAAAGCGTATGCTGTAACTTAAAAAAAAAATTAATCAATGATACATGAAAGTGACTTATGCATATAATTTATTGCATAAATGATACATTTCGAGAGGTAATTTAAATCATTCCTACTCATATACTCAACTATTGGAAAATTTCTTAAATATGAATATTGAAGGAGAACTCCACAAATTTTATCCAAAAAGTACGTTTTTTGATAGCAGGACTAAAAAAAGTCGAATCCAAAATTTCATTAATTTTTTTAATTGCTAAAGAGTAGGTACGCATTTAGAAGAAAAACAGATCATCATTCAGCAATGGAAGTGTTCACAGGTCATGCAAATATATCTCTTAATTTTAACATACCTTACCCCGTCCCAGAAAGTCTACGCAGAAATATTTCAAGGTACCATTCGCGATGTCTTTGCAGCTTGATCGCTACGAAAGGTTTCCAGCGCATACACACTTTCACCGCGAAAGATTGACATTTTTCAAGACATATACCGCCATAATTGAAAAATTGCTGAAAGAAATTTTGGATTAAACCCTTTTTGGCCATTTGAAGAACAAAAAATCGACTTTTTCGAAAAAAAAACCTTACAACTCGTAAAATATCGATAACACAAATACATATAACCTTAGATTCACATATAAACTTATACCTATCCTGCAAGTCTTTATTTTCCCCAATAATTTCATACCCCATTTTATTCAAGTATGCCTGTAACTCACTTACATTTCATGTTTCGTACCTAGTAACACCCATTTTCCTTCAAAACCATCAGCATTTGTTGGATGAGCGATTCAAATTTTGTAACAAAGACATGTACTGCAGCGCAACCATGCGGCCAAAAATTTGAGTAAACTACCCCATAGATTTAGCGATGCTCCTAAACGCAAATAAACTCTTTTTATGGTGTTGATACAGTTGTGTTTTTGCGACATGGTGTAAAAAAACAATATTTGTACACCTTCTTCGATTGTTCAGGTATATTAGTCATGTTTAAACTCCATTTACAGACTACATATTTACGAATTACGAAGATTTTTTAGGTTAGGAATGATTAGCTGCTTGAATTTCTTAATTTTACCGCTAGAGGCGGGACTGCACTGGGGGTTGTTTTAACGTCACTGTCACGTTACATACGTTTGAAATGTAACTCAATTTTCAAGCTGGTACAATTAATTAAATAATGAATGAGCAACTGCCTATGCAAATTATGTTTTTCGAATAATTATATTTTAAATAATTTGAAAATTAAAAATAATACAAATTATCGATTGTTCACGATTCGTAAATAGCGATCTGGTAGATACTCTAATTACGCCCTTGTTAGATCTCGCTTCGAACTCCGAAACGATCCATCAAATGTTTTTTACCGTTATAAAAAGTACCGCTGGTACTGTTTGATGGAAAATAAAAAGTATAAAGATTTATTTATTCATCGTTTAACAACGTTTCAGTGATTTATTATTCGATGAAATGACAGTGGCAATCTCTCATATCCGTCGCGCTCTCTTAGTAGTCCATGCAGGCTGGACATGTCGTCTGTAAAAAATCATTAGAAATCGATCAAACCTGGTGTAACGAAAATATTTATAGAAATTCATAACTCAAAATCGTGTATTTTACCATGGAAGTCTCTTCCATTCGTGTCCAGCACGATTCATGAACTTGGTGTCCACAAGCCAGTGTCCGTTCATCGTCGACAATTCCTTTTCCACAGTTTACACAGCCTTTCAATGTGCCTGATGGTCGCTTTCTCAATCTACGGAATGAAGGAAAATAACAAACGTCCACGCATTATAAAGTATCGAGAGGAATTTTTCATTTCTCTCTATTCGCATTCCCGTTAGAATTATTGTTTACCCCTCATTCGTTTCGGTCTCTGGCGTATTCAGGCGTGAAGACACACAAATTTGGCATATCTGTTGACAATCAGAATTCAACATTTTCGACATACGTTCGAAAAAACAAAAATAGATTAGATTGATGAATGTTGTAATTACCATATCCGAATTTGAAATCTGTAAACCACGAAATTCGTTCCTCAGAACTCTCAAACACGTATAATGTATCGGATGGTCGCATTGCAGTTGACTTCCGTTCATAGAATTCACCGCCCCCTCGCAACTAGAGCAGCTTCCAAGACTGATAATGCTGCACCAAGTAAAATATACATAATTCAAGTAAATATATCGTGTGCTTTCGGTGGTTCGAAACCCACCTTAAATTGTAGGTTCTCACAAAATACACTGGGCCAATAGCAATGAGGTTGCAAAAATCGAGAGAGAAAAATAGTTCCGTAAATGAACAGAAAAACTAAAAAATAGTGGGCCCAGTGTAACAGTGATGTAATAGTGTATGATAGCGTTGTAAAAAGCCGAAAAGGCTATGCAAGTAAAACTTACTACTACTATATCGTGTGCTTACTGTATTTTTTTTTTTTTTTACAAAAATTCAACGACTTTCAAAAGATTTATTTTTTGCACTAAAAAGTTTGATCGTGTACTATCGTCGAAGTCGCGACTCGTAAATTCTTTGGATTCAATGACAAATGTGATTTGTGAATAAAAAATATTTTATGAATCTCGAACGCCATTGCACAATACGAAACTTCAAAACCTCACACCGTATATTGTTAATTTCAGATTTTTCAAGAAAAAAAAACAATAGCAACGAACATTTAAATTTATAAATTATATGTACAACCAAATTTATAAATTATTTATATAAACAAAAAAATATTTCGTTAAACTTAAAACTTACGCAAATAATACACAATAAAAAAGAAATTATCGCTCTTTGTACCCGAATATTGTCATATCAGCTTTTTGAATGCGTCACGAGCAAAATTGTACTACAACGCCATCTCTTGTGCTGTTCATATATGTACGGAATGAATCGTGCAAACGGGAAAAGCTGCGGTGAAGAGTGGACCGAAGCGCAACCAATCGGAAATTGTGTCTGCAGATAACTAAGGGTGCATTCCGAATTGAGCTCGCAGCGCTAATAGCTTCCTCCGCGGCGTTCCGAAACTGTAGGTAGCGCGATGCGAGTGCGACGTCAGAGCCCGTCGCAAGGCTAGGGCTGCGCTCAATGTCCCTAGATGAAACGCTGTGGCTGCACTACCTCCCGACGTAGTGCAGCCACAGCGTCTTATCTTCCCGCCAAATATTGCCAAATATCACGGCGAGACCGTTCCGCGAGTGATTTGCTGAGGAATGGGGGGTATAAAACTATAATGTGCTACATCGTCGATTCGGAACGCCTAAAGTTGGGAAAGCGTAGCATATCACGCTGTAGCGCTGCCAGCTCAATTCGGAATGCACCCTAAAACACTCTGAGTGTGCCTTTTCATTGGTTGGTTCGTTCCACTTGGTTCATTCCCGCGTACACGCGTTAATTAAAGAAACACAAAATTGGAACGGACGCATTCGGGTTTCGATAAACAACGGGACTTCCCACTACTCAACGATACCATATCATTTTTTTTATGCCACGTTCCTTTATCCCGCAAATATGAAACAAAAAGATAGAGAAAAAGGCAAAACTTACGCCGTTGACTGAAGATATATAAAGACGGTTCACCCTGGGTTATTTTGTGTGCCGAGCAAGTGGGCTCGAGTGGGCACGGGGGTGCAAACGATATTGACATTACCGACCGAAATTCACTAAATCATGCTGGCATACCGGAGCGGAAGATTCATTCCGGATGGTAAATGTTCGTAGTAGTTGATTTGCTGGTGCACTGTCTTACCATTGAATGCACATATATTTTATCCAACAGATTGAACTGTTATTTCACTATACATATGGTACGTCGATAAAATGACGTACGACTTATTTCTAGAATTATTCTAAGCCATTCTTAGGTCCGTCTTCCCTAAATCGTAACAAGTATGTAATATTATTATATTCATTTTATGTTAAGAATTGCGAAGAAAAAGAAAAACGTTCTTTTTGACAAGATGAGACTACCCATAAGAGGATTTTTGGTAACTCGTAGTCGCTTTCGAGATGTTTTTTTTATTTCGCTATTATTATATCTACAATATCTGTCGACTATATGTTCTTATTTCATCTATAAATAGGAGTTATCGCTCGTTCCGTTTTGTTCGGATCTTCGCTGGCCCACAAGCAGCTCTCACACTATGTATTTGCTATATCTATATCTACGCACACGCACACACACACTTTCATATATCGATCGGTTCGGTGACTTGTGCATGGATTTGATATAGCTGCCAAAGTTTTCTGTTTTCTCGAGCTCTCATCGGCTTGAAAAAGAGTCCGGAAAGGTCCAGGTCCGCGAGGCGGTGCGCGGGTTGCCGGGCAGGCAGCGTGCGAAAGAGAGATTCCATAGATTTATTATACAGCGCGAGCACACTAGTTGTTATGCTTAAATATTATGCAGAAAAACTTGTTCTTGTCGATCACGTAATAATCTTAAATATGCACTGAATCCAGTAGATATTTTCTCATTGACTTCGTGCATCTCTATCTGACATAAACAATCGAAAACTATCGGTTCTAAAAGCTGATTTTCCTATATACATATATAAAAGCCTGTTTTTAAAAGCTTATCTATGCCTAATTTTTTTCTCAAAAACCGTGGTAGTAGTTAAAAATCCTGAAAATACTTGATGCGATACATTGATAGGGACAAAAAAAATTAGAAAAATTTCAAAGTAATAATAGTATGAATTCAACGAGGGATTTTTTTTTTAGTAAGAATCCTAGCTGCATGGATCCTGGTTACGTGGAATTTCATACGACGTGGTCGGGTCCAATTTCATTCCTGAAAAAAAAAAAACCCATTTTGTGTTTCAGAAAACACAAAACTAGGTTTTTTTTAAACACAATATAGAATGAGGTTCCGCGTGGCCGGGATTCTTCCAAAATAAAAATCTTTATTGTGTTTAAGAAAACGCAAAACAAAGTTTTGATAAATTAACCCAAAAAACTTTGTCGTTAATCCAACCCCTGTCCAGATGAAAATGTTTCCTATAAATTGATTTTTTTTCCAGCTTATACATATTAAGTAATTAGTAAAAATGTGTAAATTGGAACATTTTTTCCCTGAAAAAATGGGCATAGATACGCTTCAAAGCTAGGCGTAAATATAATTCCTTCTTGAATTATAACTATGTTGTATCATAGATTTATGTAATTATTGAAAATCTCATTTTTTTATATCAACTATTTTTTGACTATTTGATTTTTAACCAACTAAAATGTATACATGTAAAAAGCAAAACGTCTCGCCCTATTAACGTTAAGCCCCCGGGCACAAATGCGTCACAAAACGATGAAAATTTTCTATAATAAATCTTTTTTAAATACGGCACTAGAACGGCGGACAGGGATTTAGCTGGATAGGGACTTAGGGAGCAGGTGCCGAGGTTTGACTGTAGTTACAAAGTTAACGGTTACAATGTTTACTTTGTAATATAGGCCAGTCAAATGGAAACTAAACTATAGGCCTGATATTCCACTAATTAATAACCAAGAGAAAAAATATTGACATTGTTTTACATAAAAACATACAACACACTTATCAGCATTTGTTTTCGGCATGATTGAACAATAATTTTACAATATTTAAGTGCAAGAAAAATGTAACTCCGACGCACCGACGTAGTAAACGTAGATATATACATTAGGGTGGTCGTTATTTGGGGTCAAAATTAATTTTACCCTTTCCGCCCCCTAAATCGGTTCGAAATACGTAAAAAGTAACGCTGTAATTTTATCAGATTTTTAAAAAAATGTTTAACCCTTGACCACGGAGGTTAAAGTTTTCCATTTAAAATACATGGGATTTTTCCGCATTTGCAGTCACTATTTTACTGTGGGCCTAAATATTTTTGTAAAATCTTGAAATTCTCACAAATTAGTTTACAGGCATGCTGCTACATGGAAAAAATTTCCCAAACCCCTACCCTCAAAATGTTGCATAACATCACCATGATAATTATAATTTTTTTTTTTTTTTAAATCTTTTATTTTTAATGTTTGTTATCTCAGAACTCCGTCATTTATGGACCGATTTGGAAAATTCTTTTTTCATTTGAAAGGATATACTTTCAGATTGGTCCCATAGAAATTTCATCAAAATCGGTTTGGTTTTTAAATCAAAGTAATTGAAAAAAATATTTTTGAAGTCGGTTTTTTATTAGTTATCACGGACTTTACTCACGGTTCAATCTCACTATCGGTCGGAAAATAATTCATATTTCCGGCGCAAGATGGTTTTGGAATTGAATCCACACGAAGAAATCGATGAATTGTTCCCCAAACGAATCCAGGTCAATTTGAAAGATATTGGTGGTTACTATGACAAAGAAATGGATCATTTCGTAACCCCTCAAACGCTCAACTTTTTCCGAAGGTTTGGAATTGATCACGAGTTTCTAAAGACTGATCCATCTGTTTGGAGTCAAAATGAAAATTACGCAATCGGTTTGAAAATCACAAAACAATTAACAGTGATTAACGACGCCGCGGAAAGAGGTGTTCGTCTGTTCACCGATTACAATGAAATACTCACACGGAACGAACAACAAAAACAGTTCATTTTACAAATTGTAAGTGAATATCGAAAAAATAATCCAGACGCAAAAAAGGAGACAATACTTAAGAATTTGTAACTCATTTAGAAAATTATTCTATTCTAAATACACGTATAAAAAAAAACGAGCATACATGCTTCGGATAAGTAGCTAATAATTGACATTATCGCCATTACTTTGGCAATCAAAAGGATTGGGCCCGCAATCCTGTTTTCTGTAGTAACGTGCTTATAGGAAGAGAGACAAGAATCAAACTACAGATAAATTATTATTATTATTATTATTATTATTATTATTATTATTAAATATTTTAATGTCTGGTCAAGAATAAATATTTGATTATTATAACGAAATGTTACATGAAAAAACTGAAATCTGTTCCTATCAAATAATATTTAAACATACCAATTCATATTTAGTTGTACACCAATCAAATATTCTATCGCGATCAGACATTAAGACATTTCATTGAGTCAATTGTATTTTTTTCTAAGTGTATATATTATTACTATTAATATCATTTGTAGGTCGTGAAAAAATAAAACTACTGGTTCTTGTATTCGATTTGTGCCAATTGCAGCGTTCAAGAGCGGCATCCTACGATTTACAATATGCATTCCGACGTTTATTATATAAACGTCGAATGGATCAGCCACCTTTATAATATTAATCGGACTTCGAATTGCGTTGTAAAAATAGTTGGTAGTGTGAATTATATGTCAACTTAACCAGGCTCTGACCCTCTCGCTTCCTTCGATCAGTTTCATAACTGTTGTTTCAATTAAATTGATTCCAAAAGTATATCTGTTTTTTTTTAATCTGAGCTACCCTTATACTCTAAAATAATCTGAACTCACAAAATATCATACGAAAACTGCCATTTATACATTTATAAAATAGGCACAATTTCGTGCACAAGTTCTACGTCAAAAACTAAAACTTTTGTTTGCAAAAAATCGTAGTAGGACTTTTTTCGATCAAATGTCATTTTTATCTTTTAAATTTTCATGATTTATCGAACCAATTTACATTTTATCACTACCTTAGTATTTCATTTCTAGTTTTCACGCTAACTATTTTGTCTTACGTGAAAAATTGTAACATGGAATACGAAAAATTAAACAATTTATCAATAATGTAAATTTTGTTTACGAAAAAGTATGTCAAGAATTAGACTAGAATTTGATGTAAAAATTTGTATAGAGGTTGTGTACTAAATTTTTATCTGTTTTTAAATGTAATTTTGGCAGTTTTCTATTGGTGTTTTTAAAAATGAGCAAATATGGGCATTAAGTATTTGCTCATATTGCCACTGCACATCAGCACTGCTGTCAGCTGTTATTTAGCATTTATTTATGTTTTGAACCATATTAAAATATTACGGTGCTTTTGAAGAGTAAGTGATAATGAAGAACAAATTGTCATTTATTTTAAATAAATCCTGAAAAACAGCTGGCAGCAGTACCATGCAGTGGCTACATGAGCAAATACTAAAATCGATTGTGGCGTGAAAAAATTTTTTGTGATTTTTTAATGGTGAAGGAAGGGAAAAATAACAGATAAAATCACAATGAATCAAAGTTAGAAAATATTAGTTTATTCTAATTTTTAATAAAAATTCAACAACAATGGACACTCTTCAGAGTAATTCAATTAGCACAAAAAAATTCAAAAAAGAAGAATTGTTTATTGTTAAAAACGGCCAGAAACACAATTTTATTTGATTACTTGCAAATAACGACTTCCGGTAGCATATATAGTGATATGTCGGGAGTTTGTATTTTTAGAGCATCAAAAACGAAGGGATATTCCTAAAGTTTTAACGTCTTGCGACAATTATGTAAGGCAAAATAAATCCCTGAATTACGAAAAGACGAAAATTAGGAAAAAAATTAGCAACAATATATAAATGCCCACCAAAAATTGGAATTGTGAGAAAAATATTTTGAGCAACATGAAATCTCTTCTTTGGATTGTTCTATTACATTAAAAAAATCTACCGATTTTTTCATACCAATTAACATAGGCAGACTGAATTTAACATCTAAAGTGGGTTTTTTGAATTTTCGTGCAGATATCAGATCGAGCAGTTTTTCCCTTTTCTTTGGGCCGCTCTCACGGCTAAATTAAAATAGATAGAAAGGTGCTGCCAATGACTTCTTCATAGAAAATTGTGTGCTCTACGCTCTACAAGCCGTGGAAGTCTCAGACGCGAAAAATCTTGGCTTTTAACGATTTTTAATTTTTTTTTTGCAAAAACGTGTGGATGCTACAATCCCAACAACTCAAGATCCTTATTATGTACATCGTCGTTTTCATATTTTTCCACTTGGTTATTAATGACTGGAATTTAAATACAGAATTTGACTGGCCTAATATTCTTACTGATGAGCGAATATTCCTCTGTTATGAAAATGTTGCTACTGATTGTGAGTCGGTACAAACAGAAGTGAGTTCGAAGATATGTCCGATTTCTGAATAATCTACGCGACTCTCAACAATCGTGGCAACTACATATAGCGGTCGATAACTGCCGTGACGCTTGAAACTGTTTTATCTTATTGCAGACTGCGGTACCAAAATTACTGAGATGGCGCTAGCTCAGGACGCAGTTTAGCTGGCACACGAAGTCCCATAAGGCGAACCGTCTTTATATATCTTCAGTCAACGCTTACGCTGATAAATCGGGCTCACGAGGTTCATGCCTCGTAATAAGATTCTCGTGGGGTTGAGATAGCGAATAGTGAAAAGCAGCAGCAACTCCCAAACCCACGATGGCGATTACACCTACGCCAATTACAATTGCTTCCCACATTCTTTAAGTTGACGAGTAGTATAGCTCGTAATTGTGGTTTTATGAAATTCACGATCAGACGGACGGGATCTTTTCTTGATTATATTGTTGAAAACGTAATATTTTTGCAAACGCTGACGATCGCGTCGTTACCGCGGAGACCGAGCTCACAACGCTGTGTAACCTGTAACCCCTGCACTGGAATTATATGTGTAGGTGTGTACATACTGCAGAGGGTGTAAACGGTGAAGCTGACCTGATGAACGCAGCCACTCTGTTGAACTCGAATGCAACGGTTGCGTTCGTTATGTCAGCATCACTGCTCATGTGTGCCACATACATTATGCTTTACCGAATGGGCGACAGCGATGGGCGAGCGGTATAACGCTGTAGAAAATTCGTACGAAAGAATAGCCTGCAGCCGCTACTGGTGGTAGAAATCTCCAACTATCGAAATTGCGTGAAAGCAACTTGTGTTCGGCGAGAAAAGTCGACAAGGTAGATACCCAGCGGAAGGAGTTGTAGGTATACAGTAAGATTTCGTCCGATTAGTTATTGTTAGTAACGACAATTTCTAACTTTTTTTACCGAAAATTTAGTTGCCGATTCGATACTCACACTTTACCTAACGAGAAGATAACCGTTGATGCAGCAAAATAATTTTAATTTGACGAGATGAATGCTGCATAACGCATATGTAAAAAGGAACTTTTTTTTCTCGGAAATTACCACAAACCGTGAGATTTTTTAACGTTGGTATGCCTTTTTTGTGCTAATGACAGATACGGCGATAAAAACCATTTCCGATGATAATTTTTACAAACGATTTTTAAAATTTAACACTGATTTGACTAGCGTTAAGAACAATAAAGTTTCCTGAAACGTACATATAAATTGATGAAAAAGTGGTCGAAGACTGAATCAATTTTTCATTGGTTAAGTATAATATGGATCAAAGTAACGAAGTTTAGTATGGATTTTTCCACTTTTGTATTTATTCTTAATACATATGTAGTACGTATTGTACATTGATAACGAGAGACACTCATTCATTCGGCAATATCGCGTGCTAGGCAAGGATATTTTTATTTTGCCATATCCTATTATCTATTATTTACGAACTGTCGTAATGTTAATATGGATAACGTGGTCATTTCAGTCTTAATTATAAAACAACGTTAAGTTGCTGGAGGCATCTTCGGTTATAATTTTAATCATACGTAGAATCAATATCATATATTTATATTTATATAACTTTTTCTTTTTTTTTTCGACAACGTTCTGTTTCATTCGGCATCCATTGCCAACGATATTATTGTTGATCGTCAATCAAGCAGGTACATTCGATTTTTTTTTTTTAAATATTCGATATTTATGTCAGTGATTTGACCGATGGCAAACGATAAAATATTAATTGCCAAGCGATCTAAAAAATTCGGCAGATTATTTCGTATCATTTATTAAATAATTGTTCGTTCTTTAATCCATATCGATAACGATAATTCGATTCTAAAAACAAATCGATCATTATATCATCGATCTTATCATTCTTCTTTTTCGACAATAATTATCGATTATTCGAGCTGGGTCTTCGATCAGTCTTACAGTAATACCATGAACATTTTGGTTCGTTGTACAATTCAGGTTTTATACGTTCGTTCACACGTGTGTGAAAATGAATATACGCTTTTTAGCAATAATAAAACTTGATGCCAGCGCCAATTAAGTTTTGATAATGATTATACGTTATTTTTCAACTTTTATCGAGTTAAAGGAGAAAAATAATTAAGAAATTAACATTTATATTTCAGTGCTTAACGAAAAAGTCTTGTGCTCACGTATAATATTGTTATTGCTTAATATTCAAGTCGTCTTGATTAAAAATATAATTAAAAATAAAATCTATATATCGCGGCATTCAATGCCGATGAAATAAGCTGGAGAAATTTACGAATCGATTATTCGAGAATATATCGTTTGAAAATCTCATTAAGCCTTGTTGATTTCGCGTGTAGTTGAAAAAACAAAAAAATATTAAAGCACGTTACTTTGCCACGAGCCCTATACCTGCGATCGTTTAAACGTATACGTCGCGCTTTGCGCAATTAATTTTCTCTCCGGTTAAGTACACTTCCGGCATTTTTTTTTTTCTTCTCTTTCTCTACATATAATTATATCAAGCTGTGTCGCAAAATTGATACACGACGTAAGAACATTTTCATTTTTAATGATCTACTTTTCGTTCTTAACTTCGAAAAAACGATAATTCTTTCATTGATAAATCACATCGTGTGCGGCGTAAAAAAGAAAGAGAGAGAGAGAGAGAGAGAAGATAAGAGAGACAATTTTTACCTAAACATTGGTCTCAGTTAGCTCATCAAACGAAAGATCGCTCGCACCGCATATCGATATCAAACTTGATATTTCTCGATATCCACTTGCATATACACCAAAAGCTTCAGGCCGCGTATCTTATAGTAGGATACTTAAAAAATAAATTCAGTTCTTTCATCAGTTTTTCTTTACTTTTGTTGCTCATCCAATTTTTCTAACTATACATCAAAGAAACAACCACGATAAAAAAAAAAGAAACTAACTTCCAGTATCTAAAGCTCTTCGGACTGCATTTTGTTTGTGACCAAACGAAAATCTTTATTTGACTGGTGCGATTTTTTTCCAGTACCGAGTAATTCGATGTTGAAATTTCGCCAATATCAAATTTGAAAGTTTTCATTAAAAAAAAAAACAATTCTTTGCCTTATCGTCTCGTTGATTTCGACCACGCAACGAAAAATTGGAGCTCATATATTCGCAGTTGAAAAAAAAAAATTTAGTAACGAAAAAAATAGGTTTAAAATTTTAATAAGAAAAATCCTTTCACTTGAATGTCACGTAGGCCGGCAGATGAAGATATTTTAATACCCTGACATTTAAAAATCGGGGCCGTAATAATTTCAACATGGATAATCTCGTACGAAAGGAAAAAAAAAAATATTCTACGTTTTTTAAAACTCTTTTGTCAGAATCGCAGCAACAATGTCACCGATACGTATAACAAAAAAAAAAAAGAAGAAATTTCGATTGGCACATACCTATGCCGTATCTTGAATGACGTTACTGCTCGGTGAAACTATAACGCGAACATTGCGGCTCACCGAGAGATCCTCTGCCTCGTTCTCATTGTCGTTGTCACGATAAATACCCGAATACGAACTGTTTTGGCTGCCCTCCTTCGTTTCCTCGGGATCGTTCGATTTTTCATGAATTTCGTTCAACGTTGTCTCGACTATCGTGACTGGATTATTCTCGATCGTGTGTTTCGAAATATCTGCCAACCCAATGCTGCTCACGTTACCAACTATCGTCGTATCGTGTTGCGAGCTCGAAGGAGCATCGATGGTTTTCCGTCGTTTGTGCTTTATCGGTGGCTCACTGAGCTTCTTTATCTTATCATATAGCGTTCTCGATGGTACCCTAAACAATTCGGCAGCTTTGTTCGCGCTCAAGCCTCCTTTCACAGCCGCGATAGCGTTCCATATGTCTTTTCTCGTGTAATTTTTGTAACGTTTGCTCGCCAACTTCTGGGACGTACCGTGGCTCACTGATTCGTACAAAGTGTATGAAAACGTAAAGAAAATTATAAAAACGTGATGAATAAACAGAAACAACGAACGAAAATAACAAGAAAAATCGTTATAAATTTTCTATAACGGATGAAGATGGCGATTTTTCACCGTTTTTTTTTTTTTTTTATAAAAATTTCGACATGACTTTCGAGCGATACTTTATCCATGAAACATCGCGAAAATTTCCGTACATTTTTGCTTCCTCGCAGACGAAGCTTTGCGCGTCAAAATTCAAGGTTGATTCAGATACATGGATTCAAAGTTACAAGAAAACTGGAATGTCCGCGATTGGCATGAAATCGATCAAAAGGCTGACGCTGGAAACCCTAACAGGATTTTTTTTTTTTAATATCCACGTGTACCGGTTTTGGCCACCTGCGGTACAGTTTTGATCATATATGATATTAAGAAGAACGCAATTCTTAAGGAAATCCACTCCAAGCAATATCGCGTTGGTATAATAGCTTTAAACGTGCTAGGTACCGTGGCCAAAACAGGTGCTATACTTCGCATCTTTTCTCCGCAACAACGTATATGACTATATTTGCAGACATTTTGTGACTCAACCCCATCACAAATCAAAAACCACTTATTTTTATACAATTACCGTCTTTCTTGTCATCCGGAATTTTTTGAGCAGTCGTTCCCTTATCATCCTCGTCCATCATCGTTGCGTCAGTCTCGTACGATGAGCTGTGCGCACGCTGACTCTGCGACAAATCCATGCTGCCGCGTCTCTCATTGGGCTCGTTGTTCGCCGAACCGTTGCTACGATTTCGATAATGCGAATCATGCGAGTCTTGACGATTAATCGGTGATCTCATAGATCCATCCTCGTGATCGGGATTGAGCACAGCCCTGAGTATCGGTGTGTCTTGATGCCTCGTTGCATTAATGCCGGACGCGTTGTTTCGGGATTTTTGGCCACTCGTTAATTCGGAAACGTTATCACGAAGCTGGGTAAAGGGGAATGTTTGGGTCGGTAGAAAGGGATGAAAATTTGCCAAACTCGCTAGCGTAGATTTTTGATCTTCCGTTGGAAAAATTTGGGACATTGGCCACGCGGGTATCGAAAATTTGGCCTCCCCTATGTCCTGATGATCACTCGTTGCTCTGATATCATCGGAAAATGGCAAAGCGGACGAACGTCGACGTGTCGCATTCGATCGAAAATTTTCGTAATTCTGCTGTGCCGTATCGCCGTTACGATTACTGCTGGTACTGCAGACCGCTGGTGTTGGTGACGTAACTGGCTCACTCGTCGATGGAAAATCATTGCCGGCAACGAGACCCTTGACCTGCAGTAACTCGGCCACTTGTAACAAAGCCGCCATTTCATCGTACGCCACGCTCACCTCTCCCTTGTACATGAACTCCAATATCGCCTTTATCTCCGTATATTTCACGTCCTTGAGTAGTATTATCGGATTTTTCGACGGTACCTCGATAAACAACGAATGAAAGTATGGCGAGCAAATGGCCAATATGATTTTGTGACATTTGAGAAAACGACCGTCCTCAACGCCAAGCGTCACGTCCGTCAGTGTCTGATTTTTCAAAAGATCGTCCATTACGGAAATAAAATTTGTCTGATGATTGTTCCATCGAAGGCAGTAACGATCCGAGGCTCCCATTGTTGATAATTTTTCAATTATTCTGAAAAAAAAAAAAAACAAAGTCAATTCTCCGTAATTTTTGCAAAATTTATCCTACGTTCTGCAGAATTTTCGGGATATTTTATTGATATTTTTTTTCTATGAGCTTTAGTTTTCTCACGGGCAAAGAAATATCACTTTATCTCGAGCAATCGTACAATCGTTAATATCAATCACGATCTTATTCACCGATTGGGGCTTTGACCAAAAACATGGCTATTTCCTCAACTCGATATCCTTAATCGTAATACATAGAGAAATAATTGAGAAATTTTGCATGCTTTGCTTGCGAAGTGCATTTTGAGAGATGTTTTTTTTTCCCTTGAGGTTTCGTTAAAATTTCATTTCCGCTCTATATAGGCCATGCCTAACTTCTAAAAACAGCAAATGGTTTCTCCAATAGCCATATGGTACCGTTGAAAAAAAAAAAACGCTCTTGAGGGGTAAAGGCGGAAAGACCCTTACGAGCTAAACAACTGCATTGTATAAAAAAAAAAAAACGACGCGTCTCGCGTTTTCCTCTCTTCACAAATTTCAACCATGGGCTTTCCACCGATTAAAATTGCATGCACTGACCCCGAAATAAATTGATTCAAACATTTGCATTTTCATAATTGAAGAAAAAAAAAATCGTTATCGTTTTCCATTCGTCAAAAAATTTCAACTCCTCAAACAGAATACGATTCCTAGCAATATACGTAAATTGAATTATAAAATTATCGGGACGGATCAGTTGCCGTTTAGTCCTTCTAACAGCCATTTTTTTTCGACTTAATTGAATTATATTTCGTCGAAACACATTTTAATGGAGTCCTTGAAATATTTACTCGAATTTCGACTTTTCTTTCACTGTCATAAGATCGTAAAATTTATTAAACCCATCGACTAAAATTCGATAATGAATATACAAACTCAAAGAAATTAATTTACAATCAAATTAATAATTCGAAATTACGTGATTGTACGAATTTCAAAAAAAAACAAAAATTGCTGATACCTTAAACTTACTTGTTTCGCAAAAAATCGTCAAATATCCGGTGCTTCTTTGCTTCAACAAAACAAAACAAACAAAAAACTCACGCACTTTTCACTTTACTTTTTACGCAAAACATCGATTGTATAATTGTAGCGGAAAAAAAAAAAAAAAACAAAGTTTCGAACGACACGAAAGGATTTGCGATCGTGCGGATACGCGAATTTGGAGAGGGGGAAACCGCAGTGGAAGGACTAAATTCGCGATACGACGGTCATCCCGGATCCGCGGCTGTACTACTGCCACTGATAATATACATATATATACATATAAAAATATATATGTATAAATATTATCTTTTTTTTCTATATATTTAAAAATGTGTATGTATGTATTTATTTTTTTACTGCACGCTGCGTGTGTAATTATGGTAGTTCGCGTGGATAAAGGCGACGGGTCCTAATTACATAAAAATTATTATTATTGTTGTTTTTATTTGTCGTTATTACATGCAAGGACGATATCCGAGGGGTACGTGCTAATAATACGAGAACGTAACTGCGTCACATTTGGAAAACTCAGACTGAGGGCTGGTTCCTCGTCTCGGGGATGCCAGAGTCGTGTCTCTGGCATGCCCTCTCTCATTTTCTCTCTCCCACGCACTGGCGCGCACTTTTTTCACGCAGCTCTCTGTTGGGCCCTATAAAACAGCCGCGAGCGGACCTATAGACCACGAAAAAGTCCCTCTGCGATAGTTTTCAGCCCTACGAACTGGCAGACATCTAACCCCGTATATATATATATATGTAGTCGCTGAGCAAATACAGACCTCGCTTTTTATATATAGTATATATATACATATATGTGCTGGCTTCGGAAACTCCGATGGCCTTTTTTCCATCACAAGCAATTTTTCCAAGCTCTCTTCCACAAGTATAACGAGTACCCATGTAACGAAATTTTGTTGAAAATAAAAAGTACGCGAATCGAGAAGTGCGTATTAGTGCAAAAAAAAAAAAATTTTTTCTTTTAAATAAATTCTATAATACTTTTTTTTAATTTTGTCTGGTAATTATGAATTCGGAAAAAAAAGAAGATGAGAAGTAATTTTTTTTTTTTCTTTTTTGGGCCTAAACATATTTGAATTATTTTCCTGATTGGAGAAAGTGCATGTATGATAGACGAAAGAATGGATGAGACAATTGTGTTCTCATTGTCAGACAAAGAGCATCGATTTCACGCAAATTATTCGATTGTGGGAAATGTGTGTATGTGTGTATGTGTGTGTGTGTGTGTGTGTGTGTGTTACGAGAGAAAAAAGCGCAGAGTGGAAGAGTGAAGGGAAAAGAGGGCCCGAAGACACGACGATGCAGAGGACGGGAAATAAGTTGGGGCGAGGACACGATCTCTCTCGTAGTAACACTCTACATTAGGAATTTTCGACATTCGAGAACGAAACTCAAACGACTCTTTGACTGCCGAAACGAATTTTCTTGCATATACAATTTTGAATTTTTCTATTTTTTTTCTTTCCTTTGTTCTCCCTTTTCACATGGCCTTTTTTAGTTCGTAAATATACAGCATCATCCACCACGCCCAGTTCTTGAATAATAAAATATTATACTCCGCGGTTCACGAATGAATTAAATTTAATATTTCATCAAAATTATTGTTGATAAGGTAAATTTTTGTTGAAAAAAAAATTCGGCGACGCAATTTCTTCGGCACGCGGTATATCGATTTTTCCTTTGTAAATTGTTTTTCGCAATTTCGCAGAAATTTTTTTGCTACACGATTCATGGAAAGAAGAATAAATAAATTTTATTCGAACGTATTTCATACGAATCCAAATTTTTGTATCCTTTTTCTGCACCTTTCAAGGCAGAGATCTTCAATTCGCTGAGTCGATTTTTTTACTTTTATTTTTCATTCAAAATCATTAGACGTGAAAATTCCTCCCTTACTGACACATAATGAACGTTTTAAAAACCATTGAATTAATTTTCGTGAGACCAAAAGTGTGGCTCAATCTTTCGAAGATTAGTGATGAAAATTTGGTCGAAAAATTCCTTTTTTTTTTGTCAAATGAAAAAACTATGAGAATATTTCGTGGATAATTCTATAGTCTATGCAATGAAGGAACTAAATTGTTCGCACTAGTTAGAATTTGAAGTCGATTGCTTATTCGTTAATTATCGAGAAATCGACGGAGTCAACTCGAAAAACAAATTCAACGAAAAATAGTTGTACAAAGCTTAAAACTCTGATCTCTCGTAGCATATTATGCTCAGAGCATATTATGAACTTTGAGTAGCTAGGCCATTATAGGAACGAGTGAAACAAAAAAAGAAATTTTTTGGCCCAAAAAACCAGGAATATCCCTCACTAAAACTTTTATGAGAAAATCCCATTTCTTCCATCTGGATCGAATATAAAGGATAAATATGAGGAAAAAAGGTCTAAAGATTAAGACTTTTTTACGTTAACAAATAAAACATTCTTACTCGTTTGGTTCACAAGGTAAAGGTACTAAAAAAAAAATACAAAAAATCGTTAATTCTAATTTAACTTGACTCAAACCGGAGTGAAGAAATGAGAAGAAAACTTGGGTATGATGCAGGGATGATTTACAAAGTTTTTCATACGGGTCGACTGCTAAAGCACAGTCCGTACGAACCGCGCCAATTACCCAATTCTATACTCACAGGCATATTTTCTTATCGGCTAGAAAAATCGCCGCAGCAGTCTAAACTCGCCATCGCTGCGTGTGTATTCGTTTTTCCCGTCTCTTTTCTTCACCCTCCGCGGGGGCATGTGCGTGCGTGAGTGCGAACCAGTGACGTTCCAACAATATTCCTCACCCTGGTCATATATTCACCCTACTCGATTCGAAAATATCGCGCAACTAGCATTACCTCCTTACATAAAAGATTAATTACGCCCAATCGCGAGAAATTAATCCTTTCACGAATTTCATAAATCTGATACGCATGGTATTCCATGACAAAAATCCACAGATCCGTGACTCTTATCTTCAAGAATCCTAGGCTACGGTGATTTTTCATTCCACTTTCCACCGATTACCATCGATTTTTTGCAATTTATTTACAGCCTCTCTATCCATTCATTTTATACGTTTTTCATTGTGCCACACTATGCCAAATATAGCCACTGTAAATTGACATATGCGAACGAATCAAATATCATTCTCCGAGTCTGTACTCGAAGCAGGGTTTTCTAAATCCCTTAATTACGCCTGAAACGGTCAAACGAGCACGAATTCATGGCCATTTGAATTTTCAATGTACTCAGGTTTTTCAAAGCGTTATTATTGTGGAACAATTCAATTCTGACGTTTTTCAATGCCCGAGGCAACGTGTACAAGTCTACATATAGCTCGATAAAGCACAAAACGCGTCTCTTTCTTTCGATTTATCAAGATTTTATTTTTTGGAAAATTCACGAATATTGCAAACGCGATTGGGATTTTTTTTTTGCCAAATAACGCCGATTCTCGTGGTTAAGTGTGATACAGATTGAAGAAAATGGGGAAAGTTATCTGCGCGAGGATCCACACCAAGATACAGTATAATCCTCTTGTGACGAGCCTGAATCCCGTATAACTTCGAAATTTCTCGTGTATCCCGTTGCACGAGAACAGCCTGGCGAGGGATAGAATTTTTTCGTTCTATCGCGGCGACGATGCGTTTCGACGCGGAGGATGCGTCGAGGCTGCTATAATAGAAGTGGCGCAAGATGAGGATAAAAAGGTAGGAATAGAACGCACATCGGCATTGGAAGAATGCGTCGAGACGGGTAAGGTGAATCTTTTTCGCTCGCACCATCGCCCGTCTCACGCACCCACCTGACCCATCTGCGCGCTGCTACCCCTATATTTTATAGCTATATATATATATACACGAATATAATAAACCACCCCGCGACAAACTTTTTCCATTCCCTCCCGCCACTGTGAGATACATTTTCTAAATTCGTGATACATCGAGCGAAAGAAAAAGAACGATCCATGCTGGCGAATAAAAGAAAATGTATAGATCATTCCGGCGGTGCGAGAGAGTCGCAGGTCAGCATTTTTTTTATTTTTTATTTTTTTAAATTCATCTCTACTCATCACTTTTATTCTCTCTGCGGAGACGCGATAATACGTGAACTCTACAAGAGCATTTTTCCGCATTTCGTATTTAAAAAAATATTTAAAAAAAACAACGAATAAAACTATAGAAATAACGCGTGTCTGCGCGAGAAAATTGGTCGGATCAACTGGGAAATCGTATATGGTATATGAATGGATCATGCGCTTTCACAAAAGGATATATTGAGAGCAGTATACATGACCGATCGTTCTGAAATATCTCACGGTCGTGTGCGATAAAGTAAATATATCAAAAGACCTTACGCGTTATCTATATACGCGAGCTCGATGATGAAGACGAGACGATGAACGAGAGCCAGAAAACGAATGAAACTTGACTTTAAAAGTTTTTTTCTCTCATTCGTTCCGCATTGCTAAATGCCGCGCGGAAGTACGCCATTTTATGGCTATTTTCGGTGTGATTTTTTATTTTATTCCATATCGCGCGTTCTAGATAGTTGGAAATTTTATTTTATCGACTTGTCGGTATAAGACTATCGAATATAATATCACGGTGAAAATCCACAAGGATGATAAATGTAACGTAACAGTGAAAATGGCCATCGCGCAAACCATTTACAAATGGACGAAAATTGTAATCTTATCTGTACATGCAGGCCAGGCGATTGAGAATTTTTTTTTTAAGCCCGCGATCTAGTGAAATGAATATATAGACGAGATATATAAGGACTCGACGGTGCAGCATATGCAACCCTATAGGGGAAAAAGGGCGTGGGCTTATCTGCGTTATAGAGAAGGAACGTTAGCAAACCGGTCTCCCTTCGATCACGCGTATGTGGAATGTAGGATCGCGATGTTGCCACGCACGCATGCATAACGCATGTATATATACTATGTGTATTATGATATATTATATACGTGGGCGTCTTATAACGATGTCAGCAACGTCTCGCGTTTCACATTTTCTTTTTCTCCCTCGAAGAAAAACAGATTGAATATCTGCTATAGCCCAGTGGTTGAAATTGAAAAATTAATTCACAAAGACACGGAATTTCGTACATTGAATTAAAATTTTTATTTATTTATTTATATATTTTTTTATTTCATAATTCAAACGTTTTACACGAGTCTACGAATTTAGCGAGTACTCGTGATGTATATTCGAGATAATCACGGAAAAAAAAATACACGCAAAAATATATATAATTTTTTGCAACAGAAATATAATCACGAGAGCTTCTAAATTATCGGCTATTTCCCGATAGGTTCGTTGCAAACAAATGAAGAAGTCAAGTTTTTCTGAAAAATTTGACGACTCCGTTTGTTTGCAGGACGAACCTTGAGGGAAATACCCGATTAATTTCGAAGCTCGAGTGGTATTTGGGGGATCATTTTTCCATCAAAATTTCGGCCAATATATATAATTGGACCATGAGACAAAATCCACAGTTAAAAATTCAAAATTTAAAAGTCACACAATTATAATTTAATTCATATATTCAAAAATCCCCAGATCTGTTCATTTTTTATCAAAACTTTTTAATTGACACAATGGAATTCAATCTGTCAGATTCGATGGAGGCTTAACTGGATTGGAAAATTTTTTGTTTTTTATATATATGCAACATGAAGAATTACCAGTGAAATTATCAAAAACTATCAGTTAAATACCGTGTAGGCTATAAAAAATAACGATGAATGGCGCAATTCTATTGGCTGAAATTTGGATGGGAAAAATCATCAATATGATTAAAATATATTTTCATCCTTTGTTTTTGTTTTTTATATTTTTTCGGCAACAACGAAAAGTCAACAAGAGTATATTATACGAGAATCATTATAACAATATAATGTTAAGCAAGGTTAAGGAATATAACAATTACATTATAACAATATAATGCATGTAAGCAGATAATGTTTATTCATGTATATGGAGTGACATGAATATAAATAAATATGATGTATAATATACTTTTGTTGACTTGAAATATTTTTTTTTGTCGTTTCTTTGAAGTTTTCACATCGAGTTTTTGGGCTTCCGGAAAAAATTCAATATGATTCGTAATCAGCGAAAAATTCCTGATCGCCTAGAGCCTGAAAATATGGTGAAAGACGAAAAAAAATTCTCGATTTTTTGCCCGCTTTAGCGGAAACCTCTGAAAATACCGAAATTCTAAATGCCCGTAAGTTTGCTCCGGACTGACTGATCCAGACTTATCGGGGGTGTTTTGAAAAGCCCTCGGGTAGACTTAGAGAACCCAAAGTATGAGAAATTTTGTCAAAAATCGATGGTGCGACTTTCAAAATTTGTAAAAAATAAAAATAAATCTTATCTCGATGAACCAAGTGGCGTTTTAAAGCTGAAACGGTTGCTAAGAGAATCAGCACTGAATAAAGTTTCCACTCCTCGGGAAATAAAATTGCAGCGATTTTAGTGAACCATCAAAGTTTCAGAAAATAAAAAAATGTGCATTTTTTCGTTTTTTGGCGTTTCAAGGTCGAATTCTTTTGATTCAGGCAAAACTACGATACGATTCATAATCAGCGGAAAATTTTCGATTTCCTAAGGCCTGAAAATATGGGGAAATACGAAAAAACAATTTCTCAATTTTTTGCCCACTTCTGCGAAAACCTGAAAACACCGAAATTTCAAAAAATGCCCATAACTTTGCCCTGGATTGACGAATTTGAGCTTATCGAGGGTGTTTTAAAAATCCCCAAAGTAGACTCAGAAAATGCCGTTCGATAAATCTCGAGATTTAAATTTTTTGTATCCAAAGGAGCACCTTAAAAATCGGAGAATCTGAGTCCAAAGAAAAAAATCGATGGTGCGATTTTGAAAATTTGTAAAAAATAAAAAAATAAATCGTAGCTCGATGAACCATATGCGGCGTTTTAAAACCTGAACGATTTCGAAGAAAACGAGCACAAAGTGCAGTCCCAACTCCATCGCAAAGCAAAGTTACAATGATTTTAGTGAACCCGTTCATTATTTGCAAAAATTAAAAAAAAAAATTTGGATTCTTGAAATTTTATTTAGGATCCTGTATCAATGTATTTTTTTCGGCCGGTCACTTATCTGCAAGGCATTCTCCGTGAAACTTTTAAAAATCCCATCTCAAAATGTTAAAAACAAAGTTTTTTTTTGCCGAATATTAAACCAACAATTTACATCGGATAAAATTAAATTAAAATTCATATGGTTAGATTTCGAATAAATCACTATATTTTTCCGATATTATCGATAAATAAAAAATCAAATTAATGATTTAAAAAAAAACAAACAATTGCTAAAAAAACAACAAAAACTGACAATTTTTTTTTGTGCGATATGATATTGTACCACCAAATTTCATGGATCCTTAAAGCTCAGGTTCAAATTCAAGATTCGTGTCGAATCTATTTCCGATGTTGTTGTTGTTGTTTTTTTTTTTTTTTAGTAGTATTTAATAAAAGGATTTCAGGAAAATAAATATTGCACATCGAGTATTTAAACAAATGATTTATTCACATTCACAACAATCGATGCTGATTTTTCATGAGTTGTAAAAAGGTTTTCCATGAAAAGCTCGCTAATCACCAAAAAAAAAAAAAAAAAAAAGGTACTTTATCTTTCAAAAAACCAATCGCGGTCGTTCGCAAGAAACTCCAAAGTGGACATTATCCTCCTTTTACCTCATTTTATTCATCAATTTCGTTCGTGAAGATTATGCACAAGATTGATTGCATTTTTTTTTTTCGTTCTTTCACCAAAGAATAATTCAAAGCTCTCCAGGTCGTTCAAATTTTCTTTCATATCGCAGAAGAGAGTTTTTGAAAAATTGACAAAATTTTGTTCATCAGGATTTTCGAATCTTTGATTTTCACCCGAGCCCCCCGGAAAAATCTTTTCCATTTTACGATATACCTGGGCAAAGGAGCCTAACTATCCATGCACGTTTCTCCTTTTTTTTTTTTTTTTTTTGCTACCCTGATCTTGGCTCCAGTCTCTATTCCCTTCTTTCTCATCCCCATTCGCCAGCACAAACTACCCCTCTTACTCTCAATCGTTTCGAGAGTCCAAGTCGTCGAGACCTTTTTTTTTTTTTTTTATTTCCATTTATATTTCCTTTCGAAGGATTATTATATACCATCGGACGAAGAAACGAGAGAATTTGCGAGATATTTGCAGAAGTGAGATTATACTCGTAAAACTGAACTACACCGTGGAGCGTAGCGGATTTTATGACTTGGTTGTGTTTTTTTTTTTTTTTTTTTTTTTTTTTATACGAAGTGTAAATAATTCTCAGGCAGCTCGATTTCCCATGTAAGGAATTCCCGGATTTAGCAAGGGTTGCTGATCTCTCTCTCTCTCTCCCTCTTGGACATCGTTCAAATACCAATCGGTATTCGTTTTGCGAAGGTATAAATTCAAAGATGCGATGAAAAAGAAAAAAAATCGTTCGTAGATTTATAGCGAACAAAAACTCGGCTAAATCTCACAATTTTTTTTTTTTTTTTACAAAATTAAAAAAACGAAACATATTGTCCCTTCGACTATAATATATCAAGCGTGAGAATCTCTCTTTTGCAGGGCAGAGAACGTATGAGAAAGGATTGCTGAAAATCCTACAACGGTACTTATCGCCCTCGCGGGGGGGGGGAAAGTGCAATTGGCATTTTTTTCGAGTCGAGACTCCGCGTGGGAATAAAACCGGAAGTGAAAAAGCTCATTCATGACAAAGTATAGTATATATTTGAGAGATAAATTTTCTCGCTGTTTATCGAAACTTCGAACGTTTCGATAATCCCAGCGCGATTTATTTATTTTTTTCCCGAATGAATCGACAAAAATGTGTGTTTTTTTTTTTTTTTTTCATAAAAATAAATATATTCCCGCGTTATGTTCTCTTGATTTTCGGCACTTTTCTATTACGATTGCGATTCTTCACGTTGCTGACCTCGTAAAAGTTACTACCGATTTTCTTTCTCTTGTTGGCTCTATCGATGCCCCTGCGCTGTTTGCTCGTAAGAATTTTCATCGCCGTCTGGCCAATAATTTTTTTTCCCTCCTGCGCTGGTAATATTTTGAATTTACCGCTCGTCGAGCTAATGATTTTCGATGATTTTGCCGGCTCCTCGTCGTCGCTCGAGTCCAAAGATTCCTCGATATCGTCGTAAGCGCTTCGCATCAAATTGTCCTTTATCGAAGATCGCTCGAGCGGCTTCTCGCCATTTTTCTCATTATCATCCGCAACGGATGTCCCAATTTCCCCGAAACTCCTATCATTCGAGTCATCAATTTTCTTCTCGTTCTCATCATCATCATCATCATCCTCCTCGTTTTCCGATTCCGCAGGGCTGCTGCTGCTCGTCGTCGTCGTCGTCGAAATGGCCAAAGAATCGTTTATCGTCGTTGTCTCGCTCGTAACGGACTCGTCGCAGCGACCGTTCGACAATGATTTCGTCACGAATTTATTATTTTCCGTATCTTCGCCCGTATAAGCGAGCGTAACGCGAATCTTACGAAAATCTTGAACAACGCCGAGTCTCGATACTGATTTTTCGCTATTTCTCGATTTTTCATTATCTCTCGATTCTTCGATCTCATCGATCGCTCGGCTCGACGTAGCATTATCATTATTTTCCATCTTCTCCGCGCAAGATTCAACGATCGTTTCATCGACGATGCTTTTGCCAAGGGGTTCCTCGAAACCCACGGGAGAAACGTAAAATGGTAATTTACCGCGTTGCCAATCGTTAAGGACCATACGCGCGACCTGGCTTATATCGGGTTCGCCTTTTTTCAACAATTTGCCGGTACGACGAGCGAGTTTTTCAAGAAAATCCGTATGATCGTTCCAATCAGGAATCTTGTAGGTTTTTCTCATGTATTCGGGCTTGACGCGAGCCAATACGCTCTCGATATAATCCTCAGGATTGTTTATAAGCTCCACCCTCACGACACCTTTTAGTACCTTTTCCGTGTCGGTTTCGGCCGATGGATAAACAACTCCAGGACAATCGATGAGATAGATACGACGCATAAGCGTTATGTACTGCCAAACTTTTGTTTCACCCGCGATAGGCGCTACCTTGCATACTTTCTTCGATCTCAGGGTATTTATAATGGAACTTTTGCCGGTATTCGGATAACCGATGAAGCCAACGCTTATCTGCTTCTTGTCGAGATGAAGCTTGGCAAATTGACGCAACAAATTTATGAGCGAACCTTTGCCAAAAGGATGCGTGAGAGAGGCGTGAAAAGCGACGGTTGGATATTCAGAGCTGAGTATAGCGACCCAACGCTGGGTCACCCAGGTCGGCACGAGATCAACCTTGTTCAGTACGAATATGAGATGCTTGTGAGCCTTGTCGTTTCGGAGATATTTCTCGACGGGCGGCGAGCGCGTGCCGATCGGATCGCGGGCATCCAATATTTGCAGCACAACGTCCGACGAATCGATGACCTTGTAAAGCTCGTTCCAGATTCTTCTGCTCTGTCCCGCGGCCATTACCCAATCGCGCTGAGCATCGCGTACTCCCTCGTCCGGACGCACGAGATCCAGATCCTTCGTTTCCTTGTCCTTGTCGTAGATGACTTCCTTCTCGTCGACGCGCCTCCTGAGCTCGTCGTACGACGTTACAATGAGATTCGGGCGTTTGCGTACTTTCTTGGGGCCGAAGACGCTCCCGAAGCTCTCCGTATCGAGCAAATGACAGCGCGAATTTGCGACTTTTTGCTGCAACAGCGTCACCGGCAATTTCGTGGGTTTCATCACCACCTGATAAGGATTCTTCATTGCCGCGCCGAGCTCGTTTTGAAATTTTTGCAACGAATTTTGCGATATTACGCGCGAATTGCCGAACCATCTCTGGGACGGCTCGATACGCGTCATGGTGCCGGACGGATGCCAGCCTTGAAAGGGAGCGGGACTTATTATCTTGCCGGTTCTGTTTCTCTTGGGTTTTGAACAACGATACATCTGCAGCCTCTTGATCGTTCCTTTCGTTCTCGCTTTCGCCACTCCCTTGAGACCCTCGGTCGATCTTTCGGGATTCATGCTGTGAGCGGAACGATTGAAGCCCTCTTTGCGAGGGCGTTTCGTTGCTGCGCTTGTTTTTGGCATTTTTGCGCTTTTCTGTCTGGGTAATTCACGAAAAAATGACAAATTTTGTAATGGAAATGAATAATTTTGGAAAATTTTGCATTTTTTGTGAACTTTTATCGTATACTCTGTACGCTTGTACATTCTTGCGATCTCATTTAAGGAGGTTCACCGGAGAGATCGGCGAGCGAAACGTAAGGCTCGAAGCGGGCGACCTGTGGGGCAGGTTGCGCTTCAACATTTTCTTCAATCGTAAAAAGCGTAATAATAATTAAATGAGGTACAGAAACGACCTGATATTTGTCGCGGGGTTTTCCTTCAACTGTGCCATATCATTGGACTATTCTTTCATTTTTTTTCTCTACATTTTTCGTCGAGTTATAGCGGCAGGAACACATAGCGCCGCAAGGACCTATGTTAAAATGAAAACTTTAAATATTTATTCTTCAAGAACGGTGTAGATGAAAATTCTGAAATAATTCAGGCCGTTCAGTGTGTAGGTACGGAATATTGAAAAAATTCCGGATTTTTTGTGCACTTTTGCTCTACCCGGTGAACCTCCTTAAGAGCAAAATTCGAAAATATGCTCTAACATCGATGCTTTTTAAAAAAGCATACCGAATAAATTCATGACTTTTTGTTTTGGGAAAATCAAATGAGTATATTTTCTCTTTTTTTCTTATATATTTTCTCTTTTTTTACGATGCCAAATGTCTCGCTGTATCTCATTTTTCTTCGAACAAATTTTAAAGATGGCTAGTCCCGAAAATAAATGAATGAACCAATGGAAATTAACTAAGCTAGCATTTTCATGTAATTCGGCAGACCCAGCAATCGTAAAATCTTCATTAAAAAATGTTCAAAAATTCTTACGATCTATTTGTTGTTGTTGAAAAAAAAAAAAAAAAAAAAAAAATTGGCGATAATCGAGCGTCTTTACCTTGTCACCTTTATAATTCACCGGATGGCTTCTCCGTTAATTTTTTTTCACAAACTTTCTTCTATTGTGCTCCAAATTGTTTTCTCTTAGGCTAGGTTCGTTGGACAAACACACGTGGAGTTATCGAAATCGTGAACGTAGGCCATCAACTGGCATAGGCTCTAGAGGCTCGTACTAAAAAATTCATAGAGGGGTTTAGACGGGAACGTCTGTGAAAGTGGCGGGGCACACTTAAGGTGATTTGAAACAAAATATTTCTGGGTAATGCATATTTACAGAAATGGGTATAAAATATCGAAAAAAGAGGAAAGGCATTGGTCCTTGAGTCAATTAGCAGTGCTGAATCTGATACTTTATTTTTTAAGACCAGAATTTTAACCTAAATATTAATTTTCTCCCTGATTTGTTGAAGCTTTCGTATACGTAGCTAGTCTGGGATCACGTTCTCCCTCCGTGTCCGTGACTCCAGACAAATCTAATGTAAGAAGAGGCAGATCTCTGCGATGACCGACCGAGTGGGCATACGTATCGAAAAAAGAATACGCGCGGGTCTCGCGCAAAAAACAGGCGTAGCCGGTGTGTAGTCCCACAATCGGCGGGAGTAATCAGACAAACATAACCTATCTCCGACACGTTAACTATGTTTTCCAGTTCCACGTACTATCGATAATATTAAACAATACGAATCTATGAAAGTTCCAATTTTCGTTACGTGACTCTCAATTTGTCCGAATAATTGATCTAAACGGGTTAGTCCATCTTCCGAATTCTTCATTTCTCTCGTTGGCAATTTTTTTATTTTTTTTTTTTTCTTTCGTGCGCGGGTATCGACACCGATGCATAATTGCGTGTGTGTGTGTGTGTGTGTGCGCGCGCGCGCGTGTGATGTCTACACGTTTAAAATCATCAACGGTCCAATGACCTCTTGTTTATCAAAATTCCTGAAAGAATAAAAAAAAAAAAAATTAACTCGTCAAAATTAATTCATCCAAAGTTAAAAATTGCAAATTCATGTTTATCAGTCATGTCGGATCTGTCGGTAAGAAGAACTCCGGAGCGCAAAGTTCTCGGCGATCTGGGAAACACGAAAACTGAGCCGATATCTCCGACCGCGAATCTGAGATTACTCACGTCGTTGGCTTCGAATCTGAAAAGTGCCGTCGACAGCAGCAGCCAAACGAGAAATATTTCCAAATCAGGACGTACACCGATAACCGTAAACGGCGAGAGCCTGAAGCTCTTGCCAAGAAAACAAAAGTCTCTCGGACTTTTGTGCGACAAGTAAGCAAAGACCGGCGTGGCCGATGAAAATTCTTCAAAAATTTTATTTTATTCTTTTTATCAATGATTCATTCGTATATTATCGTATCGGCAGATTTTTGAGCCTTTATCCTCTCGTCAAGCCGGAAGGATCGGAATTGCAGGAGATATCGCTGGACTGTACCGCCAAGGCTCTCGGCACGGAAAAGCGCAGAATATATGACATTATAAATGTCCTCGAGAGTCTCGAAATGGCCAGCAAAGCGGGCAAAAATCGTTATCTCTGGCACGGTCAGAACGGCCTTGTTTCGACATTGATCAAATTCAAATCGCTGGCCATTAAATTGGGACTGAGAGAGCAGATACAGGAGATTCAGAGAATCAATAAGGCTTACACCGGCGACAATTGCGACGACTGTCCCGGCGCTTCGAACGACAATTCTATGATGTACGACGACACGGACGAAGATCCTAGCTGCAACGCTTCTATCAGGGAGGACAAAAGTCTGGGCGCCATGTGCCAGAAATTCGTCATGCTCTTTCTCATTTCCCTGAAGGTAATATAATAATGTTAAACGAAAATGGCCGAATTTTCGCGAGAATTTTAACAATTTTTCGCGCAAAGTTGAAGAACAGAGCGATAATTACGTAAATTTTGGATATCTTCTCGCCCGGAGTATACGGATTATCGTTGTAAAATTTTAAGGTCATCGACCGACCGGTTCCATATCGATATACCAAAGTCTCGAATTTACGCAAGTCTTTTACATAATTTAACGAACGCTCGGGTTATTTATCGAAAATTATAAAAAAATTTTGAAAATTCTTCATAGAACAATCTCGTTGCTGCATAGAAAAAATTTTAATAATACTTATTTTTCACGCAGAATTTAAATTTTTTAAAAAATAATTTACGCTCAAACAATTGAGGGAAATTTATGGAAAAAATTGTGTTTAATAAAAAAAGATTACGCACAGCAATTCATGAAAAAGAATAATAATTTTTCTTCATATTTAGTTAACAACATTTTTGTTTAAATTTTTTTATCAATAACTTTTCAACATTTTTTTTTGTTGAAATATCCTCGATGTCTTTGTACACTGTACATATTTATTTATTTATTATTTATTATTTATTATTATAATAATAGTAATATGTAACATTACACAAAGGTACACTCTATATGAGGCATTCCGCATCAACATGACCACTTTAAAACCTTAATATCTTGAATTTTTCTGCAATCTACATATGCTATAGTACTCTTTAAAACAAAAATATTGATATGTATTAAATTTATGGTGGCATTGATAGGGGTGAAATTACAGGAAAATGCGATTTTTGCTTGTTTTTTCTCCCTCATTTTATTGCCATGGAAATAGTGCGTCGGAGCGAAAAATTGCTAAGAATCAATTTTGTCGTGTTTGTTGCAAGGATAACGAAAAAAAAATTTTAGAAGGCAAGATTTTACATTTTTCATGGAACAAAAACCTATTTAAAAAATAAAAATCGATTTTTGAACGATTATGACAGTTTTAAAAAATTTGAAATATTTTTTTTTGAATTCCTCGAACTTTTTTCAAAAGGAATACGGTCTCTTCCCAGATGGAAAAATTCAATCTAAAGGCTCAGCAAAAAAAAAGAAAATTGGAAAAAAAATTTTATGCTCAATTTGAAATAAAAATGTTATATAATGCGAGTATATTTCTGAATATATTTGCAAATATTTTGTAAATAAATATTGAGACATAAATATGGAGAAATTCAATCTAAAGGCTCAGGAAAAAAAAAGAAAATTGTAAAAAAAATTTTATCCAAAATTTGAAATTAAAATGTTATATAATGCGAGTATATTTCTCAATATATTTGCGAATATTTTGTAAATAAATATTGAGAAATATACTCGCATTATATAACATTTTTATTTCAAATTTTGCATAAAATTTTTTTTTCCAATTTTCTTTTTTTTTTTGCTGAGCCTTTAGATTGAATTTCTCCATCTGGAAAGAGACGTATTTCTTTTGAAAAAAGTTCGAGGAATTCAAAAAAAAATATTTCAAATTTTTTTAAACTGTCAGAATCGTCCAAAAATTGATTTTTATTTATTAAATAGGTTTTTTTTTCCATGAAAAATGTAAAATCTTGCCTTCTAAAATTTTTTTTCGTTATCCTTGCAACAAACACGACAAAATTGATTCTTAGCAATTTTTCGCTCCGACACACTATTTGCATGGTAATAAAATCAGGAAGAAAAAACAAGCAAAAATCGCATTTTCCTGTAATTTCACCCCTATCAATGCCACCATAAATTTAATACATATCAATATTTTCGTTTTAAAGAGTACTATAGCATATTTCGATTGCAGAAAAATTCAAGATATTAAGGTTTTGAAGTGGTCATATGTTGATGTGTAATGCCTCATATTCATTGTAATGACAAACGAAAATATATCTACGAAAGGTTGGATGATTTTTTTTTTTTCAATTTTTAACTCATCGGGATCAACTACAATACACAATGACTTTTACTGCAGGATGGGAATGTAAGTGCAAAATATCCTTGACCATCCTCGGTACCGATGTAAGACGGGAAATCATAATTTTTAAATTTTCAGGATATCATATTTTCTCATCCGTCTGGGTTTTTCCATGGTCATTTAATTTTATTAACTTATCCGATCGAGAAAAATTGATTCATCCGAAATTCCAATTGTTCTTTTATTCAATCCAGTTTATTGAAATAACAGGTTTAATCATAACAATGTTTTTTTTTTTCGACAAAAAAAACGTGATTGACATTTTTTTTTTGATTATTTTGTGATTAAAGAACGGTGTTATCAATCTGGATATTGCCGCAAAGGTACTGATAACCGATACCGATAATCGAGGAACGGGAAGCGCCGACGGTAACGCCGGTTCGCGTTTCAAAACAAAAGTTCGACGTCTCTACGACATAGCCAATGTTTTGACTGCCATTGGGCTTATTAAGAAGATTTATATGTACGACAGAACGATAAGGAAACCCGTGTTCAAGTATATCGGGCCTGACGTTGAATACGTTGATTTTGATCGAGGTTAGTGAGCAAAATACGAGGAAGAAGAATGAAAATACCGTCCGATGAAAAGAGTATACTTTGTGATAAGATGCCTCAAAACCACTTTTTTTTTTTCCCCCCCGAGAAAAGTACTTCGAGAACACTTCCCAATGAAAAGCTTTTCGAAAAAAGTGCTCGAAAAGATTTTTTTCTGATGTAAGAGCCCATTGAAAGTTTGTTTCGACGAAAATCACTTTGAAAAATCGCTTCAACGGCACTTGCAATGATCGAACACTTAAAAAAAGTGTTTCGTAAGATTTTTGTCGTTTGCTTTTTTTTTTGTTTTAATCAAAAATCACTTTGAAAAATCGGTTTCGAGAGCACTTTTCCACGAAACAAGACTCCCGAGAGAATCAATACGAAGGATTTATTTATACAAAAAAATCATACCTCTCGAGATTGTATCCGGAAAATTTATTGCTAATGAAAATTGAAACACCTCGCAGGAACACCGGTGCGCGATCGCAACGCATTCTTAGCCGACATGATGACACCGAGTAAATCGTATTGCTTCAGCGAAATGAGAATTCCCATGACGACCAGCAGCAGCGGCGGTGGCTGCGGCAGTACCAGCAGCAGCACCGTGGCCGGTGTAATGACAAGCGCAAGATCGAAAGATTACGAGATCGACAGGAGCGGCACGCCGGTGACCGACAAGAGAAAACCTCGCAAGCGCAAGCTCTTCGTCGGCGATGCTTCGTTAGGGCGAACGAACAGTTCGCCCTGCCTCGACAACAAAAGCCGCTCTCTCGAGCGTCTCGACGCGTCGATACTTCGCGTTGCCGAGATGGAACTCGAAAAATTGAATTCCAGCGAGTCGGCGAAGCCAAAAGTTTGCGCAAAATTGTTCTCGCGCTACAACTCCGATTCTTGCATAACCGATGCTAATCACTTGACGAACGAGGAGCACGATAATTTCGTGACGATCGATTGCAATATTGGAAAAAACGACGAGCGTATCATTGATAATCCGAGCACACCTATGGTCGTCGTGAGCAAGGAAAATTTTACAACGAGATACGCGTACGAGAGCCCGGAGGAGGCACTTTCGCAAATCGTCACCCCCGTTCGAGGTCCGTTGCGCATCGCTTCGCTGAATCCCACGACGCCCATGAGAAGCGCGGGCCGTAAGCTCGAGATGAGCTCGTTCGCGAGGCTCGTGCCAGCTTCAACGACAGCGACGAGCCTAAATTTATCCACCGCCAGGACTATCGTACCGCGAAAGCTCATACCGATGAATGGCGACGGAGCGGCCGTCGAGGCTGGAAAATATCCTCGCGTTGCGCATTACAAGATCGAGTCAGGCACACCGAAAGCCCCGAAGATCATAAGTCTGACGAATTTCGATCCGAAAAAGCTCATACCGATAAAACGTAGCGATCTGAAGATTTCGCTGGCGCCGGTCAGTCCTATCGTCATGGATAATCGCGGTACGCCGGGTTTTGCAATATTAACGAGAATACCGGCGCCCATCGTATCGCCCGGTGATACCTTCAAGGCCGTGAAAATTGGCAATACCCTCCAGCTAGTGCCGATCAGAAAGAGCAACGAGAGCTCCGGCGCTGCCTCGAGATCCGAGAGTCATGGCAATAACGGTGACGCGAGTTAACGCTAACGATACTTGGAAAAAAAAAAAAAAAAAAAAGACCATTCGGATGGCGCGAATGAAATTTTTCTCAACTTCGCTCTTTCTCGAATGTTGGACTATTGATCACCTCTAAAAAAAAAAATTCGTTTGATAATTTTTATCGTAAAAAAAAACGAAATTCTTTCTAATGCTCCATTTTGCTGAAAATCGACGCTTTTATTTTTTAATGATGATTCATGATCCACGAGCGACCTTTTGAAAATTATCGTGCGGACCGGTGAAAATTTCTTTTTGTTTTTGTCTTTTTTTTTTTTGCGATAAAAATTGCGAACGCATTTTTTTTCGGAACCGCGATGAAGAACCTCCGAGTTGCTTACGTAAATCGATTTACGTAAATTATGCATGAAGAATCGAGGAAACAACGATGCAATCGTTGTCGTTTATCAGCGCTATAGCGTTTTTTCTTTTTTTTTTTTGTCTTTCGTTCTCTTTTGCGTTACAATCAAGCTTGAAAAAAAAAAAAACGAATTAATGTTGAATCATCCTTTATTGATCGTTGATCATTAAAAAATATTTTTAAAAAATCATATATATATACATATATACAGAAATAAATATTGCATATAGTAAGTCTATAAAGACGTATGAATAGACATAGTATATCTATACCGATTTGGAGGGGAAAATGAAAAAAGAAAATTGAATGTGAACCCGAACGGTTAAAACTGTTATACATTGGGAAATGTAATATACAATTAAATATTTATTTAAAATTCTAAGCTAAATGCATTTACGGATTATCGTTTATTCGTTTCAATTTTATTTGAGTTTGTTGGAAGAAAAATTAAATGCTATTTTACTTCGTCGACGGATATTCGACGGTCATTCTCGTTAAATCGAAATTACACGATTACATTAATTAATTTACAGTCTAAAATATATATATATTATAAATAAATATATTAGGGTGTGTCGAAAATGGACTTTTTTTCTTCGCTCTTGCCACTCAAAACTTTAGGGTCTGACTTTAAAGAGGTTCTCGTTTAAGGAGGGCGCTGTAGCTTGAAGTTTAGAGGTCGCTCAACAAGGATTTAGGTTTCCCATCTAATTAACATGTAATAAATATTGTTTTTCGTTCAAAACGATGCCAGGCAACCAAAAAATCGGCGATGTCTGTGTTTCTTGGCTTATTTGAAAGCACAACTTATCCCCTAAACGATGATAGGTCGTTTTTCGACTTACCTTGTTCCAATTTTTTTTTTACGCCACTTTTCGACCGCAATAGTCACTTTTTTCAAGTTTACAAAGTCACCAAGGTATCAATCAGTCCAAAATGAATTGCTACAAGTATTGATTGTTGATTCGAATATAAATAATACATTCCAAAAATTGGTAAAACGTACAAAATGTCTCAAAATGAACATGGTTTTTTGAGTAAAATTGAATTCCGTATTTCCGTATCCTCAATTTTATTCAAAAAAACCATGTTTATTTTGAGAAATTTTGTATGTTTTACCAATTTTTGGAATTTATTATTTATATTCGAATTAACAATCAATACTCGTAGCAATTCATTTTGGACTCATTGATACCTTTGAGACTTTGTAAACTTGAAACAGTGACTGTTGTGGTCGAAAAGTGGCGTAAAAAAAAAAAATTGGAACAAGGTAAGTCGAAAAACGACCTATCATTGTTTAGGGGATGGGTCGTGCTTTCAAATAAACCAAGAAACACAGACATCGCCAATTTTTTGGTTGCCTGACATCATTTTGAACGAAAAACAATATTTTTTACGTGTCAAATAGATGGGAAACCTAAATCCTCGTTGAGCGACCTCTAAACTTCGAGCTACAGTGCCCTCCTTGAACGAGGACCTCTTTAATGTCAAAACCTAAAGTTTTTAGTGGTATGAGCGAAGAAAAAAAAAGTCAATTTTCGGCACAGCCTAGTATATATATACAAATCTATATGTCTCGGGACGATTTCAACGCCGTGCAGCGTTCGAAAAATCACGTACGTTAAGAGCGCACAGTTGTCCAAGATACTATATTTAACGTTCGAGTCAGTGTGATACGATTCCGAAACGATAAATATTTCTCCATTCGATTTATGCGATCAGGAGAACGTGCAGAAAATCGCGTTGTAACGGACGACTGCTGACATACGAATAGGTGAAATTTCTCATTACTTGTTATCGTTCTTAATGAAATAGAACATCCACACACACACACACACACACACACACACACACACACACACACACACACACACATGCACATGCACATATATATATGGGGAATTTCACATCAGATCGACCTAACCAAAAGCCTGACCCTCTCAGAATTAGTTTAAACTTTGTGGAAACTTTCTGTTATTTGTCGAGAATATTTACGATTTTTTTTTTCGATTTTTATTCGACGACGCTTAGACGTTAGCGTTTGATATGATATATGCGGAAATCGAGGATGTTCAAAGTTCAATTAAGTATAACTCGAAAACTATTGGTTATATAAAAAAAAAAAGTTTCAGTTTTGAGTGAAATTTAACGGCCAAATATGCAAAAAAAAAACTTATCGAAGGCGCTGAAGGTTCTCAAAAACTCAAAAAATATTAGCTTTTGAGATTTTTCAAAAAACGGTTTAGTTTTTTTCGCTAAAAATTTTCGAGTATATTCCTCTCTTATTATTCAAAAATTTGTATAAATTTCATCGTGGGCCGGGATTTGGTTTCGAAGTTACGAGCTTTTTCTTTCACAGTTTCCGTAAAAATTGTCATGTCATGTCGTCCTGTGTCGTTGCAGACACAACAGATTTTTCATGTCGTGAAAACAAGAAAAAAAAAACGAAGAAAGAGCTGGCAAAATTCTTATTGCTTATGTAAAAATATAAACAGGTCAGATCTTCAATTTTTTTTCTTCTTCACGGTTCTTGATCGATTTTTCCTAAATAATGCTACGCTGAACAGAAAAAAAAAATGTTTTTTTGCGAATAATTTATATTTTATTGACCAATAATTTGAATTTTGTAAAAAAAATAATTCAAACAGAATCTTTTCGATCTACCCGAAAATCAACGCCGAGGGTAATTTTTTTTTTACCTAAAAGAGAAAATTTAAGCTCGTTGCGGGGCACGTGTTTTAGTTGAGGCAGTGGCTTGAAACTTTACTTACGTTTTTTTTTTTTTAACGATTTGAAACAGATCTAGGAGATATATATATGTATATATATATATAAATCTCAAACATGCGTGACGATGTTAGTCCTGTCATACGCATGTAATCATTTAAATTGAAAATTGCCGCTTACACGCCCACAATCTAAACTGGATCACACACAATTATAACTCGACCCATATTCACCCAAACTTCTCCTCCGCGTATTATTTAAAGAATTCGTGTCTCACCTTGAGAGCTATAAAGTCTCTCGGCGTTTTTCTTCATACTTGTATATCGCGTATGATGCGAATATTTCGCATTATAAAGTGTCCTCTCAATGTTGAATGACGATGACTGATTTTCGATTTTTGTTAAATAAAATTTACATTTGTTTTTTTTTTTTAAATAATAATTCTTACGCAATCGCTCTCCTCAGCGTTTTATTTCCATTTTCGATTTCATTAATTGAGAGCCTCGTCAGAGTCACTCTTTTTTTTTTGCTACGATCGCATTTACACGAGGGCACAGGGAAACTGCGAAAAATCTTTACCATACTACTCATGGCTGGTTGACCCGCAAAAGCGTTGTTAAACGGTCACCGATCCGAGTATCGACCGTGGCCAATATTGCCTAACATGTGAACTCGATGAATGCACGCACATACACACACACGTCCACTGCAGTTGGTTCGTTGTCATAATAATTTTACTTATAATAACGTGAATTTATACATCTCCAGGAGTCTGATCGAGTTATCAATGTTAATAATAATACACAGGGATGAAATGAAAAAAAAAGGCTTTTTCCAATTTCACTATCGCTGCAGTCGATATACGAATAGTAATGATTTTTTGGAGTAATTTTTACGTTTCTTGGAAAAATTACTTCAAGAAAAGTACTCTGCATTATTTTTTTTCTTTGCCAGGCAGTCTTGAAATGGACGAAAAACTTTTTTCTTCTCGTTCATTGTACATCTGTAATATTTTGCATGAATGTGCCTTTTACAAGATCACGACTGATTATTCAACGTAATTGTGAAATTTTACTTGTAAGGAACGCGATGATGAATTTTCAAGATCTCCACTGCGATATCAACATTGTGTCACAGTAACATATTTATAATAATAAAAATAAAAATAAAAAAATGTGAATATCCACTGTCGGAGAGTCTGTTGGTAAATATCCACATGATCATATCACAAGGATTATCTCTTCTCGAAGACTCTCATACACAACTCGAGAAGCTCTTCGAAACTCATTTACTCTCACTTCAATAGAAGATGTTATACATATATCACGTTGTTCGATGGCCTCGAAAACTCGAGGAGAGGTCCCTTAGGTTTTGCTCCTCGGGCACGAATTTTTCTCGATATATCATACACTATCTCTGTAACATCCAATTCCGTTATTATAGTGCGAGTAAGCATCGCTAATATTAGATCTTGAAAATCGTTGGAAAATGAGGGAGTATACATTTTGCCGAGTTGGAAGAATCAGAGAGAAAGAGAGAGAAAATGCTCCTGAGAGAAGCGTGGGCCGGATACCAATATATATGCGTTGAGCTTTCTTGGGGAGGCATATATAAGAGAGCTTCGTTCACCGGAGACTCGGCACTTCAGTCAAAATTCGTTTCACGACAAGATACACAACAAAAATAACGAAAAATGGCTCTAGAACGTCAAGTCCGCGCCAAGGTATTACGATACTTCCCTTGTGACAACAAAAAAATGTCCTTCGATCTTTGCGTTTCGAAAAAAAAAAAGAAAAAATAATAGTGTCAGTTTATCGGATTGGATTTTAAAAAATCAGAAAAAAAGATTCCGAAATGAATTTTGGAGTAAAAAAAAATTCGAGTGTGATTCTAATGAGGCTGAATGAGTCCTCGGAAGATTTATCGTGCAGAAGGAAAAAAACATTTTTTCTGGTTATTAATTATTATTATTCTTCTTATTTTTTTTTTTTCACGTAAAATAGCTCGCTGGCAAGCGCGATCCCGAGCAGGAGAGGGAAGCTCAGGAATGGATTGAAACCGTTCTCGGCAAGAAATTCCCTGCTGGCGAAGCATTCGAGGATGCTATCCGCGATGGACAGATCCTCTGTCATCTCATGAACAAAATTGCTCCAGGATCGATACCCAAGATCAATACCAGCGGTGGACAGTTCAAAATGATGGAAAACATCAATATGTGAGTTTGCGTTTAAGTCTTTTTTTTTCTTCTCCACAGTCCGCGGCATCATTCTCGCCGTGTAAATTTCGCGATTGAAGAAAAATAGATATACATTTATAAATGCATATATATTCGCAGGTTCCAGAAGGCCCTGAAGGAATATGGTGTCCACGACACTGATGTCTTCCAGACGGTCGATCTTTGGGAAAAGAAGGACATAGCTCAAGTTGTCACGACTCTCTTTTCTCTTGGACGCACGGTAAGATTTTATTTCAATGAAAAAAAAAATAAAAAATAAATACTTTCTCAATGGCTACAACGTACCGTTTTTTTTGCCATTATCACTGTCGTACGATATTCATCATCGTCGTCCTGCATTCTCGTCTTGATTCTTCGTTCTTGTTCATAAAAATCGACAGTTCCCTCCATTAATTCAATTCGTTTGCACCCATTTCAACATCACTTTGTATACTTGCTAAAAGCGAGTATCATAGCTCTATCTTTTTTTTTTTCTCTTCCCATTGAAGACATACAAGCATCCCGAATGGAAGGGACCTTATCTTGGACCAAAACCATCCGACGAGTGCAAACGTGACTTCACCGAAGAGCAACTTCGTGCCGGACAGGGTATGATCGGTCTTCAGGCTGGCTCCAACAAGGGCGCGACCCAGGCTGGACAGAGCATCGGTGCTACTCGCAAAATTCTTCTTGGAAAGTAAATTAGCGAATAAAAGAAAAGTAAAAGAAAAAAAAAACAAAATTAAAACCCTACATGCCTGAAAAACGAGAAAAATACCCTTCGGTTATCCCCTCGAATTCCCACTTTCCTCAATTGCTCCTCGATCACCATCCATGTGTATGTATATGTATTTATTGTACCTCTTTTTTTGTAACTGGATAATATAATTATATTCCTTTGTTATTTTAAACGACTGCCTCAATTTTATTCTCATTTCTGCAACGAAAAACAAAAAGATCTAGACTTTTTTTTTTCATGTTTCACGTATACAAGTGAAAAAAATACGAAAAGTCATGAATGAAATTTTGCATGAAAAACAAAAAATCCTTACCTCGGGATTGTTGCCTGCGTGAACGAATTTTTCGGGGAAAAAAAAATTTCGTTTCCTTATTTCGAAATTTTGGTGCTCCTGGTTTATCGTGATCCGACAAATGTTATGATAATTGGTGTGTTCTTTCATGAAAATTGAAGCGAAAAATGTGTAGTACATATGATGAAACTGAGCGAATATTATCTCACGTTGCATGATCCTTGAAGAAAAAACTAAAAAAAAAAAAATCAACAATGAAAATACGAATTTTCGAAAAGATGAAACGAGGAAAACTTTTGTGTATATATATAACACAGGCATGCATATATTATATATACAGAGAGACTGGGAGTAATTTTTCAGAACTAGTGTCAGTATTTTGGGATTTTTTTTTTCGCCTCTGACCGAATCGTTTGCCTTGATATTATTAATAGAGTCATCTCTTCCAGGTTGTTCCTCGAAACTTTAAAAGAGTCTCAGTGACTGCCGAATGGATTCTCGAAATTTGATTCACATAGACAATTTTTTGCTCAATCTAAATTGAAATACACATTCAAGTTAATTTTTCAGAGTATTTCGAGACTAATGGGGGATGCTGAAAAAAATACTGTTTTTCAGGATTTTTTTTTTTATGAATTAAGAATTAAGTTGTATTTTCCAAAAATTTGAGAATGGTTCATTATACATTTGAATGATGGAGAATGATTTTTTTTTTCACTAAAAAAAAAAGCTTCAAACACATTTTTCTCAAAATTACTTTTGCTCATGAAACAAAAATCCTCTAAATCGTCTTTTTTCGAGGAGACAGGCTCGTCGCCGCGAATCATCTTCTTACTGGTTATACACAGTATTTTTTTTTTTTGTTTTTTTTTTCTGAAGCAATGACACGGATGCTGCTGCGCTCTCCGTTGCATTTGAAGAATTTCTTCGTTGGAGACGAATACGAGGGAGAATGTGATGGGTACAACGAAACGTTGGAATTTCCAACGATACGAAAAGTCTGCGAGATGAACGAAAATAGAAAAGTTTCGTTGCTGCGGTTGATACATACACTATGTTTTTGACATTGGCAGAGTGTTGGTGTAATCGTTTCGTATATATATAGTTTGAAGAAAAAGTTTATTTGGCCACGCTCTGTTTTTGTTATGTGGATTCGTTCGTATGACGTCATATAATAGTGTTGTTCTCCACTGCCATATACATAAATATATATACATATATAAATGCATAGAACAAGTCCAGATATCCCACCTAAACTATTCTCAGCGATCTTTCAACAATTCCATGAAAACTCGATCTCATTACTTTTGCGTCGAACGAAATAACGAAGATTTCATTTTGTTTTCCTTATCAACAGCAGAAAATGCCAGCTTGATTCAATGGAATTCGTGTAAATTTCATGTGAATGAAAGGTTTTAATTATCCTACTTCTTTTTTTTAAATGAATTTTCAATCGGAGGCAGTATCGATATAAGGCTCTTTGAAATCTTTGAAACCTGGAATTTCGTTTTATGCATTTTAGCCACAAATTTATTCGAGCACTCAAGGACAGAAGGAATATATATTAAAAAAAAGCTTATAAAGTTATGGATGTAATTATGCTTTCCTGTTAGTCAGGACTCCACCTCGCGTACTCCATTCTCTTTTTAATCGTTTGTTCTTATAATTAATCCTTGATTCCTTGAGCTATGAATTTAAAAAAAAAAAATTTTGTAGACTTTCAATGATTTTTAAAGTTGAATTATAGATTTTCGTAAATATTTTTCAAAATATCTTTCCACGAGGTTTTGTGGTCATCTTCAAGAAGCTCTTATGGCCACAAAAAATTTGCAATATCGTAGCAAAGTTATGGCCATTTTCAATTTTTATATTTTTACGTTTCTAAAAAAATCATTATCATTGTAAAAAGTGTAAAATAATTGTCTCGTCTTTTTCCAACAATTTAAGTGACTATTCGATGAAAAACTTTTCCCTTGAATGAAGATCTTTTACTATTGAGTTTGGCAGAAGCTCAGACGTTCGATAAAATTTTGTTTCATAACGGGAAAAAAAAAAAACAGTTACAGTCAAATATTATACGTCAACTGGCGAGGAGTTTAAATGAGATTGAGACATTTTGACGCAGCGTTGTAACGGTGTCCAAATTTTCTGTCGTATGAATCACTATTGTATACCCAGAGTAAATGGGCAAAAGACCAGAATTTATTTCGCGGAGCCGCGAGAATTCCGAAAAGCTGGTTTTTGAAGTTACAAAAAAAGTCTAGACGCTATAAGAACTCTGACAAACTTCAGATCTGATTTTTAAAAAATGTAGAATCATAAAAGTTAGCAGAACGCGGGAAAAAATCGTTTTGATCTACGTACATCTAATTAATTTTATTTTTTAGGTTGAATTTCGATCTACGTAGATCTGAATTTTGGAAAAATCCTCGATCTACATAAACCTCCATATGAAACGGTAGATTTTCGTGCATTCGGGTCGACCTGATATATTAAGTTCGAATATTTTTTGATATTGAATCCCCATTTATCTACTTGGATCTTAGTTGATTTACCGAGACCGGAGTAGATCTAACGGAGATATAGGTATATCTAATTGAAATTTAGGTAAATCTACGATTTTCCAAAATTTAGATCCAGGTGGATCTAGTTGAGATCTAGATAGATCCAATTGAAATCTAAGCAGATCTAATTGTGTTCTAGGTAGATCTACGATCTTCCAAAATTTAGATCTCGGTAGATATAATTGAGATCTAGGTAGATCCAATTGTGATCTAAGCAGACATAATTGAGATCTAGGTAAATCTATTTGAGATCTAGATAGAACTAATTGAGATCGAAGTATATCTGATTAAGATCTATGCAAATATATATAATTTTCCAAAATTCAGATCTAGGTTGATCTAATTGAGATCTAGGTAAATCTACGATTTTCAAAAATTTATTTCTAGGTAGATCTACTCGATATCTCGGTAGATCCAATTGAGATCTAAGTAAATCTAATTAAGTTCTAGGTAAATCATCTATGATCTTCCAAAATTTTGATCCAGGTAGATCCAATTGAGATCTAAAAGCAGATCTAGTTGAGTTCCAGATAAATCTACGATCTTCCAAAATTTAGATGTAGGTAGATCTAATTTAGAGCTAGAGGTAAATCTACGATTTAACAAAATATATATCTAGGTAGATATAATTGAGATATGGATAGATCCAATTGAGATCTAGATACATTCAATTGAGATCTAAGCCGATCTAATTGAGATCTAGGTCAATTTACGATTTCCCAAAATTTAGATCTGCGTAGATCTAAAAAATTAACTACGTAGATATAAACTATTTTTTCCCGGGAAAAGACAAAAAAATATTTTAAAACACGGCTTTCTTTATGATTCCATATAAATACCAATCTCAATATTGATTTTTTTTTTACACGATCGAGAATATATTTCGAGCAATCTCTCGTTTGGGATCGGCGATACGATTGTTTTCACAAATTCAAAAATTAAAGGGCCTTACCTCTGATTTTTCTAAGCGCACCATCGCTTTAAATGAGCAAAACTAAATGCCGCGATTGATGAACAAGGTGAAATTTCTAACAATCGAATTTGTCGATGAGAAGAAGGCCGATGAAAATTGACATGACCTCATCTTCCAGCTCGAAGGCAGTAAAAATTATTTAAATGGCAGGGAAGTTCCTGTTCGCAATTACGATTAAAAATAAGAAAACAAAAGAAAAATTGTTTTCAAGTGCTCAGCTTTATTTTGTATCGTAACCAATTCTCGTTGCGCTCCGTTGAACCCTCCGAACACAACGTCAACCCTCACACTTTTCTCTTCGGTTACCAGAAATTTTACGATGGATATTTATAGTTTTTTTGTTTTGGCATCACTCTCGGGTTAATTTAATACATTTTGTTGCATTATTTTCCACCTGCCTCGGACATAAATACTACATAATCACGAAAAAAAACAATTATTCATTCTGTCGTTGAAAATTTTGAAATTCTCGAAAACTTAAAGCTGAAATTTAGTCAATCTTAATGACCCAATTAAAATAAATATCGATGATTTATTACGAGAGAAATTTTTCGTCAAAGTAACTTAAATATACTTTAATTTACAAGCAATTCAAGATCACAATTGCCGGTAAATTTTAAATTAAAAAACGCGCGCGAATATTTCTCGAACCGAGGGATGGTAAATTCATCGTCGACAATGGATCTCTCGTTGATAAAGACGAAACAGTCAGTTTTATCTCGTGTCTCCGTGTCTCGGAGTGTGTTTTGTGTGGGCGCGCGCGCGCTTTCTCAAGTTTACCGATAAGTGATAATTAAATAGGCGAATTTGCCGGTACATAAATGCCCGTATTATCGTTTATAATTAACGAATATGACAAATCAGAGATCACTGGCGTGAGTGAAAAACAAAAGAATTAAATAAAATTTTTATCGTCTCGATTGACCCGGGAACATTGCCAGCTTATTCGCAAATCCAAAGTCACGCTATTTTTATTTACCGATTTTCCAGGAGCCTAAAATTTCATTGTACAATTTTAGAAATTTTTGGAAAAAAAACATCCGATTCGCCGAAACTTTAAGCGGTAAGTGAAGATTTCGAAAAAAATTTATAATATGAAAAACATATGAAAGGATGAAAGTTCGAACGTCACGGAGACAATGATTTTTATATCTATAGATATAATAAAATCCGTTGATTTTGTTTATTAAACATTACGAATCCGGATATATATAGCGAGGGAGGACAGTGCGTCGATTTGGCTTTTTTACGCGAATGAATCATCTCGCACGATTTTTATCGCGTGAGGAGATTTGGTAAATGAGTGTTATATACCGGGTTCGGGTCTTGTTTCCCTTGCCAAGAGGCTTACTCGCTTTATTTTCGTACTTATGCCATCGCTTTCGCCCACGCGGATAACTCGTCGCGCTTTTCTTCGCTTACAGATGGACGCAAAATACTTGAACTTCATTGAATCTCGTTGTCAATCAAAGTTTCAGTATATTTTCGAACGAAAAAAAACAGAAAAACATGGCGTACGAATCATTACATTTTTTCCTCCCCCAAACAATGCGGTATCAATTTTGAAAAATGGATCCATCCATTTTTTAATGAAAAAAGTATAGGAAACTATCGATATAACGATCGATAAACAGAGAATCCTTTTTTTTTTATGTGAAGACGTTTTTTGTAGGTGCGCTCGTGCTCGCTGCAGAGAGGATTTTCTCGACTTGGAGCTTTCCAAAAAAACTTTTCGTCACACGTGTGAATATGATCGTACGATTTTAGAATCAGCGGTCCTCCGCTTTGGTGTGCGCTCAAGCGAGTGCAAAATTCATATTATGTCATAGATCGGTGGGCGAACGAGTGTATTTAAGAGCGAATCGCGAAATAGCGCGAGCGCAAGGGTAATAGCGCGGATTCCCGAATTAAATATTCTTGAACTTACAATAATACGACAAATGACCAAGATTCACTCGTATATTTATCGTCTAGTTTTACGCGTATGCGTTTTGTATGACTGAGTGAGGAGATTTTAACGATGCAAAATGAGAGTTTTATTATTTCGCCTAAAATTCGATCGAAATGTTGGAAATTAAATGGTTATTTGTAAATTCATCAACAATTCGGATTATAAGGATGAAAATGCACACTTTGCGTCAAATGATATAGTCATATTATTCATCTTGGTTTAGAAAACGTGAGACGATCATTTATGTAAAGATTCGCTGACAGCGAACAAGAAACAGTTTTAGATTAAATTCACACATAAAGAATCTTCGCGAAGAATCACATTTTCTCGTCGTCATAAATACACACGTTGATGAAAAACATCTTCGCATATATATATATATATATATATATATAGCGTTAATCAGAGATTTGAAAATACAGTCAAACGCGCTCGTAAAATTGCTCTCGGCTTCTTATAAATAGAACAGTTCGGCACGCTCACAAAACTCGAATTTTCCCTCGTTCATATCACATACGAACCATTTCAAAATGTCGTCATCAAGCATTGAAACAAATAATGAATCAACACCTTATTCTTACAAGCCGCATGAATTGGCGTTATAACTTTATTAAGAGTTCGAGATACTTTGAGACATTAAATTTTAGCGCTTATCATATGTAAATAATAATTTAAATACAATGGATTAATCGAAAGAAAATTCTGCGGTATTATTCACCGTGATGAGTTTCAAAATCCTTTTCAGACGTCCTGAAACGAGAGGGTTCGAAAAAAATCGACGAATTACGTATCGAGAAAGAAATGTAAAAAAAAAAACATGTTTACGTAAACAAAATGTTAAAATTGCGAAAAAAAATTCAATGTAAGATTTCGATCGTTCTTCGCATTGGACCCTCTTGCGTATATCCACTGAATTTGAGTACACCAAGCGACCCCTCTGAGAAATTATCTTGAATATGGGTTAACGCAGAGTGGATCAGATGGATCATCGCGAATGCAGCATCGGTAGAAGAGTTATCGCAATTTCTCAAGTGTGCTCGCGTATTATACCAAGGACACACGTTGCGCGAATCGCTTTGCTAAAAATAAAATTATCCTCCCCTGCTCTTCCTCTGCGATTCAATATTTCTCCAATGCTTCTCTAGCTCAGGGAAAATCGAGGATGGCCAAAAATTCGTTAGATCGCGAGACCATTAAGGTCGGTCGTGATTTACCTCCGATTGAGAAGAGGGCAATAAGAATTTTTGGAATTCTTCATCTTCCTCCCTCCTCGGCTCACCTTGCACAACGATAATCCCTCTTTCGAGACATCGAGAACTGGAATTGAAAATATTTTGCCATTTTTTTTTCTCTTGTTAGTTTCTAACGCTGCCAAAATTATAAGACTTGCATAATATTTCTTTTCTCGTTAACGTATTCAAATTTTCATCAATATTTCGTTAATTTTTCCATTATTTGAAACTTTAGTCTTCCAATTTATATTTCGTAAAAATTCGATTCCAATCAATCTCTATTTTGTCAATTTTCATTCACGGAATTCCCATTCTGTCAAATTCAATTCTACGAAATTTGCCATTCCATCAACGCCAATCGATGATTTATCGATATTGACAAATTCTCAATTCATTCATCGATCCATTTTTGCCTCTCTGAGTTTAGGGGTGTTTTAGTTTTTGTTTTGGATTATCATAAAAAACAACCATTAAAGATAAAAATCGGGAGCCTGAAAAATTGATTGTAATCGAGCCCCAAATTTTCTGAAGGTATAGTCTAGTCTATTGAGAAAAGTATTAAAAACTCTTGTAGTTAAAAAAAAACGAACTCTGTTTGGGAAAGAGCTGAAACATCTCGTTTTCGTCGTTCTCGCATCATATTATTCGTCTTTGGCTTCGTCGTTACGACTGAGTCATCGAGTTAGCTCTGGCTCTTTATGCTGTGGCAAAGTGTCTCGAGGGCGTCTGCTAGTCACATCCTAAATTTGGTTACCTTAGAAACGGGATTGTATTACGCGCGTGGGATATTCTAATATTTCGCAGAGTTTAGCGGGGTGGGGCGCGGGGTGAATAGCGTTATATCGTCGTTTCGTCGGGATATAGAGTCAGAGATAGAGAGAGAGAGAGAGAGAGAGAGAGAGAGAGAGAGAGAGAGAGAGAGAGAGAGAGAGAGAGAGAGAGAGAGAGAGAGATGAGAGAGAGAGAGGAGAGAGAGAGAGAGAGAGAGAGAGAGAGAGAGAGAGAGAGAGAGAGAGAGAGAGAGAGAGAGAGAGAGAGAATGAGAGAGAGAGAGAGAGAGAGAGAGAGAGAGAGAGAGAGAGAATGAGAGAGAGAGAGAGAGAGAGAGAGAGAAAAGAGGGAAAACGGGAAGGTGTTCTCCTCTCCCGCAACTTGAGGAAGAACTGGGCCATCATCCATGTGTTAAGACTCCGGGGTTGAACGCAAAGCTCTTCTCATCTTTATAATATGGCCATATACTCATACCCAACGAGAACCAAAAGAGCCAGAGCGTTCGAACGACTTATCCAAAATTACTTAATGAAAGACTTATCCAAAATTTACTTCCTGGCACTGATGATTAGTATCGCTATCCAGAAAACGCATCTAAACGTACAGAACAGCTTATTGTTGCATACTCGGTTGTGCGAGATTCGTTATTAAAACTATCATGACAGTTTTATTTAATTTTTCGATTCGTTCGACATTCTTTTATGTCAAAATTAACGTCCTGAATCGATGTAAATTAATATTTTTCCTCCTATCTCTAATTTTCCGTTGACTTCGTAACTACCTGCCTGACTTTTCATTTTCTCATCTTCTATTTAATTTTTTACTCCTTTTTCGATTCCCAATATCCCCTTTATTCTCTAATACTACGCTCAATTTATCATCCTCAATTTAATTTCTCATTTCTCATTTACTTTCATATTGCTTATTCAAGTCCTTATTTTTTATTCAACTTCTCGTTCACTATATTTTCCCTCTGATTTCCTCCGGAGTTCTTGATTCTGGAGATTCAAATTTTCAAATATTCCAATAGCTCGGAAAATTCTTTTTTTTTTGTTTACTTCATATACTTACGATAATACGGGAAGTTCTTTCATGTAATTGCGCAACACATCGTTGCAACGTTCATCTTTTTTTCTTCCTCGTGTCTTCTTTTCGAGGGCAAGAAATTATCGAAGTTTGCCTGCACCGCGCACATCGTACAAAAGTATAACGCTATCGAGTCTAATAATAAAACGCGAATACAGTGTTTGTAAGAAGATCGCCGGGTTTTAGTTATTTCCTGCATTAATTCGATAAAAGAAACTTGTGACTATAATTCGTATTTAATACATGTATGTGTATGCATTTGCAGTTTACTCTATTTTTTGTTTTTTGCAAGTAATGTTTATTCAAACATCCGATCGAAGATTTCGTTGAAATTTTCGATTGGGAAATCAGTGTTTTTTCGTTAACATCCAGGGACTATGTGTGTGTGTGTGTGTGTGTATGTGGGTGTATATGTTTTGGGCTGGTTGATGGATATTTCGGAGTCATTCACCCTGGCAGTGCCAGAGAGTGCCACGACCCGGATGACATATATATCTCTACCCGCATCATCAGAGAGAGAAATAAAGAGAGAGAAAGGAGAGTCATAGTCAAGGCAAAAATACCTTCACAAGCGACTCGCAGATGAGAAACCAAAAAGACAATCGGTGTGAAATAATACAGAAAGACATTTATTATCATTCATTCATTCGTTTGTCGTCACGATGTGGCTAACAGAGATCGCCGCGCCATTCGAATGTAAAATCATTCACCAAGTTATATTTTCATCGCGAGATAAATATTGTGTTCAAAAAATGATTTAAAAAAATTATTAAATAAAATTACTTTGTTGGGAAATTGGTTCTTTGATGGGGGGTTTTTTTTTTTTTTAATATTCGGATAATGGCGAGGAGCCGCAAAGTTCTCGAGCGCGGTGTGCACTAAAATTTTGTCGAATATACATTTATATTCGTTCTTCCAGCACAGCCACATATGCGAGTATGTACCAGATCATTCTTCTAGTTGCAGGCACATATACGAGTACTTGGACCATACATTCGTCGTAAAGAGGGTTCTGAAGTTTTATGTTTCTACACTTGTACTTTGATGGAGCGGATTGGTTCTGCAGGAAAGATGTCGTAAGACGCGACGTAAATCTTTTGCAATTTGCGAGAAAGTACGATCGTAGTAAAACGTTAATTCATCCCGTCGACGACTTTTATATTCCTATTCCCACGACCCTATTTATTCAAAACAACTTTACATTTTTTTGAAGAATCTTTATTAATTGTTTACCTCAAGGTAATTAAAAAAAAAAAAATACATATATGTATGCCCAGGCGAATCTGCAGACCGGTTTTTTTTGGTCCCAAATGGAGTTCAAATGCGGAATATTGCTCAAAGGAACCGTTCCAACGGGACTGAAAAAAGAACAGTTTCTTCTTTGGTACCTTTTTGAATCCTTATTTTAGCGTATTCCAGGAACTCGGCTATTTTTGCAATTGATCCTTTTTCAGTGTCCTTTCGAGTTCCTTCTTCGGAAAATTTTTTAAATTTTTTGATAATTTTTTACCAAGGTTTCTTTTCAGTCCCATTCAGACATTTTATTGGTTTCATTTTTCCCGCGTTCGTAACGGTTCCTTTTTGAGGTTCCAGCGAAATGTTCCCAGATCCGCCAGTGCGTATATCTAATAATTAAAAAAAAGGGCACCTTTGCAGTGTAAATTTTACTGAAATTTTTATGGTAAACAATATTCATAATGATTAAAAGTATTTAATGCAATTTTTATCATAAAAAATATTTCTAATCATTACACAAGCATGTAATTCAATTATCAAAATGAAAAAAGTACTGTATTTTGTACATTATTAAGAGGGTCACCACTTTCCGTTTCACAACCCCACGAACTATTCGCCAGATATAACGCTCGTATCGAGTTATTGCAATCAAATTGGGGGGGGGGGGGGGGGGGGGCTTCATCGTGATGTACTGAGCTCTTTCGACGATAGAGCTTTCCATGCAGTTTGCTGTTTACCCCATGTCGGGAAGAGCCGTAAAACTCTCGCCCTCGACGCTGGTACATCTGCATAACGTTTCCGCAACCCATCGAACGTCACATACTCACCCCTTTTCACCCCCTCGACTATTATAATATACTATATAGTTATTCATACAGATATTCTGATTGCTTTGCCTCGACTATATTCGAGTATCGAATCAAATAAAAATTTCGTATATTTCCTGTTGATATAAACGATACGATTTTCCACGTTAGTCGGGAATAATTTAATAAATTATGCACTGAGATCGAGAAACCGGAAATGGGCTTAGTACTTATACACGGATATGAGGAGAAGGAAAATTTCATTCTTAAGGGTGAAACAATATTTCGAATTAATATTTCGGATTTTAAAAACCGCATGGTGAACCATGCAATTCAAGTAGGCGTTTCCAATAAAGACACAGTTGTGAAAAAAAAATTTCAATAATTCCATTTGAAGTAGGTAAAAGTGGACACATTTACCGTACTTTTAAGTCCTCATCGATCAAAATTTGGACTATCGTATTTTACGAATCACGAAGAGTGATCGTTGAAATGCTTCTGGACAATCTAAGTTTTTTGTAATTGAAAAATCGACGCCAAGCGGCAGCAGGGTTTGTTGTTCTCCACATATATAAGACATGTTGCGGGTGCCATTCAACTTTTATTCTGTACGTACAAAACTTTGTTTTCATTATACATATAAGCATCCCCAAATTACCGTTGTATTTCGGGTGGCTGATGTGGCATGGAATTTCCCGCGTGTATGTTCGTATTGTAGTAAAAATATTGATATTAATATAGCCGTAAAGTTGAGACGAGAAGTTTGATATTGTCGCGAGGCCTCGAGAATTAATCTTCTCACGCGAAATTCCTCGGGGAATGGTGAACAGAAATAAGGGAGCAAAGTGTGGGTTTGTTGCGAGTATATGGCGGCAGAGAGAGAGAGAGAGAGAGAGAGAGAGAGAGAGAGAGAGAGAGAGAGAGAGATCCCAACCCCCGTTTCTCAGGGGTGGCAATATTGTCCCAGCGTTCGTCCCACCGTGTCACCAAGTCCCACAGGAGTTCTGCGTGTACTTATTGTTAGTCCTGTCGTAGTTGAAACGCGCCACCCAACTATTACACGAAGGTATACGACAGCAGTATAGTGGTATTGTAGTTCGAAGAACTTTTGGGATTTCACCCTGAGGATTTTCGCTTCGGGATGCTCGACGAGTCCCCGCGGTCTCGAAACAATTTCCGAATTTCTACTTAACAACCAAAATTGGTCATGATTTTATTTTGTACTCATGATGACCATTGCAAAAATTATCACAAATTTTTTATACGCTTTCATATATACGGCCATACGTTTTTTCATCATAGAGGCTAAAAAACAGAAAATTTAATGATTTTATCACTATTTCATGATTCATTATAGATCTATAATTGGAGTGGCAACAGAGTCGATCTCTCTCTCTATTCAATGAGTCAATGACTGAGACTTTCATCTGACGTGCTAGAAGAGGGCGCTGCGAGTTATTCTCGCGATTGGAAGACAATTTGGCACATGCAGCGGATCGTCATCGCGGGGCAAGAGATATAAAGACAGAGAAAACCCGGCATTGGAAATAAGCCGAAGAGGAGGGCATAATTGGTGACCGCTGGATGAGCCATCGTAAAATAGTTGGCCCCCAGCTGTCGTTTCTTCGATATATATGTATACGTATGTACATGCAACTTAGTACGAGCCGCAAATGAGAATCATAGGTGTAATAGAACTGTGAAAAGTATAGTTCATACCGTTGATCATTCGGCACCGATGATGACCGCGCGCGAGCAGGCGGAAAAGTTTCAAAATATTCCGAATGATGGAACGCCAGAGTAAAACCGAGCGCAAAAATGATCTAGTAATACCCACAGTTCTGCCAGAAATAGCGTTCTCATACATATTAACCTTAGCAAAACTCTGAATTCTATTTACTGAAAAAAAAAAATCAACTATCAATTTCCAAGATCAAACTTTTGCGATTTACATGCGATGCAAATGTAATTGACGAAAATTTAGGTCGCACGAAGAACGTTCTTCTTCCAAATACCAGGGAAAGAGGGAGGAATGGCGATCATCAAAAGGCAACATTGAATTACCCCACAGAATTCAGTTAATCGAATGCCAACGTGCAGAAAATGACGATATGAAAAGTTTCACGAGAGCAATCTGAGAATATAATTGCGATCGACCCACGAGAAAATGGGCAAGTGAATTGCCTAAGAACACAATGAAAATATCCACGTCAAATTGTTCGAAAAGCTCAACTGCATTACTCATGAACATCGTCAATGATTGCATGTGTCTTTTTTTTTTTTTTCTAATCAACAAGCAGCTTTCCCGTAATGCTTTTTTAAACAGCTTCATACTATTGCCATCCCCCGCGTCGAATCCCGAAATAGGTATATACTTCCCACTATGCCGCCTCTATACTGATCGGCCAGAGTTTTTCTACCAAGCATAATTATTATCAATCTATATTTTTCGCTAAAAATACGAATGTCTACAATGAAATTTCTAACGATTATGTTGATTTCTTTTTTTTAAGCAGAGAGCACGAATAGACAATCGAGAAGCGTCTTCGGCTTTGTTGGACGACTGTTTTATTCGTTCAGAAATATCGGCGCAAAAGTAAAATTTTAATGCAATCTAACAACTCCGCTATATCTGCTTCCATCAGCATTTTCCCTCAGTCCGTTCTAATTTCGGATTTATCCATCCCTCCACCCCCGCAAGCTCCCCGCCGCAGAGAAGTTGTGCATTATTGAAACGTTTCGTGTTCCCAAAGCTCCGATGCTATATTTTCCCCGTGGCGGCACTTTGAATCTCTCGAATATGTCACGTAAGAGCAACCGTTTCTTCGATTCTCAAAATGATCAATTATTTTGGCTGCTGAAGATTTTGGACGACGCGAGGACGAAGAGAAGCGCGGCAATTTTCCGATTTTCTAAATTTTCGCTATCCTCCTATCATTGCGTTATGTTTTTCACGTAATATTTATCGTTGATGCGCAACACACTGATAAAACATATTATATATAATTACAATATATTACGTATATTAATTGTATAATATAATATAATATATATATAATATATAATATATATATAATATAATATAATATATTGTATAATATATTGTATTATATATAATACAATATATTACAATATATATGTAATATACAATATATTACGTGTTTTTTTTGTTATTATAATTTATATGTATGTATATATATCGTTTGGAAGAAACTATATAGGCATGCATGCAGAGGGTGCGCTTGAGAACTATATGAGGAAGCTTTTGAGTAAGCTCGCGACGAATGACGATGCTGATGTATGAGCAAGTGAGCACAAGAAATAGAGAATTTTTGAGAGGGTTAGGGGCAAAGAGGGTGTAAAGAAGGAGTTATAATACCCACAGTTGCCACACGACTTCCAGCCAGCATATAGCAGAGAGCTCACGAGAATCCCTCTAAATATAAAGTGCCTCATCTTCCGCCTTTGCCCTCCTCTTCTCTATGTATGTGATGGAAATTGGAGACGCCCGCACCGGTAAAAGTGCAATGCATGATCCGTCGCTTACCATCTCCAAAATCTACCGACACCATGCACACACTTACACATGCACATGTGTCTATAAAATAAAATTTTCAATTTGAAAAGTCTTGATGCAAAAAAAAAATCTTATTTTATGCTTACCGACGCATATAGACAATATCGGTTGTCGATATAAGATATCGAATTCTGGGATTTGGTAGATGACTTTTTTCATATCGTTTTTTTTTTTTAATATTTTTATTTATTGGCAAAAAATGCCGGCAGGAATGGACACTTAAGATGAGAGTTGAGTCATATAATTTACGTTAAACTTTATTTATTTCATTATAATTTAAACGTCGTTATCGAAAAATTTGAAAAATCTTTTAAAAGTTTTCGTGGACGGACTTATATATACATGTGTGTGTGTGTGTGTGTGTGTGTTTCATGTCATTTGCTTCATTACATATGCAAGTAAAATAAATTTGTACATCGTAAAGCTTGACACGCGCCTCGAAACTACATTGCCTATATACACGAATGATCTGGCCGCGACGAGGGACAACGTGCTCTAGAAAATAAATGCAACTACACACAGTGCAACGATCCCAAGAGGCGGATGGTCGGAAGGGTCAGCGATACCGCGGTCGCGGAGCCTCGTTGCATATATATATATATATATATATATATGCATATATATATGTATATAGTCACGTACGAAAGATCTTTTTTGGCGTCGGAAAATCTCAACGAATCGCAACTTTCATCACCGTGGTTACTCTTAAATCTAGCTGTCACGCATTTTTATATATTTCGGATCATCGCTTATTATTCTCAAGCTCGTACGTATCTTTTTGTTTTCATAAATAGAAACTCCTAAACATATCTTACGTGCGTACGTTTTAACCGCGAATGCGCCGGAAAATCTGTGCCCTATAATCAGACGTGATGGACCGATAAATTGAATCCTTGATATATGGGATGCTCCAACCCAAACCGCACGCAAATCCTCCTCAGTTTCTGCAATTTGGTCCACAATTTTTTGCATCATCGTTACGAACCAGAAAGCATGGCACTCATCGTTGTATATTTTTGGCCAGCTCGATAATAATTTTCTTACGAAGATATTTCACGAGAGGAAAGATTGGCAATTTGTGTTTTCTCGATTTTTAAAAGTTTCTTTAAATCCTAAAATAAAAGTATTGTCGTCTTCGGAGCTAAAAACAAAAATGTGTATTTTCAACCAAGAATACATCGTAAAAAGCCCGGAAAAGCCAATAACGTCTGCGTGTGTTGGTTAACACTTTCGTTGATAACGACCTGGTCGACTTTCAAAAATATTTGAAAATTGATACGCAGTACTAAAAAGAAGAAGAAGAAGAAGAAGAAAAAAATGTAAAATGGCGAGTGTGTCTCATGGCTGTATCAACTCGGCCCGGAATCCCCCGTATTGTAACGATGAGTCAAAGTGAAAGAGGCGTAACGAGTATATGACGAGTATAAACTTGAAGCCCCTTTGGCGTTGGGCCATGTGTACGCGCATATTACATGTTTTATGTACTGTAACGTGTATGGTACATGCGTCGATGTACGAAGAGGGGGCACATGTATATACGTGTAAAATATACACCAATACAAACGAGATAACCGGAGACTTGAAATAGAAATTTGAGCAAGTAACTATTAATAGCGGATGAGTGCATGCCACCGTCTCTCTGCGCCCAACTGTGCCTTTCTCACTCTATCTCTCTCTCTCTCTCTCGACTATTTGATACTACGTAATAGTTATTCTCTCTCTCTCTCTCTCGTCTTCTCTCTTTTTCACATATGCCATCCAACCCCGAGTACAGCATCAAGCTCTGATGTTTGTACCTGCTCATGGTTTCTCGTTCTCTAGTGACTCCTGGCACGGTCACCTAACGCCTCCGTAGTCACCCATCGTTGCACCTTCTTCTCTTAACCCTTTCGTCTCTCATATGTCTTGCTCCTTCTTGTATTTGTTTTTGCAAGCACTACACTGAGAAAATAAATTTGTTGAATCATTGAAAATTTTGTTCGCTGGACTAAATCTGGCGTACACGGGCTGTCAAGAGAGTGTTCAGTAGGGTGAACGAAATATTAGTATACAGAATAACTCATTTTGTCAACTCTAATAAATATTCAGTTATTCAGACTATATCAGGGTTGAGTCAACCAATTCGGAGTCAACAAAATTTATTTATTTGATTTGACTATTTTCTTTTCTCAGTGTAGTTTCGGGACATCCCTTGTATTCGACCTTTATGGCTCTTTAAGCTGAAAAAATTTGTACAATGGATCCACAATAAAGGGCGAAAATTTTATGATTAAATTAATTGGATACTGGATTTGGAAATTGGAAGTTAAAACGTAAAATGTTAATCCTTGAACAGCACAGTGTATTGTATCCGTAGTGCCTCATCAAGGGGTCTGATGTACGTCGAGGAAGAATCTAGGGATATAATTTTTGTTTTTTTTGAGTGTACGAAACTTTATTTCATTGACTAATCATTATGCGAGTCTTTATTAGACGATATATACATATTATTTGTTTTCCAAAAACATGCCAAAAATTTAAATTTACCTTTTTCCAAAATCGTTTTTCTTCGAATTTTTTTGTTTTGTTTCTGCAACAAAGAATTAATTTTTTCCGAAAGATTTTCGCTCGAAAAATTTTATTTTCCAAGATGTTTTTTCCTTCAAAACGTTTTCTAAAGAAATGCGCCGTTGGAAATGGTGAATTGCTAATAATACTGTATCGCGCGTCCACGATTTTCCTTCGCGACTCTGTCGAGTACTCGCGCACACACACCTGGCTTTCCATTTTGTTTATTTGCTTCAGTGAATTAAAAATCGTGCTATTTTGAAACGTGCTAAATGTAGAACAATAGTACATTTTTGTTAAATAAACATGACGATTTGTTTACCTGCTTAAACTCCGTGTATATTATAAGAAGAACCCTTCTCTTTTTTTAGGAATATTGCTTACTTGTGTTTTGACAAAACTATTATTTTCAGTGCTGCTACCCACTTTTCACCGATTTGTCATTTAAAAAATAAAAAAAAGAGCTTTTTGAGGAAAAAAAACTGTTGTTAAAAGAAGATTTTTTAGAAAAAATATTTTTTCTCGGAAAAAACGTTGTTCGAAACTAACTTTTTGGGCAACAAGGATTTCTAATGAAAACTATAATCTTGCGGAGAAAAATTGTATAAAAAAAAAGCGAATTTTCAATTTTCGCCGAGGTGCCCATCTTTACTCCGGTCTTCCCGATATATTTTCGCATATATTTTTTTTTTCCTCATGAACGTAAACATTCTCGACGAACACAATTACGAAAACAAAAATCTAACTTCATAAATTTTTGTACAAATTTCCCCATTTTACGATCCCCGTTGACAAAAGCACCAAAAATATCGAAATCAAACATATCCGTAAATACGAAGAAGAAACAAAAAAAAAAATTAATCTCACAAAAATATCTTTGATAGTGTAATAAATTTTCTCCAAGAGACGAATTTCCCGGAGCTTTCTCGTCCCACCGTGGCTATATATTTTCATCTCTCCCTTTTCTCTCTTTCTCTCTCTCTCTCTCTCTCTCTCTCTCTACCCTTCAATCTTGTGCTTTTTTATTCGTTCTCTCACCTCGCCCTTCACCCCTGCGCGACCCTCGCGCGACTGTCGGTCTCGTCCTATCGGAATCGTTGCTCGTATTTCGTTCTCTTCGTCTCTTCATGGTATCCTCTTCCTTGTTCCTCGACACTCACCACCACGCGCGAGAGCTTTCGTCGTCAAAGAGACCGTGTGCGCGCCCTTCGGACCCATCTTCATCCCGCAAGCTCGCAAGATCTTCATCCATCTTTTTCTTCCTTCCTGCATTCTCTCTCTCTCTCTCTCTCTCTCTCTCTCTCTCTCTCTCTCTCTCTCTCTGTGTGTGTGTTTTCCGTCTTTTCCGTTGCTATACTTCATACGTTCGAGTGAAAAAATGAGTGAGTGAGCGCGAGATGCAAATGAGCGGGCTTACAAGAAAGAGAGAAAGAGAGAGGGAGAGAGAGAGAGAGAGAGAGAGAGTGAGAGAAAGAGAGAGAGAGAGAGAAAGAGATATATCTGAAAAGATCTCTCGCCTTCTCGCACCGGCACTGACGTTCCGATGCACGTGCCGTGTGCAAAGTTCGGTATGACTAGGACTGACTCGTCGCGGGAACAGCCATTCGAATCCAGTATTAGTGCGGTGCAGAAGTGTGGCGATAATATACTGGTGCGTTAACGACACGAGAGATCTCGAATCTAATCACTTTATCACACACGATTCCCCTAGACATACGATCGTTAATTGATTTTTTTTTGTTCCATTGTTTCGGTTTGTCAATATTCAAGAACGAAACCGAGACGCTCGCTGGGTTACGCGACTTCGATCGATAATATCCCATAGTGGTGAGTACCGAAACCAAAAACAAAAATACAAAAAAGAAACAAACGAAAAATTCGAAAAGTACGGGGAAATTATCACGTAGGCGATGTAAAGAGAAGAAAAAAAAAACAACGGACTTAGTTTAACGAGAGTCTTCGATTGATATGAGAATTCATCGGGTGAAAACATCGAACGGATAATGAGTCAAAATAACAACAGTTGCGTTCGCGGAGATTCGACGGTTTTTGATTTTTTTTTTTTCAAGTGCCGGAAATTCTCGTCGTAGCTTCTCCTTCTTATACACATATATATACATATAAATAACGACGGTGGGTCTCGTGAGATTAACGTAATAAAAGAGAAGGAAAAAAGGAAATTCCATTGGTCTCTCGCGCATCAGTGTTTCGGATCATTTGCGGGAGGGAGGGAAGGAGCGTGAGTGGGATGAAATGGCAATACGATAAATTCTTCGCTGATCATGATATTTACGCTTACGAGTGCTAAATGTTTAGGATTCAGTGCGGAGGGGCTAGAGGGTTGCAAGATGTTTTTTTTATCCGTAAAATTGAATAAAACGGGGGAGCAAGGGACGGGATGGAGAACGAAGATGGGAGGAAGATGAGAAATTGCGAAATTCGGAGGGAAAGATGAGACGTATCTGAGGGGAAGGGTTGGGAGGCTGCAGGAGAAATAGATGTGGCAGTGAGAGATAGAATGTATACCAGTGAGCATGATAGCGAAGAGGTGGGAGAATGAAGAGATCGAAGGATGGACGAAGAGAGAGAGAGAGAGAGAGAACGAGTGAAAATGAGTGGAGAAGCTAATGAGAGGCAGATAGAGGATATGATAATAAGAGAAGGAATGAGTGATAAAGAGATAGAGAAAGAGAAAATAAGAGAGAGAAAGTGTGGGAGGAGGTAAGGAAGAGAAGAGTGAGGGAGTGAAGATGAGAGAATGCAGGAGAGAAAGAGAGAGAGAGATCATCGCGGCGCCCGCGCGTGTCGTGGACGCGCCTTTCCTAATACGGCGTCGGTGCCTCGCGATTTTACCGGCCTACGCCTCTCTCTCTCTCTCTCTCTCTCTCTCTCTCTCTCTCTCTCTACCTCTCTCTCTCTCTCTCTCTCTCTCTCTCTCTCTCTCTCTCTCTCTCTCTTCTCTCTCTTTTTGCCGCCTGCCTGGCCTGCTGGCCTGCACGGATATAGAATTTTCCGCGGGGCTACACGGTTTCTCCCACCCCCGCATTCCAGATTACATCAAGCCGACCGCGAGATACTTATAGGCGGAGATGGAAAAATTTCGGCAGGGACATTCGGCTGGAGCAAGAGATCGAGGAATATCCGCGAAGAAGCCTCGAGGAGATGGGATGCTGATTAAGAAAATGGCCGATTGTTACCGACCACGCTTATTGTTTATGTTTTATTCGCGATCCACCTTTTTCAATCCGCACACCCATATATCGCTATATTGAACACGATTTTCATCAGTTTGAGAAAAATTTTTAGCAATTTTTTTTGTGCATAAAAGTCATTTGTACGCAAAATTATTTTTACGATTAGGAAATTTTCAATAATAATGTCATCAAGTTTCTGGAGATTTCTTACAAATTATTGGGGATCAGGTTTTTTTTTTTAATTTGCTCCATGTAAATTTTCATTCGTAAGGACGTACAAAATATTGTAAAAATATTTCGCAAATATTCCTTATTTGTTTGACACGTAAACCTTATCTTTTTAATATACATTATTGTCATGCTTTTAATTAAAGAATCATTGAATTCGATCATATAACATCTTCTGTAGAATTTTTATCATTCAATTGGTGGAATTTTTTTATTTATTTATTTTTTATTTGTTTGTTTTTTCATTCGCGAAGAATTTACGATGAATCTTTGACAAGTTCTAAGCTTTGAAAAAATATTGCACCAGCCGATACAGTGGTAGAAAAATTGTAATTGGTCAGTTCGAGCCGGAAGTTGGATTAGTGTGACATCAAGAGGAACTTGATTATAAATATTACGATAAAGGGGTTGAGGATGCGTTATGAATACATTCCCTTCTGAAAAGTTTGAATCGATCCGAATCAGCTTGTCTTCACGACGAAATTCTGAAAAAACAGAACGCAACAAAGTTATTATCCCATTTGTTTAACGTAACATGAGAAGAGCTCCTTTTTTACCATATCAACTATATTAACTGAATTTTTTTTTCTGAATATACATGACATTTTCTAAAATTTCCTATCTTTATGTGAAATTTCAATGAATGGCTGAAAATCCGCAAAATTTTTCACATATTTTCATAGAAAGATTTCACATAACACTTGAAAATACTTTGGGTCGATGAACCCAGGAGCCTTAAAAAATGTCGAATACGAGAATTTAGAAATGGGAAGAAAATTCTAAAAAAAAATTACATGCATTCTAAAAAAAACGAGTTTTTCTATTATTCAAAGTAGAAAAAGTTTCCTGATGATTTATTAAACAATGTTAATTGCTCAAAACTCTCACCGAATTCACATTCACGCATCCTTATAATTTAATTGTTAACATTTTTTTCTTTTCAATCTACTGATTTACGGAAAAACGATGTTTACTTTAATATCGTCAATACTTTTAAAAATTATTGCAATCGCAATAATTGCATGAAGATTTTGGAAAAATCAATAGGGCAACATACGAATGTCGCAAATATAATTTTGGAGCAAGATAGGACGTAGTGGTTCGTTCAATCGATTTATCCTCCTATCACTCATTTCTCTCTCGTTCGTGCTGTCTATTATGCAAGTTGTGTAATCCGTATTCAACACACAGCGAGAGAAATTCACTGCGGAGTAGGAAAAAAGCTCCGGAGATTCGGTTTGCTCGAGACTCTCTTCGAAACACACACGTATACACACGACGTATTACGCGATCTTGTTACCAGAAATAGAACGCGAGTCGGCCAGACGATATTTTTATTTTCAAATGAGTGAACGAGAGAACAAGAGAGAGAGAGAGAGAGAGAGAGAGAGAGAGAGAGAGAGAAAGAGAGAGAGCGCGGGAGCGAAAGAATTTACGATTTGTTTCTCTCTCATTTTCTATCTTTAAGACCGAAAAGTTACGGTCTATAGTTAGGATGATGGCGCGAGAATTTTTTTCGTCAACTTTTTATTTGCTCATTTGGAAGTTTCGGGCCACGTTGACGCCCACTTGACATTAATTGGGACGGGGTGAAGACAACACTTTTGCCTTAACCCCGTGTATTTATATATAGACGTTGCGAAAAAATGAACGATCGATTTTTGCTTGAATGAAAAATGATTCAATCAATTTTTTTTTTTTTTCAATTCTAAAGTAGACTAGATGTACCATCTTTGGGCATCATTATAAAGCGAATTAACGAAACGATCGTTAATATAACAAGTGGGAAAATACGGCGACAATATATTTTACTGAATTATTGCAATTCAACTTTTTGGAATATATTGATGAAAGTTTCATTCGGAAATGTTTCAGGAATTTTTATGTGAAAGATTAAACGAATACTCGTGTCAAAAATATTGCAAAAAGTTTCTTTCGATATTCACTTCAATTTTATATTTTCGTGCAAATCACATTTTTTTTGTAACTGTTGACAGTTTGACATTTTGAATTGCAACCAATTGTCATCTGGATGCAAATTTACTTGTCCATCAATTTTTTTTTCGCAACTTTCCAGATGTACGATATGGTTTTTTTTTTTTTAATTTTTAGGGCAGTTTTATTATTATCATTTTATGTAAAAGTCCTCTGTTACGTGTTGAAGCTTGAGCTTTTTTGGGGCTATAGTTAGATACGCGCGCGCACGCACAACCCCATTGGAAGCTCGAACGAGAGGTATAGCATAAGCGTATCCCGATTACGGAAATAGATTGTTACGATCGTTCGCGTACAACAACGCACCAAGAGCTTTAGGGACACCAAAAGCGTTTTCGCTCTTTTCCTAATCGCGCACGAACTTTTGAACGTCCGTAGCCTCATTGCCGTGCGTTCGACACGAGAAAGTCGCGATAAAAAAGGATTAATTTATCGAAGATATTTTTTTTGTTTTTTTTTTTTTCGTTTATTATTGTTTGACCCGTTGCATTTTTTTAAACATTTTTTTCAGAATAAACAAAATGCCTTTCAAGCCCGTTGAACACCCCAAGTGCCCGAAATGCGGCAAATCCGTGTACGCCGCGGAGGAGCGCGTTGCCGGTGGACTCAAGTGGCACAAAATGTGCTTCAAGTGCGGTAAGTTTCGAGGGATATTTTTGGGGGGTTTTTTTTGTTTTTAGCTAATTATAATTGCCCTGTTTTTTTTTTGTATCAATCGATGTTTATACGAGAAAAGTCTGAATAATTTTATAGAACGCGCATAACATTAGTGTTATTGTTTACACCGATTTTTGAGAATTGCAAAAATTGTGGAGGAATTATGAAAATTCAATAAATTTAACATTTTTTTACGATCATGATGATCTAATTATGTTCACATCAATTTTCAATAATTGGAAGAAACTTTGTACCAGTTGCAGAAATTCAAAGAAAAATAACGATTTTTTTCAGTGGGTGCATGAACCCTTTACTTTGATTAATTCATTGAATTGAAATTTTGCGCGAATTTATATTGTTTCAAAAAATTCTGTAGAAGCATCTTACCGCAATCGTATTATCTAATTGTAATTTGCGCTTGAAATAAAAAAAAATTCAAACGAAATTCTGCACCAATCGGAGACACGTGCAAGATCCAATTGGCCTATTGTTGCCATTTTACGCATTAAACTCATAAATCTTACCTGCTAACGGATTGCTTCAACGAATTTTTTACAATCTTTGAGCGGATAAGTTGGAATTTTTGGTTATTATAGAATGTAATTGAAACAAAAAAATCTGATTGTAAATATCTCTGGTACTAATTGCAGTAATTGAAGCAGACTGAAAATTAATACGATTATCACATTAAAAAAAAAAATCTGTCCCTCTACCGGTCACCATATCTCAATCTCTCATATCATAATTTCGATGTAAAGAAAAAAAAAAAAAAACTTGTGCCTCAAGTTTGCGATAAATGGGCTCCACGAAAGTAAATTTCGAGAGAAATACGTGAAGACAAAAAAACCGTTCGATCGGTTTTTTTCAGGTCTGTGCAGCAAGCTCCTCGACTCGACGAACTGTTCCGAGCACGAGGGTCAGTTGTTCTGCAAAGTCTGCCACGCCCGTAAATTCGGACCCAAGGGTTACGGATTCGGTGGTGGTGCAGGTTGCCTGTCAATGGACCAGGGCGAGCACCTTCAGAGAACCGAGTGAGTGCCGAGGGTGGTTCGTCCCCTTTGCGCCCCCCCCCCAAACCCAACAAGTCACCCAATGATCTACCCCCAACCCTCTCGTACGTGACCTCGTGACCCTCCGTGTTAATTGAAAATTTCAAAAGTGAAAAAGAAAACTCATAGCCCCATCTGAATTTTACGATCACTCGATAAGATCGATAAAAAAAAAACCACCAAAGTTCAACTGCACAAAATATATCCTCTCGTTTCGCGCTTCGTGGTATAACCCGCACGTATCATGCATCCATGCCCAAGCCAAAGAAAAAAAAATCGTGCAATGCCAACTAAAAAAAAAAGAAAAAAAAATGCCTCGTCAAAATATTCTTTTTAATTAACGAATAATCGAAACGATGTAATTCGTCCATTCGAATCCCCTATCGATCGTTCGAGGCTCTCGAGAGAACACACGACCATCAGCATAATTATATATCATTCGAGACTTTTTTGGTTTTCTCTGATCATTTTTACTTATTAATTTTTCTCAAAATTCATCAAGTGTGTGTGTGTCATTTTTACATCTATACATATATATACGTACATGCATCCTGAAGAAACGATAACTAATCCCGTCGTTTTTTACTTGCAACCATGAAAATCTTGTACGAGTTTTTGGCATAAAATCACCTTAAAAAAGCGATTTAGCTATAAATTTGATTTATTCTCCCTATTATTGGTATTTGCGTTATTTATTATCTTTGTGATTTATATATAGTTTGTATGTTTTATCACACGAAAAAAGCATAAAACACACACAAGCATACACACATACACACACATACACGCACGCCCACAAAGCATATATACTTTTTTCTTGTCTCTTTGACTGTTTTAAATGTGCGCGAGTCGCCCAATCCACCCCAGTCCCATCTAGATCGTTATTAATAATGATTAATAATTATCATTAATTTCTGATAAATCTAGTCTGGTACCATTACTATAATGTTTTGTTTCTCCGGGTTTAATATTTCACTTTTTTTCCAACCCTAGCCCTCTGTTTCCGCTCTTCGTTGGGCTTTCTCCTTTTTTGTATGAACTTTTAATGTTCCATTGTCGAAAAAAAAAAGAAATCCTTTTTCCGTTTTTTTTTTAAATTCATATTATATGGTGCATATATATTGTCACGAGAGAAAAACATCGAACGAAGCCTTGACTCTAATTGTCTTTGAGTCAGTGCATTTCGTCGAAAACTCTCGCGATTTTATACACCGATATAAAAATATACGTATATCTCTCACGACACCGAATTAATTAACAAATCACGCTGGAACATCTACATGATGGATTATTAAAAAAAAAAAAAAAACCACCAACAACAAAACCATAATACACTGTTGCGAATATGGAAAACCATTTCATTTAGTTTTTAGGATCATTTGTACCATCTGTATTAAGTGCTAGATTATTATAAAATTACAAACAAAAAAAAATGAAAAGCCTCGTGTGAAAAGAAGGAAGGAGAAAGTGTGAGAAGGAAAGAACGTTGGAGAATACATATTTTATATATCGTATATTCTCGAATTAATAAATAACACTGTTGAATGTGAATGAGATATTCAGCTGCATCTTTTTTTTTGTCTTTTCTCACGCAATTTTATCCATACACAAAAAAAAAAACCAGCAACACCAAAAAAAAAAGCCAATACGTCGCAATCGCGTGGCAAAATGGCACGTGATTGTGATCGAAAGAAAAAGAAAAAAAAAAAGAAAAACCCCCGAACAAATTCCCAACCAGTCCCCGCCAGCCCCGCCGAGTTCGAGCCACACGGACGCCCACATTGATCGATTGATAAAATGAATGATCGAATCACAGAAAAAAAAAAGACCCAACACACATTCCGTGTACTACGATGGTGAGCACCGAGAAAAACATAAATGAATTTCGAATTCCGCGTGATTAAGTGCTTCCCGCGTATCCTGCACGGCCTTTACTCTGTCTTTTTCTCACTATATCTGTCTATCATTTCACTCACCTTTCTCTCTCTCTCACTCTCTCTCTTTCTCTCTCTCTCTCTCCCTCTTTCTCTTTCTGTCTCTTTAATTTTGTCATTTATATTTTTTTTTACATTTTTTTTGTCTCGTTGTCCCTTTCTCGGTTTAGACTTGACATATGTAATATTATTACATACGGTCTTATATCATCGTCCTGGGAACTTGTTACTTAAGCCGACTAATCAATTAAAAACCTACTAATTCCAAGGTGCCACATTTCGTGACGTTGTAATTGGGAAACCCTTTAGATATTTCTACCCCCCGATCGTCCCTTAGCATCCGCACCGAGAGCATTTTTTTTATCTCCAATCGTTGTGAAAAAATATGTGTGTTTTAAATTTTTCAATGTTCTGACAATTTTTATAATTATTTTGACAATTGAAACAAAAAAGTAACTACGAAAATTGTTTCGGGAATCATTGAATCTGTAATTGCGAACAAATATGGGACTTAAATTTACCTCAGTGTGCTCTCAATCGTTCTCGTTTCTTTCTTTCACTTTCTCTCTCTCTCTCTCTCTCTCTTTCTCTGTTTCTTTCCTTCATTATCTTTCTCTCAATTCTTCTTTTCAACACGAAGCAGCTTCCCTACTTCGTTAATCCTTTTTTTTTTGTAACTTTTCTAATTTTTTTCCGTGACATCTCGGCGTTTTTCTCGTTTATTTCTTCTTTCATCTTCTTTATTTCCGCCTCATTGAATTTTCGAGTCTCGATCCGTCGTGTTTAATTCTTTGTCTCTGTCTCTCTCTCTCTCTCTCTCTCTCTCTCTCTCTCTCTCTCTCTCTCTCTCTCTCTCTCTCTCTCTATCTGTGTCTGTCCTCAGTACATCTCGTTTACTTTTTAGTATATTACTCTCGTTGTAATTTTTATTATTATATACCTCAATATACATATGTGATTGTGTGCTTCTCGGCTCTCCCCCATGGAAAAAAAATCATGCCCGCACAAGTATCTTCGACATGTCCAACTTTTAATTCTGTACATGAAAAAAATATGTATATATATCCCAAGATATTTTCAATATATCCAAGATATATAAATGTAATTTTTTTTTTTTTTTTTTTAATTATCATTCGTAATATTTTACGGGTACTTATTTTCCATGGGGGCTCCTCTCGGGGCTCGGCGGAAGCGACTCGCGTGCGATCGGGGAAATTATTCACTAACAAACGTCTAACACACTTGGTCTAACATCACACATTGCTGATATTGGGTTTTTGCGCCGTACTTGTGATTTAAAGAGAAAAAAAAATAGAATAAAAAAAGAAAATAACGTTTTCGTAATCGTCGGTTACGTGATCGTCATGGTAGAATTTCAAATTAAGCATATCTTCTTTCACGAATTTAGGCACACGAGAAATAACGTGCTTCCATTCCACAGTCACTCTATTTTTGCATTACTCAACTCGCGGATGAGTCAATTTGGCGAACGATGCACTATTCCCGAATTATATTTAAACTGCCGCGAAATTTATACGATCATCAGAGGCAACTATTTAAACCCAATATCTTCAACTCACTGACAAACTCTCTGTTTCCTATATGTATCTGTGTCATCCGTTTATCTCATTTTTTTTCTCCAATTTATCTACGTACATCCTCATTTCGTCTTTTTTTTTCTCATTACGGTAACTCCAGAGTCTTACTAATGCTGAATCTCTTGATTATTGGTTTTTTTTTTCTTTCATCAATGTGCTATCCTGCTCTACGCCCTAATACACTCGCATTTTATTTGACAAGTGAAGATATTACATAATATTATAATATTACGCTAACTCGATTTACATTTGTTTTTAGCTCAATTTACGTTTTTCGTTTTTCATGTTATTTGTTTTTTTATAATTCTTTTATTTTTTAAATATATTAGTTGTGTAGAGTATGAGAGTGCTGTGGCTGGGAGGATAACAGTGCATTGTTATTATTTTAACGATCACGATTTTTTAGTGATTCGAGAGGATCGAACGCGGTTCTCGAATCGCGAGCCATCGCCAAGGCACCGGAGGGTGAGGGATGTCCCCGTTGCGGTGGTTTCGTTTACGCCGCGGAGCAGATGCTGGCCAGAGGAAGGGTGAGTAAAATACGATAGATCGTATTAGGAAGTAATTAGAACTGTGTCACGATGTTTGTCACGATGGAAAAATGTGTTTAAAAGGAATAAAAATTGTAATTAAAGTTTTATTCAAATTAATGATTCATTATAGTTTTCAAAACAATGTCAATAAGATTGGGGATTATTGATTTTTTTTTTATTTATTTGAACATGTTACAATACGATATATGTCGAGTCGTTTTTAAAATTTTTTTCCATTAATTATTATTGATTTTTAATTTATGTAAATTTAGATAAATTCATTATATCAGGGAAGACTTGCGGGCTTCTTAACGAATTAAGCGATCAAGTATAGCCCTGGTCTTTCCTTCAACTACGAGATGATATTGAATTCGAATATTTTGAGTTTCCTTAGTCACGAGAGGTACATTAATAATATTTTGGATGACGGAATGGAAAATTTTTGCGAGCAATCGTGGAAAGAGGACAAGGATGAAGGATGAAACAGTTTCGACGAGATTATATAGATATATATATATATATATGAAGACGAGGAACAGGGAGAAGTTTGCATTGGCATTGGTGGTCACCCAAAAGTTTTTCATCCTTCTCGTTGTCCCACATTAACGTTCAAATTTTTATTTTTTTTCCTTCTTTTTTTTGGCATCGTTGCCAAACTATGAGATGAGAAATAGCAAAGATTCGTAGTAGTAATAGTAGTAGTAGTAGTAGTAGTTGAATTTAAGGCAGAGAGGGCAAAGAGATCACGACTCGTTCGTCTATACGAAGATAAGCTGAAAAGACGAAGACGACGGATGCAGATTGGAGAAAATAGATCCGAGCCAAAAACGCGATTTTAATCGGGTGAGGTTAATTGCCGTTTGCCACAGTCGTTGCCAATGACGAATCACATCGGGGTACAATTAATCGAAAAATCTATATATATATGTATGCATATACACCTGATCTCGATTATCTTATCGACGTTCGTTGGTCCCTTCGCTCTGCTATGAACCTTAAATGAACAAAAATTGAAAAAAAAAAATTCGGATTTTCGGCAAATCTGATAACCGCAACGATGAGACCGCAGACGAATATTATCGTTAACGCGATAACGCGATGATATAGTTAAAGCACAAAAATACAAGAACGACAAAGTATTATTGGTATTATCCGATCAATCGGATGATTAAACGATCTGTGGCATAACCCGTGGAGTGGAGATTTGGATAGAGCGAGGATTTAGGACATCGATTGAGGAGACTAATTTCTCGCTAATACAATCATTTTTTGTTAGCACAATCGCCGTATCGCGAATAGACGAGAAAATTATATCACCGATGGAGCGGCGATAATAAAAATTCATTACAGCGAGCGTCGCGTCAAACACTCGATAATTAATTATCATGCTCGGTTGATTGAAAATCATAGGGTCAAAGAGACGAAATCGATGCTTAATTATTTACTGAATAATCAGAGAAACAATCGTCGTACATAAATATCGCTATATCGACTCGATTATTATACAGAAGAGTAAATTTACACCACATCGATATTTCATCGTGACAACCATCGTGTCATCGATCTATTTTTTTTTTTTTAATTTCCCTATCTATTTTTTATTATATATTTTTTTCTTTAATGGGAATGAACCGATCGTTTCGTGACTTGAGAGAGATTAAAAATTGAACAATTAATTTTTCCGCCGAAATTCCTGTACTCAATCAATATGGGAGATTATTTCCCTCTCTCTCTCTCTATATATATATATATATATATATATATATACTTAGACGATTTTACGTTTTCGAGAATAAAAAATTAAATGCATTAGTTATCGTTTATCGTTATCGGAGGCCCTTGACGTTACCGCTCGTTCTTGTGATTAGGGCTACCATAAGGCATGCTTCAAGTGCAAAGTTTGTCAACGGACACTGGACTCCACGCTTCATTGCGATGGTCCGGATCGCGATATTTACTGTCGAGGTATCTTTCGCCATCAAAAAATTGCCCGTTGAGTTTTTTTTTTCTTACAATTCTTCGTTTCTCACTGTTACACATTTTATGTTCCCACGTGCGAGAAGATTTCTTGTTCGAATCTGTTGTTTTTTTTTTTTTTTCTTTTTTTTCCACGAAAAAAGATGTTTCTTTTCACCAAGTACCATGCACAAGAACACGTGTCCATCGAATGATAATTGTTATTTTAATCGTGACCCATTATACCCGTCAGTATTTTTGGAGTAAAATTGATTTTTTTTTTCGATCATGTTTCGAAAAATGGAATTACGATTATTATTTTTCATTTGGCATTTATGATTATTATCCCTCATAATTTAGTTGGAAACGTAATCGATAAAACAGAATTATTTTGCTCATTGCTCGATCTATACTTTACTACTCTTTTGAGCGATTCAATTTTATGTACCATTCTTCACGTTCCTCCGTATACTTCCGCCGGTTACTAACGATCGCCTTTTTCTCTGTCTTTTTTTTTTTTTTTTTAATATTCCATCCCATCAATCTATGTGTCGCCATCGTGTCCAATCTCCATCGTGTCCATAAACAGACATTCCACAAGGAGTGCTTTAAATGTGGCAATTGCTCCAAACGATTAGACTCTGTCAACTGCTGCGAGGGTCCGGATAAGGATATTTATTGCAAAGGTGAGAACGAATTCTCGCGTTGTCTCAATCTCGTTAGTCAGGCAAAAAAAAAAAACGAGTTACGATACGATGCAATCGCACTGTATGGTCGACATCATTGTTTCATTTTCTTTCGATCGTTATTAGTAAAAACGGAACGTTCATTTCAAGACTTTGTCATTAATAATTTGTTTTCTCTTATCTATTTAAATTTTCACCGATGTAATATCCTTTTTCGTGCGTTATCTTTCTTTTTCTTCGATCAGTGTAAGAACGATGATGATTTTTTTACGAAAAAATAAAAAATAAATTTGCGTATCGTAACTCGTAGCCGACTGATACAATCGAGCAAGTCGTGTTTCATCACAGCACGCTAAATGGGTATTCTCTTCAGTATGCTACGGAAAGAAGTTCGGTCCAAAGGGCTATGGCTACGGCCAAGGTGGTGGTGCCTTGCAGAGCGACTGCTACGCCAACGGGTGGGTTTTTTTTTCCCCTCCCCAACAATCACACAGTACACGATTAATATTTTAAATCCGGGAAAAAGGAAAAAAAAATGTATTCCAATTATACAAATGTATTATAATCGCAAAGAAAATTTATTTAAATTGCAACAATATACATTAATCGAAAATGAATATCGTTTGAAATTTAACAAAATTTATTAAAGAAAAAATAAGCACAACTTCTCTGATTGGGATAAATCTTTTTTCCCGGATATGTATACAACTCTCATCACCTCTTTCTCTAAAAAATATTATCATTACAACTTCTGCTCTCTCTTTCAATAACTCGTACTCTCTGTCACTTCTTCTCGCCTCACATCTTCATTTTTTAATCTCCTCCATTAAGACAAAAAAAACTCAAGGGCTTACGTGATTTACATCCCCAGCCTGGACTCCGGCTTCTTCACGCTCAATTACAATTTTTTTTTATATAAACGTTATGCCAATGCTTGTCTGCCTTAACAGCTTGCTATCCAAAGAGATTCGGTCCCCGAGGCATTGGCCACGCCGGGCTTATTTTCATCGGTCTCCAGTGCGATATTGAGGACGAGGGGTACGCGCCCAAACAAAAAACCAAACCAATCCTTCCATAATTTATTCATGTCTTAACAAACCGATTTATCGTTTTTAAAAGTCAATAGAACAAAAAAATCTTTTCGATGTTTCTATCGTCACTTACCTAAATGTCTGTGCACACAGTTCTTGAATATTCAAAGAAAAAAAAAAAAAAAAAAAACCCCTAAATTATTACAACCCCGAGCGACATAAAGCTTTTGCTGCTACGACCCTCACTCCCCCATGATAATAATGTTAAATTTACCCTGTGCACACTTTTTTCAACTTTCATTAATCTCTTTTGACTCGTGTTTTGTTATCCTTGAAAATTTCGAGCGTCAGATAAATCTAACGTGAATATAATTTTTCAAAATGATGACGAAACAAATTTCTCTTGCACTTGTTCGGTATTGTATTTCAATATCTTCAAGTATGTCAAACGCAATTACAAACACAGGGATTCAAGAGTATTATAAATCGTGAATATACAATATTATATCTTGAAAAATAATCGATCTTTATAAGTTACTCGAACAATATTGCAAAAATTCGTTTCATCAGCTAATTACTGCGTCTGATGGTCTGAAATTTTCGTTGGATGTTCGCAACGATGTGCAGTTCATTCCGCCTAATCTTTTATGTTTTTTCAACTTCTTTTTTCGCATACGAAAAACATTTTTTTTTTTTCCATGCACGTAAATAACTCATGCGTGACCAAAAATGGCAATCGTAAGATGAATGACACTCGAAACTCAAAAGTTACGCTTTGACGAACATTCAATGTTTTTTTTGGCATTTTGCCTGCTGCTACTGACGATGCTTGAACTTGTCTCTCTTCCACGAGAGTTGAGAGATAGATCAGATGAGAAACTACGCTGTGATTCATCGATTACTCTCGCGTTGCTGAAAATTAATTCTCTTGTTTTCATACTAAACATTGTTCAAGACAATTTGGCAAGTAGACTACTACTAATAATAATACTAATAATTCTCATTTTCTCTCTCTCTCTCTCTCTCTCTCTCTCTCTCTCTATTTCTCGAAGCTTGATCATCTATTTTTCTACACCATTTTTTGCTTTTTTTTCTTTTCTATCTAATAACAAATCGTTGCTTTTCACGTCCTCGTATTTTCTTTTGCTTCTCGATTTAAGTTGAAAACTTGTAGAAAAAAAAAAAAAACAAAATTACTTCAAACAACCAAATTAATTTGAAATAAAATAAAATAAAAACAGTGACGCGGCTCCGCGAAACGTCGTTATCGACACTGCCGCAATTCAGGCACCACCGGGCAAAGGTTGTCCGCGTTGCGGCGGAGTTGTATTCGCCGCCGAGCAGGTGCTAGCCAAGGGACGCGAGTGGCACAGAAAATGCTTCAAGTGCAAGGATTGCACCAAGACCCTAGACTCGATAATAGCTTGCGACGGTCCCGACAAGGACGTTTATTGCAAAACTTGTTACGGAAAAAAATGGGGTCCTCACGGTTATGGATTCGCGTGCGGATCTGGATTCCTTCAGACCGACGGCTTAACGTGAGTTTGACGAAAAAAAAAAAAAAAACAAATACAAACAAAACAAAAACGAATTTAAAAAAAGGAAATAATTGCTTACCCCTTTCATCTTAGAGCTTTTTTGATGAATGATTTTTGGAAAAAAACATTTGCTTCTGTGGTACGATGAATTTGAGACATTTATTTTTTTTTTTCTTCCTGGAATGTGAAATGGATGGGATTTTTTTTTCAATTATTATTGTCACTTGTATTTTTGAAAAATTAATTTTTCCCACATTTTTTTACGTTCCCAAAGACGAAAGTTCGGTAGTTCTGTTTTTTTTTCCCATCCTCGTTCGAAAATCCAAAGAGATATTTCGTAATTTTTTTTTTTTTTTTTGGTTCCTGAATGCGACGAGGGTTGAATTATTTTTTTTTTTTCGTTTTTTTTTTTCTTCCTACGATCCGTTCAGCGAGGACGAGATCTCGTCGTCTCGGCCGTTCTACAATCCCGACACTACGTCGATCAAGGCCCCCGAGGGTCAGGGCTGTCCTCGTTGCGGTGGCATGGTATTCGCTGCCGAGCAACAGCTCGCCAAAGGCACGATGTGGCACAAGAAATGCTTCAACTGCGCCGAGTGTCACAGGCCATTGGACTCGATGCTCGCTTGCGACGGTCCCGACAAGGAAATACACTGTCGCTCGTGCTACGGAAAGCTCTTTGGGCCAAAGGGCTTTGGTTTCGGTCATACCCCGACATTGGTCTCGACGAATGGAGATCAAGCACCCTCTTAGTGAGTTTTTCCTCTCCCTCCCTGCCCCTGATCGTAAAAAAATAATCGATCCTAGGCCTCGTATACAATGGAAAAAAAAAAAACAAAAATATTCCTTTCATGATGCGATAAGGGACATGACACTTTGGGGCAATGGCGATCACCTGATCCGGATATCAACAGAGATTTTTAATTATATACAAAGAAACTTTTTCAAATTCTTATTTTCCGAGTGATTTCATACTGATAGATGGCAATCAATATTGCCCTCGGGTGTGATCACCATTACCTCAGACGGTCGCTCGCTTCTCTGTATTTTTCTTTAGTGGTTCTTGATACGTTTTTACATGAGCTCTTGTGAGCTCATGGAATCCTGCATCATTTTTTTGTTTTTCACGCTTCTATCGGTAGTCATCTTATTACGTCGGCTCATCAGCATGAAAATGATGAATTAAAAAAAAAAATTCGATATAGTGCTGCCTAGAGATCCATTGAAAAAAATTCAACGTCATTATTCTAGACCTGACAAAATTTTAAAAATTATTTTTCTATGCCGAATACCCCTCATGGAAATTTATATGGTTGACATATATGCACAAAATATATGTGACATATATTTTATACAGGTGACATATATTCCGCCAAAAAGATGCATAATTCATATATATGATGCATTATATGCGACAAATATATGATATGTGTCATATATTTCTCATATATTCCAGATATAAGGCCAAGTATATTGCATATATGGGACATATATTTTCGATATACTGTAAATATATTTTTTACGCATATGTCAACCATAAAAATTTCTATGAGGAACGAGCACAGAAAAATAACTAGAAATTACTTTCATTTTCATAATGAAAATAATTGAACATTTTTTTTTGCGTATCATTTTTACACTGAATGATTAAGTTGAGCTGCTCATACGATCATTTCAAACTAAACTACAAAAGCCGCCATTTTTAAACATTTCAATGATTCATTATCCAATCGTTTGATACTTCTCCATTATATACATTGCACCTAATTTCACGGCGTCAGGTCAAATTTACGTATCAAAATTTGTAACCGGTTTCTAAAACTCAACGTTAATCGATAGGGGATTTTTCATAATCTGATCCTTTGATAATTTTGCTTTTTATAATGTATCGTAATTATTTTACTCGACACGACTGAGCCCTGATCACTCGTATAAATGTGTCGAATTGAATTACGAAAGACTCGATTGTTCAACTATTTCAATACTTTCACTATCTGGTCCTTTGATAATTTTTCGACTAAAATTTCGAATTTTTTATGCCAGTGAGCTTAATCAAAATGTTGCAGTCACAAAAACTGAATTCGATGCAATTCGATAATGGCTTAACGAGCTAAAATTTGTCACACAGTCAGATCTTCCTCATTATCCTACATTTATTTTCGTCAAAACTTTCGGAGCGATTATACAATTTAGGAGATGTTTGATTTTTATTTTATATGATAGCTCTAAATTTCGTAAATTTCAAGTTATCGGGGTAAAGTTCTCGACAGGCTAGAAGACGAGAGGATGCTTGGTAATGAATTTGACGATTCTCGATCTTAAAATTCGTAATTAACGTATACCAGAGGCTATCGGTTATTAAACTGCCTCAATTATCTTCATAATTCAAACGTCAGACAATTTTTCCCTTTACACGTTGCCTCTCTAATTCATCTTTTCATTATCTAAAAGATCGATGATAAAAAATAAACATTTTCCAATACTCGTAGTCTCCACTATTGAGCCTCGTATGAAAAAAAAAAAATCGAATTAGGCAACACTATAGTCTCGATCATTGGAGTTGGCTCATATTTCAATCGTTCGATACACGTTCATTTCATTTTAATTTTTTTTTTTTTTTTTCGTTCACTCGCTGATAGATTTTTGTTCGTTCTTGTTTTGTTTTTTTTTTTTCTTTAGCATCGACGCCAAGCCCGAGCTCGGCACGAAGCGCAACGACGGACACGGTTGTTCCCGTTGCGGCTATCCCGTTTACGCCGCCGAGCAAATGATCTCGAAGAATCGCGTATGGCACAAGCGTTGCTTCAGCTGTGGATCCTGTCATCGCTCGCTCGACTCGACGAATCTCAATGACGCGCCGGACGGTGAGATTTACTGCCGCGGCTGTTACGGACGAAACTTTGGACCGCGGGGCGTTGGATTTGGGATGGGTGCGGGTACCCTCACGATGGCCTAGGGAAAATGATTAAAACTTCTCTAAATCCTGCCACACACACATACACACACACATACACACGCGCAAACACACATCCTTTCCCCACCTCATCCTTCGCATTAAACAACGCATTATTTTAAATTAATAATTAATAATAATAACGATAACAACCTCGCGCTTTGTCAAACGCGAGATATCTCGTAAAACAACAGCAGCAACGACAAAAATCATAAGCGAACTTAAGCACACGAGATTAATAATAAATTAAAAAAAAACAAAACAAAACAAAACGAAACAAAAAAAATCGAATAAAAATAACAAACCAAAGCATTCGCTGCACCGCGAAAATATTTCGAGCGAGACGAACGTGCATTGTTTTCAATGACAAACAAACAAAAACATGAAAAAACGATATGAAAAAAAAATTGAGTAAAATCGATCTTTGAAAAAATCGCCAATTTCGATCACGAAAAAGAGAGAGGGAGAGCTCATATACGAGCGCAATAAACGCGTTGAGGTAAGTGCAATCCAGTTCAGTGCTAAATTTTTCGAATTCTAGAAATTTTTCGTTGATCGGCAGTATAATTAAAGATGAACGATACCACCCATATATATATATATATGCGTGGCAACAAACTGCTATAATATCGATAAAATTGTGATCGCACTCTTCTTTCAGCTGTCACCCTAAACTTTGAAAAAATTGAATTAAAAAAAAGTACGCATCGTCGAAAAATTGGCAGAAATCGGTCGATTTTTTTTTTTCTTTTCAAACGAATTCACCGCAGTGCATGCAGTTGATCTTCTTTCGCTGTCGATCGATCGACGACGATTTGTGGAGGGGATTCGAAAAAATTTAGCACTTATCCTTGACTCGCGACTGGATCGCGAAAATCGTGCCTCAATTTTGAAGATAAAGAAAACGAACTTTTTAGAGCTCGCGCTACCATATTGGAATGAAAGGAATAAAAATTGCAAAAAAAAAAAAAAAACTAAACTCACAAACGGAACAAACAAATAAACAACGAACGAACCGTCCATATCGTGATATGGTGACGAAGATGTTTCTTTCCTTTTTGTTTTGTTTTTTTTTAGTTATTGTTACTACGAAGATTGATAAATAACAATGGCGTCGAAAAAAAGAGAGAGAGAGAGAGAGAGTCCATAGATGGAATGGCGTATTTCCGCCGAATACTCGCCAAGAGCTCGCCAGCATCGTAGCGATAAATTTGCTTTTTTTGTCCTCGCGATTCGTCGAGACTCGTTCGTATTTTACGATTTTGGTTTGGCCTTTTTTTTTCAATACTGAAATACACGAAAAATCGTTGAATCGCGAGGAATTAGTCGCTGGGAGGCTGCGGTCTCGGGGAAGAGGGATCGGGAGGACGAAAGCCTGATGGCAAGGACGAAAATTGAATACGAGAATGATCGATATGAGAACGAGGAATTCCAGACTCGGAGGAGATTTTCATATGAATGACGAAAGAATAGGGGAAGGGGGGGGGGGGGGGCAAGGGACCTCTATAGCCAAAACGATCGACGAATGACCAGCCTCGAGAAAATTAATATTATTCTCAATAATATTAACAAAAACAAATTATTTATCAAATTTCAAGGTATATGATAAAAAAAAAAAATATTATCAAACAACGAAAAACTTCGACTTACCTCTGCTGTAACAAACGCGCTCATAGAAGGCTCTTCGTGCCGCACGAGGACCCGAGGAGTCCGAATCGACGAAACAAACACAACAAACAAACAAAAAAAAAAAAAACAGATAAACAAACAAAACGACTTTCGACGGGATATTACGCCGTATGTAACGACGAAATATTTAGGAACGACCAGAGACAAAACTGAGATGGAATTATTTTCAATAAATATACGTTTTAAAAAGTCGATCGTCCTTGCAATTTTCATTTCCTCTGTTTTTTTTTGTTTTAATTCATCCTCGAACATAAAAGTATTTCTGTTCGTGCCAATAATGGGGCTTAGAATATTTTTTTTTGAAAATATTAAAAAAAAAAATTACAAATTATGTTTTTGGAGATGTTGGAATTTTTCGAAATTCATTGTATATTTACATTGTGTCGAGACGCAATTTCGTTGATTTTTTTTTTTTTATCGAACCTTTATATCCCACAGAAACGAAGATATTCTTATGATCCACCCCTGAGATTATCAATAGAGAGATCCTCACGTAAAAACGAGAATTTTTAAATGCCAATTCCTCGATTTCAATGATCGGTAAAGTTTTAAATTTTATTAAGATTGAATTGATCACTGGAATCGCGATGTACAGAAAAGAAAACAGGCATTCAAGCAGAGTTCGAATAATTTTAGCGGTAGGACTATATTTGAAATAAAGTCGATTAGATTAAGAAGGTTCACCAGGTAGAGCAAAATGCACAGAAAAATCTGAATTTTTTATCAGATATTCGCTACTAATGTAGAAAGGTGCCTGAATTATTTGGGAATTTTCACCTATAACATTCACATGAAAATTTAGTTTCTGACGAGGGCTTTTTTTACACGCGTTTTTATGGCGTAAGCAGAAATTGCGATTTTTCCCCCTTTATAACTGCGGAGAAAATGTAGAAATTTTTTTTTTTTAAACATTATTTCAATTCAGCAGTTTAGGTGAATAAAGCAGCATAACAAAAATCTGATTGATTGTGTACTTGGTTTATGAAAACTATTCAATGAACCGACATAATTCATAGCTATTTGCAGTAAAGGGATACAAAGAGGGGATAAGCATGGCAACATCGCTGCAGGATGAGCCGGAGCAGTTAGGTTAAATTGAGCAACTAATTTTCTTGACAACTCGACTGTTCTCTGGTGCCTGTGGCTATGACACTCGACGGTACCAACCGTAAGAAATACGCGCCTTGTTGCCAGACTTCTTTGCGAATTATGTACACGATAAAATCGAATTTCTTTCATTTATAATATCAATGTAAAATAACTTTTATCGATCCTTAACTGTCAAGAATGGTTGAGTATTCATTGATCGTTATACTTTATTCATCTTAAGGCGGCCCATCAGTGACAAACTAGTCAAAAATCGTGACGTGAAAAAAAAATCATAAAACCTATCATAATATTTTCTAAATACTCTGTCTAAATAAAATGTATGAATTTCGATGACGTTTTCCGTGATATTTTATCCATAATTTATTATCAATAATATTATAAATAAAGTCTCAACTGACAAAAGTATTTAACGCTGTCCGACAAACTGCAAGACGTGCAAAATAAATCGTTTGGATTTTGAAATATTATAAACGTTCGTGAGAGGTAAAGCAGATGAAGTTATAATCAACTTTTCGAACTTCTTTATTTAATAAATAAAGAAACTTCTTTATTTAATAAACAAAGAAACATCTTGTGACATTGAATTTTAAGAAAAGTCTGAACTGTGGGCCGCATGTTAAAGTAATCACGCGAAGCTTAAAAATTCTTATTTAACGATATCTTCGCCTAATATGTCCGAGAGTAGTTTTCGTATTAATTCAGCGGTTTGGGAACAAATAAGAAAATTATTTCAACTCTCAAATCTTTTTTATTCGACCCTTAAGGAGGTTTTCAACTCAGCGAAAAACGGCAAGAATGATTCTAAAATTTTAGGGGAGGTACTAGAAATACACCGTAATTATTTCAGATTTTTTGACTACGTAGTTGGGGAGAAAAAAAAACATTAAATATGCCGCTTATACGTGGGCTCTTATGGAAGCAGTATTCGATGCTATGATTTGAGATTATTTTAGGAATGAAAAAACGGTAACATTTCCCCGGAGAACCGCTTAAACGACAGATTAGACCTTCATAGATATAATTTGCCCATAAAGAAAGTTTTTCACCGTGCCGATTGTGAAATATACTTGTAAAAGGAATTGAGCGTGAGTAATGGCAAATTAATCAAATGAAAACGTATTTTGTGAAACAAATGCCGAACGCAACCTGCCCCGCACGTCGCCCGCGCCGCGCCCCGCAACCCTGGTATACTGTAATTTGATGTTTGAGCGATAAATAATAAATCATTCCACTGTACGTACTTTCAGTGATTTCGGAAATTGATTCGTTCAAAACGTGAGAAATCACACATGAAGTCACATGTATTTTAAAATCACTTGAATCATTCATGAAATCACTGAAATCATGTAAAATCGACTTTACTCTGAAATCACTTGTACACCGCACTTGGTAGTGAATAGCCCCTCGACGCTGTCAGAGCGATCAAGTAAAAAACGATAGCTGGGATATTCATATGTTTCCTCGCGTGCAGAATGACAGACATATTGTATCCGAGATTTGCACACACGATATGACTTTCACGATAAAATGTCTCTGGAAAATCCCTGGCACGACAAAATTTTTTAAATACCATTGGAAAGTTCACGATTTCATCTTTCGATACTCAAAATTTTAATAAGATCTCTCGTCTGAAAATTGAATTAACTGTCATAAGATCCATGTTAAAATAGGTAATTTTAAATTACTCGTTCGCAATAATTTGCCTGGCAACATACCCTGAAATTTTGAGAGAGTGTTCATTCTATCTTAGATAAAACTCTCCCGAAGTTTCATTCGTATCACCGGTTTTTCAATTCACTGGTGAGCCATCCATGATTTTCCGATTCATGATAAATTATTTTCACAGTTGGCTGCAGTGCCGTCGGCCGCATGTATAAGCATTACTGTTAAAAATAAATCGATAATTTTTTTTTTTTGCTTTACACAATCTTAAACTATACTTGGACATCAAAAAATAATCCTCGCGAAAGGAGAGGCCGGTCCTTCAAGATTTAAAGGTGTCTCATCGGACTTTTGTCATTATTATTTCGTTAATACGTGAATAATTAATTTGCATGGATGGAACAAACGTTGTTCTAGTCCTAAAATGATGAATATATTCTAAACTTATGTATAAATACTGAATATACTAGAAAAAACGATCTTGATGATCGCAGCAACAATTATCGGTCGATATATACGTCGATAAATGCAAAAAAAAAAAACAACAAAAAAAAATACAAAAATCGATATTAATAATCTCCTACTTTCCTTTTAAAGTACTTCCTACTTTGTACTTTCTCCTACAATTAAGTAGGAGATCATTAACTACGGATAAATAACGTTTTTAAGAAAAATTTTATAAAAATCGTAATTAATTGTTTTTTCATTTGCTAACATGTTTTTATTTTGTTCAATTAATCATAAAGTCCTGTTTGCTAATAATAATTTGTACTCGATTGAGAAAATGTGCTGATAGTTGAATAATCATTAATGTTATTGAGAAAAACGATGTGGGGTTAGAAAAACAGGCGTGCAGAGGTACCCGCGCGCCGATACGACGTGCCGCGCTAGATAAATTAATTTATCTCTACCATTAAACACAATTTCTCCATTGATAAAAAATACGTTTTTTATAGAAAATTTGACGTAGAATACGATGGTTGTATTAAGAAATCGTTAAAATTTTGGGGCCATGGTTAAAAATTGATTTAAACATTTCAATTGTTTATAAAAATATGAAATTTTTTATAAATTTTTTGGAAAATATTTTTTTCTCAAAATTCACTCTTTTATCTTCAAAATGTATATATACAATTAAGCGGGAGATTGTTAACTACTGATACATACGATAAAAAAAAAATTATCGATTTATTTTGAAACAGTCTATAATAAGCATAGAGTTTCCGCCGATCCTCTTCACCCTCCCGCAAACCCTTTCGTGAACCTCCTTTTAACTTACCTTTACTTTAAATCCTCGACTGAAAAATATGATGTTGCTGTGCTCTTCACTTCAGACACGAAGTGGCTTACAAATAAATGTCTCAAATTATTTAAAAAAAAAAAATCAATTTGAAATTTGATAAATTATTTTTTTGATTATAAAATTTCGAAAAAAAAAAGAAACGTATTCTTACGTTTCTGTATTCTCATACGCGATCTCGATGAAATTTTGCATGAAAATTTTCGGCAAAGTATACGCATTATTTTTCAAAGACGTTACATTGCCGATCTTTGATCTCTCATTCTAGCGCTGGAAGAAATAAATTTTAAAAAATCCTGTAAAAAAAATCGCGCACACATTTTTAAAGGCATTATATATCGTCGATCGTCGATCTGATCGATAAATTTCTGATTCTCGATCTCTCGACAATACAAAAATCAAAGTATCCAGGGTAAAAGACGAATTTTTTTTTGTTTTGTAAACTTTGTCCCGATTAATTATCATTTTTGTGTAAAACACTGATTTCATATATTTCATAGCAACAACTGTACAAGTTTTTTTTTCGGTCACACATAATGATATAATAATTAGTAGAACGTTTTTTTTTTTTTCATTTTTCGTCGTTTAAATCTTATACGTGTACGAATTAGGGCGAAGGAGGGGGGAGATTGTGGGCCGAAAAATGTTTTCGATGGCTGTTTCCCACTGCATGTCTTAAACCACTAATATACGTTTTCACTATACATTATTCTATAATTCGATAGTTTAATGAGTTTTCCTCTTTCTCTCTCTCTCTCTCTTTTTCTCCTCTTTGTCACTTTTCCTGTACACCCTGTACCCGTGTCAGAAGTCCCGCGAGAAGGGACTCAAAACGAAGGGGGGAAAAAAACTCATTTCGACCAAAAACACTTTGAAACTTCATCGGAGAGCACTGGAGCGGCGCCTCTGTTATATCGTTATAAATGTCCCTTTGCTGGAGTCTTTGGCACGTTTTGTTTTTCACACACCGGAATTTTTCCGACGGACGGAGGTTGCGCTCGCAATACGGGAGAACTCCAAGAGTCCCTCGGATTTCGCAATTTCGCAAAATCGAAAAAAAAAAAGAACGATAAAAAAATAAAAGTAAAAAAATTTCACGCCATAAGAAAAAAGTTGTTGAAAAAAAATTATTATGAATTTTTATGTTTTTTTTTTTGACAACCGTCCTAACGAACATAATGTTTTTTTTTGTTTATTTTCGAAATAATTATGTGATAATTTTCGATATTTATCGTCGATCAAACTTCTTCGTGTCGAAATTTTTCGACTTCCCAATACTCCTTCGCTCCCTCAAACTCGTTCTCGGACAATTCTGCTGAGTGACGGCGTATCACGCAATTTTTATATGTACAAGATAGTTATATATATATATATATATATATTTTTTTTTTTCTTTCAAATCCCAATCGATGGAGGAAAAATTTGTTCTTTTCTCCTCAAAGTCCCCAACGAACCTCCATCTTCGTCCATCGATTGATGAGTAAAAAATAAAATAATGCTTTCTCCGTGAGGAAGCAAAAATTAAAAGAAAAAAAAAAAAATAAATAAATAAAACGGAACAGAAAAGTTATTTTTTTCCTTACTCGTGACTCTCGTGGATTAGTACAAATTTGCGGTCTTCAGGGGCAGAGGATCGAGCAGATAAGGTGGCAGAGTGGTCGTAAATGGTCGTGGACTGCAGGAACCCCAGCCACCGACGCTTCCCCTGCCGTTCGGTGAATTTCCATCGTTGTGCACGTCGCCGCTTAGCTTTAAATTCAAATGATTGGGATGCGACATTGGCTTGATCTCGGAATTCGTGAGATGATTGTTCGCTACGCCGTTCGGTGTCGCCGGACTTCTCGGTGAGCGTCCCTCGGCTTTTACATTCACGGAAACGGGACTCGAAGCTCCGCTGTCAACGCCTACTCCTCCTCCACCCTGCTGCTGCTGACCACTAGATTTTTGCTGGGCAAGACGTTCCTGCTTGCGAAACTTTGCTCGTCTATTCTGGAACCATACCTGTAAAACGCGAGTCAGGGAAGAGACACGGATTATAACGTCGTGCTCGAATTTTACAAGTTCCCGAAAACGATTGTTATAAATTGTTCCGAGGAGGACAGATGTAAAGTTATGTTGTAAATGGGATTGGTGCCGCAATTTGAACGATAATTTCAGTTTCGACATTGTGGATCAGATTGATGCAGCGAAAGCTCAAATTTTCCAGTGAGAAATCCACGCTGGCTTCATAAAGGTAAGGTACATTTTTATGACTACATGATAAGTCAGTTGAAAGGAGCCCTTTGGGATCATGAACCTGGTCCAATTCACCTTCCCAATTGATCTGAGACGGAAATCACTTTTGATTCATATAGGGATGATTTTCCTGATACAGCATTCGCGTTTTTTGACCCTCAGTTCAATTATAACGTTGGCAAGTTTGATAAAAAGCAGATATGGCTTGTGTCAGCGGTGATCGATAAAAGTTTCCGGCACTCATTGGTCAATCCGCAATTAAGAGATTCTACTGCGGTGTGGTGAAATTTTTATGGAATACATTCATGTAACTATGGAGTTGACAAGAATTTTTTCGTTCGAAAAGTATCGCGGACATGCTAAAAAGACAAAATAGGGCCGTGAAAAGAGCATCATCGGTCGGTCAGAGAAGAAAAGCTCCAACAATCAAAGTTGCAATATCAGTGTCAAATCAATGCTCAGATGGAGGAAGTGAATAAAACTTCTAAACAAAATCCTTAAACGAATTATCTCAGAAAGCAATAATATTTTCACCCTCTTCTTGATCCTCGAAGTTGTTCATGTGTTATATTAATCTAGCGATACAACAAGTAATCATTCAGCAGTAACCAATAATGGACTTCATCGCCTCGTCTTGAATTCTCTACCCACATAAATATTATTCTTCTATCTCTGATCCATCTATGTGCATGTATGTATAAATCCTCCCAGGCACGTGCGCGCATGCATCAAGCGGCCTCGTCGTCGATTCGAATCAAGTTTATTTCGTACGCATGTCAATTTTTGTTTTATCATTCCTCTTGTTCCTCGTCAATCAATCCCATCTATATCACGCACATCATTTTATTCCCTGACTATTCTCGCTCTTATCCAACGGTTAGGAGAAGAGCAGCACACGCGTGTGTTTGACTGGCGCCTCTGTTTCCTCTCGTCGTTTTGCAAAAGCTCACCGAAAAAATCTGGAGCGCGCGGAATGGACGAGCGGAGAGCGCGTATAGGAGGATGAGGACCGAACGAACCGTACCGAACACCCCGGCATCGCAGAGAGCGTAATTGGCTCTAGTTTGGGGCAAATGAAATATTTAACGAATAAAACAAACGAGAACCGCGGTGACCTGCATGTTAAAGTAGCGGATTTATTTGCTCGGGCGCGTTTGTCCGCGCGGATCACGGTGAGAGGAAGAGCCCAGAGGGTGAGAGAGAAAGAGAGAGAGAGAGAGAGAGAGAGAGAGAGAGAGAGAGAGAGAGCGATGTTGGTTTAGTGCACGGTTTTAAACGTCAGGGGGCGCTGTGTGCTGTTAACAAGGGGGCGCTGCATTCGGACGGTTGGGAAGGTGAGTTTTTAGTATAGAGTTGTTGAATGCTCACGAATCTATATGGCTATGTATGCTGAATGCTGAGAAACAGAAAGGCATGAATTTATAAAATTTACCACGTAAAGTTTTTTGGGTTAACGCCTATTGTCTGCTACCAATTCGCCACATGCAGTTATAGTTCGTTTCGTCTGGCTTTTCACTTTTCTATGCTAGAACTATATACATATATACGTGATGCGGCTTTTAAACGCGTCAGTTCGGACCCGGAAAATCCAAAAGGGGTTTGCTCTCTGCTACTGTTGATCTATGTAGATAGATATAGATGCTCAACGAAGGACGAGGGGTCCAACTGCTATATAAACGTGTTCGTGTACGTACAAGTCTGAAACGAGTATGCTATATGGAAGAAAAAAAAAAGGACGGGGGGGATACAGATGATTCCTAAGCGGAAAGGGTGATGCAGGACACCATGAAGAACGTGATTGCCCTTTCCGGACGGCAAACACACGACTATTTGATTTTTATAAGGTCGCTATCCATTGAGGATTGGCGACTGGGAACAGACTCTGGCAATTTTTGATGATGATCCGGTTCGAGGTCTCTCTATACCGTTTTTCATAGACGATATTGAAAGTTTTGACTCGTTTTGCGTGTACGAAAAGTTCCAAGGCAACTTAATTTTTTTCTGGTACTTTGCGGAGTTGCGACGATGAATTATTCAAGCTTACTACGCAGTCGGAGAATATGCGCTATTTGTTTATTACAAAGATTCATCGCGTTCCATGGGATAATTCTGAAAATTTTCGTACACAGTTGTTAATTCCGTCCCGTGAAACGGTCCTATAACGAGACTAATATTCACCATCACACTTGGCTCGCTACCAAACCTCCACGGCACTTTTGGAGGGGAGAACATGTGCCGGTGTTTGCACACCAAGTGCAGGATAACGCAGGACACGCGTTTGTGAATTACACAAGCGAGGGAGAGAAAGAGAGAGAGAAATCGAACGAAAAGGATAGTAGAATCAACGAGAATAAAAGAGAGTTGTGTGCAGCTTGAAAAACGTTGGTGCGCAAAACACTGGAATTCGATGGGGTGTACACGTTTCGGGCGTTAATGTTGAACAAATAGACTCGGATGAAGTAAAATCTAACAAGGAAGAGGGGACCGAATTCGCGCGTGTTTTGTGCTGCACCGCACTGCCCGTTCATGTCCCCCGTGACAGATGTCCCCTTCGCCGCCGGATAAATATTTAATCGACGCTCTATATAAACCACCTCTCTACTTCTTCTTACTTTTTGATGTGACACACGATGAAACTGACTCTACTCTAAGAACGCACTCGTGATAACAGAATAACCAGCTCGTCAATCTCATCGTATGGAAACGATTACAAAAGTTATACGCGCTACAACGCGCTCTGGTCAGCAGGTTTTTGTATTACGAAAATAATCGCCCTGTACACATTAGGAACCGAAACGAGGGAAAAATTGACGCTAAAAAGATTACGCGATCGAACATTTACGTCTAAAGTTGATTTTGGGGGGAAAAAAAAGAAAAATCAATCGTTTGTTGGTTTCTCAATAAACTGAAAATATCGAACATTCAAGTGGCTTGCATATGTCTGCATGCCCTTGCTTGGCTCTCCTCATATCAAGGGTCATTTTATGAGAAAAATGATAGTATGACATGAAAAATTTTATTTTGACCTTACGAAAATCTTGGCGTATATGCATCGATCACTTACTGTTGGTGTGTTCCACATTCTAGATCGTATTCATATACGATCTATCGTATACATATCTAGTTAATTCGCGCATATGGGGAGGCAGGGTACAGTAGCCGGTCTTATTGCACCGCAAAAACTCCCTCACAGTTACAACAGCACAGTAGAGATAACACATAGCTATATAAGAGTTTGTAGTACTATAGTATTAAGGACTACGGGCATATATATCTAGACTCCGTGAACAGCGAACAAGAGCCAAACAAAGCAAACGCCACAACATCTGTGACCCCCCACATTGCCGAGTGAACGCCACCACTTCTGATCCGATGCACTTTGCCTTCTTTCCTGCTTCTATTTCTTCTCTCTCTCTCTCTCTCTCTCTCTCTCTCTTTCTCTCTCTATCTCTTTTGCCCTATGTATGTTTATCTACTATCCTTTCTCGTTCTTTTCTTCTCCCCTCGTATGCATTGGTATGCACAAGACACACCTAACTTCCAGAAACCTCACAGAAAGGGTTTCTTTTCTGCACAATCGGCGATACTTTGGACCCTTAGGCGATATGCCTCGGAATCTCGAAATTCCCAAGTCCGTGATTCTTTCATTCCATCTTATTGATCATCTCGTCTTTCTCATTCGCGGATTCGATTACCCCCGAGATTCAATCCTTTCAACGAGAAATCGGGATTTTCGCCTCGGGGAATTATTAAGAAATACCGCAAGTATCGAGGCTTCGCTTTGAATTTCCATACGAGAACGTAAATATAGCTCTGTTTCCTTAAACGAATATGAATATTTGCGGTCATCAAATGTCTAACCCTCCTATTACCTTCGAAACTCCAATTCTTTATATATGGCATGAATTAATTTTGAAAATGTAATAAAAATAAAAAATAATGAATAATCAATAACGTTTCATCGCCAATAAGATGGGGTCATTTGATTTGAAATGAGCAACTCGAAAGTAACGAGACGGTTCGAAGTCTCTGGTGGTCAGTTTTTTTTTTTAATATGGTGGAGATTAATTATATAGCACATGCATTTCTTTTCACTGACTTTCGTATAAAGGAAACAGTAGATAAAACCATGACGAAAAAGCACAATCATTTTACGACCCAGTTCTTCCGTTTTCAATAACCAAATTTCCGTCAAAGTTCGGAAGGTTGTTTATGAGTTTACGTGTGTCTACTGGGCGAAATCGTCTGGCAAAGAGTTTCGATAACGATAAGTGAATGCCAAGTGTCGCGTGCATATAAGAGAGCAGCGAAACTTTTGTTTAGGGTGGACGCCAGTTGTACGGGGGAGGGGTTCAGCCGACAAAGTTGTTCTGGAAGAGCTAATTAAAAGGATGGAAACGATGGAAGACGGAGAAAAGCTTTATTCAGGGGTGAGGCTGCAGCGACAATCGAACTCGGGCAATTCAATTAGAAAGATAAATTTTCGGAGTGTTCCGTCGTTACCATGTCTCGTTTAACAGAGGGTTGGATCGGGAACTTTTCGAATTCTCCGCAGTGATGGCTAATCCAAGGTCCAACACTCCAAGAAATCACTATTATATGGAATTCTCTACTCGATTCAGCTATTTCAGAATACATACAGACTCGATCGTTCGTAATCTTGTTCGTAAAATTATTTGCAACTTTTGCTCGAAAAGAGAAAGTGGACATCTCGAAATATTGAATAAAAACTTTCCCGATTTATGCATTTTATGACGAAAAAAAAAAATATATATATTCCAGAGATTACTGAAGTCAACAACAACTTGCCTTCACGAGAAACAAATTAGTAGGCGAAAATATTTAACTTTTTAGTTATCCGAATAATATTTTGAGTATAATTCAGTTTTTTTTTTCTCGCCCAATTATAAATAATGTGCACAGTCGGTTGGGACTTTGTGCTCAAGAGTAAAGATACCTTTGCTAGGCAAAATAGGGTATTATAGGACGGTGCCAAACAGCCAGAGCCAACATAGATATATATATATATATATATATATATATATATATATATATATATATATAATTGAGACTAGTAGCGGGCGGGAGAAACAAGCTGATGCTCGGTAGGACAGTTTTTAATCACTGTAAGTGGATCTACATGGAGCTCGCGCAATTACCAGGGCACACTAGCTGCCTGGCGCGCATGGGACCCTTGTGTATCAACCCATCCTCTTTTCCCCGTTCGCTCTCTTTTTTTTCCCTTTTCTCTCTCTCTCTCTCTCTCTCTCTTTTTCCACCCCCGAACAAACGCCAGCAAAAGCCGAGCAGTCGGAGAGCAACCGAATGTTTTCCCCATTTTTGCGTCCCTCTGGCTTCCTCGACGAAGCCGCACCCTGCGCTTTCGCGATACAAAGCTTACAGAGCTTACTGCTCGCGCCACCAGCGTTTCTCGACTATTCCGCGCTCCCTTCATTCGTTCCTGTCGCGTTCTCCCTTTTCACGCTCTCTCTCTCTCTCTCTCTTTCTTTATCTATCTATCTCTCTCTCTCTCGACTCTCGAATCGCGTTCTTTCGCTGTTTCTTCTTTCCCTCCTACCTCTCTCATAGTCCACGGATCTCTAGATTTTTATCTCGTGTATTTTTCTCATTGTCTCTTTCTCTCGCGATTTTCACCTTTTTCCCCTTCTTTTCGAACTAGTTTTCCCTCTTGGCATAAGCATCCCCCAGTCCCGCTCCTTTTTTTTTCGTTAGTTCACCCAGCCAACGTCACGCGAGGCATTCCCTGCGCACACCCCTGCGACCCTCGTTTCCGAGAACAGGGAGTCCCAGAGGGAACGGGAAAAAACGTGGAAAAAAAAAAGAGAATCTTCGTTGATTTTCACGAGAACAGAGTCTCTGGATGGCCGCTAAGGCAACTTGAAGCTATATATGTATATGTGTGTGTGCGTGTGTGTGTGCACGCTCGCGTACACCCACTTGCTGAAACGAGGTGGCAAATTGGCCATTTTCTTTTTTACGAAACTTCTCACAGAGCAAGTGAGTGAAAAAAGTCAAATTTGTGACTACTTTGCTCGGGTGGGAGGATCGTGATGCTTCTCAATTATACGTGCCATGTTTTGTGTCAAATGATATATGGAGAACAACGCTCGAATAAGATGTATAAAAGTAATTTTGAGAGAAATCTTATAATTCTAAAAGAATAGTTTTAGAATTATTTATAATTGAATAAGAATTATTATTGAATCAAAACACAAAAAACTTTATACGTAGTATATATCGTGGATAAACACGAGAGATAAAGAAAAATTCTCAAAAATAATTATATAATTGATATTGACAGCAAAAGACAAATTGGACCGTACAAGTATAAGCCGTATTATTTTCATGCCAATGAAAAAAAATCTATCATAATTATTACTTTTTTAAAAATATATAACAATTCTACAAACAATATTACTCCGAATTAGTAAAGATTATACCAATGTAATAATTTTTATACTTCTAAAATAATAGCTCGTCAAAAAATATGACAAAATAATGTTTATCATGTTTTTCTTTTCCATTCAAATGATGCTCATTTTTTTAACATGCTACAATTCCTTCGCATTTTAATCGTTTGCTTGAATCGAGCATAATATTTCATGGATATTTTTCGCGTCAAGTGTTCACCGGGGGTTGGATATGGACGCGGCACGCTCTTCTTTAATTGGATATACCATGTAAGGGCTGTTCACGTACGGTACGACACCACTCGGGTCTGTAACTTATCCAATACGAGTGTAATAAAGCATCCGATCAGCGGTCACGAACCCTTGACCCCCTGCGTCGTGTATAGGGAGCCTCGTGCCATGCCAGACTTCCAGCATCACTATCATCTCTATATATATATATATATATATATATATCAATGTGTGTGTCGAGAGCTGGTGCATTCTGCAGCCACCATCAAGTTTCCATTGACGCGTGGCGAGAGGCACACGTTGCCTTTGCCTAACATACAACCAATCGAGATTCGTGACTCACACTATATATATATATATAACTATATGTGTGTGTGTGTATATGTGTATCATCTAATCTCGTCGTCGTTTTCCTCCCTGAATTACAATTCCATTAACGTTTCCCAATCCTGCGACCTACACCAACGACGCGTGCTCATTCTGCATAATCGAGATAATGTTCTTCGGTCTGTACAACATACCGATTTTCATTGAAATCGTCATTGTGACTATTTTGGTAAGCGATGTATATTGATTTATGCACATTTATCCCATGATACTTGATATTCAATTTTCACCGTAGCTTTCAATCATTAATCTCTTTGCGCAACGAAAGTGGCTAAATTTTCGCGTTGTTGTCCTTGGGAGCAAGCACAGAGAGCTCTAAATCATATGAGCTTAAACTTCTCGAGTTATCACCTTTTCATGAATATGCGCGATTATTATTAAATTTAATTCTCGTACTTATTATTGAGGAAAAATTTATTCGATCGAATTAAACTACACATGTTCGTGAAGTTCATTTAAATGACGTATAATTTCTCTGCCGAGACAGCGTCATTCATCAAAATTAATCGAATGATTTTGTTTATTTCGGAAGAAGAAAAAACCGTTCTTGACGATTTATAATGAAATTTTAAATTGTTCGAGAAAAGTTTTCAGCGGATTCGCAATAAATTGACATCGGTACATGGAGTTCTTGTTTTTAAAATTTTATCATGAATAAACAGATGCACTGAAATCGCTGTAATTTTGCTTCCCAATCATCCTGATAATGTTCATTTGAATTTATCATTTCAAAAACGATAATGTTACGCAATTCCGTCGGTCGCGCGCACGAATACGAAATTCTCGATTGGGCTATCATGCAGTATCATCGATCGAATCTCCCACACACTGCACGGTTTGACCTAAAACTCGCCTTTATCCATAAATTGAAAGATCTTTGCTCTGAGGTGAGATAGTATTTGTAAAAAAAGAAATTGCATACAATATAACTACGTATATATTAATTGCACATTTAGTTATATAGAAAAAATTATGTAACGAATACTGTCGATTAATCGATGCAAGTTTTTATGAACAAATTTTAAAACTCGACACTCGCTCGATTACTGTACGTGTCCCTTTTGAGTGACAACATTTATATGCTCGTATACTTTTCAGCATATCAACGCCTATGCAAAAAATTGTCTCAAAGAAAGTTATGTAGATTCGTGCATATATTTGGCACTTTGTTATAACGCTGACGATTTTTCATTCTTTCTAATACCGTACAAAGGTCGAACCAGTTGAACTTATAAATAAACCTTTCGTTCATTAAGGCTATCGACCCTCGTTGTGTGCAACTCAGATCAAACGAAAATGATAATAATAATAATGATAAGAATGGCAATAAAAGGGCAATCGAGGAGTTTTTATTCATTTTTCGCGGTCTGAATCGGGTTTTTTAAAAATAATTTTTCCCTGCTCGTGGTCGCTAAACGATATCGCCATAGTTCTTTCGCGTGAACTTGGTTATGTATACTATGTATATGTATTATATAAAGTTTCGCATTGAATCGTAATATGTATAGGGGTGGGTCCTTTGTCGGCAGAGAGATATTCTCGCGAGAACGCCTGGGGATTTTCTGCTCACCCTCGCCCGCACACAGCGCTTCTTCGCATCTTCATTCGTGATTCGTTCGTTTTCAACTCCCTCCACGTGCTCTTGGCATGGCGTCTGCTCGATAAAACTCATCCTCCTGTGCTTTTCTCTCTCCCTCTTTCTCTCACTCTCTCTCTCTCTCAATCTCTCTCTATCACTCTCTATCGCTCTATTTCTGGTTCTCTATCTCCATCGTCTCATCTCGATTTCTCATCTCTCTCTCCCGCTCATCCCCTCGTAGCTCTTCCACCCTTCGGTTACCTCACTCTTCTCCGCCGATCTACGTTCTCCAGCCTCCTCATTCTCCTGACCTTTTCTTCGTATACATACACACCTATACCCAGGCTCGTATTCCATTGAAAATGCCGCGCGCGGTCCCCAAGCCCTCCTGTCTCCCTTCGTGCTCTCTGTATACTCACGAGAAGCAACTTTGATATCATCTGTGCAGCGAATTCGTATACGATTCTCGAAGGCACGTGATAAGGGCCGAAAAAGCTTTGTTTTTTTTCCCCCGTACAATTCGAATAAACTTTGGGATTATGCTTCGGGCGTCAAGGATTTCTTCGTATCGCGAATATATACATATTATTAACAACCGCAAGTATATATTTTCAATCTAATTCTCGGGAGATGATGTGTGCGCGGATATGCTTTTGATCAACTTGTATAGTTTCGAATTTTTTGAAAGACAGCCTCGATGTATATACTTCGATCAACTGAAAGATTTTGTGGTATGTTGCAAGATGAGTTCAACATTTATCATCAATATTCAACCCGATGATTTGTCATTCAACATTTATGCCGACAAATGTTATTTAAATATTATAATCACTCGTAAGGTTTTTTTTTTTTTTTCGGACTGTGCACACAATGAAATTACGTTAATTTCATAAAATGTTATTATCATGAAAATTTCTATGGTGGAATATAAAAAAACTTTATTGTTCGATGTTTCTGTTTAGCAAAGAGTTAACATGAAATCAGCGATCAATTTGACGGTAAAAAAAATTCATGAATTCCAAATTTGTCGTATATGTTTATACATTCTAGCATCAGAGAAACGTTAAAGAGCTTTTGTTTCTCGGCCTCTTTTAATATATGTTAATAAGTTTTTTCCGATGAGCCTTCGAATTCACGATTTACGAAAATCTCAAATGTTGGGTCGTGCATGTGTTTTATATAACGGATAAATGGCAGTGGGAATCCTCTTAGTAAAATCAAAGTGACAGAGGTGTAAGGAACGAGACCCTTTTGGTATACACGGTGGTTGGCTCGCTCCTTACCAAAGAGGCCGTTTCCCATGACCGCATATAACTAGGAAATTCATTGCAGCATCTCGTTTAATAATCATCGTGGTTTGAACACACAAGCTTATGCGTGTATACTCAATGTAGAGCATGCTGCGATCATTTAAAAAACAAAAAAAATTTGCTCAATATCTGGGATCAAAAAATGTTTATTGCACACACACACACGCACACAAACACTCAAATATATATCTTTTTTTCCTGGAGGGCATACATAAATATGCATATATATTTCGTGCAAACAGTGTCGTAAGAATAGCAAAAAAAAAAGAAAAAACAAGGAACTTGATCGTAATGAATTTCTCATCCCTCGACGCGGAGATGTGACAAGAGAAGAATTATTTTGCCACTGTGGTATCTATATGCGCGTCTGCGTTGGATTATACGAGAGAGAAATGAGTTTAATTTCGTTTTATCCGCGAATCGAACTTTAATTTTAGACACAGGGTAGTTGAACCGCGCGAATCGTTAACGTTGCTTCATGCACATATATATACACACACACGTATATGTATACGCTTATTCAATATAATAGAATGAAAATAGCGCTGTGAATATTGAGGGACAAAAAAAATATCGCTCTTGTCTTGGCTTCCGATGTTTCGATCGTTTAAATGAAATGTATCATTAAGATTCATATGCATGGATTCTCTTCGTGAGTTACAGCATTGAAATTAATTATATAAATTAATCATTTCCAACTCACGATATTTTAGTTTAAAAAATTCGATACCGTAATGCAATATTAATATTAATATTTGAGCATACGATTAAAGACAATATTCATCGTTAATTTTCAATAAATCGTAAATGGATGAAATTAAATCGCGAGTTATTTCACGAACGAATGATTTTATATCGCTTTGAAATTCATGATTATGAAGATTTCGGCATGTTCCTTGAAGGATAATCTCAATGGGTCAGTTATATTGATAAATTGTAAAGTAAATTAAATTGAATTGAAACCGGTTCGAGCGACGAGTTTTCGTCATCATCGAAACTCATTGTTATGCATATATTTCATCCAAAATTTAATCCTCCAAATTTCTGTCAATTATGTCGTTCATATTCCTTTTTTTTTGTCCGGAAAACCCGTTATTATCGAGATTCAAGGAATTTACGTGTTGGAGAACACAAAATAACGATATTATTGTATACTTTATGTATAACCCATTCATCTATCGTATCGCCAGCATATTATATTAGTTAATTATCCTTCTCTCTCTCTCTCTCTCTCTCTCTCTCTTTTATACAGACAAGAGCTTTAAACTAATTATCGTGGCGAGTGCATATGCAACCATTTTCAAAGCTCAAACGAATGGCGAGCACCGATATCCGTATTTCACGAATATAATTGTATTTTCCTATCAAAATCTCTCTCTCTCTCTCTCTCTCTCTCTCTCTCGCGTGCTTGCTAGTTTTCCGGCGGAGAAACGTCACGACAATCTCGTCGGATATGATACATCGACGTTATTTGCGTGAAATTTAAACACACATAGAGCAAAATTGTATTTTATGTTTGGCGTATACGCGATAAGAGTGATATATTTATTATGTCGCACTCCCAGAGAGAACCTCGCCCGTTTATTGCATATCTTTGGTGACACTCACACTCTGTGGTCAGAGCACCTGTCAATAATTTTTTTTTTTTTTTTCACACAACGTACACGTGACGGATGAACGTAATGAAAATAAATGGCATCCGAAAAAGTGCCGTTGATCGGGAGAAAGCAATTTGAAAAATAATTTAAAAAAAAAAGAGTGAAAAAACGAGACGAGCGAGATTGATTCAGTGAATATCGCGTGTCTAGTATGGAGAATGTCAGGGAAGATTTAGCTGCATTCGTATTTCATCTCGTGAACGATGCAAAATTTTCAAATCTACTCGTTCAATAAAACTTCAAAACAATGTAAAAAAAGAACTCATTCGTATGAATTAATAAAACCTGAGTCTAGTTCAAAGTCCGGGAGACGTGTTTGGAAAATCTTTTTTTGAAAAAATTCGTTGATCAATCGCACAAATGATATGTTTTTGTAGTTGTAATTATATATATTTCTCACGATTTTTTCCCGCCTCGGAAAATATAATTTTTCATCATTCTCCCGTAGAAGTCAAGTTGAAATTCAAAAAGAAAGAAAATTTATTCGGAAAGTTCGTGAAAATGTCGCTCTAGGATTCGGATTCTTGGGGCGTATGAAAAAATAATAGCTGTCTCGACGTTACTTCGAGAGCCTTGAACGGGGTTCCATAACGTGTGCGGGTACTCGCATTCCGCGTATGACTGCATAGTACTAATCGATTCAATATGATTCCTCAAGTTCAACGAACTGCCCTGACATCTTTCTAATATATTAAATATTTATCGAGAAGATTCTCGTCGCTCTCTGCACACATCTATCGGGCATATATTACGCGTAAGAAAAAGCCACCTACTCTTCAAAAATTATATTTCTAACAAAAGTCGCGACAAGCAGAAATTAATCTTCACTATTCTTATCATCCCGAGGTCTTTTATCATCCAATTCTAGCTTCGACATCGTCATTTTCACGTTCAATATTAAATTGATACGAATAGCTGTTCAAATAAATTAATATAATTTCAGGAAATTTTATTATTCCGAAATTGAAACGTTTGATTTTGCATCAAACCGGGAACACTGATTGGCTAGAATTATAAACACCCGAATGCTTTTGAGCTCCGATCAACGAAAATCATGACAGAATGATTTTGGGAATCACCACGAGTTGCTGTATATCATAAGAGTTTCTGAGGATTACAATTTTCGATATTGTTCAAAATAAACGAGAGACTACAGCACTGTTGATTCTATATGAAAGAAAGAAAAAACAAGATTCTAGACTGTCATTTTTCAATTCGCAAGTATAAATTGACTCGTCCATTGAAACTCCGAATTAGTATTGAATTATGAATGACTGACTCGGCATGAAAGGATAGATATTATATATATATATATGTATTATAATATGGTTTGGCTGTCGAGGAAGATTCTAGCGACTGCAAGAAACGCGGTGAGAAATCTCGGATAAACGAGACACACAGAATGGTACAAGGTGGATTATATATACATGCGTAGATAGGATTGACATTAGGATTCATCTATGGTGTAATGTAATTATCATAGAGACCCGCTGCAGCCCGGACGAATTTGCGCAGAATTAGCCCAAAGTTAGATCTCCCTTTTAGCTCGAGAACCAAGACGCGAGAGAGACGATATAGAAAATTTCGTAAATCATTATCCGTATAAGAACGGAAGGGATCTCATTCGGATTATTAGAATTGGAACGAGATAACCGGGAAAGAAAATGGCATACCGTCGACGACGTCGCGATTGGACGGGAAGACGAAGCAGATTTGATCTTTGTTATATATATATACGTATTATATACATCTTCATCCTTATTATTTCCTGTCGTTCGTTCTACACCGTGTGCATATAATACAAAAGCTTCTCCAGCTGCAGAATTCTCCCTCGCGTGCATTTCTAATAATCTCGTGGCTTGATTGGCAGTTACAATGCGGTGATTCTCTGTACGAGAGGTGAAACGATGAAGGACAAAAAAATTATGAATCGATATGAGACGAGATGAAGGCAAATTTTACAGAATTTGAGACGATTAATCTCGATATGTAAAAAAAAAAATATTCCGATATTCGATTAAAGTCGTAATTGTGTGTTATTCAAGGATAATTTAATTTCCAATCATCGAATTTCGACGTTTCGGGATTTTCATATGCCAATTATTATTCTGAGACACACACAGACTATCTACAATCATCGCCGATTTTCCTTCTATTTTTGGAAATTACGGGGAGGGTATGAGAAACGATCAGGGAGAACTGGGTGATTATGTATATATATAGCTGTTTAATGCGCTAAACATGCCTTCTTTTTTAACCAGAAATGGTCAATGTCAAAAAATAACTTACGCCGCAGCCCTTCCTAGAAATTCGATAACCATTTTTTTAAATCCTGTCCTCTAATCAGTTTTCTTTCGTAAATGTTCGCAAGATTTGATCGTTTTTTTTTCATCATTTTCGATCTGACATTTACGGCCAATGACATAAAAATTTACGAACAGTCGCATAGCGATTTTAATCGCCAATAATCTTTATTAATGAATTCATATACAAGACATGATTTTCCTCAAAACGGCAAACTGCATTATAAATAATGCGTTTGGTTCTTATCGGAGTAGTTTAACGGTAATATTTATCATTTTATTGATTAGGGGGTCATTAACCCGTAGATTATTAGTGATCACCCATACAGACAAGGGTGTATAATGGTATGAACAGACATTTCTTCGACTAGTAAAAAAAAAAATAATTATTCGTTGCTGCAACACATATTGACATTATGTATGAAGTGAACTGATCATTTCGTGATCTGATTGTTTATTTAGGACGTTCCAATAATCGATTAGTATTGAAATAATTTAACGATGCTTTTATTCGTTCGCCATTCCCGGAGCTATAGCTATATAGCTACGGAGATTCATATGCGCTTCGCACTTGAAAAATTGTATAATCAAATCTTTGGAAATTTCGTCCGCCATCCACGATTCTAGCGTGAATGATGAATGGACCAATAAATCCTGAGAGTTGGATGTTCTTCATAGGGTACAACGGAGAGAGAGAGAGAGAGAGAGAGAGAGAGAAACACGAATATTATTTCAGAAGCGCATACGGTTTATGCACTCGTTGTATGCAATTGGATTGATCCAAAGGATTGATCTCACCCCCTGAATTATAGACGGAGAGCTGACTGCACCGCGCGCCGAAAGACGCTCTCGCACTTTGAACCCGAATTTCTCAGGATCTCTTCCACTTTGTCTTCTGACACTTTGCACATAGTTTATTCTATACGTAAACAATACACATGCAAAATGTCAGAAGTTTTCCTTAATATGTAAATTCTCCCAGATTTTTCGCAACTTTGGCAGCTTCTGACAACCCTTTAGCTTCCACTTACTCTCTTCTGACAATTTTTTCCGTGCTTTTTCTCATGCTCCTCGATACCTATGCAAATTTTCAGCCATGCCAATCGACAGTTTTTTTTTTGTCGGAAAATCTACACGTTTGATCGCCCGCCCACGCATATAGCTTCTAGTACGCCTTCTGACGATCAGGCTTTCGCTTTGCCGGCAGCAATCGAACCTTTTCCAGATAAAATATTTCGTGCACCGAGGCATGTTGCTTTCTCTGTAGCTATAGCTCTTACAATTATAGACTATATTCCATCGAACAAACGAATGAGATACATTAAATTATTGCGATTATTGTGGTAACGAAGATTATTATATGAAAAAGAGGGAGATGCTCGGAGATTCGACGAACAACTGAGAATCCAATTTTCAGAGTCTCTTGAAAATTGGCAAATGTAAGCTAAAGCAATTTTATGCTGTGATAAGGCATTCAATGTACTGAATTATTTAAATATTTCTGGGACACGGTGTAGAGTGTTATAATGGCCAATTAAGATTTCTATAATTGGTAAATCTCTTGCGATTGTCATATAATGGAAGGAAACATCATTAACAGCCCCAAAATGTGTCGCCTTCATTATCAGTTAATTTTTATTTTTTATGTATCAGTCATAATTCTCCGGTGATTTTAAATAACCGTTTATTCCTTCGTATGGTTTTCAAATCATTTTCCTCCCTCCTTCAACGTATGTGCATACGAAGCTCTAGTTTATCACTCTTGCACGTGAAGTGCTTTTAACGTCATCTCCGATCTTTTGCGTGAAAAATGTCTGTTCTACGATTAAATCAAATTTCCGTGTTTACAGTCGGGAAGGAACCTAATTTGTTTTTGGAATTTTAATTGCCATGATTCGACTAACGGAATCTAATCCCGTTGATTACGATTGGCCCAACAGAATCTCTCAAAATTCACTTCGATGTTTATATTTTAGCCTGGACGATTGAATAATTGAAAATGGGGACTGTATCGACATATCAGAATTAATAAGATTCAGGACTATCGGAAGATTGTATTGACCGAAGAAAACCGAAAGAGGAAAAGGCAGAGCAGACACAAAGGGTATGTAGTCCGTAGTTTTGTGCATTGAGGTCTGATCCTCTTGACGTTTGGTAGACAGACTCAGAAGGATATCGTATTTCTTCGAACAACCCTTGTGCTCCTGTTTACCTGAGAAAGAACGAGAGAGAGAGAGAGAGAGAGAGAGAAAGAGAAAGAGAGGGGAAAAAGGCCGACGATAATCCGTCACGAGCGTTGGGCAATATAATCCATCAGAGGTCAGGAACGAGAGATATAGTCTGAGGCTCTCTCGGCAAGCTCACGCTAATTAAATTATGTCGGACGCCCAACTCGTGACTCCAGCATCCTTTTGGACGTAACGCTGTAAGGGCTATCGAGGATTCTCTAGATCTTTTCTTATATTCTGGATCTCGAAGGATGATTTCCGGGAGGCTTATCCAGCCTCCACCAGCAATCATCCCTCTCGTCCTTTTCCTACTACCTATATCCTATATATCCTGATTGAACAATCACTTCAAGAGCGAGAGAGAGAGAGAGAGAGAGAGAGAGAGAGAACCGGTCTCTTTTTTCCTCACTCTCCTCAATCAGAATGACATTGATCCGACACTAACTGTCGACATTGTTTCCTCCAATTTACGGTCCTACACTTTCGAAGATCGAATGTTTTAATAAGTCTAAGACGTTTCAAAGTCTAGGTCTATGACGTTTTTAGAGCTCGCTGCGAAAAGTATTTTCGCCCGAACTATACAGGCGGGATGTTCGGATGAATCCACCGGTAAATAGACCAAAACGCCATCTTTATTTTTATACAATGTTACGATGCATATGGCTTTGATGACGATTTCAACGACTCACCTGCACTCTCGCCTCCGTCAGGTCAATGTTTCTCGCGATTTCCTCCCTCGTGTAAATATCGGGATAATGAGTCTCCTGAAATGCTCGTTCGAGTTCCTTGAGCTGTGCGGATGTGAAAGTCGTCCGTATCCGACGTTGTTTCCGCTTTTCCGCGAGTCCGTCGTGACTGGAGTACGCTTTGTAGCCGAGGCCACCTGACATCATGAGAATTAAAAAATACTACATATTACACTAAAGTACTCGTGATCGTAATTCGATTATTCATTCGCTCTGTTTTAGTATTTTGGCCGGAGGTTCTACTTTTTTTACTCTCGTGTTTTTATTTTATCATGTAATTCTTTTTTTCGATGATAATTTCGAATTTCAAATTCTTAAATCTCGCGGAATTGATATGAAACTGTCGGGGTAACCAGGATATCCAGAGGATGGAGAGAAAGAGAGAGAGAGAGAGAGAGAGAGAGAGAGAGAGAGAGAGAGAGAGAGAGAGAGAGAGAGAGTGATAGTGATGAAGAGAGGATGAGGGAAGAGGATGGAGAATTTGACCGCAGTAAACGCGAACGAGGGACGTAACCATAGCGATGAATGAGAGAGGGCGAAAGAGGGCCATCCATTGATTTTCAGTGCCATCTTGTCGTCGGTTGCTGGTATCGCGCGGGCGGTATTATATAGCGAATGCTCCGAGGCTTCAGATTCTTGTCGAGGAATATACAGAAGTGTAAAAAGAATCAGGGTAATTTGATTATCATTAATTTTAATGACTTATTGCGCTATCTGTGATTTGGTTAACGTACACGACAACATATATGATGAACTTCCCAAACGTTAAATACATAGACAATCTTTATTATTTTGTTTTGTTGTCGTGTTCTTGTATAAATGTCAAACTACCCCTCGAGAACGTTTTCGCCAAAAATATTTATTCTCTCTACATAATTCTTTGATTTTTTTACCGCAAAGTCAAAGTACCCCCACAAATAAAGCCTATACGATAAAAAAAATTATTTTCATTGCTCAATTTGTTGGTAATTGATAGTGAAAAAAATCCCAAACAATTACCCACTAAAAAAACCTGTTCAAATTCAATTCCATACGATTTGTACTATACTTACTCGTACTATAAGAAACTCATCGTACTCTCGTTATGTAAGGAATGCTGATGGAGCTATAGCTTCATCTGGCGAAACAATGTATAATTACATCAATGCCGCGTCAAATATACCTATCAACGTAACTATTGTACTATTTCAACTATTGTACTATTTTACTACTGTTACTATACATTGTTTCGCCAGCTGAATCAAGTATTCCTGACGCAGTAGTGGTGTAACTATACATTGTTTCGCCAGATGAATGTGTGAAAAAATTGAAATGAAATGGGCGACAAGACCTTGATAGTGTATATATTTGGAATTTCAGAGGAATTCCGTTAAAATTTCGTAACCACACAAAATTGCCAATACTTCGAAACCCGATGCCTTAATACGCAATGGGGATTATTCATTAAGCTCGTACGGAGAGTTTCTCGATGCAACTTTTCTTCTCTGTGATAAACAATTTCGGCGTAAACAGCAGAAAATTAATTGCATCTGCCGTCCATGACAGGCTCAACGTGTCTAAAAGAAAACGGTCAAGAAAAATTTCGTTGACGTCAATATACACAGACTTCGGGACGCCTGTAGCTTTAGTACGGGGTTTCCAAAAAACAACGTTTTAGATTGCCATCTCGTTTGCATTCCGCTGCTCTTTTAACGCACTGGAATTACATCAGTGTTTATACATGCTAGCGATAATTCTGCCGATCGAGGAAACCGATTGACACTTTCTTTATATGTACAGACAAGCGTCTTGTCCGAGGGTGACCCTGACGGACCAGATCAACCGAGTTTCAACCGCTCTTGCCTCGAACGATTGAAAGTCGGTTGATTTGCATGCAACCAACCTTAAACCAACCGTAGAGTCTACACTCGAATGAATGAAATTCAGTTGGTTTTTCAAAACGAACCTCAAACCAACTGTAGACACACTGTAAAAAATTTTTGTGCGAAAATTAGTATACCGGTATACAAAGCTCGGATGCATATACCGTATATTAATTTTTATATGCATACATATTGTATATTTATAGTGCTGGTGTACTACTATTGAGGAAAAAATCTGTTGACATTAATAGAAGACCGTATTCGATTTTTAATGTACCGTTTTACGAAAAAGCAAGACGGTAATGCAGGATCACAATAACCGTGTACTTGAAATCTACCAAACAGTCACTTAAATCTTATGGCGAAGGTACATGTAATTTCAAGCGCATATACGTTGGAATTTTAATGTGCCGGTATATGAAAAATCATGACGGTAACGTAGGATTACAATAATTAGGTACTTGAAATTTACTATACAATCGCTGAAATTTTATAAAGAAGGTACACGAAATTTCAAGTAAAAAAGTGCTCTAAAATTAATACACCCATTTTTGTGCATAAATCGTCTTTTAAATTTCAAGCAAAAAATTAGTAATAAACTATAATGCACTTATTATGATATCAGAAATAATATAACAAGAAAAAAAAAAGTTCTGCGTCGATATTCACTCACGACACAATTTCGGTCTGAAACGGGATTCGAACCGCCTACCCACAAGTTTCCTACCTAATGCCTGCTTACTAACCCGGGACGCTACCTATTACGCTATTGACTACTACTTAATTTCGTCGCATCAAATTCGACATATAAGTTGCATGCTGACTCACAGTTATAAAAAATTGAATATTATCATTTGACGAAAAGATTTTGAAGCATATAAACGAAACAGAGCTTCTTTATACGGAAAAAATGTTATTCATTTCGAATCGGCAGTCAGATTTTCAGAATTCAGAATTGCGGATTCATTGACTCTTTGAGGCCTTCATTGAGCTTAACCCTTTGCGGCATACATTTTTCGACAAACGGTTTTTTACTAAAACTATCGAACTTATGGTTTTCGGGGTCGCTGATTACGAATTTGAAGTCCGTTTTTGAAAATAAAAAATGGCGGATTCAATATGGCGGACGAATTTTCGAAAGTTCATCGGATTCACTTGAAACTAGTTACTCGGGGGTTTTCGGAGTCGCTGATTACGAATTTGGAAACAGTTTATAAAAATTGAAAACAGCGGAACCAATACGTCCCAAACGTTCCGCTGTTTTCAATTTTTATAAACTGTTTCCAAATTCGTAATCAGCGACCCCGAAAACCCCCGAGTAACTAGTTTCAAGTGAATCCGATGAACTTTCGAAAATTCGTCCGCCATATTGAATCCGCCATTTTTTATTTTCAAAAACGGACTTCAAATTCGTAATCAGCGACCCCTAAAACCCCCGAATAAGTAGTTTCAAATGAATCCGATGAATTTTTGAAGATTCATCCGCCATATTGAATCCGCCATTTTTAATTTTCAAAAACGAACTTCGAATTCGTATTCAGCGATCCCTAAAACCCCCGAGTAACTAGTTTCACGTGAATCCGATGAACTTTCGAAAATTCGTCCGCCATATTGAATCCGCCATTTTTAATTTAAAAAAATGGACCTCAGATTCGTAATCAGCGACCCCTAATACCCCCGAGTACCGAATTTGGTTGCAATTTACCCAAAAGTTCGTTCGAAAATGATTTTTTTTCTAAAAAAATGAACGATTTTTGACATTTATTTATTTATAATTGTTTGTAATTTTGCGTAACTGCATGTATCATCATTTTTGTCACATTCCACGATGCTTCTACTATTATAGTACAAAGATTCGTGGATGTTACTTCGAAAGCATTAAATCTACCGAGGAAAGTTGTGAATCAAAAAGGTGGGACTCTGCATGGTGTCCCACTATGCCGCAAAGGGTTAAATAGAATTCACTTGAACATTGTTCTCGAGGATTTTTAAGGAAACTCATACACCTGTATAGTAAATTTCTATCACGTGTTGAAAGCAGAAAATACCAGTGTGCTAAATAAATTATCTCTGCTATCATTTTTTCCAGAACGATACCTTAATTCCAATCCAGTATTTTATAATTCTCAGTCAATCTATGGATTTTAATACACCAGTGTCGGGAGAATTAACAAGACACCGTTGCTTCATGTTTTAAGTGCCTTAACTTAATTTTCAACAACTTTGACCGCTACTTTCAATATAAAGAAAGATCTTAAAAACCTAATTTGGTCTTTGTATTTACAAAACTGTATAATGATTTTCATACGCAAATCCATTAATGACGAAACTCGTACACGGGTATAGTAAATTTCTATCACGTGTTGTAAACAGAAAATACCAGTGTGCTAAATAAATTATCTCTGCTATCATTTTTCCAGAACGATACCTTAAATTCCAATCCAGTATTTTATAATTCTCAATCGATCTATGGATTTTAATACACCAGTGTCGCGAGAATTAACAAGACACCGTTGCTTCATGTTTCAAGTGCCTTAACTTAATTTTCAACAACTTTTACTGCTACTTTCAATATAAAGAAAGATCTTAAAAACCTAATTCGGTCTTTGTATTTACAAAACTGTATATTGATTTTCATATGCAAATCCATTAATGACAAAACTCATACACGGGTATAGTAAATTTCTATCACGTGTTGTAAACAGAAAATACCAGTGTGCTAAATAAATTATCTCTGCTATCATTTTTCCAGAACGGTACCTTAAATTCCAACTCAGTATTTTATAATTCTCAATCGATCTATGGATTTTAATGCACCAGTGTGGGGAGAATTGACAAGACACTGTTGCCTGATTTTTCAAGTGCCTTAACTTAATTTTCAACAACTTTGACCACTATTTTCAATATCAAGAAAGATCTTACAAACCTTATTCGGTCTTTGTATTTACTGTATGTGTATTGATTTTCATACACCAGTATATTGACGAAGAAATTAATACACCAGTATGATATTTTTCAAACCTGACTAAATAAATTTCATATAAGTTTATGAAATTTACAATGCCGTTTATATTAATTTTACTTTCATACACCTGGTTCTAAATTTTAATATTAAGTTGTGCTATGAATTTACGAACATTTTTTACAGTGCAGGATTCTTGAATCGTTTAATTTTAATCGGTTTCAGTCAAACGAACCGCGTGAATGTACTGCCGATGTGTTATGCGTTTGAATGGCTCTAACTCGGTTGGTAATATGAGTTGAATTTTTGCATAAATAAACCATAATTAAGATTGTTCCAGTCTACCAGGGGAGCCACCAAGCCGAATCAATTGAAAATTTCATAAATAACGACTTAAAAAAAGGTTACAATCGTGTCAAGTATAGTCCCTGGACATACGTCAATTTCGAGATCGAGAGTAACGAATGAATCAATAATCATAGCGATTTCACGACTCCACCATTTACCCTGAAGATTGATGGCCGACGGGAAGATGGATGCCGCGTGTCGATGAACGTCCTGGGTTCTGGCGGCCATTACGGAACACGGTGTCGCGTGTGTCGCGTGATGCGCGTGGGCATGACCGTGCCCTGGATGATGCGAACCAAGCGACGGGCCATTGGACGCAACGGTTGTACCGGCATTGCCGGGATAACCGGCAGCCCTGGCTGCCGTATAACGATATGCCGCTTGGCTCATTTGCGAACACGAGCTAAGATCACCGTAACCACACTGCATCTCGCTGGCTGCGAGAGCGCAGCTCGAAGCTTCAAAACCCGCGGCCGCCGCAGCCGCAGCTTGATTCAAATACGAATAGTCCATTATCCGATTGTTGTTGTTGTTGTTGTTGTTGCTGCTGTTGTTTTTAATGTTTCACCAAAATTACGAATGTTTACTTCTTTCCTCCCTTATACAACAGCAATTTATTCACTATAATTTCCGTTCAGTTGATCAAATTCAATCAATTACACTATAATTTCGATCTATTCCATTCGCTGTTCAATTTAATTCACTATGCATCGTTTGTTTCATTGCAGCTCAGTGTCGAAAATGGCGATTCACTGATATTGAAAATTTTTAAAAACACTCGCGTCCTTAACGTAGCCCGTACATTTTTATAAATTATCAAGATTTGATTTCGAGTCCTCAACGCACCGTGATGATAAAATGACGGCTCACCATTCCATAACCGTCGAAGAAAAAATCGGCTGTAACATACCGCGCGCTTGATCTTTCCGGCGGGAATTCGAGCGTCGGCAACCCAATAATCTTTCAAAATTCTCAAATTTCCTTTTTTATAATGTTTCCACCCAACATGTCCTTTTTATAAGTTTTATACACAATTCTTCCTTCTTCGTTAGATAAAATTTCAACACGATTTCTTCGTTATACATCGAAATTTCCACACGATTCTTCCTTTATTTTTTTAAGAACATCTCCAGCCTTGTGGTTCAGCATATTTTACAGATTCTATCACGAAATATCGAAGAACTCATCAGTCACTTGTAATGTGCGCAACGTAAAATACGCGCACACACAGCCTCTTAACGACCCCCGAGGCTTACCGTGTCTTCAACAGAGGCTAATATGACAAACCTCAAGAACTTATTTTTTTCTTCCTCTTAGCCTCAGTCCGATTGTGATATTTCACACAGCGAAATATATTTAAAAAGGAAATTAGTTGTAAAAAAAAAGACCGACCGAATGTATGAAATCGTTCCCGTAATTACCAAAAGTTTCACGATCGTATCTACAAATTCGTCCGACGACAGCATGTTGGAAGGAAAAAGAAACAATCGTCGAACAACCCGTTGAAACTTGGAAAATCACGTTCTCCACTTAACTCGGGGAATTCCCTTGTCTCTCGTTCACGAGACTCTTTCTCGCAACTTATCTCTTCTCTATATTAACGTTCTTCACCTCTTATCTTCTCTATCCTCTCCTTTGCCTCTTATCTATCCTCCTCTTCCTCCTTCTCCTTACTCTCTCTCTCTCTATTTTCTCTCCACCCTCAATCGTATATCTTCACCGCTGTACATTGAGATCTCTATACTCTGTCTCTATCTCTCTCACACACACACACGCACATCCACACAGCCAAACAAACTCTCTCCCTCTCTCTCTCGCCTACTTGGTACACGTTATAGAGTTATACCGGTGTTGCACAAGACCGCCCTGGCTGCTGCTTATACACCGGTTTGATTATAATCGTATCAAGCGAGAGCAGAGGCCGATATCAAATTATTGCGATTATCCCCCGGATCCGTGTGATACGAAAAGTTTTTTGCCCGTATATATAGTCCCCCGCTTAAGAGCCCAAAGCACGCGAGACGACGACCGACTGGTGGCTCTCCTCAAAATCAAATGATAAGCTTAATTCAATAAGGGTTGAAGGGTGAACACACAGCGGGGTTTGGGGGGAGGGGGAGGAAGAAAACCGTAGGCGTGGCTATCATCGGGGGTAGAATCATAAGGAGGATGGCCAGGGAGGGTGAATTTCCACGTTGACGATTGGATATCACAACGAAACCACCCACGCTTTAGCTCCCCCGAGGACCGTATTCAACCCTTGTTGGTTGCCGCCCATTTAAACTCCTACTCGAAGCCACTTTTACACATGTATGTACCCACACTCCACTTCCACGGACATCCCCTCTCTCATCCGCAATTCACGATATACGTAGAAACGCGACTATCCAACACTCGTGGTCGCTTCTCCATGAAGCATAAACGCACACTTGCACCTTTGAAGTACTCGTCGTTTAGCCTCTCGCGCCCCGCGATACGCATGATGTTTCGTCTGGTGCACTCCAAACAAGGCGAACAACGAGCTACAACTGTTACTCAGCTCGATGTGTTCGTACGGCTGATCGCGACACTACTGCCGTAGCGCCTACCCCCACCACCTCGGCAACACAAACTGCTACGACCGAAGTCAGAACCAGTACCAGAATTCTCTAACCCGTTATCGAGAATTGCCGGTGACGTTAAGCTATCGACAGCCAATATTGCAAGGACGATCCAGGGGAAAGGCACAACTCCCATAGGCTGTCGTTAGCTTATTAACGATATCGGCAGATGTCGTTTAAGAGTTACAGGATCCCGGTACCAGGCACGAATCAAAACACAAACTCGCGTCTAAACCCGTTGAAATGCTTTTTTCGAACTCAAATTTTCGTCGAGAGTCGGTCAAATTTATAGGCAGTATCGAGGAGTCACGCGAGCCCGTACTCAGCAAACTGATGGCACTCAAATGGGTTAAAAAAAAATCAAAGATATCTTAAATGTGTTCGCAATACATTTCAGTATGATCGACATCTGCAAGTTCTCTGAAAGAATTCGAATTTCGACCTATTCTAAACTTCTTAGAATTCTACGTTTATATGTCTTTTATATATGACATCTGTTTAAGTTCCAACAGTTATGGAAAGACGAGTCCATATTATTTAATATAGTTGCTATTGGACGACTTACGAGAGGCGGTATCATTGAAGCCATCTAGCGTCAGCGCCGGAACTAATCCATGCGCCGCTGAGCGTGTGTGCAATCGCTGACATTATATTAGGCCAAAAAACTGTACCTTCAATTTTTCTATCTCATTATTTACGTAATATACATTTCTTTCCTAGCGCGGCCAACGTATATATCTTCGCATGCATGTTCATTTACAATTGGTTTTAAATAAAATTTTCAGACCGTAAAAAAAATGAATAAAAACAAACGGACGCATACGAACTTCATGGGAGTGTTTTAAGACGTATATATAATGAGATTTCAGAACAAATTTTGGATAAAATTCTTAAAGACCTCTCATCAATGATACATCTTCAAGATATCATTTAGGGTTAGGGACTTATGCTCTGTGGACTGCATGTAATAATCGGTACGCGTTTGTGCTAAGAATTTGGATTACTTCACGTAAAGTTTACCGAAAAACGTGCTGGAAGCAGGATTTGAAGTGTCACGACGTACCACAATCTTGATTAGTTCAATGCTAACTAATGAGGAAAGTAAAATATAGTACACTCGCAAGATTCATATTCGAAACAGTAACAGAAAACAGCAGATACAACTGCAGTTCGTTTGAAAAACGTGTCCTTCGCGAATTAACGGCTTTTCATAAATCCAACGAATTATTTAATCACGATGTGTTTAAGTTGTAAATTCATTCGTTTATATTTTTAGCTAGGTTTACGACGATACGGGACTTTCAGAAATTTCAATAATTATATTTACGCTCTGTATGAATTTTCGAACATCGTTTGTTATAACCGTTATAACCGTCAACGTCCGCTGCGAACTTCAGAGCAAATAAGCGACAGCGCCACTATCGACAAATCGTTTGATCAGTAGAAATTAAATGTTGGGTGCGATTTATATAAGTGGGTATATGAATAATTGCCGTGCCGGAAGATATTTAAGGGAAATAAAAAATGTCGTAGGGTGACTGAACCAGTGAATGAACGCATAAGCCTTTTTTCTATTTCGATAAAGCCGTATAATTTAACTTATTACGAATTTCTTTATGAGCTAATTCGATCTTATAGAACAATGTTCACAGAATATAAAAAAAAATATTCGAAGTGCCCTGTTCGCAAGGATTTTGTGAAAAAAAATTATAATGAACGAAATTACCAATTTCCCAGTGAATGAACAAAAATTCCAATGAATGAACTCTTATCTTTCCAGTGAATGAACGTACAATGGAACCAGAGATGCGTACGCATACTCGTGGGTTTTGAGGTTATGAAAAGCCTTTCAACGCTCGTTCAATCACTGGAAATAGGTTAAAAAGCTGGACCAGTGAATAAACGGCCATATATCGCAAACAATATTGGGTTTTTGACCAAAAATTCATTAATATAATTGAAGCTTAGCAATGTATAACGTTGAAAAAATTATTGCATATCTTTTAAAAAGATTTATCGAGGTGATATGGAATATTCTGGTATTCGATGCACAGTCAGATGGTTATAACAACATGGCTGTCTCTTATGAATATGCGCCCCAAGTACGAAAAAAAATCCATAGCATCGCAAATCTTTCACAGCGTCAAATAATATCACTACTAGATGTTTTCTCAGAATTTTCACTTCATTATGAATACAAAATTCTTCATAATAATAGAATCATATCTCTGCCGTTTAATTAAAATACTAAGCCTGTTCATTCACTGGTAGGTGTTCATTCACTGGTTCAGTCACCCTACGTATACATTTCTTTATTTTTACTCATATATTATTTCCTCTATACATTCGATGCTATTTTTTTTTTTAATTTCTTTATGAGTTTTCCTGTGACAGTTATTTTGAAGGAGTTACGGTGCGAGAGCGCACGAGGCAGGCAACCGAGTGACCACGAACCAACTGGCCACAGCGTCAACTGTACACCACACGGATAACAAATTTATGAATGTATATATGTATGCATACATACATTTATGAATGAATGAATTATGAATGTAAATTTGCTATCCGTGTGGTGTACAGTTGACGCTGTGACCAGTTGGTTCGTGGTCACTCGGCTGCCTGCCATCCCGTGTGGTGTACAGTTGACGCTGTGGCCAGTTGGTTCGTGGTCACTCGGTTGCCTGCCGCGCACGATATAAGTCTCCCTCTGGTGTGTGACATTGGTAGTACATGTTCGAGATTATTAGAGGTCGCTGGGCATGTCGGGTGGGAGGAGGGGAGGGGTCACACACGTAATCATCCCCGCCTCAAGGGATAAGACCGTGCGACACACATGATTATAGAACATTTTCCCATGTGCGACACTCGAGCAACACTTGTTCTCACGAAACGAGCGCTAGAGATAAAAGTCCTCTCGAAAACGCTTTATGAGATACGAAAAGACACGCTTGTGGTATGGTGCTTCGCTTTTGAACCCTTCGTATCGATGAAATCGGCTGGCGGTTCTTATTCCCCGAGGGATTCACGGGGCGCGAGATGCTCGTATAGACGTATACATTGGCTATACTATATATTATATATCTATCTCTCTTACGCCTTTAGGGATTATTGAGAACTCACACACAAGCATCGACATCTAGAACCCTAGAGGCGGAAAACCCCTATTCCTATATACAACAGTTACAACCACTGCGACGCGAAGGGCAATACAAGGTTTATCCGTAGTTTTCGCATGTATAGCACTCTCGCGTACGCGTGTGCACCATTTACCGATTCCACAGCGAGCATACTGCTCTGTTTCGAGCCCTCACCCCCCAACTTTGTAGAAAACACTTGCCCTGTGGTCCCCTGCGCACATATGTCCTAGATTTGTCCGGAGAATAATATTTTCCCTGCAGAAGTTGATTAAATATCCGTTTGCCGATGGCGCCCCTCTCTCTACTCCTCATATTTCTATCATTTTTTTTTATCTCGACCCCTCCGCAGAAAAATACAATATATCATCTCATTTCCTGTCTGCTTCACTTTTCATTTTAATTTTCGCTTTGCAAGTGTCCCAATACCGGACCATCCAAGATGCTGTAGAAATTAAACTATTTTTCACGGACAAACATCAATAATGCTTCGAAGAAATGGATCGTAGTTTCGAAAATTTACGCTCTCGCTGATTCTATGATTAGTATATTTGATGCTTTATAAACAATAATATCGACGAATGCAAATATACCGCAAAAGCCGGACGAGGATTATTGTATATGTCCCGATATCGGACCATAACGTGTGTCCCTATTGCTAACCTGGTTTGTGGTACATAAATATTATGAGAATATCCGATATAAGTACTTATACTCGTCGAATAATTGTCCTGATATTGATCATATCGGGCCACTACATAATACGTTACAAAAATTTCCACTTTCCAATTTTAAGGTTATGATCAAAGAATTTCGTGATCCAACTATGAGTGAAAAAAAGATTTAAAAAAAAACAACAGGCGTTTAGCGTGTACCAATAACCGCGAACGTAAAAATTATCACTATACAAGCGATTATTTATTAACTTTTACAAAAAGTCGAAAAATGCGATGTTTTTAGCATATTTACTTTCGAAAATAGTCAAAACCACTGAGAAATATCAGCGATAATCTTTCGCGATTCCTCAGCATATCTGGTTAGCTACAGAGTCCAATTCTCTAATTAGCCGTGTATGCGTTCACATGTTTAAAAATAAAATTAACGTCAATTTGGGAACTATTCAGAGAATTTTTTAATGCATGAAGAATCATAGATATCAATTCAATCGTTATTTATTTACTTTTATTCAATTAAAACTCTGAATTATTTCTAATAATTAGATAGGTGGTCCGGTATTGGGAAATTTACCTTAATCGCCCAAGCATGACGTAACGACAGCATACAGTAACACAGGATTCATCAGGGATATGGATATATCGCCGATTTCTGGATTTTTATCGATTATAAATTTTTAAGTACATTGCACGCAGGGTCCGGTGTAGGATTTTTGCAAACTTGTCACTCGAGCACCAAGTTACAAGTAACACTTTAGGAAAGGCGGACTTTTTGAAGGGCCCTCTCTATGCTTGAACATTACAAGCACGACTACCGGTATCTTAGCGTTCGTGCTATTAAGGTTGTTGTGCTGGTTACTCAGCCAGGCTTGCGTTCAGAAACCTTACTCGAGTTAACTCTAGTTAACTCGAGGCGTTCAAAAATACCAAGTTGACCCTCGTTATAGCGTTCAGAAATTTACTCGAGTTAACTCGCAAGTTAACTATTTCTACCCATGTCGAGAGGTAGGTACAAGTTACTCGACATGCGCAATATGCTTGTTAATTCTCAAAACGCGCGCTCCCGCTCGCTGATTCGCCGTCCTGTGTGCGAGAACGGTCCAATAATTATTAGAAGTATGAGTAGCAATGTGAACAGTTAAAAAAGAAATAGCTCTTTTGACACGATCTCTATTTTGCTGTTGCACCGCCATATTGCTCAAACCATGTTGACTATATATCTCTATGGTTGACTCTCGTCGTTCATAAACGATGCAAACTCGGAGTCAACTCTTACTCTACTCTTACTCTAGAAGGGTAACAGTTTCTGAACGCAGGCCAGGGGGTCGGGCGGAGTCCGCGCGCGGTGAGCGCGGGGGATGCATCGACGATACAATGTTGCGCCGCTCACGGGCGAGCGGGTCCTTTTTCTCTTTCATTATAAATACAGTCGAATTTGGTTATAAGCAATCCTTCGGGGCTGTAGGGGGAAAAAAAAACGCCGAAGAGTCGTAAAATCTGGCTCCCCCACTACAGCGCATCAATGTAGCGTTCTTAATGTGTGTGAGTGCGTCGGTGAAATGCGCAATGCTGCTGGTTATAAGCAATTGGCTTGTGGTGGGGGACCGCGCTGAGCGGACTCGAAAAAAAATCGGAGGGGAAATTGCTTATAACCAGATTGCTTATAACCAAATTCGACTGTATTATAAAAACGGTACAGTCAAAAATTCTGAAATTTTTCCAGAATATCCATGTAATGTCTCTTAAAACGTACTGCATTTTTCAGCTTATCGGCACCATTTTCTTGTCAGATATTACGTAAATACTGCAAAAATTGTCCGAATTTATCTATCATAGGTGCAGTTAACCTACGAAACACATTAACTTTCCGAATTTTTTTCTCCATAACGGTACTGTGAATCGTACCCAAGTTTTACAGGAACGTAGGCAAAATAATTATATACATTGTGGAAAAATTTGGTCTGCATGGCATCATTTTGAAATATCGTCACAACAACTTTAAGGTTGTTGTGCCGTTTCTCAGCCAGGGGATTGGGTTGGGGTCTGCGGGACGGTGCACAGTGAGAGAGGCATGCACGAACGATACAATGTTTTTTGCCATTCACCGGCGAGCAGGGGTCCTCTTTCATTATCAATATCCCAAAAAAGTGTAATGTCAAACATTCTGCAACTTTTACAGAATATTCAGGTAATGCTTCTCAAAACGCATGTATTTTTTTTTACCTCGGCGGTAACATTTTCTTAGCAGATAATATAACTTACATACTGCAAAATGGTCGAAAGTTCTTCATAAGAAAACACCTCAACTTTTCGATTTTTTTTAACTCAAAAAACGGCACTGTGAATCCTACCAAAGTTTTGCAGGAAGATAGATAAAGGGGTCGTGTATATTATGGAAAAATTTTGTCTCGAGTGGTAACATTCTTAAAGATCAGGACAAGAACCTCAAGGGCTATTGCTTCTCTAAACAATGACAATGAGACTTTATTTCAATATTGATAAATATTTTCTTCGATCAATGACGAGATAAATTTTTAATTTCTCACTCAGAATACTTGTTATTTGCGGATGATCTTAAGATCTATGAGGCAATTCATTACGTCACGGACTCTCTGTTCTTGCAGGCAGACATTGATGCGGTTTCTCAGTGGTATGTTGCTAACGGTTTAAGGTTTAATATTGGGAAGTGTAAGGCGATATCTTTTGCGCGTTCTTTAGGGTCCGATGCGAATTATAGCCTTGATTCCGTGCCGCTGAAGAATGTAAACCAGATCAGGGACCTGGGGGTTTTATTCGACTCTCGTCTTTTTTTTTTCATCCTCACATTAATTTTGTTAAGAATAAAGCTCACCGGAAACTTTATTTCGTCTCCACGTTCTCCAGGGACTTCAGATCGGTTGACACTCTTAAGGCTCTCTCTATCTCTCACCAGTTCGTCCGATGTTAATGTATGCCAGTATCAAGTGCAACATAAATTTCTTAGGATAGCAGCTTTCAAGATGGGGAGGCAAATGTCCGTCGTGGACCACGACTATTCCGATATTGCCAGAGCCGTCGGGCTGATGTTCGCTTAAGTCCCTTAGAGTGTACACACTGACATGATACATTTATATAAGATTCATAATAATATGATTTATCGCATAGACTCCGTCGCGAGTTTTGATTTCAGGCCCCCGTCCAGGCCTCTTAGGGCTATTGATCAGCTTTTTCGTATCCCGATCGGTCTTGGGGAATTTCAGCATAGATCGGTAACTATTAGGCTTAGTGATATATCGAATAAGTATCCGCAAAACGATCTTTTTTTGATTTCTATTTCCTCCTTTAAGAGCGCATGTCGATCTGCGGTATTCGTCTTTTGCTGACGTTGCCCTTTTGCTCCTTTATTTTTCTCTTGTTGCATCCATAATTTTTGCTTTTCTTAATTTTATATTGCATCAATTCCCGTATAAATAAATAAATAAATTTTAAGCAGTAGATATCAGCTGAGCGATGTACGATTTATTGGGGCAAAATACGAAATAAGCTGTTAATTAATCTCTGATTTTACGGTATAACTTTCACTTCATTCGAATGAACGAAAATTTTTTTTTGTGTCTTACGCCGTATCTGGCATAGCATAGTGTTACGCTCACAGTATAGCAGAATACGCATAACGTTAGATGATTGGAAGTTTGTAAGTTAATTAGGGAAACATACAGCTAGAGAGTGAACCCCGGGAGAGGGGTCGGGGGAACACGCGCCGAGGCATAATCAGCTTAACAGCGGGAGGTGACAGTAAGAGGGTGGATTTACCCGGCTGGCGAGTTCCGATAAAGGAGAGGAAGGGCATGAAAATACAAGGGAGAAATTTGGGACAAACGGGGGGGGGGGGGGGGAGGGAGGTCGGATACGTTATAAATTATTGGAAAATCCTTCAAAATTCAAATTGAAGACCAAAAAGTTTTCAAAATTCAATATAAATCCTGAAATTTTCCAAATACACAACTCAAAGTTCGAAATTTTACGAAAAATAAATAGAAAATTATTCATTTTGAAATATATAATATCCAAATATTTTTCCAACTACGAGTTACAATCTAAAATACTCTGAAATTCAAATGATAAATCTGCAATTTGAAAAAAAAAAATGGATGTTCAAATGATTCATGAATTAAAAAAAAAAAAAAAAAACAGGCTTTGCGCAAAAGGATTCGACGATTGATGAACGCTCGTGAAATTTCAAGACAAAATTATTTATTTTACGACAAATTAATCTTGACTTGCGTCAACGTTCTCAGTCTGAAGACCCTTGAAGGTGCCAACAGGGATGTAAGTCACAAGAGTGTACAGCTTATTGACGGAATCCTCGTCGTCGTTTCTCCTTCTGCTAAGACGAACACGGACCCTGAACGGTACATTCCTGAACAAATCAATGCAAGTCGTATTTCAGTTCACTTGTAATCGAGAAGGCTGTCGAGGTAACATTGAAATCGTAAAAATGAAACTTTGCCGTCGATCCGAGAAATTATACGATTTTTGCGACTTGAATAATTTTTAATTACGCTCCTGCACAACGGTTGAATTTTCGTTTAATTTTCAACGTTTTTTTTTTTTTAGGTTTTGGTTTCACCGGCGACTGCGCAGTCTCGTTCTCGTTGCAAAAAAAAAGTTTTTTTTTTTTCCCTCGTCTGACCGCAGGACTTGTAAATTTCAATACTTTTCGCACGGAAGATGAAGTAAAAGTTCAATGAAATTTCAGTTGAGTAAAAAAAAAATTTACCACTAAAGTGAGCGCCTCTCGAGTACGGGGTGTTCGAAATGGAAATTCGTACTTTCGGCAAAGAGATCATCTTATTGCAGTGAGAATGAGATATCGCGGAGGCAATTCGTTATGTTCATCCTCCACGAGTAGGATTTTTTTATTTATTAAAGTTTCAGAATTTCAGACACGCAATTGCATCGCAATCGTATTCAAAATGGAAATTCGTACAATCAGCAAAGAGATAAACTTATTGCAACGAGAATTAGACATCGCAGAGGTTGCGTATTGGAGAAAGCTGCGTATTAAATGAGAAAGTTGCGTATTGGCATCACTAAAAAGTGTGCCAGAGGAAAAAATTTACAATCTAAATCTTCTGTTTCGGCAAACGCCTTAAGGAGGTTGGTCACCTAACGCAAAATGATAGGAATTCGTTCAAATTTATTGAGAATAATCGCTAATAGGTTTAACGACCGTGTGCAAAATTTCAAGTCATTCCTCTGCATAGTTTTTCTGTAATCAATTGTTGAAGTTGTACTCTTATACATGAGCGACCATAGCTAAATCGTACGTATCTCATGGAAATACTTCATAGCAATGTTAAAAATGATAAGAATTTAATGAAAATGGATCCAGATAATCATCAGATCTTTGGGAAGAAGTTCGCAAAGAGCGAAATGCTTCATGTACATAGTTATTAAGAAATTCTAAAAATAAAACAGCTCTCGTTGTATTGCAATGTTCACTCGGGAACATGGTGACGCGGATCTCTCTCTCGCACGCTGCCCACCCGGCAACCCGCGCACAAGCGTCCCTTCCCCGATTTTCCCCTCCTCGCCCTCCTTAAAATTTTGAATTTTTCAACCTGGAGTTCAAATGTCGAAAAAACCCAAAAATTCCAGTTGGCACTAAAGAAATTCATAAAAACTCACTGGATGGTTCGATTTTAGTTCCTCTGCGCTTACTCCAAGCGAGAAGAATGTAGCTTTTATTTGACGTATTAAAATTTAAAATATCTTCCTTAATTTCGGAGATACAAGCATTTGAAAAAAAAAAGAAGTTTTTTCGGGAAAAAAATTAGAAAATGACAAAAAAATTTAATTGAGAAGGAAGAACCGCCGAAATGACTAGGTAGCACCAGGAAGAATTCATAGAAGTTCGACGAAAAATCCAGCTTTCATTTTGGGTTTCGATATTCAAATATAATTTTTCATAAAAATGAATTTTCATAAATTCTTTCTAACGCTAACTGGTAATTTCGGAGGTTCTTTGTTCTTCATTAAATTTTTTTTTTATTATTTTCTAATTTTTTTTCCCGAAAAAAACTGATTTTTCAAATGCTCTTATCACAGGAACTAAGCAAGATATTTTAAATTTTAATACGTCAAATGAAAGCTACATTTTTCTCGCTTCGAGAAAGCGCAGAGGGGGTAGACTAAAATCGAACCGCCCAGTGAGTTTTTATGAATTTTTTAGTGTCAACTAGATTTTTTGGGTTTTTTCTCTCCATTTGCAACCCATGTTAAAAAATTCAAAACTTTGAGGCGTTTGCCGAAACAGAATATATGAATTTAAAATTTTTTCCTCTCATACGTTTTCCAATGATGCCAGGACGCAACTTTCCCGCGCTATTACGATACGATCCGCGAAAATTGACCTTTTTCACTCCGCCCTTGAAGCTCATGCTCCGCGAATAGTATTTTTTACCAAAGTTTCAAAATTTCAGGCATGCAATTGCGTGGCAATGGAATTTACATAATTTTACAGGCGATAAACTTGCTCGACTAGTTTATATAATATATATATATATATAATATATATATACAAATAATATATATACTAGACTGTTTCAAAATAAATCGATAATTTTTTTTTGCTTTACACAATCTTAAACTATTATTTTACTAATTCTTAGACTAATTCTTTTACAAACCGAACACCATTCTGACTGACACATTTTTTATTTGGCTGAAACTTTTTTTACGGGTTCTATGTCGAAAAAAAAAAAGATACGCGTTCGAGGAATTTTTTTTTTTTTAATAGAGGGGGTTGAAAGTTTGAGATTTTCGTGATTTGTGCCTTGGAGACTCATTTTCAAAAATTCATAACTCCGGTTATTTTTCATTTTGAAGATAAAAGAGTGAATTTTAAGAAAAAAATATCTTCAAAAAAATTTATAAAAAATTTCATATTGTTATAAACAATTGAAATGTTTAAATCAATTTTTTAACCATGGCCCCCAAATTTTAACGATTTATTAATACAACCATCGTATTCTACGTCAAATTTTCCATAAAAAACGTATTTTTTATTAATGGAGAAATTATGTTTACTGGTAGAGATAAATTAATTTATCTAGCGCGGCACGTCGTATCGGCGCGCGGGTACCTTTGCACGCCTGGTTTTCTAACCCCACATCGTTTTTCTCAATAAAATTATTATTCAACTCTTAGTCTACTTTGTCAATCGAGTACAAATTATTATTATTAGCAAACAGGACTTTATGATTAATTGAACAAAATAAAAACATGGTAGCAAATTGAAAAACAATTAATTACGATTTTTATAAAAATTTTCTTAAAAACGTTACTTATCAGTAATTAATTATCTCCTAATTAATTGTAGGAGAAAGTACAAAGTAGGAAGTACCTTAAAAGGAAAGTAGGAGATTATTAATCACGATTTTTGTATTTTTTTTTGTTTTTTTTTGGCATTTATCGACGTATATATCGACCGATAATTGTTGCTGCGATCATCAAGATCGTTTTTTCTAGTATATTCAGTATTTATACATAAGTTTGGAATATATTCATCATTTTAGGACTAGAAAAACGTTTGTTCCATCCATGCAAATTAATTATTCACGTATTAACGAAATAAAAATGATAAAAGTCCGATGAGACACCTCTAAATCTTAAAGGACCGGCCCTTCCTTTCGCGAGGATTATTTTTTGATGTCCAAGTATAGTTTAAGATTGTGTAAAGCAAAAAAAAAAAATTATCGATTCATTTTGAAACAGTCTAATATATACATATTATATATATATATATATATATAAATAATATATATATAATTATTTTTAAAAAATATATAATAGCAATCGTGATAGGCAGGCTTTCGAGCACGAAAAAACTGAACGCAAAGTGGACCGTACACCGCTATCCGGGCACTACTCGTTTGTCCACGAATTTAACTATCCCCTGGAATGATTGACCACCGATGATCGGTCAAAGACTATTCCACCGGACACGAAAAAAATCGTTTACGGATTCGATTGGCCACAAACGCGCCGATCGCGTCATTCGAACACGAATCGGGTAGACACGCATTCAACCGTACGCAATATCCGGTGGTTATGCTGCATTTCAAACGCACGCCGGCCGCGGGATATTGTGTACGGCTGAATGCGCGTCTACTCGATTCGCGTTCGAATGACGCGACAGATGCGTTTGCGGCCAATCGAATCCACGAACAGTCGTATTCGTGTCTGGTGGAACAGTCATTGATCGATGATCGGTCGTCGATCATTTCTGGGAATAATTGCATTTGCGGACAAACGAATAGTGGCCGAATAGCGACGTACAGTTGACCTTTGCGTTGAGTTTTTTTCATGATCGAAAGACTGCCTGCCGATAAGACTTCCACGACTAGCCGAATAGCCGTCGTATCGAGTAGTTTTGGTTTTTTTTTTCATTTTTTTTTATTTCATGTTTTTTTTTTTTCCATAATTACCTGATTCCTTTGGACCAAAGCTGCTTGTTCAGCCTAGTGTCAATTCTGACATCGGGAGTTCCCATCTGTTTTTCGGCGAATTTGCGAATTTCCTTGATGGCGCGAGGCGCGCGTTTCTTAAAACCAACGCCGTGAAGACGTTTGTGAAGATTAACGGTGTACTCACGCGTCACTACCTCGTTGATGGCGCTTTTGCCCTTCTTCTCGCTCGTTTTCGCCATTTTTACACCTGCAAAGACGATAGATAAGATTTTTCACGAAGAATCATATAACATAGAACGTTAATGATAATAATAATAATGATAATGTGATCGCTAAATTTAACGGGAGTCTGCGAAAAAAAAAATTCCCTCGTCCAACAAGTGCCAACACTTGTGACGGTCAAAATTTAGGTTATACGTGAAAACGAGAAACAATTTTTTTTTTTTTGTTCATCAACACCAATCACTGTACGGTTCACGAGGGGATTGCAACAAAATATAATTTGCAGATGTGGAATCGGATATTTTTAATTTTTTTATTGACGTAATTGTGAGATTTTTCGCGATCGTTGTAAACAAACGTCGGCCACATGAGGCGCTCATTATTACATCAACGTTATCCTTTTTCACAAAAATATTTCGACGCTCGAATGCACTGACACGTCCCGGTTAATCCTGTTTTTAATATTAACGAAATTCGCATCAACTCGTGACGATGTTTAACGATTTTCGTACGAGAAAAAAACCGTCATTACCTCTCCGATAAATGGATCTACTCGAAAGAGCTCTGCCACCGGCGGTATTCCCGAATCTATCGAGTTTATGCCTCGTGGCGAGTTTTCACGAGAGCGACGCAATTTTTTTTTTGTTCTCGTGTGCCGCGGCGTCCCTTGAGAATTGCTACAATCGATGCTTTTCATTGGCAGAGATTCTTCGGTCTTCGACGAATCAGAGAGCATCACATACCGTTCAGTCCTATTTGAGCAACCAATTCCATTGTAGAATTTTTTTTCACGTTTGGAATCCATATAAGTTCAAATGTGTTTATCGTTGATCGTCCTTCGTCCTATCTGAAGGTCTTTGTTCGTTTTTCGTTACGATTCGCAACGTTTGCGGCTTCTATTAGAATTATACCTGGGATATACTAAAGCATACCATATTATTGAATACTCCTTTCATCGTCTGCATGTAGTTCTATATTAAACCGAATAAAACTTTCAACGCCAGTTTTTTTTTCTTTTAACGCCTGTTCTGCTTAGACTCAATATATGGTTCATGTGTATCGTCACAAGGCGAAATTTAATGTCTCTTAATTCGCGTGTTATTTTATACAATCAAGAAATCATTGCCAGTTCTATATACAATGGCTCACCACCAGTCGGTGATGGATTCGACGAATTCTCGTAAGTATATTACAATATAAAAGATAGAAAAAAAAATAATATAAATATAAAATATAAAAGAGCTTTGAAATATAATAGTTATTATAAATGCATTATTAACGTCCAATTAATCGTAGGTTGTATAAACAAAATAATGTTGCATGAACTATATATATAGTTAATCTCCCTTTGCTTACGAAAGAAGGACAGAGACACTCGACGACTCTGTCTCTCGCTATAGCGAGAAATAATGTAGTGTAATATATATATATATATATATATATATTATGTATATATTACACTACATTTCCAACGAGAGAAAGCGAAAGACAGAGTCGTCGAGTATATATATATATATATTACACTACATTATTTCTCGCTATAGCGAGAGACAGAGTCGTCGAGTGTCTCTGTCCTTCTTTCGTGAGCAAAGGGAGATTAATATACTGCTCGCAACGCTGCTGGTAAACATAAATAAACCCATGGTCGAGTGATGAAACCAATTTAACATTGCTTCTGATTATGGCGTGTAAAATGTAAAATAAAGCCACATGAAGAATTCAGCTCAAAATGATCGTATGATCACCTCATCGGGAAACACAATTTAATTTCCTTTGAGTGTTTAGTGATAAGTCGAGATGTTTTTCTTTTAATTGGATTGTTTCTGAATGTAAATGGTTTTTTTTCTTGAGGAACTATGATTTTATGATAATTCATACGTACATACGAAGGCTCGAGGCACCTCGCATTGTTGCTTATAACTTTAAAAAGTTCAAAATGAATGAGGAAATTTTGAAAAAAAATTTCAAAACCCCTGACTGAAAAATGAAAACTATAAAAATTTCAGAATTCAAAAGAATTCACAATACTTTTAGTACAATAATAATAATAATAATAATAATTATTAATTAATTAATTAAATGACAAACCGAGATTCTTCACTAGAGTGGGGAGGCATCTCCAATTGATAGTTTTGCCGTCAGTGTTGTGGATATCGATTATATAGATTTTTTTTTCGGGAATTGCGTCTCAACTCTATGTGAATATCACGTTTTTTCATTTAATTAATTAACAGTTATAATAATAATAATTATTATTATTATTATCATTATTACTATTATTATTATTATTATTATTGTACTGAAAGTATTGCGAATTATTTCACTCCTTTTTACAACACACATTTATATGAATTATTTTTTGTGAATATATTTTTGCGCTCAGTAATGTTGAAATTTTTTCACCATTTGTTCATGGATGCACATCGCACAATAGTCACATGTACAGCAATTTTAAAAAGTGTACCGCTGGCCCGCGACTAAAACATATGTAATAATGCTGTAGGAACTTTAAAGTAGGACCTCTTCGATGTATGCAATCGCATCTAAGAAATGTTTTATGTTTCCAAATATTTGAGGCACATCGGTCGATTCATGTTTCAACGAAGCTATCCTAATAACATCAACGGATACTTTATTATCGGAGACATTAACGAGCCAGTCGAGTGAATCTCTTTGCTCCGCCATGATGAGAAATCCCGCTGTTACGGATGACGATAATTATTGCTGTGACTCATTCGATGAAGTAATGAATAGAAATATAGAAAAGAGTAATATCTGGCATATTCTGACCATTCTCCAGAAGAATTATCCGAATTGGAGGTCGAACAAGATGACAAATGATGATAAAATTATAAATAATTTATGTGAAATATACGATCAAGATCCGATTGACTTTACGCAACATTTGCTCACGATAATTGAAGAATCGAGCAATATTTCGATCTCAGGAATAGACGATCTTTCGAATTACGGTTTGCTGTGCAACAAGGATGATTCGACGCGTTACATGAGCTCGACGAAGCACGTATCGAAAAACCGCGAGAAAGCTGAGAGTCGTCAAAAAATTCCAAAAATTCATGTAAACGACGTAACCCCAAGGAAAATAATAACGAAAAAAACACCAAAAGCCGTCAAAGTACCGAGAACACCGGGGATCAAACGGAACAATAATAATGTCGAATCGCCAAAAAATTGCAACGACGATGATGATTATTTGACCGCCGAATCGGAGCTCGATGAACCGACGAACGATACGACAGTTATAGACATTGATGAATCGAAGAATGATACACTAAACATGAGTAAAGTGGAGTTTCATCATGAGGAATGGTTGAGAACATTTGATAAAGTTTCTCGCTGCAACCCAATCGTCAAGAAAGCTTCGTCATCAACGAGGGCCAATAGCAAAATTCCCATTTACGCGTCCAAATTGGAAAATCGCTGGCTCAACGAGCTGTCGAAGAAACGTCAAAAATGCTTCGATACGATAAAACATTTGGTGAAGAAAAATGCTGTTACGACGGGATCCCCGGTACTCAATGATGAAACATCACATGGCTGTTCTTGCGAAAATTGCGTACGGCAAATGAAATTTCATGAAACGCTTATGGCTTGCTCGGATTATTATTCACATGTAAACAAAAAACGCGATTCATTCGGCAGATTGATTAAAACCACGACAATTGGAAATAAAAATCGTCGTTCACTGTTGTCATCACCAGCGAAAATCAATAACAAAAAACGTTCACCTCCGAAAGTTCAAAGTTCCGCGATATCGCGAAAATCGATTGATAGAAAAATAAAACCATCTGGTGAAAAACGCAAAAGTCCACGACGAAGTATCGTTGTGAAATCAACGAAGAAAAAATCTTTGACGATGACGAGGGAAAACATCAAAGTGACGCCGAGAATCGATCGATCTTCGATAAAACCGGTTTCGCAGCTCAGATTGATGTTCTCACCTAGAACAGATATCCCAGGTACGAACAGATATCCCAGGTACACTAGACGAAAAAAAAACAAAACAAAACAAAATAAAATTAATCCAAATTTTCATATGTATTTTCTAGGGGGTCGATTGTGCAATTTCACTTTTTACATTTTCCATTATCCAAGCATTTCGTATTGGCTAACTTAACTTTGCAAACCAATCAGAATGTTTGGATGATGGGAAAAGTTAAAATACACAATGGACCCTCAGTTCCGTATGATTGTGAATGCTTTGGGTGCACGTTCCTTATAAAAAGTTATATGTCACCAGAATTGCACGAAAAAAAAAAACCTGAAAAGAGAGAGAGAGAGAAAATTCGAAAAAAATCATGTTTGTTCGAAAGAATCAAAATGTATTTAATTCTTGCAAAAAGAAAAAAGTTTTCTGATGACTGGTTCATTTTAATCAACTTGTCAATGAACTTTTTTTGGCATTATTATTATATAAGATTGGTGTTCTCAGCAACTGTACCATATGATTGATTTTTTTTGAAAATTTTTTCTCATTTTCTTTAATCTCACTGTGAAGTACTTAAAGTAGTTATAATAATCGAACATACAAACAATAAACCTATGAAACATCCCATTAACTTTTAACTTACACTATATTTGTTCACTCGATAAATTATTTGATATTCATTTTACGCAATAAATAAACAATCGAATCAAGCTTAAAAGTATAAATGAGATAGTTTGACCAACAATAATTTTTCGTTGTTTATCAACTACAGAGATTTGAAATTTGTCTAATTTTCTTTGTTATCGCGGTGTGCAGGCTCGTCTCAAACGAAAATTCCTTTACCGAAGCACATGGTCCCGAGAATTTTTATCTCGGAAGTGTCCCCGAAACCATCGACAATGAAAACCACCGAGAAGCAACAGGAAAAAATTCCAAAGTTCCTTGGTACCGGGATTAAACCGCTTAAGAAAGTTAAGTCACCAGTTAGAGAATATATAAGAGGAAAAAAGATGTGAGACGGAGGAGAAAATTTCTGTATAATTGTATTTTTCATTCCCGTCCCCGTATTTTTTTTTTTTTTTTCGTCATTTATTATTATATGCAATGAATGGGACAATTTTTATGAATTGATTATTTAAATAATATATATATTAATGTTTCTTTTATTATTGTTATATTCCACGCAGATGAATGAATTGAACAGAACGGCTTAACTTTATTTTGTTTGTATTGTAAAAATAAATTTTTATGAATTGATTATTTAAATAATATATATATATGTTAATGTTTCTTTTATTATTGTTATATTCCACGCAGATGAATGAATTGAACAGAACGGCTTAACTTTATTTTGTTTGTATTGTAAAAATAAAAGAGTTTCCCGTCTCGAAAATTGTACGATTCTTTAAATTTTCAAGTATTTCTAAGAATACTTCAGCTTCATATGTCCGCACTTTTCCCAACCAATCGCCATCGATCTCTGAAAGAGCGATGACCAATTGAGGCTCGTTATATTTTTTTTTCGCATGAAAACGCGCCTGAACGATACATTGTCTGCTATCTAAACGGTCAATAATTTCCCAATTCAATGAAACAAAGTTTTCCAATAACCGAGCGTGTATCGTGATTATTGAACTTTATCATTAATCAACGAGTCGTCGTGATGTATCGTTACTCTTTAATCGAGCTACATTAATCCTACTGAAAGAAGTGGGAGGAAAGCGTTGTTTTCATGAAAGATTTCGCGTCGTTGAAAATTATAGAAAATTCGCGTTTGGTTTTTAAGAACACGCATTCGCGACACCATACAGCGACACAGCGGGTCTAATGGAGTCTTGTTAACCTGCGACTTCTTGCTGCGATGTTAACACGGTTGTTTGTAACATAAACGGAAAAGAGAGAAGAAAACAAAAAAAAGAATTAATCCCGTATCGTAATTTGTAATCATGGCCGGTAAATCGTGGAATTCGGATATGTGGAAAACATGGGATAAACACGGGAAAAATGATTTGTAAGTGGTATATGAAAAAGAAAAGTAAAAAAAAACGAGATGAGCATTATAATCTACCGAAAAGTCTCGGGAGTCGGAGGGGCTCGAATAAGTTATTTCCGATATATTGAAATTCATATACATTCGGCGTTCCGTTGTGTCCGTGCAAAAATCGATCTTGTCGCAACATTAAAATGTCTCTCTGTCCCGTTTATATGCGCTCTACTACTGAAGCGTTAATTCACGATTAACAACTGTTTGCAGCCTCAATTTAATCAAGCACAAATATAAGGAAGGTGACGCGCCAGGTAAATTTTATATATGAAATACATAAGTTACGTTATCTCGGGGCTCCCCCCCCCATCCCCCCTCCCAATGCCACATACACGTTTCGTCCACCATGTTTACATTCATGTTCGGTGATAATATCGCTTTTTTTCCCTTGTATTGTAACCACGTGATAAGCACGTTTTTTTTCTTTTTAAGTTAGTTTATTGGCCTCTGAGCCTCACGAACGACAGTTATTTCTCGTTTTGTCACGGATATCCGTGAAATTTAAATTTTTCCCATGATTTATGCAAGTTTTTTCAATATTTTCAATTGTCCTTTGTATAATTCCTTCATAACTCCGATGCAATCGACCGAAAAATTAATTTTTTAGCCCCTTTGTCCGATTCGAAGAAAACTGAAAAAAAAAAATTTTTCAATATCCCCGTTGCTTCAAAATTGTGTATCAACCGATGCGGAGTTCTTAAATTTTGCTCCTGCTCTCGTTTCAGAATGGAAACGCGGCTTATACGAATTGATATCCAACGGAGCTCGCGGAAGTTTGAAGAAGGACAGCGTCGTCGCCGCGCTAGGAGAGCTCGTGGTACAATTTTATTAGTCAATTTGAGGAAAAACAAAAACAAAAACAAAAAAAAAACGAATTTCAATGAGTAACGTATTTATTATGTTTAATTTTTTTTTTTTTTTTTTCATTTTTACAGAGCATCGACGCTGCTATACCTTCAACAATTGTAGATATATTCACGCTGATAGACGCGGAAGCTCACAACGAGGAGAGAAACAATTTTTATTACATCGTAAAAGAGAGCGAAAAGGTGATTCAGCAAAATTTCGAAAAAATCTCATCGGTTTCGTATTTTTCGGCCCAATGACGAATTGTCTCGAGCGATTTACTTTCTCATTGCAGTTTTTGACGGACAGAATTTTGACGGAGCGCCTGGAAATCGAGACTCTGCAGGATGTAGGAACGCTGAAGAATCGAAATTTTCAAACAAAGTTTATCAAAGTGAAAACGAAACTTTAGTATGTATAATTATATGCGTTGCCTCGGCGCTATTAACGAGAGCACGAAGAAGAAGAAAAAAAACGACGACCAGGCGGACGACGGTGATCGGAGTCAAATTAAAAATGTTTTTTTTTTTTTTTTTTTTTTTTTCAACAGTTACAAACAGAGGAAATTCAATCTCTTCAGGGAGGAGAGCGAAGGATACTCGAAGCTAATTGTGGAATTGAATCAAGATCGGCAGGCCGAAGAGGTCACCGATATTTTGGAAATTGTTAAATCGCTCATCGGTAAGGAGACTTTGAATCAATATAAGCTTGATAATTATGTAATTCATGGAGCGGCGTATTTCCGCTGTACATTGTCGAAAAAAAGTTTTATTTCGTCAGAATTTGAGTAAATTGCGATGCAACGAAAATTGAAAGAAAAATTAACCATTTTCTCGATTTTTTATTCATTTATTTATTTTTATTTATTTAACTGATGCTTTTGCCCTAGAGGTTTACATTCAGTTTAATTTACAGCACAGTTAAAAGAAAACAGTCTTATTTAATTCGCAGAGAACATAAATTTTTAATAATAATAATGTCGAAGAGTTATCAATAAATTGGTTTAACAAAAAAAAATGTGTTTAATATATAATCGATAAAGTTTCATTTTTATCGTACGAGTTCATTGGCTTTTCTCCAAGTATGCATGAATTTTTTCAAAAATTTTCTCCGACTCCCAACAGTGTCAGAAATGTAACTTTTCAAAATTTTCATAGATGGGAATTGTAAAGAAAAAAAAATGAAACAAATATTTTTGAACAATTCATATTTACATAGAAAAATCAAGGAATTAATTTCGCATTACGAAGAAAAAATCTCTTTCCCATGATTTGTTGAACAATTTTTTTCAATTTTTTTTTATAATTATTTCAATCGAAGTACTCAAAATTCCGAGCGAATCTTACTTTTTATCGGCAATGCACGAACATCGCGAAAAAAAAAAAATTTCAGACTAAACAGCGCTGAGCCAGTAAAATTCGAATTTCAATGCGATTTTTTTGTTTTTTTTTTTTTTTTTACTTCCTTTCAGGTTACTTTAATTTAGATCCCAATCGAGTACTCGATATATTGCTGGAAACATTCGAGAATCGACCGCAGGATGACGCTCTCTTTATACCGCTTATACGCTCGTACATGAGCGATCAGCAAGTACTCTGCGAGGTTCTCGGCTTCAAATATCGCTCGACCGCTGAGTCGACACCGTTCTCGTTGCAAAAAGTTACAGCGCTGATGCTGCAACATGAAGTTATCGAATTGGACGATATATTGCCATGGCTCGTGCCGGACGACAAGAGTATCATCAAAGATCATGCACAGGCGATGAAGCAGGCAAAGGAATATGTGCGTAAAATGAGCGTCATATCGACCAAGGACAAGGAGGAAGTTACAGAAGAAAAAGAAAACGTTCAGGTAAGAGCGGATCGTGAAAATTTCAATGAAAATGATAAAATGTTGTTTTTATACGTATATATATATATATATATATATATATATATATATATTAGGGTGGTCCTTATTTAGGGCTCGGACGAATTTTTAATCAAACGCCCCCCAAAAGGGGCTCCAAATAATTCAAAAAGAATACCCTAATTTTTTTAGATTTTTATCTAGACTCTAACTAAAAATCACATTATCATAGGGATCAATTTAGACAAAATGCACACCCTTTAACTTTGAAACATGGTGGTAACCCACGTTACCACCTCGATTTTCTTGAATTTTTCTAATTTATTTACTTTTTAACGTATTCAGATCCGGTTTTTTGCACTTTTCAGTTACTTTAGTGATGAAAGAACATAAATATGATAAAGTCTAATTAACATAATTGTTAGATAGATAGAAGTTTTATTTGCACAACCTTTTTTGGCTTTTTACAAACGTTTTACATTTTACATTCATTCATACAACAGTTCTTACATTTATCTTTCCACTTTCTGTTATTTATTCGATAACATTATTTTCCTTCTCACATATCTTTTCCATTTCTCTAAAATAATTACACAACTCCACATCTATTTCACCTTTCAATATCTCGATTAACTTGTCTCTATTTTTTCCTTCTTCATCTTCTTCCAACCATTTGTCTCCATACTCTCTTGCCCGATCACTCAACCCTCTTCTTCCTTCCTTGCACACTAAAAAGTGCTCAATCTTTTCCTCTTCCCCTTTGCATATTCTACATTCCCATTCTGTCTCTCCTTTTTTTCCAGCTCGTCCCACATTTCCACATCTCAACCTGGCCCACATTTCCTTGTCCTTTCCTTTTATATTTTCCGCACTCCTATACTTCCAAGGCTTTTCTACATTTTCCACTAATCTTTTATAATATTCATTATACGTCGACCTCTGTCTCAGTTCCTCCTCCTTTGCCATTATTTTGTTTTTCAGATTTGTCAGCCCTTCTATCGCTTCTTCTTCTCTTCCTTCTCTTATCATGTCTACCAGCACCTCTATTTCCATCTCTTTTAAGGTCCTTGCCATGTCTCTTCCCCACTTTGACGGGTTGCCGTTTCTTATTCCTCTCAGCTCCTCCAATAAACAGATTCTCGGCCATCTTTCCTCTTTCATTCTTAGCACTTGTCCGACGTACCTCAGTGCTCTTTCTCTTATCCGGTGTTCAAAAGTTGCCACCGCCAACTCTCTTCTCCAGATATATCTCGGGGTTCTCCTGTCCACCCCTAGGGCCATCTTGCAGAATTGGCATAATTGTTTATAATATAAGATTTACAAATAAACAAGCTAAAAAAATGACGTTTTTTTTTTTCGGAAAAATTCACTCTTGAAGAATCTATCCAAGGTAATAACTTGAAATTCAGTGAGAGTGGGTTTTCGGGGTCACTGATTACGAATCCGATGTCAGATTTTTCAAATTCAATATTTAAATTTCGGTGTCCACCATCTTGAATCCGCCATCTTGAATTTTGCAGATCTGATAGCGGATTCGTAATCAGTGACCCCAAAAAACCCCCTTTCACTAAGGTCAGGTTCGAAAATTGGCTGACAGTACTGTCAGTACTAGAAAAATCGTGCAAGTCACGTATACCGTACATTTTCTAGTACTGACAGTACTGTCAGCCAATTTCCGAACACGGTCTTGATTTCAAGTTATTACCTTGGATAGATTCTTCAAGAATGAATTTTTCCGAAAAAAACGTAATTTTTTTTTGCTTGTTTAGTTATAAATCTTATATTACAAACAATGATGACAATTATACTGTATATTTATGTTAATTCATCACTGAAGTAACTGAAAAGTGCAAAAAACCGGATCTGAATACGTTAAAAAGTAAATAAATTAGAAAAATTCAAGAAAATCGAGGTGGTAACGTGGGTTACCACCATGTTTCAAAGTGAAAGGGTGTGCAATTGGTCTAAATTGATCCGTATGATAATGTGATTTTTTTTTTCATATAGTAGCACCAATGAACACTAAAATCTCGCAGTTACAGATTTTTTAAAAAATCATTATTCTTAGAATAAAATATATCCTGAGAATACGGCCGAAACACGTGCATTTCAAATGGGGAAATTTACCCTCGGGTGCGAGGGGTTAGAGTCTAGATAAAAATCTGAAAAAATTAGGATATTTTTTTAAAATTATTTGGAGCCGATTTGGGGGGCGTTTGATTAAAAATTCGTTCGAGCCCTAAATAAGGACCACCCTAATATATATATATATATATATATATATATATATATATATATATATATATATATATATATATATATATATATCTATTAGGGTGTTTTGAAAAAAAAAAAATTTGATTTTTCATGCTCCCATCCCTCAAAACTTGAGTTTTAATGGAAAAATAACATCCTCGCGAAGAGGGAGCTCTGTAGCTTAAGTGGAAGCCGCCGCTCATTGGACGTTTCTATAATTATAACAGCCAATTAACGTCTATGACGAACTTTTTGGAAGGAAAAATTTGAGACCATGGAGATTGTATATCAAATAAAAAGAACCTTTAATTATTTAAAAGTTGTAAACGATATTGCTGAACGAAAAGTAACTTTGGGCGTGAAATTTTATTCATTATTAACTAAGGATAGAGATCAAGCGCAATACATAAATATATACTTTTAGTCGCTGATTTCCACCGAAAAACATTATGCCACGTGTAAAAAGGCGTCGTTGGCATCGATCTTTACCGAAAATAAATAAATAAATGACATTTTGCGTTTTTTTTTTTTTTTTTTTTTTTTTTTTTTTTTTTTTTGCATAAAGTCATAAAGGAAAAATTGTTGAAGGTGAATAAATTTGCTTATATACGATCTTTCCTGAGACTAATGATTTTCTATTTCAGCAAGAGAATAAAGAACCATGGAGTACGTATTTTAGTCGAGGAAAAAAATTATCACGAAAAAAAAAAAAATTTCACCACACACGAATTGTTTATGACAATTTATAAACAATTTTTAATCGAAAAATTATTGTTATGAATAAAATCGATCTAATTTTTTTTATTTAGAACACGATGGTGTCAGAAAAAAATGTTCAACTTTAAAATTGCTTAGAATTTTTTATAAAAAATCAGAAATCAGGAATAAACAAAATTTTATTCAGTGAAATATTTTTTTTACAATTCGAAATACAATCCTCATGGTCTCAAATTGTTCCTTCCAAAAAGTTCATCATAGACGTTAATTGGCTGTTATAATTAGAAACGTCCAATGAGTGGCGAGGATGAAAAATGAAAAATCGAAAATTTTTTTTTTGAAACACCCTAATATCTATATATATATATATATGTTTTTTATTCCATCGTATATTTTTTATTCGTCGATCATCGGGATGATCAGGACAAATATGGGAATAATCAGAAATTCGGGCTTTGCGAGGCTCTTTTGGAGATCGGTGCTTGGCAAGTAGCTCAAAATTTATTCACTCGATTGCCCGATCATTGTCTCACCGATCAACGACCCATCGCACTGGCTTTGTGCAAAATGATTCAATCGCTCATCGAACCGATTTATCGAAAGTGAGTCGCTGCTCGCCAGCTTTATTTGATCAAGAAAATAAAAAAATCCGGATCTCGATCAGAGATGCGCGAAATCGAATTTTTTTTCAGTTAGATTTTTGATTATTCAATTTTCAGCTCAACAGTTGTAGAATTTTTACAATTTCACGCATTATAAATTTCCTGCCGACAAGTTTTCAAATTTTTACAATGTACATTTATTTTTTATTTCATTGAGCAACGATGCAATAGAGAATCGAGTATCAGCAAAAATAAACAAAAAAAAAAAACAATCAGATGATAAAAGTGTAAATTTGAGTTTTAAAATGTTCTCGTTAAAATGTAAATTTTCTACCAACGTACTGGTAACATTATTACCGAATATATTCTTCGGTAGTTAAAACGTATAACAATGCAATAAAGCGTAAATTATCAGTAAAAGAAAGAAAAAAAAAAAGAAAATACCGACGAGAAGGATGAAATTCGAAAAAAACGTTTTTAAAAATAATAAAAAAAAAAAAACAAAAATTAGATTTCGCGCATCTCCGATCTCGATTTATTCGTCATCGTGTGTTTTGCATCGTTGCTTTCAGACACTGTATCATATCGCCGAAATTACCGGGTCGAAAAATTCCACCGCTCGAGAGTAGACTGGCACCGAAGCCGATGGAAAATTTGCGCGACATACACGATCAATTGTTGCCAATGCTGATGATACTCGGCCCGAATTTGCATCACGATCCAATTCTCATGTACAAAATCATGAGACTGTGTCACGCGTCGATAAAACAATGTACGATGGATTGTAACAAGCAAATCGTCGACAAGACCAACAATCTGTATCACGATGTTCTTACGATTCTCGATGCGGCATTATTGCCATCATTGTCATTTATGGATTGCAATTGTTGCGTCGCCGAGGAAATGTGGAACATACTCAAGCATTATCCGTATCAGAATCGTTATGCTCTTTACGCGCGCTGGAAAAACGACACGCCGCAGCAGCACGCGGCGCTTTTGAGAAAACGCGCAGACGCTGAGAAAAAAATCAAATCGATCATGAAACGCGTTAGCAAGGAAACGATAAAACCCGTTGGAAGATCAATTGGCAAATTGACGCACTCATCGCCCGGAGTTTTGTTCGATTACGTGCTCATACAGATACAACTTTACGACAACCTTATAGGTAAGATTTTATGTACTTGAGGATTTTTGGGGAAAAAAAAAAATTGATTTCTCACATCAATGAATAATGGTGTTTTATTTGCATAACTTTGTCAAGTTTTTATTGCAAAATAATATAATGTAAAACAGCTATATATATATTCCTTTAATTGCTATATATATATTGCTATATATATATAACCCTTTAATTGCTATATATATATTGCTATATACATATATATTCCTTTGCTTGCTTTCCAACAATATCCTTAAACTACGCATCGTGCTATCAAACATTTATCTCTTGATCTTCATTCTTCATTTGTTCCTCCGCTTCAACTCTCTTTCTTTCTCCTTACTCATTTTTTTTTTTTTATAAACCTCTATTTTCCTATAGTAATCACACATCCCTTTTTTGTATTTTCCTCCCACAGCATATTTATCATTTCCCCCTTTATTGCTCATTCATTCATCCATTCCTTCCAACCACTCCTCTGTATTGTTACGTCCTGGGTGAGGGCGACACGGTATAAGTAGAAATAGGGCTACCTCTTGCTGGGACCGGAATGCGCCGGTCGGGGATAGAGGCGTGATCGTGTGACGGTACTTACGTGAAACGTAGATTTCTCTTACTTTCATTGGTAAAACGTGTGCTTTACCGTGGTTTTTGTTAGATGATTTTTGTTTGGGCGTAGCGGGTGTTTAGTTGATGAAGACGACGTTGTCGGTTGAGGTGTCGCTAGAGTTGTTGTTGCTGTGCTCGTACATTAAACAATTCTTCCCTGGAGCGAGTCGTTATTATTTTCGGGTTACCGCTTCGGCGTTTGCTCGTAAAAGTCTAAATGAAAAAGTTATAGACCGGGAGCCCATAACACTTTTTTCATGTCTCATTTGTTCAGGCTCAAAAATACTTTAGATTCCATAAATCTGTGTCCTGCATCACAAAAATGGCATCGCCGAACAAAATCAGTGGACCAAAGATGCTGAACCCGCGAAATCACATACAAATATATATCTATATATACAAATTATATATCTATATATACAAATCTATATATATATCAAATTATATATCTATATATACAAATCTATATATATCAAATTATATATCTATACATACAAATTATATATAGATATATTTTTGTATGTGATTTCGCCGGTTCAGCATCTTTGGTCCACTGATTTTGTTCGGCGATGCGATTTTTGTGATGCAGGACACAGATTTATGGAATCTAAGGTAGTTTTGAGCCTGAACAAATGAGACATGAAAAAAATGTTATGTGCTCCCGGTCTATTATCCTTCGAGTGTGTCCTATTTTCGGGTGGGACTCCCACACGATAGAGTTGGTACCTCCGCCACAGTGCGTGCATCTAGCGCACGGATTTGTGGTTGGATGGTTAGAGTACAGGGCGCGCATCTGGCGCACGGGACTGTACCCGAAGGGAGGAAAAAGTATAACTGCGTAAGCACGTGCATCTAGCGCACAGCACTGTAGTTAAAGAGTGTGAGAAAAGTAACTATGTAAGCACGTGCATCTAGCGCACAAGCACTGCAGTTATGAAGAGGTGTTGGAAACACGTGAATTTTGGTGGGTGTTCCAATCGAAACTGAACAGCTTGAAGTATGTTCGTACGTTTTATCAATTACTTTCCCGTATTTACCGGCCGAATCTATCCTCGTTGGATGAGCGGATGCAGGTGTAGCGGGTTATTTAAATGAGTTTGTCGAATCCCTTTTTTTATTTCAACAAGTAAATTTCGGCGTTTAATCAAATAGTCCTCGACCAATCCCGTTGGGGCAATCGGACGAGGAGTTTTCACAATTTTAACAATTTTTAGTTTTAAGCTGCTTTACACGCGGTCGGGTCCCCGAGGTAGACCCGCCGATTTTTCCGATGTTTATTCGTTAATCTGTTCAACTGACCGAGTACTCTGATTCTTAACTCTGTGACTGTTGACACTTTTCTTACTCTCTACTCACTACTCACTCACTGCTCACTACTACTCTCTGATTTGTGGACCGCCGGACATTATATAGTCCCTTATTTTTTTTTTTTCGTCGATGGTTGGAGATGTCGGCGCGTGAGGGAAGGGTTTCTCTCACGCCTCGACATCCTGCTGACGATAATCTCCAGACTAACTTCCAGTTATTGCAGCTGGCAATTTTCCTATCAGTTTCGTATCATCGATATTGTCCAGACAGATTTCTGACTATTGTCAGTGCCGGGATATCGATACTAGCCAAGCGCACTTGTTGTTTATGTTGAGGCTCGTTGATAACGCGCGACATACGCCGGTTCGTCACTCACGCGCCTCCCCCTCCCGTGACGAGTCTCGCGCGTAAAAGATTAAAGTTTTTGTGCGTAAGGCGGGTGAACTCCGGCAATGAGGTTCACCTCTGGTCGTTCGTGTTTTCTCGTGATTTGAGTATGACAGTAAATATTCTATATTTTTACCCTGGATCATAATGGTCTGGTTTTGAATTCGATACTAAAAGAATGTATATGAAAAATTTCAAATTTAGGTGGGTATTTCGATCCAGGACGTTGCAGTATTATTTTTTGCTTTCTCCGTTACCAACTCTCTGCCGTTTTTTACATATCAACAAATGTCTCATCCTGTCCTTTACACATATCCTGCACTTTCAATCCTTCTCTCGTTTCTTTTCCGCCCTTCCAATGTTGCCACGATTTGCCCACATTTCTGCGTCCCTTCCATTCACCCCCTTCTTCAGACCAGTATTTCCATGGCATATCATTCTTCTCGATAATGTATTTGTACATAGCATTATACGACTTTTTCATTTTTTCCTCTTAGAATTTCCTTTTTTTTTTTTAATTTTCTCGCCTCTCTTTTATTCTTTTGCCTATTCTTTCCACATCTCTTCGTTCCCTTATCATCGTTATTATATTTTCTATTTCCATATTTTTTTTTGGAACTTTGAGTAAATTCTTTCCCCATTTTGATGCTTCACCGTTTGTGATCGCCTTTATATCTCCTCCATTCTCTAATCACCTTTCTAATGTACCTTGACGCTCTTTCTCTCATCACATATTCCATAGTAGGCACTCCCAATTCTCTTCTTTATATATAAATTGGTGTTCTATCCACACCTAGTGCCATCTTGCAATACCTGCTCTGTACCCTTTAAAATTTCATACATTAAAAATCGAGGAAATACGCACCTATTTTTTTTTTTTTTTTTTTTTTTTTTTTTCATTTTGAGAGATATGTATGTCTATGAATTTTTCTTAGCAATGACATTTAAAATCTTGTAATTTTAAATCGATACTATGATTTTTTTCATTAAAACAAAATCTTGTACACGAGCAAAAAGTTCTCGTTCCATGCAATCCCTCAATTGAATACTCGAGCATGATTCTTCTTTTTAAGCAATAATGTGATAAATTTCCTCCCCTTGGACGACACTCCAAACAAATAATCGCACATTTCGTTGAATTTTTTTTTGTTTTTTTTTTGTTTGTTTTTTGTTAAATCACAAGGCACGCTTAATGATATCGTTCTTTTTTTTTTTTTTTAATAATTTTTTTCAGGACCCGTAGTAGATTCTTTGAAATATCTGACCAACATCTCGTACGACGTGCTTGGTTATTGTTTAGTCGAGGCCCTTGCAGGCGCCGATCGAGACAGATTCAAACACGACGGTACGAGCATATCACTGTGGCTGCAGTCGTTGGCCTCGTTTTGCGGTGCCATTTTCAAAAAATACAATATCGAATTGACGGGTCTCCTTCAGTACGTAGCGAATCAGCTAAAAGCACAAAAAAGGTAGGTCGCCTTTTTCTGGATGTGCAAAAAAAAAACAGATATTGCTAAGGGTTTAAATGCCGCTGGTGGAAAGAGAAATTAAAAAAAAAAGAGCCTCCGGGAAGATCTTCGTTTTATTTTTGTGCCCATTTAACAACGATAAGACTTAAACGATAAAGATTATCAGAATATAGAGAGAAAGAGAGGCTTGCTTCGAGAAAATTGAAGATTCGTACGTGCGATTACACTGAATACATGGAAGAGAAACAAACTTGGAATTTGCATTTTTTACGATCGTGGCATGATATTGATTGTAATAAGTACAAAAAAAAAATTGAAAAAAAAACAATCATGTAAACAATGAAAACGATATTGAATTCACCTTGGGGGTGTATGGAGAAACTATTGGTACCCGTGCGGTCAAGGACTTGGAAAATTTGAGACGATAAGGATTGAGAATGTGGCTGTGAATTAGACGAAACGACGATTATCGTGGTATATTTTTTATTTCGCACTCGATGAAAATACGCCACGACGAAAGACCTGCACGTTGCGTCGTAGATAAAAAAAAAATTAAAAAAAAACGAAACAAAACAAAAACTTTGACGGCAACCGATCGACGAGATATACATATATATATATATGCAGGCACGAACTTGCGGCAACGTTGATTTAAATTGAAATGTGAAAATATAGAGAGTTTTGATAAATTGAGATTCCGATTTACCGATGGCTCGCCCACGTCAATTTCATCGGAGATACAATGAACATTAACACGGTCTGTTTATTTATCAAAAGTTTTATGACTCATCAATCGATGATTCTCGGACTGAGTTGAAAAAAAAAAACTTTTTGTTTTCAGACTCGATGATAATAATCGTCCTGTGACGATTTTCTAATGGGAGTATTAGAGAACGATGGCTATAAAGCTCGCAAATGACGACGAGGCAGAAATATTGGTAAATTCATGACGGTTTAGGGACGTGTGAGAGGGGCATTAAAATGTCGTTGAAAAGAAAAGACAAGAAAACAAAAACAAAAGAAAAAACGTCCGATCGGATCTTTCGTAACGGAACATTGTTGACTATGATTTACGAGGATCGCGTTACCCCTGTCCCCCCCCACCCCTTTTTTCTCTCTTAGATTCCAAGTTTTCTTGACCCTTCGGTTTTGCCATACAATGTTTCATCCACAAATTTTCACGCTCCCGTTCGACGCAATCTCGGACTTGTGACGATGATTACGAGAGAGAGAGAGAGAGACAGAGAGAAAAAAAACAAAAACGATTTTCGCAACGTTGGGCTTGACATTTTGCTTTTCCTCCGATTACTCTACCGATAATTTGTCAATGACTTTCGTTTCCAGCTTGGATCTTTTGATTCTCAAGGAAATAGTACAAAAAATGGCTGGCATCGAAGCAGCCGAGGAAATGACGGCCGATCAGCTTGACGCTATGGGCGGCGGAGATCTTTTGAAGAACGAGGTAAAAAATCTTGGTCGTGAAACTCGACAATCGGGCAGTTTTTTTTTTTTGTTTTTCTTGTTTTTACAAATTTCATTTGTTCCGCAGGCTGGTTACTTTGGGCAGGTACGAAATACGAAAAAATCGTCGCAACGCTTGAAGGAGACTCTTGCCGAGCACGATTTGGCTGTAGCGCTCTGTTTATTGATGGCGCAGCAGAAACATTGCGTTGTTTATCGCGAAACGGATCAGTCGCATCTTAAGCTCGTCGGTGAGTAATTAAAATCCACCTTTGCGTCATTCAGAGACGACTGAAATTTCGGGGGTCGTTTTTCTTCCCCGTTTACAAAATATTGACCATACAAAATATTGAATATTGAACCAGACTCTCGGAACGCTTTTTTTTGTGTTTTTTTTTTTCTTTGAGATTGCAAATCAACTCGAATGACTAATGTATATTTGCAATTCAGGAAAATTGTACGATCAGTGTCAGGACACTCTCGTACAGTTTGGAACATTTTTGGGTTCCACGATGACGGTTGACGAGTACGTCGAGAGGCTTCCGTCCATACACTCGATGCTCCAGGATAATCACATACATTCTGACGTAGCTTTTTTCCTCGCACGTCCAATGTTCGCTCACGCTATCAATGTGAGACCCTATTATTATTATTATTATTATTTTTTTCTCCTAACCAAATTTTTTAGTTGGAATTTTTTTTTTTTTGTTCCTTCCTTTCATCTACAATTCGTGAAATTTCGTAATGTCAGATCAAGTACGACTCGCTACGGAAATCCGATCCGAATTACAAGAAGATGTCAACGAGCATGAAACAAGCGAAATACGCGGAAGCCGCTCAGTTCGTGATGGCACCGGTCGCTCAGTCCGTTCGACCGCTTCATCCGTTAAAAGTTTGGGAAGACATATCGCCCCAGTTGCTCGTAACATTCTGGTCTCTCTCGATGTACGATCTTTTCGTTCCCGGGGAGAGTTATCAGCGAGAGATCAACAAGCTGAAGCAACAGGCTGCTCAAGCTGCGGACTCCAAAGAGATGGTATTTTTTTTTTTTTTTCCTTTTTTTTTCGTTTCTTCTTTTTGCTTTTTGTCTTTTTGTGCTATTTCATCGATAAAACGGATATTTTGGAGTAATCGGGGGGCTGGGAAATGTATTTTCAAATCGTCATGGGCAGAATGTCAGCAAGGTAAAGAAGGAACAGGAGCGTTGCGGCACGATTATCGAGAAGCTTCAGGACGAGAAGAAAAAGCAGGAGGAACACGTGGAAAAAGTATTCGCCTATCTTCGACAGGAGAAGGATTCGTGGTTTTTGTCGAGAAGCGCGAAATCCGCGAAGAACGAGACTATAACGCAATTTTTACAGCTCTGCTTGTTTCCGCGATGCACCTTCACCACCGTTGACGCCATGTATTGCGCAAAATTCGTCCACACCATTCATTCGCTGAAAACTGCGAATTTTTCAACCCTACTTTGCTACGACAGGGTAAGTTTAAATATTCGCGCGCGTTTTGTTTTTGTTTTTGTTTTTTCGTTGCTTCAGCGAAAGTTCACTGGGAAGGCTGAGATTGCTATAGAAAATATGAGACAATCCAATTTTTTATTTTGTTTTTGTTTTTTTTCTTACTTCCTCATGAAGGAATTGTTTTCTTGAAATAGAAAAATCAGGGATTTTCAATGGCCGATTTGCTGAAAATGGTCTGAAACGTCGAAAAATTATCTTCCTGGCTTATTAGGACGGGAAATTATGAACTCCGTTAGAATCAATCTTAAAAATGAAGATTTTAAATGTTTGTTGTAATTTTTGAATATTCATCGAGAATGGTGCGGATGAAAATGCGAAAAAAAAAAAATTCCAGGGGGGTTTCATGCTCAGATACGAAATATCTCTCTGGTGAACCGCCTGAATCTCGATCCGAATTGAAAAACGGCAATTTTCTATTTTTTTTTTTAAGTAAAAAAAATTTTTTTTTTTTTTCATTTCATTCCTCGAAATTCTTCAGCTCTTTTGTGATATAACTTACTCGGTAACCTCGTGCACCGAGAACGAGGCAAATCGTTACGGTCGTTTTCTGTGCGCTATGCTCGAGACTGTAATGAGATGGCACTCGGAGAAGGCCATATTCGACAAGGAGTGCAGCAATTATCCCGGTTTCGTGACGAAGTTTCGCGTCAGCAATCAATTTTCCGAGGCCAACGATATGGTCGGGTTTGAGAATTACCGACACGTTTGCCACAAATGGCATTACAAAATCACGAAGGTAAAGTATGAAAACGCTTGAAAAATCACGGAAAATTGATGTGCAGAATCGAAAGTTTCAATTTTCTTGAAAAAAAAAAAATCCCTTTTCCAAATTTTCCGCTTGTGGATTGCTTTTTTTTTTTGAAAATAGACTCATTCACGGGAAAAACTTCTCGCAACAATACGATACAGTGCAAAGAGACAATAGTGGGAGAAAAAAAAAGACAGTAATTAGTGAAATATTTGTAATCTGGAAAATTCGATTTTGCCCATCAATAATTAAAATTCATTGCTATGACAAAAAATGTAAATTTTTTAATTTTTTTATTTTAATTCAGGCCATCGTAGTCTGTCTCGACTCGAAAGATTACGTTCAAATTAGAAATTCGCTGATAATACTTATAAAAATATTGCCGCATTTTCCCGTGCTCGCTAAACTATCGTCGATACTCGAGAGAAAGGTGGAAAAAGTTCGCGAGGAGGAGCGCGGACAGCGTCAGGATTTGCACGTTCTTGCGACATCGTACAGCGGACAATTGAAGGGTCGAGCCCCGAGTATGATTCGCGAATCGGATTTTCATCATGTCAGCGAGACGACCGTCAAAGCTCAGGAAACAAAGAGCAGCGAGAGTAACGACAAAGTGAGCAACGGCGTAGCCCAGAAAGAAGTTTCGAACGGTGAAGTAAAAGTTGAAAAGGACAGCGGCAAGGAACAGCGCGATAAGCGAAATGTCACTAATCAGGTTCACCAGTGAGTCACCGCGAAAATCAACGAAAAATATTCGTTTTAAATTATTCATTATCGAAATCCATTGATAATCGTCAGGGGAAAAGGAAAAAGAAAATTTTTCCCATGCAATTGGCAGTATAAATGAAATTTTTTTATTTCAAAATCTGGTAGTTTAGGAAAAAAAATTTAGTACGTATTTTTTTATTTTTTTATTTGAATCAAAATTGCCTTTAATATAAAAAATTGAAAAATATAACATTATGACGTCACACATGTTACACTATATCTATATATATGAAAATCCGTGAAATTAAATTGCCTATAACAGGTGCATGTGTCATTTTTAACGAAAAATAAAAAATACGTCCTCATTATTTTTACTTACTCTACATTATGCGCTCCAATGATTGAAAAAAAATTTCATTCATACTCCTAATTGAAAAAATTTTGATTTTTTCCTATCTCTGAGATTGGCATTGCGAGTAATTCGTCGTAAAAACTTGTTCGTTTATTAGCGAGAACACGGAGAAGTTACGAAAGAAGGAGGAACCCAAGGAAATTCCGGAAGTAAAAGATAAGCACGTAAAGAAGGAGGAAGTCAAGGAAGAAGAAAGCGCGGATAAGAAGGATCGCAAGTATTACAAGGTAGTCGAAAACAAAAAACAAAAAAAAAGGTTTTAATCGAATATTTGTTGAAATCGGACATGGGTTTTGGTGTTATCGTAAAATGTACTTTGCAATCGCCATTTTAGGAGGAACATTATTACAGCGGTGGTGTTGACAATTTGGATCGAGATTTGTCGAGTGTATCGAACAGTAGCGCGAGTTCAGGACCACCGCAGGACGGACCGGAAAGAGGTGAGCATTGAAAGAAAAGAAAAAAAAAAATTTGTTCCGATTACAGCTACATGCGCGTAATTAAGGCAGTCCTAGCATTTTTGGCACATAGTGCAGAATCGCGTAAAATTTTCATATTTTAATCTTAAAGCACCCTCCAATACACCCGAAAAGTTTGAGTGTACCTTAACGTCCTTTTTACCGAGAAAAATTGAGTTAAAAATCACGATTTTAGCATAGCGACTATTCGCTTTGTGCAGAAAGCCAAAGTGGCGCCGCGGCCGGCTGTACCCTGCAAATTTTGCTGGAATAGCTCTCATTTATTTACACAGACGAAACCTTGTTGGGTTAATTTTAATAAACGAACGTTTATATTCGTGTTGCATAGAGTTTTTTGAGGTTGAGCTTGACTATAACTGCGTTGAAAAAAAAAAAAAAAAATCGACGTATTACGATGTAATGAAAATAGGTTTACGGCTATTTTTCTTTCTCAATTTGAGGCTAGTCATACGAACCGACAAGGCTCGTATCGAGAACAAGACGTAACTCGGACTTGATTGTAACGTAGATGAACGATTACCCACGAAGTGTTCACTGAATATTCGGGTAGCCAATCATGAGAGCTACTAAAAAGGAAAAAAAAATCAATTTATTTGTATTATAATATCCTGACATGAATTTTTAATACCAGACAATATATGCGCGTTTAACCTCAAGAATTTTACTTTCTTTGTTTTTTGCACCCAACGAATCTAGTCTTTGCGCTGCTCAACTTTATAAATTTTGCGTAGCAGAAAACATTCTTATATGACTTCACGCAGCAGTTTAAATTTCCTTTCCGCGACTTCTCTATTATATTGCCTTCAATTGCACTACGCGACTCCAGCAAAAGATGTGCATTCTCGCCACCATGGGTGCTCTAAGTCGTTCTCAGCCGCTATAGTATGGCACTGCGCACAGCGAATAAGAAGAATCATGACCGCGCGGAGATTACCTCGAAATTCATACGCTAATATCGTTGAGGATCGCACAACCAAACGCTCATTTTTTTTTTTTTTTTTAATATTGAGGATTCAGATTTTTATTGAAAAACATACACAAGCTCAACGGATGTTTGAAAAAAATTTTACGAGTTTTCGGTAGCGAAATGATATAAAATCGTCAGACCCTCTTTTGTTTCGTGCGTGCCCCGCTCACCGCGCTCTACCGTGCCTACATTTTCGATTATTTAACCGTATTTTTTGTCGTCGCAATACTATTGCATTATCACTCAAGGGGATTGCACTCACTGAAATGCCAAATAATAAGCCTGTCATATTTTTTTTTTGCCAAGTATTCAAGAAGTTTTTTTTTTTAATCACATATTTATCTGCAAGTCTTGGAAAAACGTGCCCTAACTTTTTTGTCCAAAAATTTGGGGTGCCTCGATAATAAAAAAAAATTAAGATATATCGTTTCAACGTTAGATAGAATTTTTTTTTTTTCAAGATTTTTCAAACTAAAAATTTTGAAACCAAATTTCACGTCCAACTTGCGCCTGTAATTCCGATGTTTTTCATCATTATTTATTTTAAAAAATTAGCTTTTGCTCGTCGCGGCTTGCATAAAATACGTGTTTATTTTATTTTTTTTGCCTGTCACAATTGTTTATAATTGCAAAAAACGGACGGTGATGATTGTAAAAATTCCTTTGGTAACTAATATCATTATTATTATTATTATTATTATTATTATTATTATTATTATTATTATTATTATTGTGTCAAATTAGATTAAAGATGAAATGATCGTTCTCCCCCGATCTGGACTTGTCGATTCTTTCATGATGTCATTTTTTACGTTACAAAATTTAAATCGCCATTTTATTTTGCGACCAGATCGACAACTTTAATCCATTATGACGATAATTTTTTCGCAACGCGACACCATCACAATATTATGATAATTTTTCGTTCCATTCTTCGCGCAAAACGGGTGTGCGCGATTGAAAAATTAACGCAACACTTTCGTGCAATCTTGATTTTCCAGTTTCCGAAGCGAAGAGGCGAAAGGTTGAGAGCATTCCTAAGGTGGGCGATTTTTGTTCTATCGATTCACTTGCCATTGACGTTACGAGGAACGCGTCGATTGAAACGGAATTGTCTGCTTGTTTCAGCAGGAGGGACGACGAACAACCGAAGCGATCCTCGACAAGAAGGAGCGCTCGGCCAAAACGAAGGTGCGTGACGAGCAGAAAGAATTAAGAAGAGAAAAGAAACTCGGCCGGAAGAGGGTAAGAAAAATTTTGAAAACAAAAAAATTTCATTCGTTTCATCCGGTTACTTTGTGGTCTGTGAATTTTATTTTATTTTTTTTCTTCATGCATGAATAATATTGAGAGAACAAAAAGCAAACCACAATCCCTGGACAATCTAACCTTTTTTTTTTTATTGCAAAAATAAAATATATTTTATTATTTTTATGTTTATATTTATATTATCATTATTATTTTTTTTTTTTTTATTGTAAAAGAAAATAACTTTCATCAAACTTGAGACTGGCAAAATAGAATACTGATATCGTTGAATATTGTTTTGGCGATTGACGACTTTAGGGGGACGGTCCAGGCAATTGATAAATGATGAATGATAAAAAAAAAATTCAGACACCCGACTATAATCCATTTTAGTGTCTGTCGTGGGTTTTTCGAATTTTTAAAAATCCGCCTTTTCTCCCAAAACCCACAGGATCGTACCGAAGATACGGCTGTAGTTGCCGAACAAAAACGAAGAAAGGATGACGACAGAGGTTGGTGACAAACTTTTAACTTTCCTTTATTTCATTTTTCATATTAAATAAATTAAATAAAATGTTAAATGAATAAAAAAAATTATTTTCGATATTAAATAAAGATTAAACAGACCGATCGAAGAAATAAAAACGATCCTTATTTTCCGACAATTCCTTGACCGAAAAATCGTATTTGATTCCATAAATTTCTCTCCCTTTTTTTATCTTCTTTCTTATTTTTCACAATCGACAAATCATGAATTCTATTGACGCAAACAGAGCCAATTGTGCTATACTTTTCGCGTTGACTGCGACGAAATTTTTCCTACGAGGCTTTCGTTTTGTTTTGTTTTTTTTCAGCGAAAGGAACCCATCAGAATGGCGATCTTCCGGAGCACAGAGAGAAACATCATTACAGCAAGGTTCGTCTCAATAAATTTTACTCAAAATCGTAATTTGTACATCGAAGCTCATCAATTTTCTCTATTTTCAATCCCTCCGACGAACCAATCATCTCTTTCCATCATTCCAGATCCGCCATACTTTTTTCCCCTTTGAACTTCTTTTTTCTCTTCTTTCTTTAAAAAGAAAAATCTGTGCAGTCAGGAATGTTTTTTTTTTTTTAGATATTAAAAATTTTTCATCGTGATCATTGAAGCATTTCTTTTGTGGATTTTCGACATTTTCTTTTTGTTTTTTTTCCACAAAATTGCGACGGAGCGTGAATTTTTCTGACGGGGTTGCGTTGAAAAGACGAAATGGAAGACAATAAGAATGACGCGAGACTTTAACAAGTATCGAGAAAGAAAGAAAGAAAAAAAATCAAATGAATCGAAGATTGAATTCAACGTCAGATCGAACGTTTAATTCCGCAGCGTTCTAATTGCAGGAAAAATCACCGTACACAAAGGAACGAGCTCACGAACGAGAAGGTCGAGAAGGACGGGACAAACAATATCCTTTGATGAAACGAAAATAATCATTTTTTTTTTTTTTTAGCGTCGATTCGGGCTCTGAGCCATATTTTTTTATTTTTTTTTTTTATTTTTTAAACTTTAAAATCAATGATGAAATCATTCCTCGGATAATTTTCTTAATCACAAGAATACCAGGAGAAGTTCGGATCCCAAACGAAGATGATGTAAAACGACAAACGGAATTTGACTTACATTTTATATGATACGTTTGAATGTTGTATGTAATTAAAATAGAATTCAAAATAATAAAGAACAATAGAGAATAAATTTTTATATCAAGTATTACATCCAATTTTATACAATAAAGGCGTACAAAAAAAAAAAACACAATCGAATGCATACATTTTCTTCGGTAATCTTCGGAGTTGGGGAAAAAAAAAATAATAATTATTATCAGGTACACACGATGAATATTTGGACGGTTCGCGTGATTCGTGATCTCGCGAAATTTTACATGATACGTTAAATTCGTGATATCTCGATAAATATACGTCATAATGGTGACGCTGCGATGCAATTAAAGTAGCACTGATCGGCCCTGAGACTTTCCTCCTCGAGTCGTCTGAGACGCATTTTCGCGTCATGCAAAATATCCTCGGTCGAGCTCGACTCGCTGAGCAGCATGCTGGTCTTTGATAATTTCACGTTATTCGCGGTAATCTCGATCGACGCTGTTCTCTTGGCGAATTGAGCCTCCTCGAGCTGTCGCGAAAGGCTCACGGAACGTTTGGTCAATTCCTCGATACGAAATTGTTGAACTTTCACGAGACTCAAAAGCTCGTCCCTCTCGCGACTAAGCGACAATTTTTCCATGTCAAAAGTGCTCGAATCAGTCTGCGCTTCGACTTCCCGAAAACTCAAATTACGATCCGTCTCGCGATTGGGAAGTTCGCTCCTCACTTTTGTCAATTCATTCTGGAGTTTTCTCAGATCGCTCTCGAATTTTCTGTAACTATCGCGCTCCTTCTCCAATCTTGGGAGGGCGCAAAGAAAAAAAATATTCAATTGAATTATGAAAGACGTTTAGCGCGATAATTAAAATTCGGCCGCATCCGCAAGATTTTAATTAATAATAATGACCTTTCTGCCTCTCGAGCGAGCGAGTCTTCTTTCGTCGATAATTCAATCTCTCGTCGATAAATCCGAAGATCATCCTCCTTCCTGTCCTCCAGCAGTTTTTTCTCCTTTAGATTGACGGAATGCATCAAGCTCTGAAACGGAATTGCATCGATGTATTTTTATTCGTTCGATAAATAGTATATTACACTACAAGGGCCGAAAGTTGGAAATTCCTGCACTGCGCGTGATGATGCCCGAGGCGAAGCCGAGGGCATCATATCGCGCAGTTCAGGGCTTTCAATCTTCTGCCCGTGTGGTGTATACTATTTTTCTTCATGCCCGGTCGAAAGTACGCTGGCTAATTGAATTTTTATACCGATTTATACGTTTTAACAAGTGTTGATGCCTGCCCGACATTGCAGGCACGAGCGAAGCGAGTGCTGCTGGTCGGGGGCAGGCATCAAACACGGAAGAGAGTTAGGTTAGGTTTGTATAGCAAGATGGTTACTGGCGCCAATATTCAAGCTAAGAATGCTTTATTAACAAAGTTATGAAACATGAATATAGTCTTCTATTCTCAAAATTCTTGTTATAGGTACAACACATTTATATTATCTGTTGATTATAAAATAGTTATAGCAAAAATTTATCATATTATTCATCACAATGAGTTTTTTTGTTTTGTTTTAATCACAAATACTTGAACACAGTCATATTATTTATTATAAAATAGTTTCAACTGCCTCCAACTGTCACTCACTAATTACTCCAAAGGTTATTTGTCAATTGCTATGAAAAATTTGACAGATAACCCTTGGATCGAGGGGATCCCTGCGTTTTGAAACCGGGCCTAACTTTCCTCCCGTATCGCTTGACTTTCCTCCCGTATTGCTTTATTTTCGTCCCGCGGCACAGATGGCGCGCGCTACGTTTCCGCAGGGACGAAAAGATCTATTTTCCTCCCGCAAATCGGGGACGAAAATGCGTACTTTCGACCGAGGTATGAAGAAAAATATTTTTATCGTCATCCAAGCATGACGGCGCGACGAGGGACTGAGATTGAAAAACACAAAAAAAAAAATTTAATTACAATTTATTTTTATATATTTTATACAACTCGGGCACATTGTCATACACGAACCAGTTCGCACAGGATCAGAAAATTGTGGATGTCCACAAATTGAAAATGTTCACTCGTTTAAATATTTGGGAATAAAGATGGATAGTCATCTTAGATGGAACGATCATATCGATTATGTAGCAAAAAAAACTGAGACATATATGCCCTGTCTATTCTATAGACTTCGATTATGCTTAAACAGGACACAATTACGTATGGTGTATTATAGACCGGGAGCCCATAACACTTTTTTCATGTCTCATTTGTTCAGGCTCAAAACTACCTTAGATTCCACAAATCTGTGTCCTGCATCACAAAAATCGCATCGCCGAACAAAATCAGTGGACCAAAGATGCTGAACCGGCGAAATCACATACAAATATATATCTATATATACAAATATATATCTATATATACGGATTATATATAGATATATTTTTGTATGTGATTTCGCCGGTTCAGCATCTTTGGTCCACTGATTTTGTTCGGCGATGCGATTTTTGTGATGCAGGACACAGATTTATGGAATCTAAGGTAGTTTTGAGCCTGAACAAATGAGACATGAAAAAAGTGTTATGGGCTCCCGGTCTATTACGCTTTGTTTGAATCTGTATTGTTCTATGGAATTTTTGGGGCGGGGCGGGGTAAATGATAATGTAATTAAGAAACTACCAAGCGATCCAAAACCGCATTCTGAAAGTAATGTTACGAAAAGACCGACTCTACTCAACAAATCAACTGTATAATGATGCCATGGTGCTAAACATTAGACAAAAATACTGCGTTGCTGCGGTTCATCAATGCGTGAAGAACGATGAGTTAATAACTGTAAGAGCACCGGAGAACACAAGAAGTATTACGTGCAATTTATTGCACAGTTCCGAAGTATACAAAGTCTGTTGGCAGGAAATGTTATATAGTTACATTGGACCGAAAGTAGCAAACTGTCTCACTCCTTTCTATCGTCAATTAATACTCACCGCACCTCTTAAAAAATGTAAAAAAATTATAGAAAAGGCTGTTGCAAGTATCCCAACTGAATTGTTATCAAGTGTTTTCATTTGAAATGTAAAAATGTACAAAGTGTATGCAATCACTGCGCCTGCACATACAAAGAAAGTGTGCTTTAAAATAGGATAAGTAGATCGTGGGTAGAGCGGCGGACAAGTGCAAATGCACTTTTGCAACTCGAATATGTAATCTTAATCTCAATTATATAATTGTAAATTATTGTATAATTCAAGATTAAATAAATAAATCAAATCAAATTAAATCTCAAAAACTTTCGGTTTTCCAATATCAAGTCTTTGAGAACGGCGTAGATGAAAATCCTGAAATAAATCACGGGTCATCGTGTTTGAGAGTAAACGAAATTTCAGAAATTTTTGCGCATTTTGCTCCATCCGTTGAATTTCCTCGGTGCGCTGATCGTATAATTTGTAAATTTTAACTTTAGAATAAATTACCTGAGCCTTTGACAATTTATCACCGAGCATCGTCATCTGCTGTTCCATCGCGCTGGCTTGCCTCCTCAATTCGGCCTCTTTCCTCCTCAACTGAGCACCAAAAGTCTCTTTCTGTTGAAACAATTTTCTCTTTGCTAGCGCCACTTTCGAATATTCCAACGAATTTTTATATCCTCCCTCCGTCTGCGTCTGGCAATTGTGCGTATTTTCGCGTCGTTCGGCGACGTCGCCTCTGACTTTTGCATTAACCAGAAAAAGACTCGTACATTTGAGTATGCAGAGCAACAGAGGATCGTCGTCGTTCGCGTACTCCTCGACGATGGCAAGACCGATAGGCTCGTCAGGTCTTATTCCCAGGGTCTCGAGGGTATGTCGCACATAGTCGTTTTGCAATTTTTCCTTTTTACCGGAGCTCTCGGGGTCGGGAAAATTTTTGAAAAAATTAACGAGCAGAGGAGCCTCGCTGGCGAATACCGACAGCGTATAAGCGTAATTTCTATTCCACAAGTATTCGGCTACGAGCAAATCGTGAACATATTGCTTTGCCGATTTTGGCAAAACATTGTCCTTGTTAAGCGTCGTGTCTTTGCTCTTCAGTGCGTTAACGAGATTCTGACGAAGATGAGTGCGAACGTTCGATATTATACCGCACTTTTCGAACCTTCGATTTCAGGGGGGAAAAAAAAAAAACGCATTGTCACGTTCAGAGATTCGCTAGACTTACGATCGTGAGTGGGAGGTGGCAAATTTTCAGGATCTCATGGTCAGTTACATGGGAGTCACTATTTATTCGTTTGTAAATGGGTTCTCCCGTTTGAGTCAATAATTTAAGGAGGGTGGTCACCGTCGTGCGGGAAGGGAAAATCGGGGAATGGCCGCTTGTGCGCGGCTTACCGGGCGGGCAGCGTGCGAAAGAGAGGTCCGAGTCACAAGTTCCCGAGCAAACATTGGTATACAACGGTTGTTTTATTTTTTAGAATTTCTTAATAACTATGAACATGGAGCATTTGGCTCTTTGCGAACTTCTTCCCAAAGATGCGATTTGATTATCTGGATCCATTTTCATTAAATTCTTATCTTTTTTAACGTTTTTATGACGTATTTCATGAGATACGTACGATTTAGCTATGGCCGCCCATGTATAAGAGTACAACTTCAACAATTAATTACAGGGAAACTATGCAGAGGAATGACTTGAAATTTTGCAGAGTCGTTATACCTATTCGCGAAATGAATTTGAACAAATTCTTATCATTATGCGTTAGGTGACCAACCTCCTTAATCGCTCGCGAGGCTAAACGAGAAAAGCCTATACCAGGATCGTCGAAATACGCATGGGCAAGCGGGGCGGAACGGATGGGACAAGATGGAAAAGACACCAACCAGGAGAAACAGAACGACTGAGATAGACCGAGTTAGACAATACTTCGGGCAATAGCAAAAATTACATTGTAAATATTGTTTTTACACAAAACTTTCATTCAAATTTAGCAACGTTTTTTACGGTTATGAACGTTTAAAAATCATGTTGAAAATTTAACATTCGTTGCAGTTCAAGCACGCCACGAAAATGATAAAATTTGAAAAAAATACTATTACTCATTTGTGTTTATAAATTCATCAAGAATCGCAAAAATGTTTATTCAAGCTTGTGAAATTTTTGTTTACTCACCATGTATAGACAGCTGAATAATAATCGCCATCCATTTTACTGTTTTTTTGTTTTTCTTTTATAAAAATTAATACACGCGCATCACATATTTTTTTTCTTTTAGAAAATTACACTTTTTCTCCCTAATACTCATGATATTTTTTATTACAAAAAAATTTATGTACACAAACAATCTTCGTGTATCTCCCAAAAACTTTTCCCTCCTCCTGGGAGTAGAAAGAAAATATAACCGCAATGAGATTGGAGTCATTAAGGTTTTTTTTCGTAACGTGTTCCGCTCTATCGTCTGTAGATACGATAGGTGCGTGTGAAACGCGCTGCTTGCTCTCTCTAACCTACAATTTTCGAAACCCGTGTTGATGACGTCATCGTGACAGAATCACCAAAATGAACAATCTTTCGTCACGTCTCACATATACCGCCATACGCACACTTTTATTCTTCCGAATCAGCTTTGCGAATAAATACAACTAATACGTATACCGTCATACAATCATAAGTTTCGCATGGAACGTATGGAATTTTTTTTTTTTCTTCATCATATTATTGATATACAAGTTTTCATTTTCAAACGGCGATAGAGGTTTGACAAAAAAAATATCAATATTGAAGCGAGCGAATTCGCGTGTTCTCTCTCGACGACAATGAAGCGAATAATCGACAGCTGATTCGGAATATCGTAGCTAGCGACGAGGAGGAGCAGGAGGAGAAGAAGGATTATGTCTCTCGAGTACAGAGGAAAAAAAAACGTCTTTGTAACAGACTCGACGTAATAGTCGAAAGAAAAAAAAGGAACAACAGCGTTGAAAGTTTCCAGCCACTATGGATTTCGGTACATTGCTGGGCGTAGCTCAGAAAAACAAAACAACGAAACAGGTCAGTGAACAACGTTATTTCGATTTTTTTTCCGACTGGTAAATTTCGAAATTGGCCTGTTGCTCCAAAAAAAACAAATAAAAATAACATCGTTTCCCAAATCTACTCTTTCTCACAGTCCAGCACTTACTATCCAACGAAATTTACTCCTCCAAAAAAAGAATCGAAACAGTCGAGAAATCTGTCGGATAATATCAAGAAATTTTTGGCCAAAAAAGAGGAGGAGGAGCGCCAGAAAGCTCTCGAGGAAAGGAAAAAAAGAGAGGTAATACAGCGGGGGAGGATTTTTTATTTTGTTATTTTCTTTTTTTCCTAAATATTCATCCATCTTATCCGAGTATCGTTTACATTTCAACAGAATTTATTGTCGTTGCGCGATCACAAAGCTCAGAGCAGAATAAATAAGCACCTGAAGGTGTGCAAGGCTGCGAATAAATCTGTTCTGGCGGATGCCATCAATAACGATGACACAGCCGTCACGATGGCAGGTACGAAATCATGGGATCTCCCCTTTGGGTGATCAGGTTTTCAGTTTTTTTTATTTTTATTTTTATTGCATTCCTCGTAGAGAAAGCTTTGTTTTCATGAAAAACAAAAAAATTCCGAAATTTTTATGCCAGTATGTTGAAAATGTTCCCAAACTTTGAGAAAAAATGTCCGGACGTGCGCGTGCATGTGCGTTTTGGCCTCGAAAAAATCAAATCCGTCTGTTCGAAGAACTACTCCGAGCCAATAACGAGCAATTTTTCGAAAAATGTCTGTGGTCGCTCTAACTATCGTAATTTGGCATTGAATTTGGTAAGAATCGCTCGAGGGGATTTTTAGGTTTCAAAAAAAATGTTAAATTTTTCAAAAATATCTCTGACGGCTTCAAATTCCGTGAATTGGGGAAATATGCGCGCGGCACTGAGATTGACGGAAATCGCTTGAGGGGTTCGAATTTTTCTGAAATTTGGAATTTTTCAAACAAAATCATTAATAGCTCTAATTTCCGCAGATTTTTTTTACTAATGAGCAAAAAGTTAATTTTTCTAGACAAACAGACTTTTGGTCACAATCGCGGCTGGTATTGGAATTTTGAAAGAATCAATTGAGAGATTCGGACTTTAGAAAATTTTGTAATTTTCAAAAAATTACCGTTTATCATTGTTTCAAATGTCATTGAGAAGTTCGTGTTCGTTGTTGTATTGCGATTGAAATCGAATTCGGAGAAAAAAAAAAGCGTGCAAATTAGAAATTTGCACGTTGCTTCCTCGTCTCATCTTGGTCGCATAGCTTTCTCCATGAGGAAGCCAAATTTGGAAAATTCACTTGCTCATAGAGGAATCATTTGTGAGCAAGATAAAATAATGAGGAAGCAATATGAAAATTTATAATTTGAACGCTTTTCTTTTTATTCTTTTTTCGAACTTGAAATTTTTCAAAATCAATCGTATGCATTTTATAATCGGCTATTGTATTTTTACCCCTTTTTCAAGACGTATTTTTTTTTTCTCAAATCAATAAAATACCATCTCAATTACTGATACCGTATTCTGAAAATAGGTCATATTTTTTACTATTTTTTTTTATCGACAATTTATTCTGTTTCGGGTGAAACAAAAATTTAGTGACCATTTTTCGGTTGAATTTGCTCATACGCCCGAAAATTCTGAAAAAAATAAGCGAGAATATCGTACAAGGGGGGGTTCTTTTTTTTTAGAACCATCTACGTATACATACAAATATTCATATATAAATTTTGAGGATAACTCTTGCCAGCGATTAATTAATTTTTTTTTTTCCATATATCTGTAAAAAAAAGAACTATTTTTGTTTCTTTTTTTTTTTTTTTCGAGACGTAGATCACATATTTGTCCATAACATGGGCAATATTTTTGCCCACAGGTTTATACGGTGGATTCTGGCATAGTCGTCGTTTCCATGGGATTATCAAGGTCAGCCCGCGCCAAGATAAAGTAGATTTTGCGAACAAGATTGCTCGAGTAGATGTATCATAGGTTATCGCGTTAATTCGTACGGGTTTGATAAAATCCGTTGAAAAACAAAAACAAAAATTGGATGAAGATTGGGCAAGAGTTATCCGAGAGATTCCTGTTTTTTTTTTTTTTTTTTTTTTTTTTAATTTTTTTTCGTCAAAATTTCAATCTTCCAAGGACTGCGAATTAAATTATTATTTTTTTATACAGGTCCTTCGCAACCGGACGAAGATGACTATGGCTACGTTTCTCAGGAGGCATCCGCATTTTACAATCAGCTGATGAACAAATACAGCAATCTGCCACCTGAGAAACCGTTGTTCAGTGAGACCGGCAAAAAAACGGTTAAGGACATAGCATCGACGAAAGTACGACTGGATTTATAAAATTAAATCATTAAAAAACGACGTATTTTCGACATTAAATTCAAAAATCGCTTTATCATTATTATTATTATTATTATTTTTTTCCTAGTCTTTCGACTCGAAAAATATCCCATCGAAGATGAATTTCCGTTGTAATAAAATTCTCGATGTATCTCACGATTTTCTAATGACAAACGAAATTTCAGGATCGAGTTCGTCAGGCTCTGAAGCAGCAGGAATTGGAGGAGAGTCTGCCGCATCGGCGAAAACGTAAATCATCGTCGATCGCGAGCAAGGATTCGGAGCAAGAGACGAAAACGGAGAGAGATCGGACGGAGAGAGAACGTACGGAGAGAGAACGCGCGGAGAGCGAGAGGGAAACGGAGAAAGAGGAGAAGCAAAGAGCGAAGAAAAAATCATCGGGACCGCCGCCGATCGATTTTGTCTCGTTGCTGAAATTAGCCGAGAAGAAGCAGCACGAGCCGATCGTGATAGAGGCAAAGCCAAAGCCAAAGATCGAGGATCGTGAGCGTCTTATGACGAAGAAACAGATGAAGGAATACGAGAAGGAGAAGGAATGGCGAGACAAGAGGGAACGCGAGAAAAATGGTGAATTCGTGAAATCCATGACCGGCACTTCGACGGAAATTGGCAAATCGTCGAAAACCGAAGTAACGAAACCGTCGTCGAATAAAATTCCAAAATTGAGCAACGGTAAATCCGGGCAAACCTCGATATTGGAAAAGTGCCTTGTTAAATCAAACGTCGCCGCGTCGAGTCGTCCGAAGGAGCGTAAATCAATCGACAGACCCGTGGAAAGATCATCGTCGATGAAAATTTCCCCCAAGGATGAGTTGATCGAGGAGCGCAAGAAACTCGAGGCTGAGAAGAAACAGCTCGAATCGATGCGTCGCATGATCGAGGAGGAGAAACGCAAGCTGGAATTATCGAGAACGAATAAAAAAGCGGATGACAGTAAATCCGGTCCAATGGCGAATTCCAGCAGATCGAAGGTCGACAGGATAACGAGCGATTCGAAGGACGCGAAATCACGACAATTTTCATCCACCGACGTTAAATCAAAACAATTGCCAGCCACCGATGTAAGATCAAAACAATTTTCATCCACGGATGTCAAAACGAAACAATTTCCACCCTCGGACGTAAGACCAAAGCAATTTCCGCCTCCCGACGTAAAATCGAGGCCAGCACCATCGAGCACCAATGGCAAAGCCAGATCATTTCCGCCTCAGGACGTACGAGGACGAAACACGAAACCTCCGCAAAGACGACCGCCAATCAATAAACGTAATTATTAATTGTTTTATATACCTGATTAATGTATATGTAATATACTTGTATATATACTTGTAACTATACTTGTATATATACTTGTATATATACTTGTAACTATACTTGTATATATACTTTTATATATACTTGTAACTATACTTGTATATGTACTTGTATATATACTTGTATATATACTTGTATATATGTATATATATGTATATAACTATACTTGTATATATACTTGTATATATGTATATATATGTATATAACTATACTTGTATATATACTTGTATATATACTTGTATATATACTTGTAATATACTTGTATATGTAATATACTTGATTAATTAAGGATACACCGGAAGTACAGTCGTTTGAAGAAACGTGTGCACTTTTTTTTTCTTCAAAAACTGTTTCTACAATTTTCACTCGAATGAGCCACACTAAAAGAACATGACGAGTAAAAATTTGCCTCAAAGTGATACGGTTTAGTTGCACTAGGCAGTAACTGCCATTCGACATATTGAAAGATTGGCTATAATTTGATTGAAAAAAAAAAAAAAAAATCGTTGAGTAAAATTTTGAGCTAGAGCGTGATTGATGAAAAATTGGGGGGAGAAAAAAAAACATCACATTTCAAATGTAAATTGTAAATATGAGATTTTACGAAAAATCTGCCGTCGAAATTCGATTGGCTCTCTCTCTCTGATGAAATATATTTAAACCAGGTCGTATTTATGACGACGAGGACGAGGATTACGATTCTGAGCTTGATGATTTCATTGATGACGGTCCGGTCGGTGAATCCGAGGACTACAGTAAATACATCAGCGAGATATTCGGCTACGACAAGAACAAGTACAATCACATCGACGAGGATGACGACAATATGGAGAGTAACTTTGCCCAACAGCTGAAGGAAGAATTCGTATCCACGAAAATAGGTGAGTATCTATTTTAGTACGTAATGTTTTTAGTATAAAATAGGTGAGTATGATTAATAAAAATTAAAAAAAAATATCAATTGACTCTCCGATCACACGACTTACTTTGTGTATTATCGCTATTTTTTTTTCTCCCATTTTAGGAATAATGGAAGATCTGGAAGATATGAGAATGGAAGCGCTGGAAAACAAAAGAAAATCAGTGTTAAAGAAAAAACCGAAAAAATAGTACATATATACATCACATATCCAAAAAGTTATATGTGTGTGTATATATATATATATATATATATATATATATATATATATATAATTATAAAACTCAAACAATACGATATTTTCTTATTTTTTTTTTTTTTTTAGAATATTAATTTGTATAATGTGTGCGCGAAGTGTGCCGAACTCGTTGGACTTTTCATGATTCCGTTGGCTCTATCGATCGTCAAAGTCGTGTTCAACCGACTCAAACGGGAATTTCGACACTCGTGCAATCGAGAGCTTATCGAGAATTCATCGATATAATACATACAATGCATCTCAAGCTGACCTACGTTTGACTCTCCTCATCTGCGTTTCTTCAAATCCTTCCAGTACGTCGTACAGTCTAAAAAAAAAATAACACGTCTTCATCGCGATGACAATTTTTTCGTGCCCAAATCAATTTTCTACTATAAATTGTTTGATAAAAAAAAAAAGCTTGTTTTGAAAATCTTGAGACCCGCAATCCAACGAATGCAATTTTTTCCTTTTTTTTTAATCCAATTAAACATACTTTTTGTAAAACAAAGATAATAAAAAGGGAGAAAAAAGTCAAGTATCATTCGAGCAAGTCTCGAAAGATTGAAGCGAGTGTCGAAGAAAAAGTTTGTGAATATAAATTTGTACGTCGGACCCTAATTCGGTCGTTAAATTTATTTGACACTCGGAAAATTGACTAAGAATTCTTGCAGTAGTATTCTTATTTATTCATTTTTTTTTCCTTTCTATTTCTGTTTCCTCGTAATTTTTCGAAAAAAATGTAAAAGAGACCACCTTAACAATGGAAAATTTATTGTGCTGATTTGAAGCGAAACGATTTTAGCTTATCAGTCGAATATTCGGTTTTTTTTGTACTTTTTTTTTCGGGAAAGTGCAGAGTTACAGTCGAAAAATTCATAGAATGAACTGTTTTTTCGTCGATTCTGAGAAGTATTGCAGTTGCACGTTTTGCGTGGGATACGAAACCCGATTTAAGTACGAAATAGTAAATGGAAAATAAATTTAAAAATCGCAGATGCTGAAAGTCAAACGTATTATATGAACTTGGGATATATAATATATATATAGTCTATAATTTATAAATATAGGAAAATATATATTGTCGAAAAACAAATGAGACGAATGGTACGAATCCATCGTCTCTGTGAAATGGGGTACGTTCCTTAATTCAATCTTTATGCAAATTATTGAGAGCCAAATTGGTCAAGAAAAAAGAAAACGTTGTTTTTACGGTAAATTATGCATCGATAAACTTCCCCAATAAATTTGGGCTGCATTTTTTTTTCTCACGAAGCGAGTGAAAGAACCTTTTTTTTTTTTCGAGACAGAAGTGTTTAGAGGGACATTTGAAATGTGTCACAGATGTATCCTAGGATGTAAAATCAAGAAAAATCGACTGAATTGGGGAACGCAACCCTATGAGGATTCGCTAATTTTACAGTCATGTCCAAAAAGTAGTAAATCAGTAAAAAAAAAAAAAACGTCTTAAACGTCACGATCGCTCGTTTAGCACGAAAAAAAACGAAGTGTCTGCTCGTACGGTGACCGTACGAATAATGCAAAATTATTCGTACGGATATAAGTCCCGGTATCATTGAACACCATATCCCGATAAATAATGCACAATTATTCGTACGGATAAGTAGTTAAATGACTAAATCGTGCAGTAAAACGCGAATTATTCGACGATGACTCGTCCTATTTCTCTTTCGTTGAAAATTCATCAGTTCGGCAATTTTAATAGGTACATACAGTGATTATACGTTGATGGCGGATTTTTCGTCGAATGATTCGCGCTTTACCGCACGAACTGACCAACGGTCCGTGGAAGAGAACAGACAACTCGAATAATTCACGCTTTACCGAGACTTATATCCGTACGAATGATTTTGCATTATTCGTACGGTTACCGTGTACCAGCAGCCACAGCAAAAAAAAAAAAAAGATTATACAATGATTTATAACGAAGTTTTTCGTAATTTCCGAAAAAAAAAAAAAAAAAATCCAAAAACTACTTATTTTTCTAGCGTTTTGCCCCGGGAAGAACTCTAAAAAATTTACCACATTTTGGACATGACTTTACGGAATTTTACTGACCAAAATCTTGGAAAAGAAAAAAAAACACACACAGAAAACAAAAAAAAGAAAAACGTGATTAGCACGACCATCATCGATCTCGAGAAATGGCAAAAGCATTTTCCTCGTGGAATACCGACATGGCGTGCGTGCGCGGGTGTGCCTTGCGGCGTAGTTCGTTCTTTATTTGTAAACAAAAAATAATAATAATAAAAAAAAAAGAAAAAAAAATAAGGAAAGAAAAATTAGCTTCACGATTCGTGTATCGATATGCAACGTTGGTTAATTGTAATACTGAATATATAGCATTTATATAGCTTTTCCAACACTTTTATCCTCGCATACGAACATTTTATTCTAGAATTCGTCTGAGAATCTGGAAAATAAAAAAAAAAAAATTCACTTTGAACGACGGATGAGAATGTCGATGCGTCAGATTTTGTGTTTTCATGCGCTTGAGAACCTCGAGATTGGTACAGTTCGAATGAAAAAACAAAAACAAAAACAGTCAAGGTACTTAAAAAAATATATATATATATTTTCGCATATAAATTTAATTAGAAATCATTAAAAATGACTAAAAGTATTCCGTGTGATATTTGTTTGGGTAATTTTATTTATTTTTTCCATGCTTTCCATATAATTATTTGTAATCATGTAAATTTATATGCAAAAATATGAATTATAATTGCTGCGGTCCCAAAATATTCACATATTTTCGCGTATAAATTTTTCATTCGAACTAACGAGACAACTCCGTTGCATGTATCAAAAAATTATTATTGAAAATTAATACAGAGAAAAAAAACACTCGCTTGTTGAATATCGTTTACACATTTTATGCTTGTTACACGCGTTGGCTTGATAATTCGCGGGGGAAGAAAAGAAAAAATCATGAAATAAGCGATAACGGCAGTGTGTACTAATTGTGCAGTCAGGGGAATTTATGGTAAATCAGCGTTGATTGTGAAAATCGGACTGTTTCGTCACGAAGAAAATCAAGAATTACGTATTTTTTTTCTTCATCTTCTTCTTCGACGTTCGAGACGAGAAAATTTTCTAGAAATTTTAACGGTGTGCCAAATTTTCTTTGAACCACGAATCCGCATTTTCTAGAATATATTTTTTTTTAAATGACACAGTAATTGTCATGTTTGTGCAATTGCCTGGAGAGGATGAATTTTTATTTAAATATAATAAAATCATTGGTGTGACTTAATTTATATTAATTCACGAAATTAATCAATATAAAAATTCCTCTTAACCCGCCACTAGGACGTTGATCGTTTATTTGAATCGCAAAGTTAAGGAAAAGTATTTTTCATCGAAATTTTCGATAAACTTTCAATCCATTGATCAAATTGAAAAGGAATTGTTATTGGATATTTATAAAAATGAAAATGAACGAATTGAGCATTTATCTCGCGGATAATCGCAATAAATTACGCTCACCGTGAATTTACAGTCATTTAAATTTTCTCAATGTTGACTGTGCAAGCATTATGAAGAATTAATATTCAGGAAAAAGGCTGGAGAAACTATATTTAAAGACTATATTTCTTGCCATATAATACATTCTCGATCTGAACGACGTTTTTTTTTTTTTCTTTTTTCGTCAGCCATATCGAGTCTGCCATTATTAATTTCAGATTTTTTTTTCATTAAATTAGAAATCAATGATCCAGGTCGCCTTTATCGCATCGCTGTCATTTAAATATCGATACGAAAAATATTTTTTTTTTCCTCCCCTACATCATGCATCTAAGAATGGTGTATACAATTTTGTTTTTCTTATGTTTTCATTACATATATGACAATAGCGTTTCAATACTGTGAACAATGCGCACGAGTAGTTATATCACTACCGTATACATATATATAGACGTCTATCGTGTGAGTGAACTTGATTTATTTATGGATTATATCGCGTTCAGTTTCGCGTCTGATCGTCATTCAAGTATATAGGAAACGTGGCAATTTATCAACGACGAGGATTAATACAGAGTGATTTTAAGATGCAGATTCGAACGTTGCTACACTCCTCTGTACTCAAATATACATACATACCCAGTATATATATATATTAGGCCGGTTTTTTTTAAACTTTTACTTTTTTTTCTTACGTATACCCTTCAAAAAGTTAGTTTTTAGGCTCAAACGAAGCCCCGTGAAACCGGAACTCGGTAGGAAAATTCTAAAAGGTGACTCATCCGGTTTGAATTTTTCAAACACTCTAACCGAAATATCTCGAAAACTATGCAAGTTTGGAAGCTGTTTTTGGTTTCATTTTGTAGATAATAAAATTTTCTTTAAAAAATGTCGTGACTACTGTACACCCAAATGTTCATATTGTACTCGATACGAACTTTTGAAGTTGAGTTAATTGAATAAATGAATGAAGATGCTTATTACCTTGTAAATTTTGATTTCACCCGTCTCCTAAGCTGATACGAATTGTTTCACGCAAACTATTTCATGAAAAATTAAATTATCCGCACAATATATGTCTCTTCATTTTCTCTCTTTTAGCGCTCACTGTGCAGATCAAAATAAAAAATTTAAAAATTGATAAATTTCTCGACAGGAGAGTTTTTACATTTTAGCTCGCAGAAACTTTTCTAATTAATTTGAGTTTCACTGCTTTGAAACGTAGTGAACACACACTAGAAGTAGGCTATCGGAGTATAATCCCTTTCTACCTGAATAATAAAACTTTAGCGCAACACTGTACAATGTATTTTGCTAGTAAATGAAAATTTGAATTTTCGTGCCCTACACGACAACGCCGCGCGATCGATAATTTTTTCACTACTTCTCCCTATGTAGCCAGAGAGAAGTCGCGTTGGTCCAAGAGTACAATGCTCTATTAACTAAAAATGAGGAAGAAAAAGCAGTTCGTCATGCAAGTCGTTTGCAGTCATCGCAAAGAATTTCCGAATTTTAATAAAACGAATTTCTATGAATAAACTCTACAGAAATTTAAAATGATAACCTCGTTTTTTTTTCCATTTTTATTTAAAACTATATTGTAAGCAGTAGATGATATAGAGATAATCGTAACACGTATCGTGTGAAAAATTGAATTTTCTATGAAATAGTTTGCGTGACGACATAATAATTTGTATATCAGCTTAGAACACGGGTCAGATAAAAATTTACAAGGTAATAAGCATCTTCATTCATTTATTCAATGCACTCATCTTTAAACGTTCGTATGGAATACAAGATGAACATTCAGGTGTATAGTAGTTTCAACCTTTTTTTTTTTTATAGAAAATTTGATTATCTACAAAATGAAGCGAAAAAAAAATTCCCAACTGGTATAGTTTTCAAGATATTTTGGTTAGAGTGTTTGAAAAATTCAAACCGGATGAGCCACCTTTTAGAATTTTCCTACCGAGTTCCGCCGGTTCACGAGGCTTCATTTGAGGCTAAAAACTAGCTTTTCGAATGGTACGTAAGAAAAAAAATAAAAGTTAAAAAAACCGGCCTAATATATATATATATATGTGTATGTATAATGTATATATTAGGGTGTGTCGAAAATTGACTTTTTTTTTCATCGCTCCTACCACTCAAAACTTTAGGTTTTGACATTAAAGAGGTCCTCGTTCAAGGAGGACGCTGTAGCTTGAGGTTTAGAGGTCGTTCAACGAGGATTTAGGTTTTCCATCTAATTAAGACGTAAAAAATATTTTTTTTTTTCGTTCAAAATCATGTCAGGCAGCCAAAAAATTGGCGATGTCTGTGTTTCTTGGCTTATTTTAAAGCATGACTCATCCCCTAAACGATGATAGGTCGTTTTTCGACTTACCTTGTTCCAATTTTTTTTTACGCCACTTTTCGACCACAATAGTCACTTTTTCAAGTTTACAAAGGTCTCCAAGGTATCTATATGAGTCCAAAATGAATTGCTACTAGTGTTGATTGTTGATTCGAATATAAATAACCAATTCCAAAAATTCGTAAAACATACAAAATTTCTCAAAATGAACATGGTTTTTCGAACAAAATTGAATTCTGTATTTCCGTATATCTTCAATTTTTCCATCACAAGCTCTTGGGACCAGAGACCTCTGACAAGTTTGATTTCCTCGGGAAAAAATAGTTTAGGTCTATATACGTGTACTTATATTTTTTGAGTTTTTCCATCGAGCTTTGAAGATTTTTGTTTATTCATTTATTTATTTATTTTTAAAATTTTTCATTCGAAATTATAGTGGAACAAGAGAGCCGATGGTGTTCTCATCGGTATCAATCTGCGATCACCGTCCCTCTCCTTTATCACCCAATACTCCCGTCCGTTTATAAAATTTTTTTCAACTCCATGCTCACGATGAAGATTCGCAAAATCATTGAACGGATCCTCCTTGAGATATTCGGGACGCGGATCAATTATGTGCATCGGCAATATCGGTGTGTTCGATAATTTTTTACGACAGCACAAGCGCGAACAACATTTTCCGCATCGATGGAGACAAACGTAACGATAAGTCATTTCACCGAGGAACATAATCGTCGAGAGAACGAAACCGATGATCATGACTTCGTAAGTCATTGACAGATCGGTGTTGCGCAATCGTCTCTCCTTGGACTTGAGATTAAGTGGGCATATGTTGACCGAGGGAAGATCCATGGTTTGCAGATGCTTCACTATTCCCGTCTCCACGAGGTTCATCAGGCTGGTAAGAAGATCAATTGATTATATAATTCGATTAATTAATTATATAATTCGATTTTTCGAAAATGAACCTTTCCATATTATGTTAAAATATATTTTGCAAATTTAATTTTGAATTGAAAAAAAAATAACAAAAACTAAATTAAGCTCGCAAGGATTGTGATACGAGGCAAATAGTAATGTCGATTTTTCGAGAATATTTAAAAAAATTTTAACAATCTCTGAGATTCTTGGTATTTTTTTTTTTACATAAAAAAAAAATTGCAATTTTTTTAGAGATATTGAAGAGCATAAATTTGGAGAAAGAGAGAAATGATCGATTTTATTTTTGAGCCAGTCCGATGGATGAATTTTGATTATTCAATTTTTCTTTTCGCATGATATGAAATTAATTTGCCCATTTTTTTTTTCTCACTCACTGTTTGTTGATGTGTTCCTCGAGGGGTGATTTTTTTGAAAACGCAAATGCACGACTTAGAACGTAAATATCATCCGGTAGCATGACATAAGTGCAGCGTTTCGTTTCCTCTATACCCTTTATCGTTTTTTTTTTATAATCGTCGGAAATTATCGATGTTATGAAATGTCGATCGCCCAGGAATATTCGATCTGAAACAGACAGTATCAAAAGAAATATTATTCCCGACGATTAACGATATTGTTGAAGAAAAAAAATTAATTCGTTTAAAATTATCGTGGCTAAAATTTTTGATACCCCTCTCGACCCATTCGAGAATCGTCGCATAATCTTCATTTCTTGGAATAAACGTTTCCGCCGGATATCTCGGGGATTTCTTCAATTCTCCCAAGCCACCGGAATTATGCTGCAACGTTTACGTGAATCATCGATAACTAGACGTGTGCTTGCGTGAAATATTAATTAACTTAAAAAAAAAAAAAACGTTCGAAGCTCTCTCTCGCTCTCTCTCTCTCTCTCTCTCTTACTCTCTTCAACACATCGTGAACCGTTTGCTCCTCCAGCGAAACCCATTTCTGACGCTTATCAACGATGTCCTTCGCGCTATTGTAAGGCAATGTGAACTCGGAAAGCGTGAGAAAAGCCGTGAGATTTGCCGTGTAAAAAGACGTTAAAATTGTGATGAAGATCCACCAAGTTGCGAAGAGCAAACGCGTAGAGTCTTGAAAAAATTTATTTTTGTGTTTTTATGAATTAAAAATAAATTTTTTAACCACGAAAATGAGAAATTATGATATTGTAAGAAAAAGAAATAAATTAGGAGGAAATAATTCGTACAATTATACCGGATTTGTTTTTTTAATGTGTCAATTTATCGACTTAAAAAAATGTTATTTTTATCGATTTCCAATAAATTCAACAAAATAAGTAAGCAGTATCTTCGACTATCATTAATTTGCCAATTTTTAGTTCGATAGCTTTGAATTTATACGGGAACAAGAGCTTGCGCCCTTTTTTCGAAAAAAAAAAAAAAAACAACAAATTTAATAAAATTTCAAAAATGTCATGAATACAAATCATCATTTCGAGTAAGATAATCAATTTTGGATCATCTCTCATTACGCACGCAGATACTCATATGCGGAACTTTTCTTTTTTTGATTTTTCAACTATTCGTACCATTTCGGGCAGCATTAATATTCAAAGAAAAAGAAGGAAAAAAAAAATAATAATTGAAAAATTTTCTATTTGAATGAAGACGTAGAGTACTTGTTACTGGCTCGGTGGTCGTTCCTTGCTTGAGCAAAGCTCCGTATGTGAACCACATGCAGGTTGACAGAGAATACTGTTCGGTACTATTGTTACTCGATACTTTTGATCTGTAAAAATTTCTCAATGATAATCATCGTTCGGACACTATCGTAAAAAAAAAATTCACAAAAAAGAACAGTTGAGGTATTTCAAAGATGTACATTGAGCCCATTTTTCGGCCTACATTACTCGATTTTCTTGCGATTCAAGCAGAGTCTTCCATTGTGATCCAAAAATACTTTTCTCAACAATTTTTCGACTCCCTCTTGATCACGATACTCTTAGGTACATATACGCGAAATGAAATATTTTACCAGCATTTTCAGTTTTTGAATTTCCGAAAGAAAAGCATTAAAAATTTCAAAGTTTCAGATAAATTAAACTCTCTGTATGATCTGAATTTTGTTTTGGAGTTAAAAATAATTTCAACGTCGATGAGGCATCAGTAAAAATTGTTCTATACGGGCTTTGAATTTTTCACACCTTTTATTTTTATTATCGAAAAAACCATAACGAGAGAATCGACGAATGCCGAGATATCGGTATATCGATAATAAACAAAACAAAATAAGTGAATTCAACTCGATTGGAATAATTCGTATATGACGTACCGAATGAAAATTAGAATATACATAGTCGGGCCAACGATTATCCACGTGATGAGAATGCACAGCCATACGGTGTCGTTGAACGGTGCCAAAATTCCCTGTCCAGTTGCCGATTCGGAGGGTCTTATCATCAAAAAAGTAATCTCAACGTCGTCCATTATCGTACTGAATGTGCACAGATCTTTTAGATCCGTGAGCATCGGAATAAAAGCTACGGCCATATCGACTTTCTGAAATATTCGCGAATTAAACATTTTCCCCTCAAAACAACAACGAAAACAACGTTCTCAAATATTGAATAATTCAATGATACAAGAGAGAGACGCGTGGGCGAAATCAAATTTTTATTCAAAATAATATGAAAAATTTATATCCAAAATTTGACGCCGATAAATCGACAACCTTTTTTTTCGAATAAATTCGAATTGATAAGTAAAAAGTTTATAGATCAACTTTCAGTGACAATAAGATACCTGTTTATGAAGCAGATTCATTATTCCAGAATTCTTATCGCCAATTATCATTTGCTTCGGGGGTATTATTGTGTACGTAAAATTTAATTTTTCCTGAATGAGATGTAGAATATGAAAAGCGTAACCCTCTCCCATCCATGTTCCATTGACGTTCTTCAATCCCGAGTAAGGCATGTTCTGCAAAATCGTAGGCAATAATGGTATATGCGAATTTTCTTTTTTCATTTTCGTTTTGTCTTTAATCGGCGCGATAATAACCAACACCGTGTCCTTTTCTCATCCACTGTCGGGAGTTATAATCATTGGAAAATTTTACAAAGCTTGAAACGCGATATGAGGGGGGAAAAAAAACACGAGTCAGCGAAGAGCCAGATCGAATCCGATAATGTATGTTGCGTGTTAACTCTTACGAATACGTGGATTACGTGCATCAATGTTGCGCTTCGCTGCAGTAATTTTTATGACTTTCACTACAACAGTTACGTGTATATTTATATGTACCTAAAACCCCGAGATCCCATTGAAAGAGTCGCAGGGTCGATTATTGATGACACTTAAAAAGTATAATAAAAGGCGAATATGGAAAGCCTCGTTGAACCGTGAAAAAAAAAGAATATGAATATAACAAATATTAACGCTAATTTTATCATTGATGATTCTCACCTGCACAGACGTTACTTTTATTTCCATTGGCATTGTAATGTTCCGATCCTTTGAATTCTCATCAGCGAGTGATATATCGAGCTTACTCAGATCAAGCTCGTCTGAAATCGAAGAATCGAATTCGTAAAAATTTCAATCAACGACAGATGTCATTCATTATATTATAGACCATGATTGGACCATAAGCTGACTCGAATGATGTAGTTCTTTTTTTTTAAACCCATTTTCGACTTTCAAACGAAACATATCGTGTGACACGTGGGCACTCAATTAATTAATATCCCTTAATTAATTATTTTATTGTAGCTTTTAATTAATCTTGTAGCGACAAATTCTCAATGAACATTTCGTAACTCCATTATTTTCGTGCTGCTTCATCATTGAGGACGCTTTGTCACGGTGAATTTTTCGTTTTAGTTTTCAATTACAGTTTTATCAAAAAGTTTCGAAATGTAGAAAAGTCATGCTCAGAAAGAATGAGCGGACATCATTTACACACAATGCGAATATCCGAAATTGTTTTTTGCATTTTGGCCGAAAAATGAGTCAGTGCAATGTGAGCAATGTTTAATTTTTTTTTTCAATACTCTTTTCAAGTCGGGCTATCGATTATTTTTTCCATTTATTGCATATCCTCGTTCGATCATTTTTTTTCCCCGACTTTCAAAGGTGCACTTGAGTGTACGAAAAATCATGTTTTTTGTATGAATCGAACGGCTTTCTCCAGGAAAACCCCGAGAAAAATTTTTTTAAAATCTTTTAACACCATATATTGTAAATTGTAAGTTCTCGTCTGATTGAAAAGTCTTGCGCTCATCATGATTCTCATCGAGTTTCAATCGAAAACCTAAAAACTCGAAGGGAAAAGACAAAAAAAAATCGTACAAGCTTTACGTTCTTCTCTTTTTTTTCGATAAGAATGAGAAGTCGCAAAATTCCCGATCTTTGATAATTCGCTGGCTCATAAATGTAATCAAACAGTCTCGACTGAAATCGAAAAAAAATAACTTGGTCAAAATGATAATTCTGTTCGAAGAAAAAATTACGTTGATGACGCAGCGAAAAATTTGGCCACAATTACGTCCGTATCGAGAAAAGCTCGATACTTACGATAAAAATATCCCTTCCTGTTCGAAATTTTGTAAATACCAAGCGAAAAAATAGTCCACTCGTGGAATATCCTTGAGAATCATGATTCCGTACAATGAAGACGCACGCTGAAGATATCGCAAAAAATTGCGGACAATTCAGCCCAAAACAAGAATAACTCCCGATAAAAAGTAATTTTCACATTAAAACCGTGGATCACGAGATGCGATAAAACCGAGAATAAAATTATAAAATCACCATTGATCTTGGCTGGATGATCATCCGTGTAATCAGTCCCGTTCTGCATCATCGTATAGAGGCCCATGAGCATTAGCTCTAATCCTCTCATGCTCGGTTTCACTGTTTATCTCTTGTGACAACTACATTATAAATTATGATTGTTTCATATACGAGTAGGCGAATGAAGCTTATCGCGAAATAACAATGGTCCAGCAACGAATCTCGTTCATCATCGTCTTCTTCTTCATCATCATCATCATCGTCATTTCTTTCTTCTCTGATGAAACCAAGCGTCATAACAACAAAAAAAAAAAGAAAATTTTAAATAAAAAAAAAATTGAATGATCAAACGAATAAACCGCTGGTCGAGTTGATTCGTTCACCGGGATTTTCTGGCGTTGTACCGACACGAGGTGACTGTACAACAGCAACTGAAATGTGGCCGACAAAACTTATCGGTTATGAAATAGGTGGAGGCTCGCGAGGAAGGTGGATCCTCATCATTTCTCGTCGGATATGTCACCTATCAACAACGACGTATATCCACATAGTCATTCGCAACGCCGTGCGGAGTCTATACCTACCCCTCATTATTGATACGATCGAATAGTAGTGTCACAAGTCACGCGAAACACATAAGAGAAAAGGAGAGAGCGCAGAGAGGGAGCAAACAAACCATAACGATCGAAGGCCCGCGAGAAGGGTTTTTCGTTTCTTTTTTTTTTTTTTTTACCAATCATTATCGCAGAAATGCAATGCTCGCGCGAACGAAAGTTTCACGGACAATCGGAGTATCGGAATTTAATGTAAAAACAAAAAAAAAACTCGGATCTTTTGGATAAAAATGACGAATACATGGCTACGTGGATCTCGATATAATTATTACGGTGTTTTTGATCCTGGTACCCTCGTATGGCATTGAAATATTGCAAAAGAAAATTGGGTTGATATGATGCATAAGCGGGGAGAGAAAGAGAGAGAGAGAAAGAGAGAGGAAGGAAGAAATTAACGAAAATCCTACAATGGTCGAGGGGAACCGGATCGATAGATATAGTAGCCGATATAGTTCTCGTCCTTGTGACTCATTTTTTTTGTATTAAATGTTTTTTTTTATTACTCTTTTTCTACACGAGAGAGATTAGCGATGATACAAACGTGACCTCACACCCGCGTGAAACCTGAAAATTCTGGGGGAGGATTTCAAGGATTCACGTTTTGCGTGTTTCCTATTTGGTGATCTCCTCGTATGAGATACGACCTTTAGCGCCTGAAAAGCCACAACGTTAAAGGCACAACCCTAGGACATAAAGGATATCGATCAATATTATCGGTCGAGTCATCGAGACAGAAAAACCGCGTTATATATATAATCGATATTTCCAACGGAAAAAAAAGAACAGCGTTGGGTGGATAGACACTGCGCTGTTGTATTTTATGGCTCAAAGTACTGGAAAAGTAATATGACCGACAATTACCATAATTTAATTCGAGCGATGTGTAAATTGATTGATGCGTCTCAAACACACGAGCTCGCTCAAGTATACGCTGAAAAATGTATACACCGATAGTTGTAAATCATAGATCGCGATTATAATGTCGCATAAAAGAAAAAAAAAAAAAAAAAAACGATGACTTAGCAGGTTCATTGCAAATAGCAAAGTCAATATCGTTTCACGAGTAAATTTTTCACCCTTTCTAAGTATTGAAAGGCTCAAGTACTATAATAAAAGCGACGCGTGTTCAATTGCAATAATTTTATTTGAGGCAAATGCAACGCCGCGCCGTAAGCCCACACTTGTCAAATGAGTAATTCAATTTCAAGTAATTACTTTCGTGCGGCTTAGCAACGAAAGCAAATGATCTTTCGCCATATCGAAATGGATTAACGGTGAATTATTCTTTTTTTTTTCTTATTTACCTCCGATCTTCAGGTCTTTAAGACCTTTGGCGCCATGGCTCAAGTATGGCAACCTCGTTGTTTAAAATTTTTTGTCCCAGATCTTTCGATGTTTATTGTAAATATTTCATGGGATAATGAATTTTTCGAAAAGTATCAAACAAAACTGTTCGTATTTTAATAGTCACATTTTCGTTAAAATTCCCTAATATTCAGCATCAAGTCTCTCACACCATCGAGCTGAAGAATAGAGGAATAGTAAGGGAAAAAAAAACGAGAAAAAATTGAAACTTTTTCTCATAATTTATCTATAAGACAAATTGGATAAAAATCTGATTTTTCTTTTCGAAATATCTTGAAAACTTTTATGTATCCCCCATCTCTTGGGATATTGTATATCCATCTGATAGTTCCAATGTTTCCTATCGAGTATTGAAAGAATATTAATTTTTTAAGCATTGAAATCATCGATTAATATCGATGGTCATTTTTTCATCAACAATATATATTGACAGTGAGTATGTAAATGTCAATCCTCGAGCTCATAAGTACACGAGATATGTGTGAAAGAGGAAGAAACATTGAAGAAGAAATATTTATAAACGACGGTAGCTAACACACGAGTCATAGCGTCTGTCGTCTCGATGGATTGGTTCAATCAAAATAACTATGAACAAGTGTTGCTAAAGTGTGTGTACATAAAGACGAAGGGAGAAAAAACGATATATATATATATATATATATATATGGAAAGACCCACACTCGTGTCTCTAATAAATTGGTTCGAGTTGTTGTTTCACCAAACATCGGTAGTGAAACTGGGTCGGGACATGCTTCTTTAAATGATAACTGACACACGAGACATAGCACTCCGTGGACTATAATAATACTCTTCTTCTTCTCTCACATTTATCTCTCTCTCTCTCTCTCTTTCATTCTCTCATTATTATTATGCAATTTATAATATGTGTACTCTGATCCGGCACTCTCCGCTAGTCGCTAGCGAGCTGTGATGTCTCGTCGACGCCCTCATCGTTGATTTGGTAAAGCACGAGATATCAGTTCCAAAAGGGACTATAATCGACCCAAAAGTTTGTATATACACCCCTCTAACCTGTCCTATGTGTCCCATTTGTGATAAAGATCATGATGAAAAAAGCTTCGTGTTCGGGTGATCATCATCAAAAGCATACCCACCCATACACGCACGTGCATAGATAGATAGATAGATAGATAAATGGTATACTCATAGTTTTTACGCTTAGAAGTCAGATGTTATCGTTATTCATCATCGACGCTAAGCGCTAAGACAGTTTTATTTTTTCAACAAAAATACGTTTAGTATTAATGCCGGAAGGCATGATTCATGACTTTGACAAATTTTCAAAATGGCGAAATCCACGGTTGTTTTTTTTTTTCTTTTTGTTCGTGCACCGACGTGACATCGATTTCGACCGCACAGAGTCTAATTAGTCGTGGCATCCTTATTATTTTCAGCAACGAATTCGATCTAAAAATCCAGAATGATGGTCTCGATGATTGTAGTGTATATTTGTGTGTGTGGCATTCCACGCCAACGCGGAATACGTTTGACCCTCACCTTCTTGGATCTGGCTTATGATTTTTTTATACTCTTTTAACCATAAAAGGCAGACGGAGGTCGTGTTGGAGTGGAATACTTATATATATGTGTATGTGTGTGTGTGTGTGTGTGTGTGTGTGTGTGTGTGTGTGTGTGTGTGTGTTGGCTTCAAATGTTAACGACTTGTTTCCAACATATCACTTTAGAATCGCACGATGTTAATTTCATAACGTCTCAGTGAACTGTTAATTAGGATTATTAAAAATTATTTGGTTCGGTAAACTTGCTCTAGCTGTAGAAAGTGTGAATGGATTCTTCGAAAAATTTCGTGAACGAAGAGATGCAGCTAAATTTCCGCATATTGCACGTCCGCTCGATAATTTGCTCGGCATAATTTCTAGGCTGTGGTGATATTTTTCTGAAATATGGAGTGAAAAAGTGGTATATATGCTTGACGATAAAAAAAAAACGTGTGAGTTGGCGTTGGAACTCACGAAATTTGATGTGTAAACATTTGAGCTCGCGTCAGTTTGGTGTGGGAAAATTGAGGTCATGCATTGGTTAAGGAGTTAAGGAGGTACGACTAGTTCTTTGGAGTAAAAAAAAAGTCTAAATTCATTTTACCCACAGCTGTTCTGATTTATGTTTATTTGCATTGATTATTCATATTATCGATTATAATGTGAAAAATTTTGTGGTAAATGATTAATTTATTGCGCATGAACTAATAAAAACTGAAAAATTAGATTGTCAACGACTCGATAGTAGTCTCCATCACAATAATAATGACATGTCTACCACAAAAACGGACTAAAAAACATTTTAAAAAATCAGCCGAAAACCTATTAAAATAGACTTGAATTACCTCAGTGGAATTAATACGATCGGCAGAATGATAATTATACATATAATTGATACGTGATAAATAATAAAACTCCATAAATAACATGATGGAATTTGAAGTAAACACTTGGCAACGTCGCATTGGCGATGCTATAAGTTGGTATACGTGACCAACGAAGATGACTCTATCCTCGTTGCTAACATCAAAACAAAGCTAGGTTATGTTTGCCGAAACCCATCAGCTGTTACTCGCGACGTTGCTAAGTCTGTGGGTGCTATTTGATCGTTCTGACCATTTACAACCGGAAATTGAAACTTTTTTATGATGTAGTGCCAGAACTACACGGTGAAGAGTAATTTTTCAATTTTTTAAAATATCTATTATATCTAATCTATCAAGTTTCAGTTTTTCAACGGGTGTAGTTGGATACGTGAGCAGCAAAACCGTGATCACAGCACTTCCGGTTAACCGTCTCCATAAGACGACGTGCTTTAGTAACTCAAACTGCTCGACTTTGCAATTTTATTACGAATAAACTAAACGGTCAATATAGCTCAAATTTTGGCAATAGGCGCATAAAGTATTCGGCAAAAACATATAAAAATTTCAAGTCCGTCAGTTGGATTCTTCATACTAGTCGTACCTCCTTAATCTTAGCCCGTACCATCAGCTATCAGCTGTCGAAACACACACATTCACGGGCTCTCACACGGACCACGGTGCGCGCTGTACGCTGCTCACGCCTGCGCGGCGCCGATGTCCTATACATAGAAGTGTTGGTTAGCCCCCACCGTGTGGCGCTCTCACACACACATTCACGCGCTCACATAGACACGGATCTTACGCTGACGGTCGAAGTTTTACATCTGACGCTCGAAGTCCCAGCTAGCCCCTACCGTAGACCGAGCGCTAAGATGTTTACACATCAAAAAAATTCAAATTTTAGTTATGTAAAATTCGATTGTATCAAGCTCGTGCGTCATCAAAAAAAAATCGATAAAGGCGTTGAATTAAAATTTCTACCCCTTATTGGTCCTGTCATCCTGTCGTCTTCTTCAATTATTCTCTCGTGATCGTTATTCAATCTTGAGACCATCGATCGCTCGTCTCCGGCACCCTGTATACGATAATATATATATGTATTTTTTTTTCATTAAAATTATAACATCGAAGATATGTCTTGAAGAAGATAATATTTGAATTTTATAGTAGCTTTTCCTTGCCAATTCGCGAGAGCTTGGTTGGGGCTTTGGACATTCATTTATTTTCATTGCAAAATCTTCCGCGTCAGCTTTCTTATCTTCGTCCTCATGAACGACAATTAGATTTTCGTTCATCGATACCAGATCTGCCTTATTATCAGAATATTCTGGTCTTTTGGTGGAATTTCCAGCTGCTTTGACGTCTTCTCCATCGAGAACTCGAATTTGTGGCACGAGACTCTGCACAGGAAACATGATTCATTGAACAAGAAAGAATTTTTTTTTTAAACCTAAAGAAGAAAACGAACCAATATAACGTCTTTGTAATCTTTAAAGCGATTGCCAGCTACATCGAGAACTCTCAGGCGCTTGCAATTTTTCAAAAAAACGAAAGGCGACAAATCTTCAATCTCGTTATTGGCGACATCAAGCACAGCGAGTTTGTCGACACCGGAACAGAGTGAAATGTCCGTAATCGAATTTCCACTCGCCAGGAGAGTTCTGAGGCTTCGAAAACCCCATAAACCATCCAATGATTTTAAGCCGCATCTGCGCGGTGGGAGCATTAGGGGGATAATCATTTCTTTCATAATTGAGGAAACAGTTTCATATTATTGAATATGTGAATTACCTAGAGACACTCAGATTCTCGAGAAGCTTCAATGATGATCCTAAATCACGAAGTGAATCGACGCAGCTTCCGTCCAAGATGAGAATTTTCAGTCTCGGCGTGTGTTCGGCGAGTCTGTAAAGTCCAGCCTGTTTCGTTACGACTTTTAACTTGACCCTTGTTACATTACCAACGTTTCTCGTCCCGGTGACCTGCATCTGTTAAAAAAAACAAAATTCTTCGTAGCCTTCACGGATATTTTTTTGTAACTCCATTTGTCACCCGTTTTATTCTTTTGACTCGCTGCTTTAACTTTTGATCTTCCTTATTCTCAAATATATATATGCAAGCGGAAGTATAATACGTTCGCCTGATAATCTTGATTGGAAATAATTTGAAAGTACCTGTGCTGTGTGTGTGTGTGTGTGTGTTTTTTTTCCTCTACTTAAAAATATGGTGTACGAAAGATGAAGATTCGATGACAGCAGGTCCAAATAAATTTCAAACTGTTATGTACAGACCGTAACGAATGATCGATCGTTATTTTATCGGCTGTAATCTAATCATGCTCACTCGAGCAATTATAAGAGTGCGTTTGAGAATGTACTCAACTGATCTCCATCTCGGCGATGAGAAAGAAGGGAATTGAGTTACTTATAGCGAATGAATTCTTCGAGAAGGTCAATGTCGAGCGAATACGGACAATCCTAGCTCGTACTGCATGAAGTTTATTGTAGTGCACGAACGACTGAGAAGTAATAGACCCGCACACGAAGAGACGCCATATGGGAGTTTCAGTAGAGATAGCATCGCTATAGTAATTGTTCATAAGATGCATATGTATATATATGTGTGTGTGTGTGTGTGTGTGTGTGTGTGTGTGTGTGTGTGTGTGTGTGTGTGTGTGTGTGTGTGTGTGTGTGTGTGTGTGTGTGTGTGTGTGTGTGTGTGTGTGTGTGTGTGTGTGTGTGTGTGTGTGTGTGTGTGTGTGTGTGTGTGTGTGTGTGTGTGTGTGTGTGTGTGTGTGTGTGTGTGTGTGTGTGTGTGTGTGTGTGTGTGTGTGTGTGTGTGTGTGTGTGTGTGTGTGTGTGTGTGTGTGTGTGTGTGTGTGTGTGTGTGTGTGTGTGTGTGTGTGTGTGTGTGTGTGTGTGTACATATCATAAAAGCATGTGCATATATACAATGTAGATGGCTGAGTGAACGGCATGTAAGCTGAAAATTGCACTGATTGCAAGATTAATCCATGAAATTGGTAAATTGTTCGGGTCAAGGACTACGTGCATCGCTATACTCTGATTTCTTCTTCTCTGATTCTTCGCCCACACTCCATATACACTCAATATGGATCACGGAAGAAATTTTATGCAGATTGAAGTGATCGCCCTCTCCTATGTCTCTCTGTTGTGAATTCGCGAGAGGGAGAATTCGCGTATACGGAAGAGAAAAGTTTCACGCAAATGATAAAAGTAAAAATGTGTGTGACACGTGGAAAATCGATGGAAAGTTATAATCATTATGGAGAACCACCGGTATATTTCCACGCACTTGGACACGAGTGGCCGACACGACGTTTTTATGACGCCACACTTGTGTCCTGTGTGCCACGGAATAACATATACGAAGTGTCTGCTCGTACGGTAACCGTACGAATAATGCAAAATTATTCGTACGGATATAAGCCCTGGTATGATTGAACATCATATCCGGACAAATAATGCAAAATTATTCGTACGGATATAAGTCCCGGTATGACTGAACGCCATATCCGGACGAATAATGCACTATTATTCGTACGGATAAGACTAAATCGTGCATTAAAACGCGAATTATTTGACGATGAGTTGTCCTATATTTCTCTTTCGTTGAAAATTCATCAGTTCGGAAATTTTAATAGGTACATACAGTGGTTATACGTTGATGGCGGATTTTTCGTCTAATGATTCGCGCTTTACCGCACGAACTGACCAATGGTCCGTGGAAGAGAACAGACAACTCGAATAATTCGCGCTTTACCAAGACTTATATCCGTACGAATTTGCATTATTCGTACGGTTACCGCACGAGCAGCCACAGCCATTCAATCATACCGGAACTTATATCCATACGAATAATTTTGCATTATTCGTCCGGATATGGTATTCAATCATACCGGGACTTATATCCGTACGAATAATTGTGCACTATTCGTACGGTTACCGTACGAGCAGCCACAGCCTAACATATATGCGTGCATGGAAATACTTTCGAGAAATTTTCTTTCCACTTGGCTATATATAGTGGGTAGAGCGTGGATATGCTATACGCATATATATATGTAATATGTCAAGTTTATACTTGAAATATTATGTACTTTACAGACCTGGAGACATTATCAGTAAATTATAACGTAAAATATGTCGATATTTTTGAGCGCGTTACCAATAATTCTTTCAGATCAATTCCCAGAGGCATGAAATCATGATCGGAGTCGAATTGTCCCCAAACTCCGAGTCTCCCGCATTCGACAATGTCTTTCATTGATTCTTCAAAGTCCGATAGCTTATCCATCGCCATTATCGCCAATTATTTTTTTTTTCAATTTTTTTGTGATGAATCACGGAAATAATGACAGAACAGAGGATGGCAATTGTTCGAGATTGACGATATATTACGTCTTGAAGTTCACCGCGGATTGAAAAATTTGTTCGATATTTGGGATTGAAGGTAATGAGAGTTATTTTCATTGGGAAATTGCGGATTGCGTGAAATGTACCTAATTTGATGGCGAAATTTCGGACCAAAGGGGATGTGCGTCTTCGGTATGCATGCTTTGTTGTTACAGGAAATATGAATATTGCTTTCTAGCCATATGATTATCAAAAATTGAAAAACAAAAATAATTTTTTCACGTATTCAAGCATCATACGAAGATAAAATTACAATTTCCCCGCTAGAAAATCCATCATGTCCTGTGTGATAGTAACCCTAATATTTGCATCGAAGAATATTCAATAAGAGTGACAATCTATGAGTAAACAGTCATTTCGATTTTTTTTTTTTACGTTTTTTTTATAAAAGTACGACATTGCCAAGGTAAAGTATTTAAATCTGTCCTTGAGTTATATCGCACTGCATACAACCGTCACGTAAGCCTCAGATTTAGGCATAAAAAATTATCCAGCGAGCAGTTTTTTAATACGCTTCAGGTCACTATTTGCGCGCAGACACTTGAAAAATTTTCAGAATGAAGAAAAAGGAGCTTTGGTGATAATGAAAACTGGAGTATATATATATAGAGGACAATGATGGATGTTGCCGGGAATTCAGATTGACAGAATAATGAATCTTCGATCACTTGCAAATAATATAATATCTTTTTTTTCTTTTTTTTTATTTCTAAATTGAAGTACATTTTCATACAAATCACATGGCCTATATCGCATAAAGTACAGCCTCTCCGAACAAACAGTGCGGTTGTCTCTCGTCCGCAAAAAGCCTGACAACGACTAAACGCACTGTCGTCATCCCCGAAAAGTATATCATACAGATATTCATGCATATATATATATATATATAGCGAGCGTGTCTTCGAGATGTGTCTATTAACGTTATTCGCGTAGGAGGCAAGGGTCAATCGCGTCGAATTGACGTTAAGAAAATAGGAAAAATGAACAAATAAAAAAAAAAAAAACAATAAAATAAAAAAAAGTAAGGCGATTAGAGGCAAGAATAGTGAAGAGTTAGAGCCACGACCACCGAAGCTTTGGGATCGTGTATGCGATTGACTATGAGAATTATTTATCTAAGCAAAATTAATTATTTATAAGAATATATATATATATATATATATATATATATATATATATATATATATATAAGTTTAACAGTCAGCTGCGCGTAAAAATCGGATATATCTCGTTGTCGCAAACATTTTTCACATAGCCGAGTATCAAATATGCATCTCGCAATATATATAATCTCGTAAATTATTAAAAAGAAAGAAAACAAACAAAAGATCATTCATTATCGAGAAATTATCGTATACGCGAACGATTTATCAGAAAGATTAGAAACAAATCCAACCGGGATCCACGAAAAAGCGCAAGAGAGTATGAAAAGTTATTTTGCGAGTCGATGATGGTGCGCGGAACGAAAGTTTGCAAATATTAAGAATAAATTTTTAGTCAAATATACATCAGCGAGTTACACACTATATATAGTCTTTAATCTAAACGGCAGGATCAATCGAATCACTGTAATACTCTCGAGTTTGCGCGCTAATCCAGCAGACAATATTTTATTATTAAGAAAGAAAGAAAGAAAGAAAGAAAGAAAAACAAGTAGACAAAGATGACAATCACAAAATCAAACCTGTTCTTATACCTTTACTGCGATGGTACAATATATATATATATATATATATATGTGTGTTAATAAAACGGTGTATCAAGTATGTGAGGAGCGAGAAATCGATGTTAATTCTTTGTAAAATCTAAATAATGATATTCTTGATAATTTACAAATTTTTATACTCCGGAATCGCGATTATTCTCTCGGGACATATCTCGTGTAGACTTTAATGCAAAAATAAAACAAAAAATAAATCTATATATTTATGCACTTCCGATCACGCCTGGGCGTATATAATTGATGGCTCTCGGCCTGCCTGTGTGTCAGAGCGAATGGAACTTCGTGTGATACGAGAAAAATATTAGACGAGAATGAAGGAAGAAAAAAAGAAAGAACAATAATAACAAATTCGCACCAAGGGCAAGGGTCGGCGAGAGCGGACCGGCGAGATCACAATTAATTATCCGTATCTATATATTTATAATAATCATAGAGCGTGGAGCAGGCTTTCATATATAAGTGTGCGTGTGGATGTTTCATGAGCGCGAATGACGATTAATTAATTTGTTTCTAAGCTGCAGCTTATAGCTGGTGTTTTTTTTTTCCGTGTATCCCAGTATGATGCGCCCAATGAGATCGCAGAGACGGAACATATTTCTTCTTTATATTAAATCGGTCCTTTTCATCCGGTGATCTTCCGGTATTTCGTGAAAAATTCGAGCGAGAAGAAATACAAAAAGGAAGAAACAAAAATATCTCTCTCTATATATGTCTATATATATAGAGAGAGAGAGAGAGAGAGAAAGGAAGAGAGATGGAGGAAGCAGCTTATAAATCGTGCGTGTTGGTCGTTTATTTTTCAATCTCTTTTTCTCTTCTTGTGTGCAGTAGTTAGTAACCGTTGTTTTTGTTCTGTGGAATCAATGATATATTTTTTTCCCCTTCTTTTCGCTTCTTTCTTAACGTCCGCAATAGCTGGAAAGCTCTTCGATTGAGCATGGCTTTACGCAACACTCGTCGTGAACTCCGCGTGTCTCGCGTCGAAATCTCGCGCCACCGAAACGTCCCATCATTGCATTTGCGCTCGCCCTCGTTCTCAGGGGATAGTCGTAGACGTATGGATACTCATCCATCTCCGATTCTGCCAAGGGAAGAGAGAGCGAAAGAGAATCTTGAGAAAGGAAAAACGAGAAAAAGCGCGAATGAGAAAGGAGAACTTTTCGCGTCGAATGTTCATTCTTGATTTTCGTTAGCTCCTGTGTATCCACATGTCTTTTTACATCGATCGAGAACCTCACGAACTTCGAGATAACAATTTTGATAAAAATCCGATCGGATCGTTGTTTAGTTCTCGCGTCAGTCATGTTAATTACGTACAATTCATAATTTTGAAATATTTATTTTGGAATTGTAATCGGCGACGTAAATATATCCCGATATATATAAATTTTTTATCGAAAAATAATTTGCTTATTAGTCATTGAATCTGTCATATTGAAGATAATTTAACGAAAAGAAAGGGGCCAATGAAGCTCATTAAATACTGACCTTGGCCGCTTTTCTTGAACATCGAGTTGTACACGCCATTGCATACAAGCTGTAGGGCGTTGGATAGATGCTTGCCGCAATATTTGTGCTTTGAGCTGCTCTGCTGGTATATGTCGGACTGTGCTTGTGATAATTGTAATACGACGAACGCCACGGCGAGCACCAGAATCACGACAACGTTCGACCGATACGTGGACATCTGCAACGATAAAAGAACAAACGTGTACATACATAAACGGTAATTATAAATTACAGCTAAGACAATGAATTGGGGCAAAAAGACGTGGATCAAAGATGTACGGTCCAAGTTAAAAAAAAAAAAAACCAGTAAATCGTGATTTTTCGTGTATATGTGCATATCGAAGTGTACTCATCTAATATATGAGATAGCAAAATTTCGAGTTATTTGATGAGGACAATGAAAAATAATAATTCATGCCCAAAAGTTGAAATATTTTGGGGGCCGGCAGACTGGTCCGTACATTCATTGGTTCGTTTGCATGGAGAATTCATCTCAATGATTTTTTCAATGTAAAATAAAACCATATTCGAGATTTTTTTATTTTTGGGTGTAAGTAAGCCCGAGATTAATCCACGTAAGACTTTAACTCGACGTCCCATACATCCTTAAGATATTGCACGTGCATTATTGTCCCGTGCAACATAATCATCGTGAATTTTTGTTCTGAGATCATAAGTTAATATTGCGTTTAAAAGCGAGGGTCACGCTTTGAATATACCGCGACAAATGCGATCTTCCCCAATGCATTTATCGATATAATTGCGATGATCGTGCTACTTTGTTTTCTTCCCCGATGGGGCTGTACGAAGCAACGTGTTTATTATTGACTTTCGCATTGCCCAGAGACAACCAGACATGCAAATTCGCGTTGTGAGAGAGCTTCGATAACGAGACGTGTCTGCATATATCATCTTATCTCTCTCTCTCTCTCTCTCTCTCTCTCTCTCTCTCTCTATCTATCTTTTTTCATTGTTACAATTATTATTGTGACATAAGAAATTATCGTTTGATTCGTCGATTAATACGTGCGATTGTAATATGTCAATCACTCATTAGTTTCCTACCTCCGCCCTCAGTAATAATACATTAGCCACGTACAATAATGTCCCAAAGCAATGTCCGATATCGGATCTTTATCATCTATATATGTATATCGCATTTATATATATCGCGTAATTCATTGTTAAAATTCAATTTCCTAAATGGGGTGACTCTATCGGTTTCGGAAAAGTTTGTTTTACCAAAACAGTCCAGCGAGGATATTCAATGAGAAAATTAAAAAAAAGGAACAACAACAACAATAACAAGATGGATGATCCAGTAGCCCAAAATCCGTTGGATTAATTGACTGCTAATTAATACTAGATACTTTATCTTCGTTCGAAATACATATATATTCACGAAATACCCGTGGGAAATCAGCAGCTGATGCAAGAAATTTCGTTCGAGCTGTACCGCGAGTTCGAGCGATTTTCAAATGAGAAACGAGTATACAATATATATAATATATGTATATATAAATACATGTACATATTTATTGCGGTGTAATCGGAATGAGAAGAAATAAAATTTAAAAAATGGAATCAGAGGACGATTCAACGTGCGAGAAAAACGTTAAATCTCCCTCTCACTCTCTCGCCCTTTCTCTCTCTCTCCATCATTCACTGTCAGGATACGAGGTTGATGGAAAACTTTAAAACGCGCCTTCATTTTCATTATCGTAGCTTTATTGAATAGATTGAGAGCGCCTCGGGGTCCGTGGTTGAACGCCGTTTGGCGCCTCTTTTAACGCTCGATGCATTCACTCTCACACCTTCCCCCCTGCTTTGCCGCAGCCGCGATCATCGTCGCGTCAGCCTGTTCTTCTGCCACGAGGGAGATGTCTTCGGGAGTTGTTCGTTTCTATTTTTAGATATCTTTCGTTTAAATATAAATCATCAGCTAACGTATATTTCTTCCATTGTGTTAACGTGACTTTAAACGAGTGACGCCGCGCCGGGGGGATTGGCAAAGACGTTTTTTTTTTGTTTTTATATTTTTCGTTAATCATCTTCCCGATGAAGAAATCACCGGTGAACGAAGACGTCAGGAGAACAATGAAGTGAGAAGAATAAGTTGCCGACGTTTTCGTGGAAAACTTTTGAACTTTTCGGTGACCTCATTTTTTTATTCATATTTTTTTTAAATGCTGGATGGGGCGCTCAACCGCTTCTGATTTCATATTTTAACGTGAGTATACTTGAATTAGATCGGATTCCTTCTAATTCTCGTTCCACCCCATATTGTTCGAGAACTTCCGGTCGACCTAAGATTAAAGAATTTTTCACGCGTCTTATTGTCGCTTAGATATACGCGTGACATGTGTCCTTTCTCTCTCTCTCTCTCTCTCTCTCTCTCTCTCTCTCTTTCTCTCTCGTTTCTCTAATATGAGACACATGTTGCGAGGCATTGTTTTGAAAACGAGATACGTAATAGCTCGAAAGAAGATTGATGATTCTCAAATACGTATAGTTCAATGTAACGAGTTTACTTATTATCCTATAACCGACAAACATTGTAAACGAGTGGTGGTACATGCAGCCTTCATTGATGAAAAAAAGACTTTTATCCAAGGTACAAACATGATAAAGATAGGTTGTAGTCTAACGCACTCGCGGTATTCTACAAAGCCGAATATTCTTCAGATAGTCAAAGTTTGGGAAGCTGTGCGATCATTGCATCCAAGCACGATGTACTGCAGAAAACGAAATTTCAAAACAAAATTTAATAAAATTTAACGAAATTTAATAAATTCAAGATTTAATATAATGTTTAATACAATTTGCCATTAAGCTGTGAAAAAACCCTGAGTTTTCAAATATATATGCCAAGAGGAATGCGGAAGCACCTTAATGCTTGCAAAATCATTTGTAGAAGTTTAATGGACCGTTATCAGAGCATAAACATATGCCCTGACTAAGAATGACTATAAGTTTAGCGCTATCAATGGATTCTCGGTAATATTTGTTGATAAAATTTCCAGAAATATATTGTGGACAACGGAGTAAAACGTGAATGCGGTTATATTCATGTATATTTTTATAAAAAAAAAAAAAACAAAAGATCACATCAGAGGTCTGGTCGATGTATCGTGCAAATGAGGCTTCGTGTGTGTGTGTGTGTGTGTGTGTGTGTGTGTGTGTGTGTGTGTGTGTGCGTGCGTGCGTGCATGTGTGGGATTTCCCGGTGACACCGCGGGCAGGACTGCGTCGATTTATTGAAAAGAAACAAACAGTTCAACGTCCCGCCGATCACTATCCCGAGACGCCACGCAGTTATCCGAGGAGTGACAGGGGCCGTGAGAGGGGGGGGGGGGGGCAAAAACATGTACAATTAGCGGTTGCAAGAGGGCGATACGGGACAATAAAAATAAATTATGACAACGAGAAGGAAGAGAAAAAAAACGAAAATTTGTGACCCTCCGAGGGTCTACCGACGTCTCATATGTATACCGCATAATATACCTATGTAATTCATCATTTGGACATTTTACGATCATCCAGATCACTGAACCTTTCTCCGTTGATGGCTTTACCGTTATTTCGCAATACCGACCGATTTGCAACACGCCTTTATTGCTCCTTTATTTATTAATTTTTTTATTTTAACATGCTTTTCACAGCACAAATATACTACAGTCGAATTTGGTTATAAGCAATCCTTCGGGGCTGTAGGGGAAAAAAAAAACGCCGAAGAGTCGTAAAATCTGGCTCCCCCACTACAGCGCATCAATGTAGCGTTCTTAATGTGTGTGAGTGAGTCGGTGAAATGCGCAATGCTGCTGGTTATAAGCAATTGGCTTGTGGTGGGGGACCGCGCTGAGCGGACTCGAAAAAAAATCGGAGGGGAAATTGCTTATAACCAGATTGCTTATAACCAAATTCTACTGTACTCTGATGCACGAGACTACAGTGTTTTTCGATGCACGCACATACTCAACGTCCGTATTTATATTTCAGGGTGATCAACTCGTACGATATACACGAAAGTTCGCGTGACTTTTAACCTCACGTGTGCACACTGTATATGCGTTACGTTTTTCCTCGTTTCTGCTTATTAATCTCCGGTTCATTGCTCATCGCGAGAATTAAAATTCCCCCGTTGTTACATTGAATCAACGATAGTAACCCACGGACCATAAATATTAAGATATCGCGATGACGTGTGTGAATCGACTCGAGAAAAACTTCATATTATAATTCGTCGTATACTCCGATCAATTTTACATACCATAAGAGTTCTTGAAGCCGATCTTGAATATCTGCGTTTACTCGCATCAATTTTTCAATCCCCGTTATATACCCGCGCGTGTGAGGATTTTGTTAACTCGCGTTTTCTTCTTTCAAATGACAAAAAAACATTCGAAAGAAAATTTATTTCTTTCGTTGAAATATGTTTTTTTGATTATTCTACGAGCTTCGCGATGACTCAAACCTATTCCCTATGCTATCGGATATAATATTTTTTTACGTCGACATTTATCGCAGGGAGCCAGGTATCGTAATGAAAAAAAATGTGTTCGCAACGAAGTTTGGGAATTGAGAGTACAATAAGAAATTAACGATATCGTCGATAGTTTGTAAAAATTCATGAACAACAATGCATATGATTGATTTACCGTTTTTTTTTTTTTCAACAAACAAACGAAACTTATCGTATTTTGAAATTTATAGTTATCGTATCTCTCGGCACATTCATTCGTAATAAATTATTCCCCCGACAAAACGATAAAACGTATTATCGAAATTAATTTTCGAAGGAATCCTGGAAAAAGATATAGGTCAAATATAATGAAATGAATGAGAATTAGTGCAATTACCGCTAGGAATTATTATTGTCATTATGCATAAATCGCTTGAGCAATTAAGTGCGTCTTTATAACGCTGACTTCGCGTCTCAAATTCGCAAACTCGTGCGTATGACAGTGCGTATCGTACACTCGTAGATGTATATTAGTAGGTACTATTATAGTTAATGCCACTGTATAGAATAATGAACGTTCGGGTTATCATTCCGGGTGGTCTCTCTGTCTCTCTCTCTCTCTCTCTCTCTCTCTCTCTCTCTCTCTCTCTCTCTCTCTCTCTCTCTCTCTCTCTCTCTCTCTCTCTCTCTCTACCTCTTTCTTTTTTCTCGTTGTGTATTATTAATACCCAAGGTATATAGAACGAGTCTCGGTGCAACGAGATACTCATCGAATTACTGAAACACGTACGAGCTTCGTGACAGTCTGAGAAGATGATGATGGTGATGATGATGATCGTGTATCTACCGAGTAAATAATCCATATGTACGTATATATATATATATATATATATATGCGTATGTGTGTGTATGTGTGTATGTGTGTGCATACATCTAGCAATGAGATCGTAAATAGAGAGACCACAAATAGTCAAGAGAGAAAGAATTGTCAAGGATCTTCGTACGGGTGTACGTCGCTGGACTGCACTTTAGTGACGCTGAAATTGCACACGAAGACATCACGTGGTGTCATACAAAACACGAGAATATAAAGTATATAATATAATAATATTACATATCCGTTCATGCGATCGGAATATCGAGATTCTTCGAGCAATTCCTGCATTTGCGAAAGCATATTTTGAAACTTTTGTGAAACAAACAAACAAAAAAATATTCCGATATCCGCAATATCATCAATTGGAATTTGATCGTGGCAATAAAAATGTAAAATCGAGGTTACCGTATGCAAATCGTTGCTCACTCTTGTTCGAGAATGATAAGATAAATAATACGGATAAGAGAGATCGTATATATATCTGGTTAATTGATTTGCGGTCCACGGATAAATGGCAACGGGCAATAGACTCACTCGCGGCAAAATCTTCAGGGTAACGAGTTTAACGAGCTCTCTATTTATAGAAGTAGATTGTACCGTGTGTCCGAGATATGCAAGTAGGGGAAGGTGGGGCAAAATCGGCCGGTGGGGCAAGACGAGCCACAAAAAAAAAATCGTTAATTGGTATTTTCATAAGTTAATTGAGGCGAGAACGACGAAACGGTATGTAACGTGGCTCCACTGAAAACGCCAAAAGTCCCGCGGAAGTTGGGGCAAAAACGGAAGCAAAAAAAAAAAAATTACATAAATACAAATTTAATGCGACGAATAAATATTTTTTAAATGCGGATTAAATTGAAAAAAGGACCAATGCGTCGAACTTGAGAAAAAGATGTTTACAAAAAATCTTTCTTCTTGGCATATTATTTTTTTTTTAATTTCCCAAAAAATATTTTTAATTCGAAAATCATGCTTAAAAAATTTTCTTCAATATTTTAAAGAAAAAGATTTTCGAAAAAAAAAGAGAACTCAAGCTTTCAATTTTACGTTGAGGTGCCCACTTTGCCCCGCTCTCCCCCTACCGAGAAATATACGGGGGCGCGATTGAGTTACTTCACTGCTAATTCCGTTAACGTAGCGGCGATTGCGTTGATCGATCGCCACGCGCTTCGGTAGTTCCGGTAACCAAGGGCAATCAGTAAAACAACCATACCATTTTGTCCTCGATTTTGTCGTACCCGCTAACGTGAAAATACCAATTAGCCAATGTTTTTTTCTGGTGGCCGGTTTTGTCCCACCTTCCCCTACAAATATGTATATTTATATATATATAGTATATATATATGATAAAAAGGGTCATTGTAATACCAATGTTCTAAATTTAGAAGAAAAAATTTAGTTTGCGTCTGCATATAACGAATACGAGAAGGAATACATGTATACGTATGGATGTATCAATTTATTATGCGGCAGGAAGAGAATGCGAGTTCCGGACAGTTATGATGATGAGACAGCATGGTTGCGCCTCCAGCGACAAGTTTACAGTGCACCATCCAATAACTTTGTACGATCCGATAAGATAAAAAAAAATTTCAACACAGCAGGGTTTTCGTCATTCTTTTCCCACGACACGCTTCTCTTAATTTAGTATACTTCCATTCGGAGTGAACATTTTTGCTTCAAGTGAAGCGAAAAAAGACCAAAAAATGCCTATAAAGATCCTGAATGATCTCTTGAATTCGAAGATACACATCGAATCCGTCGTTTTTTTTTTGCGCCTCCGGACTGTCTTTGAAACATCTTTAAGATATCCTAAATCTTTTCAAGAAGCCATCCCATATGGAAAAGAAGTATATTACAAGATATATACGAGATATATAAGAGATATCGAATTTATTGCCGCAAAGTATATTTTTATAACCCCGTAATATATCTAGTATATATCTGTTATATATCCTCCCGGATATATCGGGCAGATATATCCAAGATATATAAGAGATATAGAACTTATTGCCGCTATATATAGAGATATATTTTTTATATATTTGAAGTATACTTTTTTTTCATGGGGGATGCATCCAACGACTCTTTCAAATCTTTCGGATATTATTGAGATATACACGGAGAGAAAAGTTCTAGAAAAATTACCGTGCTTGCCACTGTAAAGTGGGGGCAAACGACATGTTATTTGGGACATTTTCGACGAAAAATGAAAAAAACTGACCGGCAGCACAGAAATTTTTCTCAAACAGCATGGTAAAAATTCATGTGCTGCCGGTCAATTTTTTTTTCATTTTTCGTCGAAAATGTCCCAAACATGTCGATTGCCCCCACTTTACAGTGGCAAGCACGGTAATTTTTCTAAGACTTTTCTCTCCGTGTATGCCTTCAATGCTTTTGCGATGCTTGCTGCGTGAATGGACAAAAAAAGAAAGAGACGATGAGAAGAGGGTTAGGAAAAACTCGATGTCAGCAGGATAGAAAATTTCATCGGAGTTCGATTTTCCAATATCCTTAACTCACAGCTTCGGTTTTTCATTTCCGATGGATTTCATCGAGAGTATATTATACCGCCGCTCTCAATCCACATCGAATGTCCGAGAGATTTTATTTTTTTCAGCCACAACAACATTGAGTAATAAATTGACGAATGATCTTTTGCAAATTACCGCCTCAAGATACTTCGGCATTGATACCGGAAAATCTTTAAAAACCCCGATAGCCATTTTTGCGCATAACGGGTAAATAAGAATATTCCTAATAAACGCTTGACGTTTCAGGGCAAAAGAGGCGAATCCGTAATTCTCTTCGTCGTTGAATGAAAAGCTTTTGGCGCTTGCCTTATTTTCCCGAAATATCATAATCTCCGCGGCACTCTCTCGCTCTCGGTCTACATTATTTCACCTTAACTCATTGGATCTTTAACTGTAAATCTAGGTCCCCCGTCCAACGGCTACCACGAGCGGCACGAAGGACCGTAATACCGCAATTCGAAGCGGGAAAATTATTGTCATACAGGCGAGAGCATTGGGTCGGCTTTGCGTGTTCACGAAGTGGGCGCATGGTGGACAACCCCACAAATTGGCCCGATAGAGAGAGGCCACAAGTACCCGCGTTCAACTCGATTGCACTCATTAATGAATCGCACCTATATGATTCTTGCACTTAGCCTGTGCTTCTATTATGGGAACGCACGATACGCGATTGTCGCTTGCCGCGTTTACGATCGAACGAACGATGCACGAAAAAAAAAAACACACCCACACATCAGGGAGATCAGAAATGATAAAGAAATTGTATTCTGATCCGTCAAAATCAATAATCATCTTGATAATATTGATAAATTAAGAACATAAACTTACTTAGTACTCTGAGATTGGACGCATTCACAAGAACAAGAGCGAGAATAACGTATTATGGTATGTATCACTTTGAAAAAAAAAAAATTATATCACAGTTGGAAAACTCGCTCTTTGTATTTTCTTTTTCTTCTTCTTCTTCTTCTTCGTACTCCCTTATTATTATTATTATATCCGTTGCCTTCTTTAATATTATACTTTATTATTTTATATTTTATTATCATATGATAATCCGGTCGACGCGTCGAATCGCGGGATCATGAGATACTTCGTAAATGTCGTACAAACAAGATCTTCGTGTACTTCTCAACGTCGCTTTTCGGCACTATAAGCCCTTCCCACTGTCTCGGATACATTTATACTCGTTCGACTCGTTTTACTTTCCGCACCAATTTTTCTTCTTCTTTTTTCTCTTTCCCGTCTTCCTCTTTTATTGTTTCTTTCTTCTTTTTTTCATCTATTATACGTCATCGATCGCGATATTAATCCTTGTTGCATCGAATTTTTCGTCTTTGATTTGCTTTCACGAAATTTCTTGTCGGCAATGTCAGATATCTTGTTGTAACCTGGATTCAATACAAACTATACTTCACTTTACTATAGGATTCTTCGTCGTATAAATTAATCGTCTTCAATTGATTTATAAAGGATTTTATGTGAGTGTGTGTGTTTTTTTTCGTCTCTGATTGTCACAAGATAAAACGAGAAAGAAGAAATAAAGAAAACATAAATGACGGACACGCACAAACTGAGTTATATGAGGAGGACGGACCGCGAGGTGGCTGGACTCTCCGCTCGGTTGGAATATGAGAGGAGCCGGAGAAGACACCGGACCGCTCGAGAGGGAGGCCACGACAGTATGCAACGACTGAGGATAAAAGCCCCTGAATGCACCGAGAGTGTCTGCCTCGAGATATCGAGGTTCCACCATCGTCTCGCGCTCTTCGCCACCACTTTCGCTCTCTCGGTCTCGTTACAAAGCTCTAGGGGCACGAACGATTGGAGTACAGGCATATTGGAGTTCATATACAAGTACATGCGATAATGGAAGTTACGCTAGCTCTTTACACGCATATATAAAGTATACACCAGTACAAGTATGGTACAAGTCTTCCGCTTCTGCTGTAACTCCCGGTCCATACATGCGATTTGTACTTGGCCGACGATGAATGCACTCGACAGTTCGCGAGAAGCAGATACGGGTGCGCGAGTAAGCGAACTCTTCAATGCAATTGTCAATGATTCAGAAGAATAGATCGATCGTAAAATAAAGCATACCTCGGGATCAAGGTATCGCTTTTCTTGAATAATCAATTAAGTTACCCAATATCGGTCAATAATTAACCGGAAATTGCGAAAAATAATCTTTTTTTTTTTTAATGAACAATTTAAGAGCGTATAGGAGTGGTAAACGGCCGAACACTAATCTATCGACATGTGATCGGTATAAAAGAAACGATATATACCACGGTCTCCAGCAAACCCATAAACCCATAAACACTTTTTTTTTAATTTTTTCTTTGATGCGGAGAAATGAATTTTTTGTAAATTATCGTCTTTGGACACAATCGTCGTAATGACGTGACGCCGACACTTTCTATGATTGCTGGGTAGTACTTGGCCAGGATATACCTCGTATAACTGTGCAAGCAAACTGACCTCAAAATGCGACATGAAAGAATTTCCTCAGCTATTAAGCATTGTCTAGCGCCTTTCGAAGAAGTCTAGACAGACAAAACTGGCCCGTAACTATAGACTCAATTTAGGAGTGCACAGGGAAATTTCCACACACGGGCCGATGCACCGAGAGTGAGTGAGAAAGCGAAAGAAAGACTCTCAGTCTCTCTCTCTCTCTCTCTCTCTCTCGCTCTCTCTCTCGGAGCGCCGATGACTCCGAGACTTATTCTCCCGTCGTTAACTCGTACATTACGCCTCGTTAAAGGAGTCCTTGTAGCAGAGACTGATCAATTGATCGATTATTTTAGCAATAACGTCGTTAGAGAAAGCCATAAAATCTGATAATACATGTAAAAATTATTATCGAAATGTATGATTGACCTTGAATATAAAGATAGCACTTGGATTACCATTTTTTGTTTGTTAAGAATTTCGTTTTCTTCGCCGTATATTCGACTGATCCGGAGAATCATTTCACATTGACTAACCTCATTATTGTTAGAAATTTTGTAACGAACATATCATATATATTTTTATGACTTAATGACTTTGATTCTTGTAATAATTTTATCCGGTTCCGAGAAAATATGGACGCAAATAAACTCAGATATTGACATTCAAAATTGTTACGAATACTGCTGTGTACTTGCAGCAGAGCAGAGGAATTATCTGTTTAACTATATAATTGGTTGCTACACTGAGTTGTACTGATTGTTAATTCAATATTTCTTTGCCATTAAATGAAATTATTAACGAGTCAACATTACGACTTAAAAATTCTAAAATTTAATAAATCTCTAAAAATTAATAAATCTGGAACTGTGTATTAAAAAAAAAAGTCTCCAAGGATTAAAATATTTCGTATTTCACAAATTTCTCTGATCATGGCACCCAAAATACGTAAAGGATATGCGGGCTCTGGCGTTTTTGCTGCATCCCAACCGATACAATCTCTTTCTCTTTCCCAAACCTACGAAGCGTCTCCCCCTCGCCTCCATCAGTGCCATAAATTTCAACGTACAAAGTTTCACTTCCCGTCAGGAGAATTTAAAAACAAAATTTAAAAAAAGTACTAACGATCTCTCTCTCTCTCATCGTACCCACAAGGGGCTCTCACGTGATCGAGAAATATTTGAACGGGGTGGACGCAAATTTTCTCGTTTCACGCACGCTTTCTTGCACGACATATATATATATATATATATATATGCACACGAGTTTTACCACTACGAAAATCGGAGCTTACATAAACAAGTATTGCGCGAATAAATGCAAAGCAGGTGGTAATAAATGTCACTTTCTCGTCTCGCAATTTATCCCAGGAGCTTAATTAACAACAACACTGCCCGCAGAGCAACGTGATCTTTTTGTGATAGTACAATATTGCGATGCTTGAAACCCTCGCTATTATGCAACTAAACTGCATGGAAAAAACGGTATGGAAGAGATCTATATAGTGATTGTTCCTTTGAAAATAATAATTTACTTCCGGCTATGCTATTATGCTATTCATTATACTGCGCAATATAGTGAAAAGTATCAAGCGCGTTGTTGTTTTTTACTATATATGCATAGCAGTTCTTACTATGCGCTTCATACTCTTTAGTACGCATTTGGAACTTTTTAACGTAATGAATACAAGAGCATAGCTGGAAGCCCATTGTTATTTTTATAGGAATAATCACTATAACATCTTCCATACCGTTTTCTCCGCATACTTGCGTGGCGGGATGGAATGATTAATTTGAAAAATAAAATCCCCGGCATAAAAAACCCTCTCAATGGTTCATGAAATATATGAAAGCTCGCGATAAATAGGGAAAAAAAGTTGGATGAATTTAGATACATATACTGCATATATTGAGACATCAACAATAAGAGTTGTCCTAGTTTTCTTGTTATACTAACGGGATCGATGATGCGCCTTTGATGGGAACGATCAACTATTATTATTATTGATGTTATTGTTATTATTATTAAAATGATTTAAGAGGACAGTAAGAGCCATACGCATATATGGACATACACGATATGGGTATATATGTCGGTCTCATCGGCTTTAGAAAGTCACGTCATACTCATAAAGTGTCGGCTATATATAGACGAATAAGATGTACTATCTGAGGAAAGCTAGTTCAACCTATGCTTGCACTCATAGAGTGCTTGGATATAAAATCATGTATATGCGTATATGCCAACAGAACGAGCGCTGTACCGCGTAGTCGTCGAGCACGGATGCGGGCAACAGTACTACGTCTGGCATATCGCGCAAGATCGCGAAGACTCGGCGAACAACGCAGACGATCAAAGATAAAACTTCAAAGGCCCCAAGATCGAAAACCGCGGAATCATCGTGAATGCGTTGCGAAAAAAAAAGAAAATTTCACGAAAGGATATTTATCAATAATTTAATGTACAATCGATCGAAGGAGTAACGAAGAAGCGAGGAATACTGAAGAAAACAGATACCACTATACTCTTTTTTACGCTTCTCTGTGTGTATAAGGTTATATGCACCTGCCCGTAAAGCATTATATATCACTGAGTGGAATTACGGCTAAGTACCCAATGGAGAGCCGAAATCACATACAATTCGCATATATAAGATGTCATACATCAGATGTATATCAAAGATGCTGAATATTCGCGTTTGAGACTATAACAAAAACGATTGGACGCCATTACGACGTTTCTGCGATGTCTTTTTTACGAACCGGTTCCGCGTCTGAATATTTAGACAACCAAAAGTGGATTATTCGTCCTGCGAGAGATAGTGTCGCGTTTTCGTACTGGATGAGATTATTTTCCCTGCTTTTGGGCTGCCGATTACATTCAAATCGAATGTGTTATATCTCCATTTCTAAGTCAAGGAAAATAAAAAGCAACGTATCTTCCTAATGCACGTATTATCCATTGAAAGTTACAAAGAAGAATAATATCTAAAATAAACTGGTATTAATGTAACTCCCGGTTGTCTTATCGATGTTCCGTAAATGTTTGGAGCCCCGACGGTGCATTGGCCGATGAATCCATGACGCCTTCATGTATATCCATGAAAACAATTGTGATAACGCGACGACAGACATTACCGAAAGCTTTGTCAAGCGCTCATTTCCACACGCTCTGCATTCTATTTTTCCTCCGATAGAGCTACAGTTTTGTATGAATATACAAAGATCGGTATGTAGCGCGAAGCATAAGAATCTTTACACGAACTCAAAGTCCTGAAGAGCGCAAAGTCTGTTGGTACATCGTATCGTTCGGGCAATTATATTAGACTGTATGAATACACAATCAATATATGTGCTGTATACCGGTTTCATAGGATATGTAAGAAATTCATGTAAAGATTAATCTCGATTACGACGGAAAGACGATTGATAGATTAATTTGTTTTTCCGGCGTTGTGGCTAAATAACGCGGGTCAAATTATCCCAGAGAGCCCTGACACCATGTGCGAGAGAATTTACGCTAGGACGTTTATTGTTTTCTTTTTTTTCAACCATCTGGGTTCGAAACATGATCATTCGATACTTAATAACGCAGTCATGGACGGATATATATATAGAAACGGACGATATTGTGTAAAAATCAATTGAAGAGAATTGTATGATTCACGGACAAGAATTATTATTATCCCAAGTACACGTGTAGTCGTATAGCGATATAAATTGTCGGAATGAAACAAACAAGGCTCCTCGAGCGTATTTCATTAAGAAATTAAGGGTTACCGCGTGTAAAATTGTGTATCTATAGCGTGGCTCTTGTCAGGCTAAAATGATGTATGAGGCTGAGTGTCGACACGATTAGTCACAGGAAGCCAAAAGGGTTTTAGTATATGAATTTTCGTTGACACGTGTGTATATATTTACATTGAAATGGACGTTATATCGACGCTTCCGACAGCCCTGCTATCAAAGGTGTTTCATGCGACTGTTAAACAACACTCGAAATTTCGCGAGCGACCGGGTGATTTATACACCGGTGAATGACCGGTTAAGGGAATTACGAAATATTGAGGTAACTGCTCCGGAGAATGACCTTTTATAAAGAATATTTTGAAAAATTTTCCACCTAGGGTGACTGAACCAGTGAATGAACACCTACCAGTGAATGCTTAGTATTTTAATTAAACAGCAGAGATATGATTCTATTATTGTGAAGAATTTTTTATTCATAATGAAGTGAAAATTCTGAGAAAACATCTAGTAGTGATATTATTTGACGCTGTGAAAGATTTGCGATGCTATGGATTTTTTTTTCGTACTTGGGGCGCATATTCATAAGAGACAGCTATGTTGTTATAACCATCTGACTGTGCATCGAATACCAGAATATTCCATATCACCTCGATAAATCTTTTTAAAAGATATGCAATAATTTTTTCAACGTTATACATTGCTAAGCTTCAATTATATTAATGAATTTTTGGTCAAAAACCCAATATTGTTTGCGATATATGGCCGTTTATTCACTGGTCCAGCTTTTTAACCTATTTCCAGTGATTGAACGAGCGTTGAAAAGGCTTTTCATAACCTCAAAACGCACGAGTATGCGTACGCATCTCTGGTTCCATTGTACGTTCATTCACTGGAAAGATAAGAGTTCATTCATTGGAATTTTTGTTCATTCACTGGGAAATTGGTAATTTCGTTCATTATAATTTTTTTTTACAAAATCCTTGCGAACAGGGCACTTCGAATATTTTTTTTTTATATTCTGTGAACATTGTTCTATAAGATCTAATTAGCTCATAAAGAAATTCGTAATAAGTTAAATTATACGGCTTTATCGAAATAGAAAAAAGGCTTATGCGTTCATTCACTGGTTCAGTCACCCTATTCATTGCAACGAAATCCGAAAGTGCATGTGTGAAATTTCAAGAAGATTTACCGTACCTATAATTTTCAATAATTTCTATTGAAATCGGCACTATTTATGTGTATATCGTCTGTATCGAAAGTACATTAACGTCGTATCACAGGGTGCAAACGTCTTTTAGAATATTATTTAAAAACAAAAAAACTACAGAGCATTGGATCAATATTACTCGGTTTGTTCAGTAAAAATCCAAGAATTATTCAACGTTTAGTTTTTGATATGTCGTGAGTGAAAGAGGAATGGATTTTTAAGTGTGAATGTCGCAAGTGGAACATAAGCTCTTGGCCCAACCTCTGGTAAACGATATCTCAAACACATGCCTGGCAGTTGCATAATTCTCGTAAGGACAAAGTTAAAAAAAAAAAACATTAAAGCAAATTGAACTCGAAAGGTCAATTCTATGGCAGATTCCACCAGGCTCTGGTAACGTAAGAAAATAGATGAAATTTTCATAAGACATTTATTGACATTGAAAATTACCATTATCGTTTTTTTAAGGAACACTTCATTTTTAACAATTTTTCGCAGCAATATTTACCAAGATACAGATGATGTAAAATTACAACATTCATATGAAAAATACGAGGAATAATCACAAAGTTTAAGATTCGATCGCTGGTTAAATCGTATAGATGCAATGGAATAGTGAAAATTAAATATAATACGAGCTTTTTTTCAGATTATGCAGTTCAACGAAGTTTACTCCTGTAACTACTATTGATATGCGGCTAGAACTTACTTTCTTCAATAATTAATTTTTTTTTTAATCAATGTAATGATTCACTGATGGCGATATATTTGTATTGCTCGCGGATAAGATGATGAAATAAGAATATTTTGATGAGAATATAATGAATAATCCTCGTCCTGAACTCTCAGCTCTATGTAGACGTTCTCGATATACTAATATACTTCGAGAGCTATACTCTCTAATATAAAATAAGTATCTCTCTAATATACAAATAAGTCTCTCTCTCTCTCTCTCTCTCTCTCTCTCTCTCTCTCTCTCTCTCTCTCTCTATTTTTTTCTCCTTGTCATTTAAAAAAAAATAGCAATAAATTAGACACTGTCTCAGAAGGGTTTAAGTTTTCACTTTTATTCACGTGTTTAATTTACGTTAATTCTCTAAACTCACCGTGCTTTCACAATGACTCGATCGTAAAAATGTCAAATTGTTGTGAGCCAAGGGACAAACGAATATACGTATTAAATGCATGCAATCGTTATCTTCAATTAACGTTTTACTGTTATTCACGCAGAATAACAATACTCAAAATTACTCAAAATTACAAATTACATTATTACTCAAAATTGTTATACGAAGCGTCGAGATGCACGAGAAACTAGTATAAAATCGCGACAGTCGTTTCACTTACCTTTGATACTTTCGTAGAGGGTTGGTCACAGCAGGATGAATGAAGAACTTGTGCTGTTCGAAAAGCCTTACCGGTGCCTTATAAAGAGCTCTGGATAGCCAAGTTATGCTGAGCAGCTAAGACGTGCTCATTAAACACGTTACACAGGTGCATGTCAGGTTCGTTAATGGCTTGGGGCTAATATGTCCGCCGAGACATTCGACAGAGGGTAGTCAGCCAACCATGCGACAACGTCGTGTAAAGCCCCAATATATATACACATTAATTTTGATATGTATATAAAATCGTGACGTCACGAAAAAGCTTCTCTGAATACTTGAATGAACCACTGCCGGCTTCATCGACCCTCCCACGCCTTGCTTTGCGAAGCTTTGTTTTCGAAATCGTGTCATTCGTGTGGAATCGGAAAATCCCCGATATAACACACGTACACAGGATGGTGACTCGGGTCTAAAAGAAGGGATGAAAGAAAGAAGAAAACATCGCGAAGGGTCTTTTTTTAGTTTCTCCCGTTATCGCATCGATTAAAAATAACAAATGCATGTCAGGCATTCCACTACAACGCGATTTATGTTGGACCCTTTATATGTGGCGTTTTAATTATTTTTTTTTTCTTCTTAATGGGTAGAACAATTTACAGAGTAAATTTATTTTTTACCAGATCGTCGCAGATATTGTATATGCATGAAGGTTGAAAAATCAAATAATGGCATCGAGTGTCATACAATTTGAATTAAATATACACAGTTTGTTTGACAAGAGTATGTACGGCTACATTTTTTCCTAGAAACCGTTACGGGGTATAGATTTAAATTCGAGCAGGTAGCGGAACTCGCTTTTCTCGAAATGCTTTATGTACAAGAAAGCATAAGTTGTCGTCCAACCGTGTGGTCAATACATGCTTTTGATATTTGAAACAAAAAAATGTTCAATTAATTTTTCTCGACCTCCTGACTAGGTACATTCTGTTTGTCAAGAGTGTTTACGGCTATATTTTTTTCTGGAAACCGTTACGGGGTAGATTTGCATGCGAGCAGGTAGAAATAATAAAACATCACGTTTTGTATCAAATAGTGTGTATGTATTTTTTTCAATGCTTTCTTTCAAATAGTTTTTGAGCTTCGCCGTACATGCTCTTGTCAAAATGACTGTAAAAGTGCGTCTCGTATTTTACGCCAATACGTTTTTGTGTTTCATGGCATTCATTGGCTAAAATAACAATTCTAATAGCAGATTTAAAAGAAAATCACTCAGCCATCGTGGTAGTGATCATTTAAGAGAAAATTATTGTAAGAAGGCTTTACGAAATTATATTGCTAGCATCAAATTATTCGTTATTTTTATTTACAAAAAAAAAATTCTTATTGGTAAATTTTCGTAAATTATATTATTCGCAGTCGATGACAAATAATGGGGATTAAAGTAACAACTTGGGGGGGGGGGGGGGGGCAAATACAGATGACAGGCAGATTAGACAACTTTTGCCATGAGCATAAACAAAATTTGGCCACAAAATTCGTGGTCAGGATGGAATACGATTGTATATTTTATATCACGAGATGCGGCAGCGTCTTGACGTTGGGTAATTAATTTTTTTTTAAGTTATAATACGGCCGCCGCAGTCTACTGTACGATAATTTAGCTGAAATATCGTTGAATTTGATAATTATATATACAGGGTTATTTTGAAAAATGTGGGAGATCGGGGGAGTTCCAGCAGCGCCATCTTTCTTAAACCAATCGATGTTTAGGGATGCTTCTTTCAGGGTTCCTTCCCTATTTAAATATCCATGGGGAAACACGAATAAAAATTAATTGGATGCACTATACGAAAACAAAGAATGTTATCATGTTGTGTACCATATTTGAAACGCTCGATACTGTTTTTAAAAGCGGCCCTTCCCACGTGCTAATAATGTCACGTGTTCAGAAGGCGAAGGTTAATGACTTTCTTTTTTTTTCGCTCGTGCAATAAGTATATATATAATGTTTTCACATACTGTTTGCTGAATCTTCGTAGCAGCCGGGATTGATTTTTACGTTGCCAGATTAATTCATCGCATAGGATCGAACTTTCAATGAATTTTATTGGCGAATATGAAAATTTACAATATATACCCTGCGATAATCTCATCCGCAGAATCTACAAAAAAATTTCTATTGACTTGACAGCAAAATTTAACAAAGCTTAGCCTCGACGTACAGAGCACTTTGAGCAGCGATCTAATCGTAAAAAAAATCATTCCGCTTTCGTGAGCAGCCGAAAATTTTCAAGCCAATGGTGATTAAAACGCAGTGGAGGGTGAAAAAAAATGTTTCGCTCTTTCGATCATTCATATCGAAATATAAAAGTAATTAAATTTCGAACGATCATAACTTAGCTCTTGTTTGACTAGCTAAAGTTCAATTGCGGAGTTTTGAAAACGCCACGTGCTCGACTTATAAAATGGAATTTGCTATATTCGAAAACCCTCAATTTTATACTCGCAAGAGCGCCATCGACATAAGCCGAAAAATTATCAAAGAGGCGATATATCGTATGTATGCTGTAGCGTTCAATATTTTAGCTTAATTTTTATAGTCAAGAAAAAACCTGCGTTGGAATCGTTCATAGGTTTGTTCTCGATAAGTTTTTACGATCTAGCAACCAACAAACTGTGGCATTTCACCTTGAATAATAATTTTTTAATTTCGCTCCCATTATTGTACATGAGGTGAGGGGGCTCGTTGAGGTTCCACTGTAATACGCAACGTTGGAGTGGCGATAACGGAAATTTTTTTAATTCATGATACATTTATAGTGCGTTAATTTTCAACGCACATTTTTTTCACTTTTGCTCGACACGTTGTATTTAGAACAAAGAAAAATTATTTATAAGCCCGTATAAATAAACTTGCGGGTATTTAATTCGACAAAATGTAAATTTCCATATCTCGAGAAAAATTTAAGCAATTCTGACTAAATTTGGCTTGCACTTTGAGATTAAACTACCTTAGTTACCTGAAAATCGCGTCAAAATTGCACCATAATTCAAGATTTTTCAGGATTTTAGATTCTTTTTTGCAAAAAAAAAGCGTGCTTTCTCTGACTTCCGTAAGTTTTCAACTATCGAGTTAAAATTAAGAACTCAGAAAGACAGATAAGTAAGGTATAAATGCACATAATGCATATGCAGTGTACAAGCTTTGATCTCTCTCGTACATATGGCACGTACGGCTACCTCAATCCCCATGTCATCGGTAAGAACTATTGTCACGAATTGTAAAAAAAAAAAAAAACGTCTTAATATATGAAATTACATGTCTCGTCGATAAATCAATTCTCTCGGCGTTTGAAATTACAGTTCGGAGAAGTCTTAAGAGACTTCTTCGGAGGATAAACGAATTGAAGCTACAGAGGGAGAGGTGTGGTATAGACGAGTGAGCCCACGCGAATTATCTGCAAACGCGAAATTGAAGGAACGAGGTCACAATTGGGAGAACAAGAGTTCTAACATCTTCTCTATACTCCACTGCAGAATTTAACGTTACGATAACGATGAAAAAAGAAAAAAAAAAACAAAAAACAAAAATCTTATATAATGTGCATATGATTTTTTGGTATTTTCTCGATAACAATAACAAGAACGCAAGAAAATTCGATGATTTTCTCGTGAATTTTACTTCCGGATTCATGATTAAGTGGATGAAAAATTTCGTGGCTAGCGTGTCGGGTTATACAAGTGTAATCGTTCATCGTCGTAAGCTAGTGGTGTCATCGAAAGTATATACTTGAATAATTTGCTTTTAATCGTGCGAATGAACACCAGTATTTGCCATATCAATTCTGAGCGAAGAAAATAAGGTCATAAAACTAATTATTCGAAATATAAAGAACGATTTTTTACGCCCTTTCAATTGCCAGCAGTCAATGTATAATGTAGCTCTAATTAGTCGTTGTCACACTGAAGACGAATCGTTTCTAGGAAAGCAATCATTATCACAAGCCTGGATATTATCAGATAAATAGATAAAGAGAGAAAGAGAGAGAGAGAGAGAGAGAGAGAGAGAGAGAAAGGATCTCTGAAACCGTTTATATACATTGCACAACTAACAATTATGTTATTGAAGCACACGCGATCGGGTGTGCGGTCATTAAATTGTTCTCTCTCTCTCTCTCTCTCTCTCTCTCTCTCTCTCTCTCTCTCTCTCTCTCTCTCTCTCTCTCTCTCTCTCTCTCTCTCTCTCTCTCTCTCTCTCTCTCTCTCTCTCTCTCTCTCTCTCTCTCTCTCTCTCTCTCTCTCTCTCTCTCTCTCTCTCTCTCTCTCTCTCTCTCTCTCTCTCTCTCTCTCCCTCGTGATACCAAACATAATTTATGACGCCATACGAACAATTGTACAACCAACTTTTCCCTCGTTGTAGAATCCTCATGTAAAATAATGAATCGCTTAAGCGATTCTTTATTCTACACTTTCCTTGACTATTATTTATATAGCAGGTATCACACGCGACATATCGAAGCGCAATTTTTTTCAACCCCTGCCGTAGCGCGTAAGCTAGAGACCAAAACAGATTTTTTTTTTTTTTTTATTGAGGCCCGGTTCCACAATCGTGTTTTAAACCTGGGTCAATTTTTTTTACCAAGTTTTAGCATAGAGTAACCAGAGTTTAAACTGTTAAAAGACGATTGTGGAACCGGGCCTGAGACATGCCCAATTATATGGGCTCTTCAATATGGGTGTTCACGCAAAACTTGATTTGATAAACGCCTACAATGCGACTTTAACGGGATTTTTCTAATAAATTTTCGTGAATTTTTCGTCCCGAAACAGTAAGACCTATTAAAAAGTCATTTTGCGTATACGTATTTATTGATATTTTTTATGTTTATACAAATTTTCGTAAGACATTTCGTTGAGTCGTACTCGCTTGGTGCGCTGGACCACAAGAGGCAGGCATTTCATCGGTACCCACAATTGCGCCCGTTTGACCGATCAGAAACAAAAAATCTAGGTATATTTTGGCTTGCCAGATGATCATTTGTAGCCCGTGGCTCTATCGCATTGGAAGAATTACAAAATCACAAAATGGCGCCACTATTATAACGAATTTCTTTTAGTTGGCAACTTTTAAAATTCGTTATCGTGGAATCATTTCGTGATTTTATGATTTTTTCTATGCAATCGAGCTACCGGCTATCAAAAGGGTCATTTGGCAAACCAAAATATACCTGGGATTTTTTGTTTCAGATCGGTCAAACGGGCGCAATCGTGGCGACCAATGAAATGCCTTCCTCTTGCGGTCGCCGAGCGCGCCAAGCGAGTAAGACTGAACGAAATGTCTCATAAAAAATTTCACAAGTACAATAAATATCAGTAAATATGCATGAAAAATAACTTTTCAATAGGCCATACGGTTTCGGTACGAAAAATTCATGAACATTTATTTTGAAAAAACCCGATAAAACGGATCTCCTTAACGAATTGTAGAAAATTAAAAAAGGTTCAAAGGCTGATGTACCTTTACGACTTAATATAATCAATTTATCATAAACCTTGCTATGTACAGATGAACATTTACATATGTGTTAAATGACGCGAGTTAAAATTCAAAGTATGATATATCTCGCGAAGTGCGTCATAAATAATACTTTATCGATAGTTGAAATCAACAAGGAAGTATCCAGGGATGTTTGTTACTTCTAATAGTATCCTTTCAAGAAAAAAAACCGAACGATACGACAAATACAACGTGTGAAAAAGTGATCAAACTGTCGATGTGGATTTTTCCTGCTCGTATTGCGCGATGCATTGGCCAAGTGACTTAGAAATCATGAAAATATGCGGACCGCGTTAAGGCATAATTTATAAGCAATAAAAAAGATAGAAAGAGAATAAGAAGGATTGAGCGAGTGGAAGAGAAACAGGAATGTCGTACGATGGAACAATAAGTTTAAAAAAAAAAAAATTTTAAACGTAATTAATGAACGCGAGAGAAAATAATTGATCATGAATTTTAAAAAAAGTTAAAATTAAACCAGGATATCTCGATTCAAGACAATGAGAAACATGCAATCCAGATCTCTGGCCTCAAATCTCGAACCAACGTTTTTTTTTAAGGTATATTAATTTTTCAGCAACAAATTATGATCTTGTCGCACGTAGAATCGATAAACCGTATATGACAGTCAACCCCAAGCCAGTTTGCGAGACGGCAAACTTTTTCCCTCTCTCTCTCTCTCTCTCTCTTTCTCTCTTTCTTTCCATCTCCCTTATACTCACTTGCCTCATTCCTATTTTTCTGGCAGCCCTCTTTCATTCCTCCCTTCCGCCCTAACTACACACGCTGCCTCTTCGGTAACGTCGCCGTTACCAGGAAACAGTACAAAAAACACGGCCTCCCTTATGTGTAATCGACTCATAGCGAACGTAATGCCACCACCCATATACGATTTAACACGTAAAATTGAGTTGGTCCAAGTCTTTTTGTTTGCTTAAATTCAATACCACTCAAACAATTTGCGGCAATACAGCAGGAAAGCTGCTTGCAACTCACTCAGCCCAATCCTAACGGGCACTCTCGTATAATCGTTCGACTTTTTTTTTTCATTCGGGTGATAATTCTGGTGATCTGGTGAGTCCATGATAAGATTGGATAAACGTGAGTCGTGTCAAAGAAAAATAAAACGAAATTGTCATTCGTGCTCTAAAAAAAAAAAAAGAATCAAAGAATCAAGTTTTTTCGGCCATTTTTGAAAGAAAAATTATGCCTTAGGATTCGAGGCCTTTGAGGGTAAATTTTGGAATAACATGAGACGTATAATTGGGAGTAATTTATTGCTTTGAAAATTACGCAGAAAAGAAAACACAAACACACGCAAATTGAACGATATTGAAAATGCCTCTTTCGTGTACGATATATATTGTCGACAATTATGTCTTAACGTATCTCATTGTTCATTGTATACGGGGAATTCTTTGATGTTTCCTCCAGGTCCGTAGTTGCACACGAGAATATAATGATATTTATTATCTGGTGAATACACAATAAAGCCGCATCCTACGTGAGTTGTCTCTGCCCATACCAATTGGATGTAATGACCAATTTTCTTGAATTCTTCCCAACCAGAAAAACTATTGATACGCAAAAACAGACAGAATGCATTAAAAATCTCTCGATACATCGAAAATTGCGAGTTTGATGAAAATAATATTAGATTAAAATTGATTCAATATCTTTTTCGCATGTATACAATTAAAAATAAGTATTGCATATTGCATATTCCTTTCCCATAAATTACTAATATCTAGAAATCATCCCTCATGAGGAAATAAAAATTCAGTAAACTCGCTCTTGTTACTCACTAGAAATGCGTAATATGTCGGCTTGGGTTAATGTTCTCAACCTCATTGTACCAGCCCGTAACGGGTTCTAAGAAATTTATCCCCGATAAATCTGAATTGTAACCTGTACCGAGGTTCTGTCCGACACTCCATTTCTCTGCGAAAACAAAAAAAAAAGATTGCCTTTGTTTTTGTTGGCAGTTTCTACGAGACACGCACAATGCACTTTCCACGTAAGATATAAATCTGCCGTGAATATTTTGTTTCAAAAAGCTCACCTGTATCTCTGCATTTGTCGTGACTCTCCTTGCACTGATTGACCCAGGCTTGGGCGATTTCAGCAAGCTCAGGATCCCATTGCTACAACGTTGAAAAAAAAAAATCGAATACTTATTTTCCTTCCGATCTTCATGAGCTGACAACCGGAATAATTAAATTATTTTAAATTGCGCGTATTCACCAAAGGCTTAAGATTCGTCGCGGCTGGCTGGGGACCCGGGTTTCCACGTTTTTCTAATCCTTTTGCCACTTGATCTCTGTAGTCATTGTGAGCTTTGAGAATATCATCCTGCTGAGATTTTGTTAGTCCTGATGAATACACCGTGCCACAATTGGGACTCGGTACTTTGGGCTATAACGAAAGCATAAAATAATTTTTTTTTTACGTCGTTTGCTCAGGAACGATTGTTTTTCATGCATTCGTAAATGTTTTATCGAATATTTTTTTTTTTTTCGATGAAATTATTCGATTAAAGGTATGCACTTGCAGGAAAAGCAACGAGGAAAAAATCGTTATTGTGAATAACTTACGTTGTATTCGCAGAGAGAATGACGACCTTTGCCCTCGCAAGACCTCAAATTGCAGTATTGCGATTTTTGTGCGTTGGCGAAAATCACGAGAGTCGCCATCAAAGCGAGAATGTACAACGAGCTAGCCATTTTTTTTGCTGTTTCTACTCTTTTGTGAGAATAGATTATGAGAATAGACGGTTTCATGACGACTATTTATACCCAAAAATATCCCCGATTTTCGATATTGCGCTTTCCTCGTCGTTTCAATTTAATGCGTGTTTTTCGAATTTCTTTATGACAGAGAATTATTCGTTCTAGGCGATATTTTCATGATTGACATTGATAAATGAGGAATTTATTTCAGGCATATGAGGTTTTACCGTTAACACGAACCGGCTGAGAAAAGCGAGAAACCAAAAAATATCATATATCACCTTCGTTACAGAGCAGAATGCTTTGTGTTATCTTTAGGCATATCGTCAAAGTTTGCAGCGGGTAAAAAATTGCGCCGACATTAATTATTTTACACCCTAAACGGGAAAAACATACTACGTGATCAAAAAATAACAAAAATTATTGTACAGAAAATGGCGTGAAGACAGTTTTTTTTTATTGTAAATGCAACCACGAGATTAAATTTTCAATCTCTTTTAATAAAATTCTTTGTCATTTCTACTTTTTTTTCTTTAAATTAATATAATTACGCTGTTGTAATTTAAATGACTAAATTGTTTATTCTGTGTAGCGGGGCACGATACTTCAACGTATTTTCATGATAAAAAAGTACGCACTAAGAGTGTGAGTGATTTTTTCGGATAGTTTTTCATGAGCCCTGCTTCAAGCTTTTTAATTTTTGAAAAATGACACTCCATTTTTAGCAGACAAAAAAATCTTTTCTACATAAGACATGTGATTTTGAATAAACCTATCACCACGATCATTGAAAAAAAAATGTTTAACCCGAAAAAATCCTACGACAAATGAAAAAAATTGTTTTCAAAATGGTATGTCACGTTTGATTTGACTCAAAATTTTACCGAATTTTCTGCTCTTAGTGTCGACACATACGGGGAAAATTGGCATAATGGGCTGCGAATCTATAGGCGAGTTTAATATTTTTTTTAGCAAGGTGAAATATACCCTCACCATTATTTAGAGTCATGTAACTTTTCCGATATCAAAAAGTACACACCATAGGAGAGCCCTGCCCCAGATTTTTCAGTTTTTGAGATCTGACGATCATTTTTCAACTCAAAGTATCTTAATAACTATAGGCCGGATAAAAAAAATGTTCTGAAAATAAAATTCGAGATTTTAAATAAACTTCCGAACACGACGATTTGAAAAAAATGCAACGTAAAAAAGTATCATAATAAATTTTAAAAAATTACCGTTAACAACAAGTCGATAAAACATGTATCGATGATTGATGTTTTTGTTATGGTCGAATATCGTAAATAACTAATCTTATCACTCAAGGTTCGTGAAAAGGCACGTGTTCCACGAGAAGAAAAAACATTTCGAGGATCGTTTTGGTGTGATAAAAACTTGTATATATTTTATTTTTAGGCTTTGTACAAGTGAATCAATTGCGTTGCGTCGTAGAAAATCCAGAAACTTGGGTACGTCAACAAGAATAAATTTTTTTTAATTCAACTTTTCATCCACGACGAGCTAAACATATATATATAATAGCCTCTTTCGGCTATGCACTACCCAAGTGCGGTGTAAAAATAATTTCAGAGTGAAGTCGATTTCACATGATTTCAGTGATTTCATGAATGATTTTACCCATTTTAAAAGACATGTGACTTCATATGATTCCACGTGATTTCGAGCGATTTCTCACGATTTGAACGAATCTCTATATCGATGGACTAATACCAAAGGGGCGTATCGGTTATGTGTAAGCATAGCTTATACGCCCCTATGGAATTTAACCATCGATATTGAGATTTCTGAAATCACTAAAAGTATGTACGGTGAAATTATTTATTAATTATCGCTTAAACATGAAATTAAAGTATACCAGGGTCGGGTGGTGTCACGTAGGAATCGAAAAATAAAAATTTGAGGGTAAAAATAATTTTTTTATTTGCGTATGAAGCGCTGAATTAATATGTAGACCACTCTCGGACGTATTCGGTGAAGATATCGTTCAATAATCTTGCTTGATATTAACCCTCAAACGCTAATGATGGGTCATTCGTGTCCGGGCCAAAATGCAAAATGCGGGGAAAAATGCATGCATGTCTCCATATTTTGCATGAAATTGTTATTAAATTTTTTTCGGATAGGATAAATTATTATCATTTAGTTAAGGGTTCAAAGAAGGCCCATGAATTTTTTCAGATTTTTTCAGAAGTTTTAAACATGTGAAATAGGCGAAAGACAACAAACGACCCATCGTTAGCTTTAACGGCTGCTCAAAACATCGTTAGCTGACAAGAGTTAATTATCTGTCTTCAAATGCTTTACCTGTTACGAATATTTATAATATTTCAAAATTCAAATGATTTATTTTGCACATCTTGCAGTTTATACAATAATTATACCAAACTGGCGAGCCGAGAGACGAGCATAGCAGGACTACAAATCGAAAGGATAAAAAATTTTCACTAAACGATATTATGATTCCATTGTATACGAGTCATGCCGACAGTGATATCGTACGAGGGATAAAAAATAAAATAATACAATGTCAAATAAATTATTCGTACATGTCTTCAACAAACAATATTACAAGTTCGACACAAAAGGCTCGCAATCGGTGAAAGACTGACTCGACTGAAGACGGGACTCAAGACCTTGCCGGATCCCGCTCACGAATTAAAAATTATTTTGCTATCGATGCTGCTACAGCACTGTTAAAAATTTCTGTTGGAAATTTACAACAAATGTACAGGAAGCAATATTCGGGCACGGTATTGTAAAATTTACTACACATTTATGAAGTTATTTTAAAATACTTGCATTGTAAATTTATTGTACATTTACAGCGAAGTTACTAAACATTGGTGTAGTAATTTTAGCAAACTTGAGTATTATAAATCAACTCATGATTTGCAAATTTAAAGTGTATTTGTCTGTTAATTTTGATGTGCATGTATTTTAAACATGTCATACTGATCACGCAATTTTACCAAGCATGTACACATTAAATTTACTGTACTTTTACAGTGAAGTTACTGAGCATTAATGCAGTAATTTTAGCAAACCTGGGTATTATAAATCGACTCATGATTTTTATTTTTATTTTTTATTGCAAATTATAAACGAACATGAAATATATCACTTGCAGAAAGGTTCCGCACACATATTTTGTCGTTACTGAAAAAAAAAAAAATACGGCACGAATTACTCTATATGATTTTATCCTCCTGGACGGGGACTCGAACCTGCGACCTACCTACCTATCCTACCTATCTTCCTAACACGCTACCCACTACGCTATCGACTATTATGGAACTTTGGTAATTCATTTCATGTATTATTTGACATGCCAGAGAACACTTGATCAGTTGCATGTTGGGAGCTATATACCACCGTGCAGAAAAGAAAAGATAGTGAAGATAGTGAAAATAAAATTTCTCGTCCCGAAAAACCGCGTCATAACAATAATAACCAAAAAATAAATAATAATAATAATAACATTAACAATAACAAAAATAAGCCACACTATTATTATTATTATTATTATTATTTTTGTTGTTATTATTATTATTATTATTAGTATCGAATAATGTGTTGACAAGCGTTTGTAATTTTAATATACTTGAGCTTAATTTTCTTTAACGTTAGTGAATTTAGCAAACTGGTCAACAAATTTCTAGTAATGTGTAGTAAATTTACAAAACAAATAAGGTTACTATATATGCATGTTTAGTGTATTTAAGATGATGTTACGTATTTCTCGTACTACGTATAGTAAAATTAATTTTTTGTATTGTGAATATAATAAATATGCATAGTAATTGACTTTGCTACTCCAAATTTGTTTTTTTCGCAAGGTTTTCGTATAGTAAATGTATTGTAAATTCACAATAATTTTTTACAGTGTGTTTTTGGTAAATTTAGCAAACTGTTGAGCCAATTTCTAATAATGTGCAGTAAATTTACAAATGAAATAAATTTGCTGCGCATGTTTGGTAAATTTAAGATACATTTGGTGGAGTTTAATGAAATCAGAAATCTTTATTGCAATTTTAATACAAATGTATAGCAATTCATTTTGCTGTACTGAGTTTGCAATACTATTGCAGAAATGTCACAAAATTCGAGTGCATCAAATTCAAGACACTATTTAGTAATTTCAATAATCACTTCAGTTATTTTGCTATACAATTTTGTGAATTTAAAAAATTTGATTGTAAAATAGAAACAAACGCACAGCAAGTTTGTTTGCATTACTATATTTATAATTTTAGAATACTTCAAATGAATTTCCTCCATCTTGTGTCTGGTAAATTTAGCAAACTGTTGAGCCAATTTCTAATAATGTGTAGTATATTTACAAATGAAATAAATTTGCTGCGCATGTTTGGTAAATTTAAGATACATTTAGTGGAGTTTAATGGAATCAGAAATCTTTATTTCAATTTTAATACAAATGTATAGCAATTCATTTTGCTGTACTGAGTTTGCAATACTATGCAGAAGTGTCACGAAATTCGAGTGCATCAAATTCAATACACTGTTTAGTAATTTCAATAATCACTTCAGTTATTTTGCTATACAACACTGTTAAAAATGTTATGAAATTTACAATACTTTTACTGTACCAAAGTAATTGAAATTTACAAACATGGTATATGAAACGTAAATTCATACCATCGTATCGCTAAATTAATAGAGTCATATTAATTTTAATATACTATGGGGAATTTAATACACACAAGTTTGAATACTAAAAACTCGTATACTAATTTTTCGAATACGTTATGTAATGCTACAATTTTTGTTATAATAATCAAAATTCTTGTATATGAACTCATTTATCAGTAACGATGTATTACAAAAACCAGACAACTTTGAATTTTAATTGCAACCGAATGAAAAATACAATGTACGTGAAAATGAATATTACGATACGTACAATACATCTGCAATAATTGTCGTTTAAAATTATAAAGCAAAACTAAAATCGAAATTTCATATACAATAAATTCTAAATTACAAAATCTAATATGGTCGATCCACTATGGTGGATCGAAAATTTTGAAAATGCCATGTTATCAAATTTTGATCGAACTTTCTATTCAATTGTTTTGAGGTCACTGAACACAGATTTGAGATAAGGATTACGTGCATGCGTACGCGTGTGTGTGTGCATTCACGTTCATGTAAGTGGGAAAGTGTGCTGTGTGTGTGTGTGTGTGCATGCGGGCACACCGGTACGTACGTGCATGCGCGCGCGTGCGCGCGCGTATGTGTGTGTGTGTGTGTGCGCGTGTGTGTGTGTGTGTGTGTGTGTGTGTGTGTGTGTGTGTGTGTGCGCGTGCGTGTGTGTGTGTGCGTGTGTGCGTGTGTGCGTGTGCGTGTGTGTGTGTGTGTGTGTGTGCGTGCGCGCGTGAAAGGTGCGAAGGAATCGTCCAAATTATAAGAACTTCCGGTGCGCGCTGACTGGCTGATATATATGAGGTATTCCACATGAATCCAGTGGACTTTTTCCCTGACCCCCACCAATTCGATTCATTTTTTTTTATCTGATTCCAATGACTCCAAAAGACATCCTGAATTTTTTACATTTTTCTAAACAACCCTTATTAAAAAAAATTTTTTTTTTTTCGAAAAAAACGCCCTAATTTAAAAATCTGAAAAAATTCCCAAAAATGCGTGATTATATCTAAAAATTTTCAAGCTATCACCCGCAGTGGAAGTATGATTTTTTCTGTAGCTTGAAAATTTTTAGATATAATCACGCATTTTTGGGAATTTTTTCAGATTTTTAATTTGGGGCGTTTTTTCGAAATTTTTTTTTTATTGGCTAAGGGTTGTTTAGAAAAATGTAAAAAAAATTCAGGGTGTCTTTTAGAGTCAATGGAATCAGATTTAAAAGGTAGTTCTCTCGTGGTAACTAATCCATAAGATTAAAATTTTTTTTTTTTAATATCTTCAATTTTAATATATTTATTCATTTCGCGAAACGTCAATGCCCCTTATCGACCTCATTACGGAGAAATTAATACTTGAAAATGCCAATTCCTCAAGGCAAATTTGCTTCGGCATATAGAAGAATCGATTTCCGGTCACTTTAAAACGATATATCTTATGGAAAATCCATAAGATTCTTACAAAAAACGAGACTTAGATTCATTAAGCACGTAAAAATCTAACAGGCCTAAAAAAAATATGATTGTCGACCAATTTGTTAAGATACTGATTTTAATACGAGCATCCGGGTAGTGATACACAACTTATGGCATAATGTCGTGACGGTGAAAAAAATGTGGCAACGCGATATCGAAACGAAAGCGGTATTTGACAAGTCGAACAACATAACCTCTCCACGTCAATGTCAATAGAGCGGGCGAGAGAGTGCATGAGAGGGCACGAGAATGAAAAGAGAAAGAAAACGCAACGTTGCCACACGTAAATATCATACGGGATCTAGTAATACTTGAGTCGTTGCAATTACTATTTTACTAATTACATATCACATATAAACCGTTGATTAATTGTATTCACCTGGGTAAGCTTATTTAATATTTATTAATTTTAACCCATACATCAAATATTTTTAGGAATCATCATTCAGACATTTATAGCTAATTGACTAGTCTGCAGCGATAGAACTACCAACACCACTCTAGAATTTTCCAAAAATAGATTTTTTTTTTCGCTTAAAAGGTGCCTGAGGGTCTTAAGAATAAGACATAACATCATTTATAAGGTGTACAATCGTTGAAGTGCCTGAATTTTGATCCCGACCGTAGCCACCTGCTGCGCGCTCGGAGCAGGTAAGGAAAACTTTAAACGGGTTTTTCTCAAAACTACTTTTTTCGACACGGCCGGAAACATAAATCGCTCAATTCTTTACCGATCGACTCGAAATTTTGACAGTATCTTTCAAACAAGATTATCCGGAGAAAGACGTAGGGATTTTTTTTTATGTTGCATATTTCATTTGTTATAAACATTTTTAGTGCATATTTTTAGGCAAAAAAAAAATTTTTTTTTCAAATGTCCACCGTTTCTTAAAAAAAGTGATTAAAAAAAAATCCCTACGTCTTTCTCGAGCTTTTTGTATGTGAAATTGAAAAAATTTTGGGTTTTTGTTCCAGAGTCACAATTGGAGGAGAAACTTTTCCGGCCGCGGAGCTCTACATTGATGGTGGGCGTTCAGTCAACCACCTGCTCAGCCGCCATTACGTTTTTAATTGCCATAAAAAAATTTATATACGTACTTTAATGTATAGGCAATAGAGAACCTTACTCATAATTTTAATTTTTTTCGTTGTTTTCCCGGAAAAAAATCTTGAAATTAGGTAATTATTCGACCTCCTAGAGTGGTGTTACCCCTTAAAAAAATGAATCGAATTGGCGGGAATCAGGGAAAAAGTCCACCGGATTCACGTGGAATACCTCATATGGATCTTTATACGTGCATATAACTGGTATACGCATGTATCACGGGACAAAGTTGATCTCAGTGAGTTTCTCAACGCGAGGTAGCCCCCGTTGTACCGTTTTGATATGAATGTGACGATACACACGTTTGTTTTCTTCTTTCTTTCGACGTCTTATGCCTCCTAGGAAGTCAAATCAAAGCTATACTTCTTTTTTTCTTTCATCTCTATAACTTTTACACCTGTCCTCCTTCTTCGTCTTCTTCCTCTTTATTCTCTTCTTCTTCCTCCTCTCCTGTTCAGCTCTATTAGGGGCCAAATCACTTTTTAAAAATGGAATTGTAACGTCGAGTGTGTCACACGCCAAGAGACGGGCAACAATGACGTGGGCAAATGCATTTATCGTACAATAGGGCCACCCGCAGTGAATGTTTTTTTTTTTCTTCAATCTTCCTCTCTTCCGAGTACATATATAAGCCAATCTCGATATTTTTATTCGCCCCTCTCGATGCAACATGATTTATCGATATATTCTTTAAAAAAATGGCGATTGCGATCTTTTTGGGACATTCTTGGTCTTGTCCAGGCGTGGGGAAACGATGCTCCTGTATCCCCCTAGTATAGAAATAGTGTGAAATTGCAGCGTTGCGCTATACAATAAAAAATGCAGTGGCATTAAAAAAAATGTTTTTTCCTCATTCTAACCTCGAAATCGCAACGAAGTTGCGATTTCTCGGCTCTCATGAGGAAAAATAATGTTCGATACTCGTTTCGTCAAAAAAGCCTTTGCGTACTCGTATCGAAATGTACTATTTTTCAGTTTTATTTTCAACGGCAAGAAATTTTCCAGTCATATATAATTTTCTATTTGTGATTGATAAAATAAAAATGCATCCCTTATTTGTAATAAGTTCGAAGAGGTTATAAAGTTGCACAGCAATTTCGCAAATGGCATCTTTTGTGAAAAAAATTTAATAAAAAAACGGTTCTCAATTCCCTGCAACAACTTGTCGTACACATGCGTTTGCTGTGGATTTCTGGATAGTGAATATGTGGGACATATTTTGGGGCACACACTGACAGAAAAGTATGTATATTACGGATCCTGGAGTAAGGATATGGAGCAAGCAGTGGCCCAGTCGGTCCGACTCTGGACTCCCACACAGGCGGCCAGGGTTGTTCGAATCCCGTAGCCGGCACCAATGGATTTTTCCCAAATGCTTTTTCTGCAAGCTCGGTGGTTCTGAACCTACCTATAATTGTGTAGTTTCTCCCAAATACATTGGGCCGGTATCGAAGAGGTCGCGAAATCAACAGAAACTAATAGTTTCGTAAATAATGAACAGAAAAGCTATATGTACCCAGTGTATCTAGGAGCCTTAAGCCCGACAGGGCAAGGCAGGTGTCCCCTTCGGTATCAGAGTATCAGAAAGGACATCGCAATGCACAGAGAGTCGAGTAGAGCCCCCCCCCCCCCCCCCCCTCTCCATCAGGAAATGTCATAAATAATAGCGAACCTATATATGGTGTACTAAACGATGCATCGTCGACGAGAACGGTAGGAGTGCAGTAGGAAGTGCAAGCTCTCTCTCTCTCTTCCATTATTTCTATCTTATGTGAGGGTCGAGCAATGGGGTCGACAATAGCGTGATCCGAATTCCGTGAGCAAAAGAGATTCCGCATATACCGAAATGTTGGATGCAGGAAAGTGAGGAAGTAGTCAGATTTCGGTTATATACAGCCGACATGGCGACAATGACACTGTAATACTCCTCTCTTCCCATTTCTATCGCTTCTCTTTCATTGAGACCTTTCTACTCGTATGCCATATGTGTTGAAGATTTTGGCTCGACAGCGATCTTATATATGGTCACATATTCTCGAAACTCACCTGCATTGATTACTCAATTCGAATGAAGATCGAAATCGTATTTATTGCGATAAAATATTTGAAAAAAAAACTTCTAATTCACCTCTAAACGAAACAATTGCCATATTTTTAATTACTTTCTCAGGTTACAGGATGTATCATAAACGAGAATTTGATAAACTAAAGTCCATTGATAAGATTGAATAATCGTGAGTCACATCAAAGAAAAAAAATAAAATTTTCATTTGTACCGTGACAAAAAAAGAATCGAAGAATCAAGTTTTTTCGGCCATTTTTGAAAGGAAAATTATGCCTTAGGATTCGGGACTTTTGAGGGTAAATTTTGGAATAATATGACACGTATATTGGGAGTAATTTATTGCTTTGAAAAGAAAATACACAGAAAAGAAAATACAAATACACGCAAATTGAACGATATTGAAAATACCTCTTTCGTGTACGATATACATATAACGTCAACAATTACGTCTTAACGTATCTTGTATATGGGGCGTCTTTCGAAGTTTCCTCCAGGTCCGTAGTTGCACACGAGAAAATCTGCATTTTTATTATTTTTTTTGTACTGAATATAGCCGCATCCTACGTGAGTTGTCTCTGCCCATACCAATTGGGTGTAGTGACCAATTTTTTTGAACTCTTCCGAATCAGAAGAACTATTGATACGCAAAAACAGACAGAATGCATTAAAAATCTCTCGATATGTACATCGAAAATTGCGAGTTTGATGAAAATAATATTACATTAAAATTGATTCAATATCTTTTTCGCATGTATACAGTTAAAAATGAGTATGGCATATTGCACATTGCTTTCCCATAAATTACGAATATCTAGAAATCCTCCCCCATGAGGAAGTCAAAATTGAGTAAACTCGCTATTGTTACTCACTCGAAATGCGGAACTTGTCGTTTCGGGTTAACATCCACAACCTCATTGTACCATAACGTAACGTAATCTTTGACATGGAACTTCGAGAAATCGCGATCGGGACTTGCCGCGATATTCTGTCCGACAATCCATTTCTCTGCGAAAACAAAAAAAACGATTGCCTTCGTTTTTGTTGGTAGTTTCTACGAGACACGCACAATGACACTTCCACGTAACACATTCTACGTAAGATGGAAATAAATCTGCCGTGAATATTTTGTTTGAAAAAGCTCACTTGTATTTGCGCACTCGTCGTGACCGTATTTGCACTGATTGACCCAGGCTTGGGCGATTTCAGCGAGCTCATTATCCCATTGCTACCAACGTTGAAAAATTATTTAAAAACAAATCGAATAATTATTTTCCTTCCAATTTTCATGAGCTGACAATCGGAATGATTAAATTATTGTAAATTGCACGTATTCACCAAAGGCTTAAGATTCGTCGCAGCTGGCTGGGGACCCGGGTTTCCACGTTTTTCTAATCCTTTTGCCACTTGATCTCTGTAGTCATTGTGAGCTTTGAGAATATCATCCTGCTGAGATTTTTTTAGTCCTGAGGAATACACCGTGCCACAATTGGGACTTGGTACTTTGGGCTATAACGAAAGTATAAAATAATTTTTATTCAACGTCGTTTGCACAAAATCGATTGTTTTTCATTCGTTCGTTCGTAAATATTTTATCGAATGTTTTTTGTTCGATGAAATAATTCGATTGAAAGTATGCACTTGCAGGAAAAACAACGAGGGACAAATCGTTATTTTGTGAATAACTTACGTTGTATTCGCAGAGAGAATGACGACCCCTGTTCTCGCAAGACTTCAAATTGCAGTATTGCGATTTTTGTGCGTTGGCGAAAATCGCGAGAGTCGCCATCAGAACGAGAACGTACAACGAGCTGGCCATTTTTTCGCTGCTTTTACTTTTTTGTGAGAATAGACGGTTCCATGACGACTATTTATACCCGACAATATCCCCCCGATTTTCGATATTACGCTTTCCACATTTCAGTTTTATGCGTGTTTTTCAAATTTCTTTATGATAGAGAATTATTCGTTCTAGAGGCAATATTTTCTTGATTGACATTGATAAATATGGAATTTATTCTAGGCACCTGAGGTTTTACCGTTAGCACGAACCGGCTGAGAAAAGCGAGAAACCAAAAAATAACATATATCTTCTTCGTCACACATCAGCAGAAAGATTTTTGTGTTCTTCTGGCATATCGTCAAAGTTCGCAGCGGGTAAAAAATTGCGCTGACATCAATTATCTTACACTCAATACGGGAAAAACATAATGTGATCAAAGTAACAAAAAATTTTGTCGAGAAAATGGCATGACGACAGTTTTTTTTTGTTCTAAATGCAACCACGAAATTAAAAACACGTCGTTGTCATTTCTGCGTTTTTTTTTCCCTCAAATTAATATAATTAAGCTGTCGTAATTTAAATGACTAATAAATTGCTTATTCTGTGTAGCGGGGCACAATACTTCAACGTATTTTCATTATCAAAAACTACGCACTGAGGGTATGTGTGATTTTTTTCGGATTTTTTTTCATGAGCCCTGCTTCAAATTTTTTAATTTTTTAAAAATGAAACTTCATTTTTAGCTCAAAGTATCTTAAAAGCTATGGCTGGACAAAAAATCTTTTGTACATAAGACCTGTAATTTTGAATAAACCTTTCACCACGATCATTGAAAAAAAATGTTTAACCCGAAAAAATCATACGACAAATGAAAAAAATTGTTTTCAAAATGGTATGTCACGTTTGATTTGGCTCAAAATTTTACCGAATTATCTGCTCTTAGTGTCGACACATACAGGGAAAATTGGCATCATGGGCTGCGAATCCATAGGCGAGTTTAACATTTTTTTTTAGCAAGGTGAAATACCCTCACCATTATTTAGAGTCATGTAACTTTTCCGATATCAAAAAGTACACGTCATAGGAGAGCCCTGCCCCAGATTTTTTAATTTTTTAGATCTGACGATCATTTTTCAACTCAAAGATTTCTGAAGATAAAATTCGAGATTTTAAATAAACTTCCGAAAACGACGATTTGAAAAAAATGCAACGCAAAAAAGTATCATAATAAATTTTGAAAATTTACCGTTAACAACAAGTCGATAAAACATGTATCGATGATTGATGTTTTTGTTATGGTCGAATATCGTAAATAACTAATCTTATATCACTCAAAGTTCGTGAAAAGGCACGTGTTCCACGAGAAAAAAAAACATTTCGAGGATCGCTTTGGTGTGAAAAAAGCTTGTATATATTTTATTTTTAGGCTTTGTACAAGTGAGTCAATTGCGTTGCGTCGTAGAAAATCCAGAAACTGGGGGACGTCTACAAGAATACATTTTTTTAAATCCAATTTTTCATTAACAACGAGCTAAACATGCTTATAAATAAAATAGCCTCTTACGGCTATTCACTACCACGTGCGGTGTAGAAATAATTTCAGAGTGAAGTCGATGTCACATGATTTTATCAGTGATTTCATGAATGATATTTCACCCATTTTAAAATACATGTGACTTCATGATGTGATTCCACGTGATTTCGAGCGATTTCTCATGATTTGAACGAATCATCATATAATTACGATTTCTGAAATCACTAAAAGTACGTACTTTTGAAATTATTCATTACTTATCGCTTAAACATCAAACTACAGTATACCCGGGTCGGGTGGTGTCACTTAGGAATCGAAAAAAAAGATTTGAGGTTAATACGAAGACCACTCTCGGACGTATTAGGTGAAGATATCGTTAAATAATATTGCTTGATATTAACCCTCAAACGCTAACGATGTGGGTCATTCGTGTCCGGGCCAAAATGCAAAATGTGAGGAAAAATGCCTGCAGGTCTCCATATTTTGCATGATATTGTTATTAAAATTTTTTTTTTCGGATGGGACAAATTATTATCATTCAGTTAAAGGTTCAACGAAGGCCCATGAATTTTTTCAGATTATTTCAAAAGTTTTAAAATTGTGAAATAAGCGAAAGACTCGATTACTCTTAATAATAATGACTCGATTACTCTTGACTTTTTTCAATCTTGCCCTCGAGATACACGATACACAATATTGAGAACTAAATAATCCTAGAAATAACTTTAAACCATTACATTTTTTTAATAGACACCAGTCACCTATGTGAATCTCGTCATATTTTTTTGTAAAATATTTGTCGTCTCGTTTATCACTTTTTCTGATATATCCTATATTCAGCTCCGACCTTCTGATGCGCTATAATCGGTTCCTGCTCAGATTAGATTAATTGTTATGGAGCAGCCAACGAATCGAAGATTTTCGTACTACCAATTCCTTGCTGAGTCTATTTTTTACATCGACGAATGAGCTCTCAGGACGAAGTTGGAGGCTATATTTGTCATTGTTAGGTTTATAGCTCTATAAACCACCTTGTACATGAGAAAGAACAGATAAATCCTGTAGATATTCTACCAGAGATTTCTAGCTCAGTATATCCTTTCTGTTATCCAATATAACATAAATATATCCATTTTCAGCCGACAAATCTATCGCATCAGTACGCACTTCATTATTTTGTCTTTTGCTACAACTATCGATAATTTCTTTGTACTGAGCAGGAAAATTTTGGAATTCCGATAATTTTACGCTCATTCCTAATGATTTGCCTTTTTCTATCGCGTCTTTCTTTGCTTGTTCGATTTTTTTAAATTATATCATTAGTGTCCGGAAGTAAACACTGTTCAACTGTCAATCAGCCTGATATTTTTGCCCGCAAATACTGACATAAAGCACTCTTTTGATTTAAATTACCAGTAGAAATATCATCCTGCAATTCTATCCCAATAATTAGCATCCGTAAATCAATATGCAAAGATTTAGAAAATTATAAAAAATAAATAGTTATATCAACAATGATTAAACGACTCTTTATGTTTGCTTGTAAATATTTGTACACCATATGCTAAACGAGATGCTAAGATTCGTATTATAACCCTTGAACGTCCCATGGGTTAAAACCCGTTATTTTATTTTTCTACGATCATTTTAATAATAGCAATTCCTTGATCAATTCGTTGAGCCATTCCATGGTTGTTACGGACTTCGAAAACAGCTACATCCGAGAACGTTTAAGAAATTTCATATTTAGGATTAGAATGCAGATTGATGCGTGGCAACTGTGATTTTTTAGCTTCATGATTACTTTTTAACCTGCAGCCCACAGCTCAGACTTGTCTTAAAATTCAATGTCATACGATTTTTACGTTCCAAGATGCCAGTAACATTGGACGAATGAAATTAATTAAGTAACATAATTATTAAATAAAGAAGTTCGAGAAGTTAAATATCTGTCTTCAAAAATGCTTTACCTCCTCACGAACGTTTTATAATATTTCAAAATTTCAAGTGATTTATTTTGCACGTGCTGCAGTTTATAATATAATATTACCAAACTGGCGAGCCGAGAGACGAGCACAACAGGACTACATAGATCGAAAAGATACAAAATTTTCACTAATCGATGTTATGTTTTTATTGTATACGAGTAACTCCCACAGTGATATCGTACGACGGATAAAAAAAAACAAAAGAATAAAATATCGAATAAAATTATTCATTCGTACCTTCAACAAACACTATTACAAGTTCGAAACAAAAGGCTCACAATCGGTGTAAGACTGACTCGACTAAAGACGAGACTCAAGTCGCCTCGCCGGATCTCGATCGCTCAAGAACTAAAAATTATGTTGCTATCGATGCTGCCACTAATACCGTTTCATACGAAACGCGGTAGAGCACGTTTGTGTGCTTTGTACCCGATAGTAGCAAAGCCATAAAAGAAACTTTTATATTCTGCATAATATATTATGTGTTTTCCGGTAATTTCCTGACTTTACGTAATATTTCACACAAATAATTTCAAACGACTCGGAGATCGGAGTGATTTCATTCTGATTTTGAGTGATTTCAACGACATTTGAGTAACGTCGATCTCAGAAGATTTCATATGTGATTTCATCCGGTTACTCGTGATTTCAATTCTGATTTAAAAACTCAAACGTAAAAATAGGCGATCTTGGCCGTCTGCTGAAAATGAACGAAACACACGCTATTTCCCAATGAATGACATGCGCGTTGGGAAATGGTGAACCATTTTCCCCGCCATAAACGTACGTTTGTAAGATTCTTGCACGTTGCATTCGCAAACCTCGAGGCATTCTTGAAAAAAACTTTATATATAAATATATCGATGGACAAATATATATTGATGGACGAATCCATCGATATATATTTTTTTGCGAAAGGTTTATCCGTGTACACAAAATAACTTCACAAGTCGTTACACAAAAAGTCGTAAAGCGATAGAGATAAAATATTTTATTTATTTTTATTTTCGCTTACATTTATCGTTCCATCAGCGTTATCTTTATGTAGGAGACTAGAGAAGCAAAAACTGACGAACACTCTGTGTGGCGAGACAATAGGATTATACCCGAGGAAAAAAAGTTTAGCTCTATACGTCGATCTAATTTGGATCTACATAGTTATTTTTTGGAGCAAATTTTGTTCCACGTAGATCTAAATTTTGGAAAATTCTGTATCTACCTAGATCTCTGTATATATGACGTTAGGTTTATGTACGCTCGAGTCGATCCGTTATTACGTTCGAATACTTTTACCCATATTATATCTTCGTTTACTTGCTTAAATTTAAATCTCAATAGATTTCGATAGATCCTGAGTAGATCTACGTAAATCTGAAAAAAGAAAACTAACTACCCGGATCTAAATTTAATTTACGTAAATATAAAAAATAACTAACGTAGATCGCTAAATTTGATCAACGTAAAAACTAATCAATGTAAACTATATTTTCCTCTGATATGGTTTTACGTGTGCCCAATATGTTTTGTGAAGTCCAATACGTTTTGTGAAGTCTAGACTGCTGTCGACGAATTAATCGTATATAATTAGACAAAAAACCCCGCACACTCGTTGAGCTGGTTTCGAAGGCCTCAACGAGAAATCGTGGCTAGCGAGAAATCATTTTTCGAATTCTGCAAGTAAATCGCAAGAAGTACCAAACCTTTTGATTGCATTATGCAGTCTGGGCTAACTTGACACTCAAATTTTGAATGTTCCATTGAAGAAAAAGAAAAAAAAAAGGTGACTATCAAATATTTTAGTCTACCGGTCATCATCGAAGGATTAGATGAGGAAGAAAATTAAAAAAAAAAACGAAGTTGTCACATTCCCAGCGGGCTCATCGGCTGAATCGGATGCACTTAAATGTCATGCGCAAGTCATATTAAACTAATGTCACATTACAGAAGTAGTTCGCCGTATGTAGTATTTTTTTTGTTCTTTTTTTTTCATTAATTTTTTCCATTGTACAGTTCTTCATCTTTTACATAATCCCTTTGAATTTTTATATGCCGTTGCATATTCCTTGAGAACCGCTTCGAAGTGTTGTTCCCTGTCAATTTTACCCAAATCCACTGGCGGTATCGCTTTTGCAGGAGGACACAGGAAAATCTGGCCGATACAGGCCATGTTTTACTGAATTTCCGTTATACCATCAACATAAAATACGTCCCATGTAATATAATGTTCATGATCCGTCCGATGCCCTGGCATTTCTTCCCCAAGTATCTCAATTCTGTACACTAATATTTTCAAACAATACCAAAAGAGCTTGCCAAAGAATTTTTCTATCATCGCCGGAGACCCGGAGAGTTATTAGAATATTCGCCGAAGGATACGATTCCTGCGCTGAGTCGTAAATTTTAGCGCTGGGGGTAAACTTGCGTAAAAGCGTGCGGCAAGGATAATGCGATGTAGAACGACGACTCGTGTTATGACATCGGAGACTTCCGGAAGATTTAAAAAAAAAATCAAAGCGGAACAAAAAAAACTCGACGATGGAGGATCTTTGGGAGATTTGAAAAAAAAACCAGACGCATATTACATATTATTTTCATATATATTTTATAAAATGTCCTATTTTTACACAGCATATAAAACAATACTCTGTATTTCAATTTTATATTCACACGTTATAGCGCTATAGATATATAATATATATTGAAACGTTAAACCTCTAGTTTATGTGTGGGTTTAATGTTTATGTGTGATTTTATTTTGTTTCTTTATGTTGATTGCGTGTGTTCGACTCTGGGCTCGATCTACGGAACACCTGGGTGTTTTCTTTTATCGTGTGCGACACTCTACTTTTTATTTTATTTTGAGTCCTCAGTCTTCCGGGTTGGTTACGCTCTCGAAGAGGTGGTCAACCCGTGTATCATCATAGGACAGGATTTGTTCTTTATTATTTTATTTGGTACAGGTGTTGATCTGAGTGTTTGAAAGGTGTTTTCTAGACTGTGTGAGTGTGTGTGTGTGTGTGTGTGTGTGTGTGTGTGTGTGTGTAGGTAGTAGGGGCTTCGCCTGCCCTTTAAAGGCTAAATTATCTTTATGCTTGGCGCTGACGTTGTATTTTCTTTTATAAGGTTAATTGTTTTATTTAATACGAGCATTGGTCACTTTTCGTGTGATCGTATACTGGGTAGGGGCTTCGCCTGCCCTTTGTAGGCTAAATTTGCTAGTTGCTTGGCGCTTACATGTTTTATTTCTTTTCCTAAGGTTTGTGGTTTACTTAATAAATAGTTTTGGTGATTTTGGAGACCCTCGCTCAAAATTACTTTCGAAGTCCTTAACGATTCCTTCTTGAGAGGGCCAGATGCAATCCCGGGGGCTCGCAAGAGAGGAGGAAAATTGTTACCGGATAAAGAGGGCCAACTGCGATGCTGGGGGCTCCTTATGCTGGTATTTTTAGGATGTTAGATTTTGGATGATCTGGTACAATGGATTTTTGTTCTTGTGAGGGCCAGGTGCAATCCTGGGGGCTCGCAAGATCCAAAGAGGATGTGCTTAGGAGATAGAGAGGGCCAACTGCAATGTTGGGAGCTCTTTATCGTGTGACTGGTTTGATTCCTTCTTGAGAGGGCCAGGTGCAATCCTGGGAGCTCGCAAGAAAGGAGGATATGACGTGATCTAGGAGATAGAGAGGGCCAACTGCAATGTTGGGAGCTCTTTATCGTGGATTTATACTCTTTCTTGAGAGGGCCAGGTGCAATCCTGGGAGCTCGCAAGAAAGGAGGATAGGACGTATTTTTAGGAGATAGAGAGGGCCAACTGCAATGTTGGGAGCTCTTTATCGTAGGTTTTAGGTTCTCTCTTGAGAGGGCCAGGTGCGATCCTGGGAGCTCGCAAGAGAGGTGGATAGGTCGCGATTAGGAAAGATAGAGAGGGCCAACTGCAATGTTGGGAGCTCTTTATCGTAGGTTTTAGGTTCTCTCTTGAGAGGGCCAGGTGCGATCCTGGGAGCTCGCAAGAGAGGTGGATAGGTCGCGATTAGGAAGGATAGAGAGGGCCAACTGCAATGTTGGGAGCTCTTTATCGTAGGTTTTAGGTTCTCTCTTGAGAGGGCCAGGTGCAATCCTGGGAGCTCGCAAGAAAGGAGGATAGGATTTGGGTATTGGTGAGTGAGATGGGCTTTCTCAAGAGTGACCTGGGCTGTGTCAAGAGTTTATGAGGGCCAGAAGCGATTCTGGGGGCTCATAAACGGCAAAAGGGCTTGGGAAAGCCTACTTGGCTTGCTACGATACGATGCGTACGGTAGGAGAGTTGGATTGGAAATGAAGGTCTGGAGCGCTGTTCGCTTGGTCTTATATACGCCTCGTGCGGCCCGTGAGTCATGCGTATTAACCGGTTTTATCCGGCTTACGCTGGTTTATAGCTCGTTCTCTCTCTTACTCATTGTCTAATTGAAATCCGGTTATAACCGGTTTCGATAGATGGAACGTTACAATATATATATATATATATATATATATATATATATATATATATATCCACGTTACCCTCGCCGTCATCGCCCACACCTTGACAAATATACCTATATATGACTTTACAATATTCGAATATTCGGCGGGTTTATTAAATTTTATTCTATGGACAGGCCCCGAGTGTTTCTGTTCTCTGTTCCCCCTCTACCCTCATTTTACTCTTTCTCTCACACTTTCTTTCGGTCTTCTCTTTTTTCTATCATCGCCGGAGACCCGGAGAGTTGTTAGAATGTTCGCCCAAGGACATACGATTCCTGCGCTGAGTCATAAATTTTAGCGCTGGGGGTAAACTTGCGTAAAAACGTGCGGCAAGGATTATGCGATGTAGAACGACGACTCGTGTTATGACATCGGAAACTTCCGGAAGATTTAAAAAAAAAACCAATGCGGAACAAAAAAAACTCAACGATGAAGGATCTTTGGGAGATTTGAAAAAAAAAACCAAACACATATTACATATTATTTTCATATATATTTTATAAAATGTCCTATTTTTACACAGCATATAAAACAATACTCTGTATTTCAATTTTATATTCACACAGCGCTATATATTATATATATATATATATATATATATATATATATATATATATATATATATATATCCACGTTACCCTCGCCGTCATCGCCCACACCTCGACAAATATACGTATATATATGACTTTACAATATTCGGCGGGTTTATTAAATTTTATTCTATGGACAGGCCCCGAGTGTTTCTGCTCTGTTCCCCCTATCCTCACTTTACTCTTTCTCTCACACTTTCTTTCGCTCTTCTCTTCCTATATTCATACGTATCTCAATCACCTACATTTGCTTCGTCCATTCTTTCTCTCTCTCTCTCTCTCTCTCTCTCTCTTTCTTTCTCATTGTATTTATCAGACCGCATAATTCTTTCATACGATCAATCCAAATTCGCTAATTTCGTGACGTGATTACGATTTATGTCGAGCTCATTGACATCACCCTGAATTACATCGTCGAGTTTTCTGCGATCGACGACGGTCTCGGCAATCTTTCTCGTACCGTCATCGTTTTCCAACGTATTGCGTTTTTTTTCCTGCACGCTATTGTCGTGCATCGTACGGGGTGATTTTCCCGGTACATTCAAATGTACAATATGATTGTTCAGCGTATCAGCCGTATTGGCCTTGACGTTGTTCGTGTGACCGTGCGCGACCGCATGATTGAGAAAAAGACCGTCGTTTTTGCCCAAAAATTGTCCATTCGCTGGATCAACGCTGTCGAAACTCGTTGGATCGCGTATTATTCTGTTCCATGTTTCGTCGTCGATTATCTCGGTGTCCCGTTCCTCCGGTGGCAAACGATTTATACGAGCCCGAACGATTGCCAAATGACGATGCACGTAATCCTGCTGGGGGGCGAGTTTGGCCGCTCTCTCCAGGCACTGAGCCGCTATACCCAATTTTCCGCGCTCAACCATTACCACGCAAAGATTGTGAAGCCCTTGAATATTCGTCGGATCCAGCTGCAGTATTCTTCGATAGCACTGACAACGAGAAGAGAAGAATAAAAAACACTTTAATTCAAATCATTTCTCATGATTTTTGGGCATTCCGTGAAATAGGCAGAAAAAATTATGAGAGAACAATAGAGAACTTGCGTGTAAACGATTTTCTCCCATTTTTTTTTTTTTTTTTTCATCATTCTGTCATAGTTAAATATTTTCTGAAGTTAATAAACGTTGCATCAATTTCTTTGAGCAAGTAAATTATTATATCTTAAGGTTGTAAAAGTTGTAAGAAATTTACGCGCTCTGCGGGCCGAGTGACGTAACAACACCCCTCGCGGTACTAGGGTAAGGTTATGCCCGGTTTTTTATCTCTTTTTTATCTTTTTTTTTTAATCTTTGTATAAGCGAAAACGTGGGCGCGGGTGAGCGCGGTGAGCGAGGGGCACGCATGAAACAAGAGAGATTCGGACCGCTCATTATCCGACCCACGCGAAAAATTTCCTTAAAATCGATAATTGTATGTCAAAAGGTTCGTCAACCCTCATTTTTTATGGAACGTATGTAAACGTGATAGTTTTCTGAACATTTGACAGTTTTGATATTGATCGTATCCGATCGTGAAAGATACGAATTTCTGTTTCAAAGTTTCGTCAGCCCAGAATTCGTATATGGCGTGGGATAAATATCTTGATTTCACGAATTAATTACTCGCGTAAAGAGTCGTTGACCCACTTTGAAATTTTTCAGGTTTTATCCTATAAACTTCTGCTACATCATATAAAAAATTCAGATTTTTATATGATCGTGAAGCTAGTGCTCGGCTATCCGTCGGTGAAAAAATTCGCGAAAGTAAATCATTAATGCAGGAGTGCATGTAATATACGTTACAGTGTGTGCTGTAACTTGAAAAAAAAAAAAAGTTAAGCAAGGATGAAAGCAACATATCTGCAAATTTGCCAAGAATAGATTTAGAGATGTTTCTGGCACAAGTAAACTCTTTTTCCGGTGTTGATACAGTTGTGCTTTTGCAACATGGCATTGAACAATATTTCAGCGATCGGCAAAAAACGATGATTTTTTTCAGCAACGATTTTGCTGAATATTTCCAATTGCCGAAAAAATGAAATTTTTAAGTTTTCTCATAGTCAATTACCGTAAAAATAAAAACTGACCGGCAAAATAATTGTAATTATTCGAAAGAAAAAAATATTCCGAATAACGTACACGATTTTCTGTAAAATCAATTAATTCTTGGGTGAATATTTTTTTTCGTCCAAAAAAAAAAAAAAAATCTCAATCGTTTAACCCATTTCAGAGATATCGTCGGACAAATGATGTACTTTGTATGAAAAGTACAGAATTTTCAAGCTCGAGAATACAAATAGAATATTTTTGGACCATTTTTTAAGGCCAGCCGCAATCATTGGTTGCATTTTTCTTCTAATCAAATAATAAGATCGAAAAAGTTTCTTACTTTTCTTCAAAAATTATCATTTTATTGCAATGTTTTTAAAAATTAATGGCTAAGGCAAATGATTCTTGTTTAAAATAAAATTGAAAATATCGACAGAATGATTAGAAATTTTTTTTAAAATCAGGAATATTCGAAGAATAATTACTTATTTTTGAAAATCTAAGAATGTTGGAAAAATTTTTACTAATATTTTTTTTTCAAATTCGTAATTAGTATCGGAAAATTTTTAATTTCCGAAAAAACGATCAATATTACCATCGATAATTACAAATCATTTGAAGAATTTAGAATTTGACCTCCGCGAAGTTCTAATTTAAAAGAAATTATAATTCTTTGAAGTCAAAATGATATTTTTTGTATAACTAAAAATATAAATACTGTTAATTTTTCATTTTTCTGCAATAATAAATGTTTTTGAATATTAATTCAGATTACTCAAATATTTAGAAAATGAAGGCAGATTTTTTTTTTACCGATCACTGCAATATTTGTTTACTTTTTTCGATTGTTCAGGTACATTAGTCATGTTCAAATCCCATTTACAGACTACACATTTACGAATTACGAAGATTTTTTGGATTAGCTGCTTGAATTTCTTAATTTTACCGCTAGAGGCGCTGACGTTACCGTCACGTGATACACATTTGAAATATACGACTCAACTTTCAAGCTGGTGTAATTAATCAAATAACGATGAGTGAAAAAAAACCTATGCAAATGATGTTTTTGAATAATTATCTTTTGAATAATTTGAAAATTGAAAGAAAAAAAAAGGCAATTTCTCTATTGACGTAAAATTCGTCGTTCGTTTCTTCGATAGGGAAAGAAAAAAAAAAACAAAAATCGTTACTCACGTTCTCAGCCGCATCGAAATCCTTGATATTGTTGATGTAAATATCACCGAGGAGTATCAGGCCTTTCACATGATCCGGATGAAATCTGACGAGTTGATTCAGGAATGGGGCCGCTTCGAGTGGCCTCTGCTCGTCAGCGAGCAACAGTGCAAGATTAAAAAGTGCCGAACGAAAGTCCTCTTTCAATGCAACCGCGTTGCGAAACCAGCGCTCGGCGCTCGCCGAATCGTGATCGTCCATCGCCAGCATACCAAGATTAAAATGTAATCTTTCGTTGTTCGAATCCTGCCGATCGGAAGAAAAAAAAAAGAAACAAATTTTTTCAAGCAAATAATGAAATATACTTTAATATTTACTGAAGAAAAGAAAGAAAAATTAATTGAGAATGAGAAATGAGAAAAAATAAATGATACAAAAAAAAAAAAACAACAAAAACAACAACGTATACCTTTCTCAGCAATTTGAGAAGTCTTTCTCGGGCAACTTTTCGCAACTCGGCTCTTCCAAGCTCTTGCAACAATATCGCCGAATTCAACAGTGCTTGCTCGTGCTCCGGATCAAACTCCAGAGCTTTGTCGAGATAGGCCAGAGCCTGAGATGCTTTGCCCTGCTCGAGAAACACAACGCCCAGCTGAAACGAATCAGAGCTTTATTATTATAATTATTATGATTATTATTATTATTATTATTATTATTATTATTACTAGCTGATCCGACAGACGCTGTCCTGTCCAAATTTCAATAAAGTTTGTGATTTTTTTTTTTTTCAATTGAAAACATTCAATTGAGTTATTTCCATTCCGGGAGCATAACGAACAAAACAAAAAAAAATAATCAACCAAATATGTCGTTCGTATCGTCAGTTATGATCGTGAGTGCATACAAAAATTATCATTTTTTCAGTTTGTCCGAATTTTTCGACTTTCCTTTGTAATTGTACCGAATATTTTTTTTTTTCCTAAAAACTTTTCCACCACCATAACGAACTGAGCAAAAAAAGAATTGCGCATATCGATCGTTCGAATCGTGAGTTGTGGTCTTGATTTCATACAAAAATCCCATAGAAAAAAAGCACTTTTCGTTTTTTCCGAATTTTCCAATTTTTCTTTTCCAACAAACCTTACTCGGACTATTACGAACATAAAAAAAAAAAAAATTAGCCAAATCGGTCCAGTAATTCTCAAGTGAGGCGCTTACCAACGAATAGCATTTAATTTTTATTTATATAGATTATTATTATTATTATTATTATTGCTGTTATATTTTCTTTATTATCTTCCGTATAATTTTTGTTTTTACGGCTTTGTATCTCGTTTTTTACGACGGTGTTCCGACGTTTCTCGAAAAACTCACAGCTCGCGGCTCTCGATATGATCGCGATTGGCAGATATACACTCACGTTGTAGTAAATGTCCGGATTATTGCTGTCGTAGAAAAGGGCACGCTCGTAAACCTCCTGAGCTTCCTTGGTACGATTGAGCTTGATGAGAACATCGCCACGGTTTATGTAAGCCTGGGTGTAATCGGCTCGCATGCTTATCGCCTGTCTGTACAACAGATCGGCCTCCTCGAGTCTCGTCGCATTTTTCGCAATGAGATTCGCCAGATTGACAAAAACATTGAGATGATTCGGTGCTATTCGTGCCTGATAAGACTCGCCGGGTTTGGCCTTCGGTAGCAATGATTTTGCCTGTCAACGACAACAACTCTTTGTGATATTTGTTGGCTCGAGTGACGCGTTTTACGTGGGCCAGAAATGATTTTTTTTTTTTTTCCCGAGAGAGAGAGAGAGAGAGAGTCGCGAAAATTTAAATGAAACATTTTATTGAAAAATTCGTTTTGACGGAAATTATGAATAAAAAAAAAAAAGAAAAAAAAAACAAAGTCTCCTCCGTGAAGTTCAATGATATATTTTCAGCGAACAAAGTATCGATTTAGTTCAATAATATTTTATTTACCAATAATCATGAATAACACGAAATTATACCATTTTATAATGAATATCATTTTTTTTTGCATGCCTCATAATCCCTATAATCGCTTAGGAGAAAAAGAGTTTTGAAATAATTTTTCGTTCCAGCGGGGTTGCACCCCCTTATGGTCAATGTGTTCATTTATCTTTGTCGAAAACAAAAAATATATATATATTAGGTCGGTTATATATATATATATATGTTTGTAAAAGGGTACATGTCGGGACCATTTCATGGCTCTAGAGGGGAATATGGGGACATTTGGCACATATGGGTCCGGTCCCCATATTTTTATACATAAAAGGGTACATGCCAGCTCCGGTCCCCATAATTCGCTACACATATAGGGGGTATAACGGGGACCAAGTTATCCATCGGCTAATGGGGCTTATGGGGACCATACAGTAACATGATGAGGTTCAAAGCGCAACATTCATGAGCTGGGTCTGGATTGCACTGTGCTGCAATACATTGCAGTGCAATGCTTCAAAATAAAATTGATACACTATAACAATATAAATTCAATACTTATGAAGTGCGCAGACTACCACATTTCTATTTACTTCAGATATATTCAGATACTTGAACGTGCTACGATAATACACATGGCATATCTGGCTAATAAAAAAAATGTTGGATCGGATCACCGGTATTCTGAATACGTGAAAAAAAATTTTTTCGCCGCATTTCGTATGAATGGCACATATGTGTTACGCAGATTATGCTTCATGTACCTAGTCCGTCAATAAATTCCAATATTTCACGTTTCTAATACAAGCAATGGTACATATTGCTAGCGGTAACCGTGCCATATCGGTAATTTCGGGGACCAATACGGAGAAGGAACGGCCTCAGATCGAGTGATCATCCTATGAATAAAAGTTTTACCAGTATAATATTATAATTATATAGTTATTTTGAATCCTGTAACTAGGGGCATGTATATACGAGCCAGCAAGAAACACAACGTAAAGGTATTTACTGGGACTGGTACCCGTATGCTCCTGAGTTTGGTACCCGCAATCACCCTTACAACACTGTTATTAGCACAGACAATACAGAACGAAAAATGATAATTTATCAATGGATTTCCCATATGTCGGTTCTCTTTGTAGTATACATACTATATCCATTATCCGTCATTCTTCAGTAAATTTTAGGCTTCCGATCGGAATTGTAAAGATACATATGAGTACCGGCCACTGTGACATATCGGTGATTACGGGTACCAACATAGGAAAGGTACATATGGGTACCGGCCACTGTGATATATCGGTGATTACGGGTACCAACCTAGGTTGTAAGGGTACTTGTCAGGACCGTACAAGTTTCCAGGCTATTAAATGCCGTACAAAAATGTAATTTATTCACTTGAATGCTCAATAATTTAGTTATACGCGGGCAATGTGCAGAGATCAATCCAACTATCTAAATAATTGCATAAAGCATAAACAAGTGTTTCGTCCTTAGGTAGGTTAATCTTTCCTCAGAAGTTTGTGAATCGAGCTCCTCGTAGTTCTTCAATAAATTTTGATATTTCACGTTTTTAAGTAATGGCACATATTGGTACCAGTAATCGTATCATAACGGTCATTTCGAGGACCAACTCAATGAATAAACGGCCTTGGATCGAGTGAACATCCTGAGAATAAAAATTTTGATTCCAGATCGGCGATATTATGAATACACCACTATAATGTTTTATTTATAAGGTTACTTTCAGTAACTGTAACTAAGGGCATGCATATACGAACCAGCAAAAATATAGTAAAGCTATTTACTGGGACCGATATCTGTACATCCCTAAGTTAGATATACCCGCAATCAACGTTACAACACTGTTATTGGCAGAAACATATATTATTTCTATACACAACGAAAAATTGCCATTTACCAATGTATTCAGAATAATCTGATCCAAATATCGGTTCTGTTTGCAGTATACATACCATATCCATTATCCATCATTCTACAGTAAATTTTAAGCTTTCGATCTGGATTGTAAAGGTACATATGGGTACCGGCCACTGTGACGTATCGGTGATTATGGGTACCGATCTAGGTTGTAAGGATACTTGTCGGGACCGTGCAAGTTTCGAGGCTGTTAAATACCTATGCCGTACAAAAATGTAATTTTTGTACGGCAGTAACAGGTATTATTAAATACCTTTTATTATTTTTAACAGGTATTATTAAATACGGAAGTAAAAGGTATTATTAAAACAGTAAATTTTAGGCTTCCGATCGGAATTATAAAGGCACATATGGGTACCGGCCACTGTGACATATCGGTGATTACGGGTACCAACCTAGGTTGTAAGGGTACTTGTCGGGACCGTACAAGTTTCGAGGCTGTTAAATGCCGTAAAAAAATGTAATTTATTTACTTGAGTGCTCAATAATTTAGTTATACGTGGGCAATGTGCAGAGATCAATCCATCTTTATAAATAATTGCAAAAAGCATAAACAAATATTCCGCTCTTAGGTAGATTAATCTTCCCTCAGAAGTAGAAAATAATTTTTCACATACTTCTGAGGAAAGATTAGCCTATCTCATGCAACTATTTAGACCGTAGGATTGTCCTCTGTATATTGCCCGCGTATATAATTTATTGAAAATTTAAGTATATAAATTACATTTTCGTACGGCATAGGTATTTATTAGCCTCGAAACTCGTACGGTCCCGACAAGTACCCTTACAACCTAGGTCGGTACCCACAATCACCGATATATCACAGTGGCCGGTACCCATATGTATCTTTACAATTCCGACCGGAAGCCTAAAATTTACTGAAGAATGACGGATAATGGATATAGTACCTTTACAATTCAGATCAAAAGCTTAAAATTTACTGAAGAATGATGGATAATGGATGTCGTACTACAAAGAGAACCGATATTTGGATCGATACTATCTTCAATTCATCGATAAACTATTATTTTTCAATCTGTACTGAAATAATGTGTGTCTGTGCTAATAACACTGTTGTAGCGGTGATTGCGATATCAATCTCAGGTGCCACCAGTCCCCGTAAATAACTGTACGATATTTTTATTTCTGGTTCGTACATACATGCCCCTAGTAACGATTCATGAAAATAACTGTACTAATAAAAGATTATACTGGTATTCATAATACCGCCGATCTGAGATAAATCTTTTTATTCTCAGGATATTTACTCGATCCGAAGCCGTTCAATCATCGAGTTGGTCCCCGAATTGACCATTACGACACGGTAACTGGTACCGACGTATACCATTGCTTAAAAACGCGAAACATCTGAATTTATCGAAGAATCACAAGGCGCATAATCTGCGTAACATATTTGTGCCATACATACAAAATACGGCGAGTAAAATCATTTTCTCCATACTTTTGAGGAAAGATTAGCTTACAGTAAATTTTATTTTACTGTACTGTCATATCAAACCAGTTCAAAATTTCAGTATATGTGCTTATAAACGCATTACCGAATACGGATGGAAAATTAGTTTATGCTTTATGCAACGTCATGGTCGCCCTTTTACATAAAAAATCTAAATTTATACACACTCACGCGTAAAACATCTCCAAGATCTTTTTCGAACCTAAAATGTTTAAATATGAATTTTATCGAAAAACCGAAGCTATTTAATTTTGAACATATTGCACTGATTATTCAATCCGATTTTCAATAAATACTATTAAACATTTTCGGTGTTGCACTTTTCAGAATCAGCTCTTTCTTTTCGACTTTTGGAAATAACATAAAATTCATATCAATTTTAGTCCTAATACTAACCAAATCATATCCATGGTCCTCATTATAACCCTTTTATGTATGAATTTTGGTCCTAGTACTAACCAAATCGTATATACATATATGGTCCCCATTATAACCCTTTTATGTACGGAACCAAAATTCGCATATATCTTTTTTTCTATGATATACATATCAATGCTGATAAGAATGTATACCTCTATTGCTCATTGTAGAGGTTTGTATACGCTTTCCTCAGTATGTACACGCGGACCCGATATGTACCCTTTTACAAACATATATATATATATATATATATATATATATATATATATATATATATATATATATATATATATATATTTTAGACTGTTTCAAAATAAATCGATAATTTTTTTTTTGCTTTACACAATCTCAAACTATACTTAGATATCAAAAAATAATCCTCGCGAAAGGAGGGGCCGGTCCTTCAAGATTTAGAGGTGTCTCGTCGGACTTTTCTCATTTTTATTTCGTTAATACGTGAATAATTAATTTGCATGGATGGAACAAACCTTTTTCTGGTCCTAAAATGATGAATATATTCCAAACTTATCTATAAATACTGAATATACTAGAAAAAACGATCTTGATGATCGCAGGAACAATTATCGGTCGATATATACGTCGATAAATGCAAAAAAAACAAAAAAAAATACAAAAATCAATATTAATAATCTCCTACTTTCCTTTTAAAGTACTTCCTACTTTGTACTTTCTCCTACAATTAAGTAGGAGATTATTAACTACTGATAAATAACGTTTTTAAGAAAATGTTTATAAACATTGTAATTCATTGTTTTCTCATTTGCTAACATGTTATTATTTTGTTCAATTAATCATAAAGTCCTGTTTGCTAATAATAATAATTTTTACTCGATTGACAAAATAGACTAAGAGTTGAATAATCATTAATGTTATTGAGAAAAACGATGTGGGGTTAGAAAAACAGGCGTGCAAAGGTACCCGCGCGCCGATTCGACGTGCCGCGCTAGATAAATTAATTTATCTCTACCAGTAAACATAATTTCCCCATTAATAAAAATTACGTTTTTTATAGAAAATTTGAAGTAGAATACGATGGTTGTATTAAGAAATCGTTAAAATTTGGGGGCCATGGTTAAAAATTGATTTAAACATTTCAATCGTTTATGACAATATGAAATTTTTTATAAATTTTTTTGAAAATATTTTTTTCCTAAAATTCACTCTTTTATCTTCAAAATGAAAAAAAAAAGTTTTTTCTGGCTTAAAAATAACCGGAGTTATGAATTTTTGAAAATGAGTCTCCAAGGCACAAATCACGAAAATCTCAAACTTTCAACCCCCTCTATTAAAAAAAAAAAAAAAAAAATCCTCGAACACGTATCTTTTTTTTCGACATAGAACCCGTAAAAAAAGTTTCAGCCAAATAAAAAATGTGTCAGTCAGAATGGTGTTCGGTTTGTAAAAGAATTAGTCATTAACGAAATAAAAAAAGACAGAAGTCCGATGAGATACCTCTAAATCTTGAAGGACCGGCCCCTCCTTTCGCGAGGATTATTTTTTGATGTCCAAGTATAGTTTAAGATTGTGTAAAGCAAAAAAAAATTATCGATTTATTTTGAAACAGTCTAATATATATATATATTCTTATAAATATAAATATAAATATATACATATGTATTCTTACGTACCTTTCGAAAAGTTAGTTTTTAGCCTCAAACGAAGCCTCGTGAAACCGGAACTCGGTAGTAAAATTCTAAAAGGTGACTCATCTAGTTTGAATTCCACTCTAACCGAAATATCTCGAAAACTATACAAGTTAGGAAGCTGTTTTTGATTTAATTTTGTAAATAATCAAATTTTCTTTAAATAATAAGGTCGCGACTACTATACATCCAAATGTACACAATTTGTATCAGCTTAGAACACGGGTGAAATCAAAATTTACAAGGTTATAAGCATCTTCATTCATTTATTCAATGAACTTGACTTTAAACGTTCGTAACGAGTACAAGATGAACATTTGGGTGTATAGTAGTCACTTTTTTTTTTTTTAATTTAGTATCCACAAAATGAAACCAAAAAAAGCTTCCTAACTTGTATAGTTTTTGAGATATTTCGATTAGAGTGTTTGAAATATTCAAACCGGATGAGTCACCTTTTAGAATTTTCCCACCGAGTTCCGGTTTCACGAGGCTTCGTTTGAGGCTAAAAACTAACTTTTCGAAGGGTACGTGAGAAGAAAAAAAAGTAAAAAAAAAAAAACCGGCCAAATATATATACATGGAAATTTACGGTTTGACGATAAGATTATACCTTCAAATAAGCATCCTCGGCTTCCTTGAACATCTTGAGATGATTGTAAGTTCTCCCGACGTTAATGTGAGCCCCGATATCGTCGCCCTGCACGTGTACGGCCTCGTTGAAAAAATTCAACGCTTCCTTGAATCTGCCTTGGCTCTCGAGAGCGTGTCCGACGTTGTTGAATAATTTGGCATTGCGATCGTTGACGCGAAGTCCCGACATGAATATCGAATATTCATCGAGCCAGTCGTAATTTCGGACAAACGTTTTCGCCGAGTGCGCGGCAATCAGGATAACCAGTAGAATCGACGAGAGCTTGGAATATCTGTGAATAATTGAAGACACGCGGATCGTAATGTCCGAGATAACTCGAAGAATATTCTATCGAAGGAAAGAAAGAAGAAAAAAAACTCGTCGGGGTTAAAAAAAAAAATTTTCGTTGGGATTATTGGTAAAAGCTATTTTTTAACGATTTTTTTGCTGGTGATGGATTGAAAAAGGCTTTAACGTGATATTTTTTCCCCCCTAATTATTATTGAATAAACGGTATCGACTTGAAATTTTGGCTTCGTAAATTAAAAAAAAAGAAAAATAATTTATCATCGACAAAGAGTCGACGGTATCGTATTGTTTTTGTATAAAAAAAAAAAACAGCTGGTTAAGTTGCTTCGATTAAAAAAAAATGAGAAGAGGGAATTGAGGAGGTTTTTTTTTCAACAATCCAATGCAACGATGCAAGTTTTTACCTCTTGTCGGATAGGATACTCCAGCCATAACCGACGAGCATGCAGAAACCCATTGAAGGCGCGTACAAAACTCTCTCGGCGATGACAAAACCAACCGGAAAGAAGAGATTGGATGCCGGAAGAAATGGTAGTATCATGAGTGCCAGGCTCATTATGAGTATCACCGATGTCTGTCGGCTGCGCGTAAATATTGCCATTCCCAATAGACCGAGTGTCGTAACGTGTGCGCCTATAGTAGCGATATTTCGCGGATCAACGAGGCTCTCGATCAGCGGTATCGTGCCCATGGTCCAGTCGCAGCACAAATCGATCGGAAGAAATAGTAATCGTAAATTAACGGCGGCTAGATAATTGTAGGTCAGTTGTCTCGTTGGTGTCGAGGCTACCGACGCTGGATTGTCAAATCTACAACCCAAAAATGATCAATTGTAGCTATTTTTATTATATTGTATTATATAATTAGCATATAATATTGTTTAATTAACATATTATACAAATTAATATATTATACTATATTATATGATATATTGTTATTTATGATTTGTACAATAATTTTGCTTCCTCAAGCTTTGTTTCGATGAAATTTTTTTTTTTTTTTTTTCGTTTTCAATGTTCAAAATGTGCTAAAACATCGAGAAATCACATCGCGTGTCTAATGGAATAAGTTCGTAAGCGCCAAAAGGGCGATTCTTGTGCCACAAGGTCTTGTAATTTTTTTTTTTCCGTAATTTGTTGTAGAAATAATTAAAACGCGCAAATAATTGAAAATTAGGAATTTGAAAACCTAAAAGCAGAGGGTCGTATGTTGGCGAAAATGACCTTCTGGTTTTGGGTTCTTATTGAAGAAGGATTAATGCTCAAAGGACGTATCCGCCCAAGATACGACTTTCTGGTTTTAGGATTGCCTTTTTTTTAAATTGTGACATCTTCAATTTTTCAAAAAAATGAGTGTGCTCGCTGCTCTGATTTTTGCAAATTTTGAGATATCGTGCTAAATTCTTTTTTTTTTTGCATCAATGGATTATCATTGAAGGACCTTTGGTATTGAATTTGGCGAAAATCTATGGAAGTGTTTAAATATTATAAAATTTTCATATTTCCCGAGCCAATGTCCATAATCGCTTCGGGTTCTTCAAATTTTCAGATATCGTGCTCGATATTTTTTTTTTTTTATTCGTCATTCAAATCATCCTTCGATAATACCGTAGTATCATTGAATTGTTCGATCGAGTTTTATGAAATTTGAATTTTATGGATGATTTGAATTTGGCAAGAATCGATGAAGGCTTTTCATATTTCATGAAAATCGATTTTTCGAAAAATTTCTATAATAATTCTACATTCCCCGATATTGTGGGGATATTACGAGATATCTCCATAATTATGAGGGAGCTTTATGAGCAATATGTGCCTTTGTGGTGCAAAAAAAAAAAGAAAAACAATCGAGTTTCTTTTTTTTTTCATTTACCTTGTAAATACAGGTAATTTGGAGCCCATCACGTGTAATCTTAATATCAGAAGACTGAAAGTGACGAGGGTGAGTGCGGCCAATCGTTTGGTTCCCTCGCCCGACCAGGTTGGCGTTATCTTATTACCGCCGAAAGCCGATTTTATCGCCAAGAATATATCCAATGCTCTGACCTGAAAAGATGCATTTTTTTTTTTTTCATAACTATCGTAGTTGCACCCGATCGAAGATTACGGAATTTCAATTATCGAATTACGTTTGAAACAAACAAAAAAATGTTTGATTATCGCAATGTCAATAAAAATTGTACCTGCCAATGAATTTATAAAAAAATTAAAATGAACTTGCGTTAAAATTCAAATAAAAGTATTTGTAATTTTTTCAAACTCACGCCAGAATTAACCGGCATTCGATGCTATTCTTTTTTCTCTTTTTTTTTCTAATAACGCACAGACAATTTTTGTGAACTGATTAAAGAAAAAAAATTATAACAGGCTTTATTCAATCTCATGAAATTGCAAAAAAAAAACCTATCTACGATGTCATAATTTTTCCAACCATAACCCGTACAAAGAAAAATTGTGAAAAAACAAAACAACGTTGAAGCAAACGTCCGGCTATTTTTGCGATAGATTTTAAAGAATTTGGTATTCGAGACAAGATTTCTGTGATTTTTTTTTTCTTACATCTTTGAATTGTGCCGAAAAAAAATTGTGTTTCATATTTCAAAATATTTCTTGTATTGAAGAAAAAAAAAAGAAAAAATCACTCCAGACTGCTCGGACACCCTGAAATTGTGACTGAAAATTTTCGCTAAATCGGCTGCTCACCCTCTGAACGACAAAAATTTCATACAGAACGCAAACTGCGGTTGCCGTTATTCCTTGTTCCTTGCACAACATGGCAACGAGAACGCAGATCATGGACAATGTGAGTGATCGCCATGCTAATAAAAAAAAAAAAAAAGTAATTTCATGAATTAACAATCGAGAAATTTCACAGATTCGTTCGAAACAAAGAAAATTTTCACACCTGTGGATCTTTTGCTTCGACAAGCTTTCGTGTAGGTGATCAGAGCAGCCAGATAGAAGAGAGAAGACAGCGTTTCGGCTCTACCAACGACACCGGTCACCTATGAAGAAAAAGAAGAAGAAAAAAAAATAAATCCTGCAAATATATATTAATCGTGCCACAGCTTTAGTTGAATTCATCGTGAAACTTATGAAAATAACTTTTTTTTTTTTGCTTCCTCATAGAGTAAGCATTTTATTTTGAAATTTTTCTGCCAAACTAGTCGAAAATGATTTTCGTTTTGTTTCAAACGATGTTGAGAAAAATTATCGAAATTGAATGTGGGGATACTCAAAATTATTTTAGTTAACAACGCATGTGTGGTAATTATAATTTTTTTTTTCCCCAGAATTTTTCATTGCCATATCGATGGATTATTTTTTAAAATATTACCTTGCTCTCCCACAATATCTTGGATCATGAGAACGATCAATATATTACTTACAGCTTCTGTATGTATTGGATGTACGGCGAACAAAAGAGCAGACACAAAACTCGCTAGATCCGGTAGAAACATCAAACAGGTCCTGAAAACGGCGATCACAATGAATAAAACAATGAACTGAGTGAGAGAGAGAGAGAGAGAGTGAGAGAGATGAATTTAATTAAACTTTTGATGAGAATCACCTGAAATACAGTATGCAAACGCCCACATGGAGAATTACATTGAGTAAGTGGTATCCCATTGGGTCTAGCTGATGAATCACGTAATTCCAGCGAAAAGTGAGGACACATAATGGCCTGTAAGATTTGTGCGATTGTTCCTGTCGTAATGAAAATAATTTAAAAAATTAAAAAAATAAAAAATAAAAAATACCATTATTAAACGAAGAAAAATCAATTTTCCGATTTTAAAAAAAGTTTTTTTTTTCACGATTAAGGTAGTCCTCGTGCAAATGCGTTTTTCATGAGAATTTTTTCGAAATTTATACTGGACAAAGAGAATGCTAGTACCCAACTTCTCGTGAAATTTAAAGCAGATTTACCGTTCCTAACTCGAGATATTCAATGTCAAAGTTAACAATCATTACGTGTAGAGCAGCTATACCCTGATACTCGCACGGTTTTTTTAAAATATTACAACTAAACGCGTCACCAGATTTTGATCAAAAAAATTGTAGACGGTAGAAGACTATTATTCACGTATTAAGAAAAAAGAACAAAATTATTCAACGTTTCGTTTACGAACGACGATCACAAAAAGAATTCAATATGAATGAAAATTTGACGCATATACAGATATAGTAGCTGCATATTCTATGGTGTGAATGTATGACCACTAGTGCCGTGTATATTTTATCATGCGATACATAGGAAACTTTATCGCACTATTGTAGCACGAGGACTACCTTAATAACCTGCGACAACGATAACACAGTATTTCGTTCAATAAAATAAATTTGAAAAATTCTTTGTTCCGGAGTGTGCATTATTTTTCGAGTCACGTACTCTTTATATTGCTCCAATAAAGGGAAAAAAATTGGAAACTAACGAGTAAAAATATTGTCAAACGAAAAGACTACCGTGATTTTCTGCAATATCTCTCATACGATCGTATTCAGCATAAAATCAATGTCTCAACATTTTATTGCTAATTTTATACGACCAGGGCTTGAAAAATTCATATACTGGCTTGATTTTTTTTTTAAATCGAGTAAATTAGAAATTTGCACACAGATTCTCACAGAGGAAGCTTTGCGAGCGAGATGAAATAATGAGAAGGCAACGTGCAAGTTTCGAATATGCTTTTTTTTTTACTGAATTCGACCTGAATAATTCAAATGATAAAACACATCAGATTCATGAATCTTCATCATGATTTAAAAAAAAAAACCATAATTATACAAGCCCGTGCCGATTTTTTTTTTCAAACTCGATACTAAACACGGTTGTTCCTGCTGGTTCGATAATTGTAAATTTACGATAATTGGAGGCAACGTGTCATTTTGTTTGCATAAAAATTGGAATTTCGAATTTATCAAAATGTCTCTTGCCAAATTCGATAGCAAGCATAATTCAATGATTTATTTTTATCCATGTAAAATAAAATTAACCTGATATCGTAAAAGTTGTGCAAGTTATTAATATAACATTTTTTTGTAAAAATTAAAAATCTGCTAAAATTTTACCCCGTCTATCAATTCTCGAGGGGGGGGGGATACAAAAAATCCTTCTTTGCAGCCTATTCGGAAAAAATGTTTTATAGATTGATTGTTTTATATTTACGAAAGTTGAGATTTTTATTTTGAGCAACATTCAAAATTCTCCGATATCGAAATCACCGCATTAATTTATGACGTAAATACTGTAAAACAATTGAAAGTCATTGCTGTAATTTTTTATGACAAATTTTGTATGACAAAAATTTTGTATGAGTGTTTGATCGCCTTGAACACTCACACGCAGCATTTATCTAAATATTTTTTCGAAATATGATTTTCTGACTGTCTGCAAAAATTTTAAGCATTGCTCTGGCATAAAAATTTCGAAATTTCATTTATTTTTCGAAAAAAAAAAAAAAACCTCAATTTTCGAAATTCACAAGTACAAAGCTGAAGAATTTGAAAAATATCAAAAAGCCTCAAAGTTTAAGCTTCTTTTTGGCGAGTTCCTGATTCATAAGTGTAAATCTGGTCATTAAATATAAATCTCAAACATAACGGGAGGATATAATAATAATTCTTCGATCCATCCGTGATTATGGGGATTCTCCGCGAAACGATGGAAGTTGGAGAAATTGAATTTGGTAAATGATAGCAGCCACAGAATTGAGAAACATCGAAGGATGGAAGGACGAAATGGACAACTGAATGCTGAATTGCTGAGTGGCAAAGGGATAGTCGAAAGAAAAAAAAAAAAATATATAAATCTCCGCCGTTGAATCGACAAGTGGCGAGAAGACGAGAAGAGTTCTCGTCGCGGATGGGAATGAAATGAATCGGAATAGAACGGATTTCGGATTGCATCGGAATGAAATGGACAGGAGCGACGAGAGGGGCTCGCGGATCAATACACGCGAGTTGTGGCGTTGCGAGAGCGAGAGAGGGGTAGCCGCGAGTACAGTGAAGCCAGGTACCGGGGGGAGAGAAAATAATCAGAGAAGGGATAGTCTCTTTCGGTCTTACCCACTCGTGCCTGTCGGCCCGTCTCACTTTCTTTCTCTCTCTCTCACTCTAGCTCGAGAGCCCCAAACAAGAGGGTATACACAACGCAACGTTTGACATGAGAGCGATTCATCACCGAGCGATCAATCGACCGTATGATTTTAATTTTTGTTCTTTTTTTACTCAATTTTTTTTCTCTTTTTCTTCATTTTCGTGGATTTATCTTACCTTGTGCATCGGCGTACCCCAAAAATCATTGAAAAATACATTCTTCAGGGGTGTATGGGGCCGTAAATCGCGATTGTCCTTGATCGCCGAAATATCGTCAAAGACGAAGCCACAACCGAGACTGTTGGTATAAACTGCAAAGGCGAAAGTGGCCACGATCGCCGCGAGAGCTCCTCGCGCAGGCACTCCCATCACAAATGCATCGATCCTCTAGTTTTTTCTTTGTTTTGTTTTCTTTATTCTTTGTAATAATAACGAAGCACCGATATATTTCTCATCCCTCGTATCTATATGTATATGTATGTGTGTGTATATATAAATATCTATATATTTTTGTAACAAATAATCGTAATAACGCGTATGACGTCCCGGCGGCGTGTATATGTCATATTTCAAGCGTCCGGGGAGCCCAGCGTTCGCTCCTGCTGCTTCTCATGCATCACAATTCGGCCGAGTTTACAGTTATCACGAAAAACCTCGTCCGCGTTTCACGCACGAGCATAAGCGCGAACTCGCGATTAACCCACATTATCGTACCAGTCAATTGCTTTCCGGTTTAACGAGAAAAACACAACGATGATGTTTCGTTGATATTTATATGCATGCGTATGTGTGTTTTAACGCGGGTACACCGGCGGCGCGAGAACCCTTCTCGCTCAACCGTCCCAGGCCAAGCAAGCTGTCAAGCGCTATACGGACCTTCCGTCCGGCAAGCAGACGAGATATTGGAAATCGTCCGGTAACGCGCATGCGCGTTCTTTTTTATTCCAGGGGGTTTTTTTTTTTAAACAAAATTGGGTTTTGAATTTTTTTTCTGGTTGTTTTCTTTCGGGAAATGGAGATTGGTTTAACGGATTTGATTAAATTTTTCGCACGATAGTGCTTTAATCGATGCGGTTGATTGCTTAATCTGATTATATAAATATAGCATTTATAATGGTGTGGATTTTGTCCATTTGGTTCATGCAACCCCGCCGGTAAGATAGCTTTCTGACATACTGTGATAAACTGATGCCAATAGAACACACCTTTCGTGACATCTATCGGACATATTAGGGAATTTATTCCGACCAACTAGAGGCGCTTCGATCGCACACCAGCGTAACAACGCAACGCGTGCGTCTATTTCGCGGTATAGAACACGTGTGCGTCAAGTCCTGCGGCCTTTTAATTCTTTTTCGGGTTAGAAGTAATATTTTCGATAAAATTGTCCTAAAAATGGGCGAAATAAAAGAAATCAAGAAGGAAGAGGATGCAGAAGCCGCGGAGGCTGATGCGTCCAAGGAGATTACCTACGAGGAGAAATTGACGAACGTCAATACCATCGCTAAACCCATGGCTCCGAAAAAGCTAACCAAAAAAATTTACAAGTGTATAAAAAAAGGTATTTGTCTACGAGATTCCTATTTTTATTGAATTTTTATGTCATTTGAGCGAATTTTCGAACAAATATCGTTGAATATTGAAGAAAAAGGTGCAAATTAAAATCGCTTGAACATTGCTTTTCTCATGATTTTCGTGTACCGCAAAGTTTCCCCCACCCCGTGAAATCAAAATCGAGAGTGAATCGGTAAATTTAGAGGATCTAATTTAAACCTTTTTTTTGGATCGTTCGTGATATTCTGAACACTTCAGCATGAATCTCTCGAATTTTGTTAAATTTCCCACAAAAACGAAGCTTCCTCTGTAAAAAAAAAAGCGGGAGCCCTGCTGTGCTCTCATCTACTTTTAATCTGGTATAATTAACTGTAATATCATATCTCTCTCTCTAAAGAATTCTCAATTGGCCGAAACATAGAACCTATTTCTGAAAAATTATTGTTCCGTACTTTTCAGCTTCAAAACAAAAAACTTACTTGAGAAACGGTCTAAAGGATGTGCAGAAACATCTCCGTAAAGGCGAGAAAGGGTATAATAGCTTATCCGAGATTATAACTCCATGAAAATATCGTTATTTTTTGGAAAAACCGCATGTTTCTGTTTTTTTTTTTTTTTTTATTTATTCATCAGATTGGTTGTATTCGCCGGCGATGTTTTTCCCGTCGAGATAATGTGTCACTTACCGATTGTATGCGAGGACAAAAATTTGCCATACTGTTATACTCCGTCGAGGCAGGATATCGGCGCTGCTATGGGAGTAAAACGCGGCAGTCTCATGGTTCTCATAAAAGAACATCCGGATTACAAAGAGCTGTACGACGAGATCGGCGAAGCGATGACGAATCTGGCTACGCCTCTCTAGTTTTACAAGTAAAATTTAACATTTTTAACAAATATATTTTCTAATAAACTCAGGAAAAAAGAAAAAAAATATATATATACTATATATATATATATATGTATATATACATTGACTTATTTCATAGTCGTACAAATTAAACGGAAATTATAGGGCAAATATACGTTTTGCTCTAAACCACGAAGAATTTACATGTTTTATTATTCCATTATTCTTTGTCCCTAATTATTTATTTATTTCCTTTTTTTTTTTTTAATTCTCAGTAACACACTCAGTTTTCACAATCGCTTAATTCTCAACAATTAATGGTGTGTCCTGGGGCTTACAGTTCAAATTGATGTTAATGACTTTGTTGAGCATTGTAATTCTGCTTGTACGCGATTTTTTTTTTTCAATTTTTTTTCCATCGTGAAATTGTGATCGTACGGCATTGAAAAAGTGGCAAACGAAAATTGGACGTATCGCTCTCTGCGCTTCTCTGTATTTTCATTGCAATCGGAAAAATTTTAAATCGTGCAGGCTTCGTATTTTTTCTTTTTTTTTTCCTTGTTAAATTTATACAGGACATTATTTTCACTGGGCATTTAAACGCTATAGAACCTTCCACAAACCCGTAATCCGTAAAAAGTCAATCACTTGTGTATACATTTTTTTTTTTTTAAATTAATTATTTCAGCATAGTCTCTTCCTTTATACTCAATGCACTCGTGTAACATCGCGTCCGAGACACCGCGTGATCCATAACGTTATCACACGTGCCTCAGAGGAACGAAAAACGCTTCACACTTTTATTTATTTATTAATTTTTAATTATTATAATTTTTTTTTTTCATCTGTAGAAAAAACGATCGTAGAAGATAATTCTCAGATTGTCGATTGGTGGATAAAAGGAGGGGGGGGGGGGGGAATGTAGTTGCACTTTTATTACTTTTTGTTTTTCCTTTCATTCTTCGTTTTTTTTTTTTTTCCTACTGGAATTTATGTACGGTTGTATCCTTATTGCAGCGTCTCTCTGAACTCTCGTTATATTTCTAAAGCCGGGCCGAATTATTTTCACACACACACACACACACACACACACACATTTATATCATTTGGGAAAGAAAAAAAAAATCATTTCTTTGGTAACAAAGAGGGAAAAAAATGCTTATTCAATATTACGATCTATATATACTCCTGTCGTGTAGTACTTCGATTATTGCTTCGTATCCTAACTTTTATTCAATGTTTTCTCGGTTTTTTTTTTTTTTTTTTCCACGCGTATGGTTGGGTAGTTGTACGACGGAAAAAAAAAAAAAAAAAAAAATACATGAAACTTCAGGATATACATTCCATATCCGGTGATATGACTTATTGAAATGCAACGGCGTTTTTTTTTTTTTTTCCTTTATCCGTGTAATTGTTAGTTTTGCGTGTATTTGTGTCGCACAGAGTTGGACATGAAAAATTACTCGAAACAAAATTGTAATTTTGTAAAAAAAAATAATTACAATTACTCGAAATGATTGTAATTTTTTTTTTTTTTTTTTAATTCAATTACAATTTCTTCGAGTTATTTGTAATTGTCAAATTTTTTTTTTTTTTACAATTTTGCTGAACTCGGGTGTCTCTCGTAATTGATTTATCGGTTTGATTGTTCAGCGAGCGGTGTTGAGGCAAGGAAGATATCTCGATTCGTCGGCATCACTAACAATATCAGTAGAAAATGTCCGCGTCTTTGATTTATAAATATTAACATTGACATCGAAATTGACGTAGCCAATTAGCGTACGAACTAATCGGATTTTTGTTTTTGTGTTTTTTTTTTAAATCCTAACTCGCGCACCAACCCAGTCATTGCGTCATTTGGACCTGTCTGATTTCTTTTTTTTTTTTATTTATTCATTTCAGACTGTCAGACGCGCCGTTTGAAATTTTTTTTCTTTCAACTTTACCTCGCGCATTAACGCATCATTATGATTATTATTATTATCTCGCAGCTCTCGTGCAAGCTTATTTTTCCTCTCAAATTATGTTTTTTAGGTGAAAGATAACGTGTGTTTTTGTGTGTGTGTGTGTGTGTGTGTGTGTAAAATATTATAACGCTGAGCAATAAACAGAGGATTTCTACTTTCATCAATATAGCGTCAATTAAATATTCAAGTTTTGCATTTCCAGGCAGAAGACCTGATTTTATTTTATGTTATTTTTTTCACCGCATGATCCGGCCTGCAAATGCCAACTGAGATTTTTTATTTCTTCTTTTTCTTTTTCAATCGGAGTATGTAATACTGACAATCAGAAGACCGAAGATCGATGTATATATACCTGAGGGCTCTGTACTGCATTCATTTACGTTTAGTTTTTTTGTTTTTTTATGTTTTTTTTTTTTTTTTTTCGTAATAGGAAATACCTGATGCTCGACATTAATGGAAATAAAAATGCGTGGCTTATGAAATTCCGCATGAACGAAGAATAGAAAAATCTTGGAAACGACTAAATGTTTTTTTTTTTTTTTTTGGAATTGTATAATTTGATATTCTGGGGGAAAAAAAGAAAAATTATTGACGAGAGGATCAAACGTAGATCCAGCAAAGTGCTCGACACTTATGAGGTATCCCAGGCGATTTTGGACACTCGATCCGTTTCGAATAATTTTATCTCTTTGAGAATTTGATATTATTCATTAGGATTCTGTGTTATTTTTCGCGAATTTTTTTTTTTTCAGCCAACTTCTCGCGTTGAATTAAAAATTAATTTCCATGAAATTTGGCATAAAGTCGAGCATGAAATTTGTCGGAAAAAAGATATATAAGTGTATATTTTTCTATTCTTCGCTTAAACGCAACTTTTCATTATTCTAAAAATTATACGCAAATTTACTTCGACGGATTTTCAAATTTTAAATTCATTGCATCTCGAAAGTGGTCGATTGGAAAATTACGTACACAAAAAAAAATAGAATAATGGAAAATTTTCACAATTTTTCGAAATGGCTCGAGAGCTTTCGGGCATCCTGAATTGCCTGGAATGCCCCATCCCATATTCACAATCCATATGATTTTTGCAATGAGATGTAAAAAAATATGCTAATATTCGACCCAAAAAATTCAACCACCCATATTCGATTTGAGTGAAATGAAAGACAAAAGAAAAAATCAAAAAACGTTTGTCACATACGTTATCATTCACTTGGATATTTTTAAAATATATATATGCGTGTGTATATGTACAGATGATTAAAAAAAATAGCAGAAAATTACACAACAATGATGCAATAATCGTGAATCCATGGACACAAATTCACTAAAGATCGGAGACTCTCTTAGGACATATGAATTTTTTTTTTTTCAGCACCATTATTAACACTATACAATTGTTCATTCGATGGGTAAATCTTTGGACTGGCTAATCGTATAATCGATGAATGATATGCCTTTTACTGATCGCCATTTTTTTTTTTTTTTTTTTTTTTTTCGTTTCTTCTTTTTCTTTTGGCACGAAGCCGGAAATTCTGTCAAAAGCAAATTGCAATATACAAATATTAGCTCCTTGAGCTATTTCTTTGAAGATTTTCAAAGTTCCCCAATTGTACATATAAACATATGCTCGGGATAAAATCTGCAAATCTGCGTTTGACTAGTTCGTATGAAATACTTTTGTTAATTTATTTGTTTTTTCTTCTATTGCGCGCAAAAAGCTATGAATTAATTTCAGCGAATCTTTTCTTTTTTTTTTTTTTTTTTTTTTTTTTTTTCGTATCAAACTTTCACAAAAGGCCTGAACTTTCTTTCGATCGCACGTCGCAGCAAACGTAGAAAATTCGATTTTAAGGATGCTTTGCGTTTGCATTATACCAGCCAAAAATTTGATTCCATCGGAATTTCAACAGCGGAGATAGACAAAAATCTGAAAAATAAAAGCTTTGTCAAAGATAACGAAGAGCATTGATTCTCAATAATAATAATGGCAAAAAGTTATTGATAAATTGGTACGAAAAAACGTTTTTTTTTTTTTTTCCCTCGTATAAAATTAACTTGATGGCTTTTATGAATTTTTAAAGATTTTCTTCCTTTTTTTTTTATTTAAAATAACTTTTTTCAGTTATTACTCTTTTTACACTCGAGTGTCCGGTTCATTGAACCAACGGTTTTCCAAATACATTCAAAATTCATAAAAAAAAAAACAAGAAATTAATTTTATACGATAAACAAAAATTTTCAAGCTGATTTGTCGAACAATTTTACATTAAAGCCAATTTATCGATAACTTTTAGTCATTGTTGCGCAAAATCAATATTTCTAGGATAATCTGTTCAATTTTTATCAGATTTCCCGAGTATACATTGATTATTTTTTTCAGATCACTCCGAATTCTTCGTCGAATCGAACTTTTGGCTGCAAGTCGATATGCGCGAGGCATCATTGACAAAACTCGTTCCTTCGATAATATTGTAAATCCTTCAATGGGAAGATATTCACGCTGGAACAGCTCCGATAAATTTTTAATACGCGATTCGCAAATATAAATTGTGCGATGCAAATATTCGTCATCAGCAATGAAAAAATTAATTAATTTTTTTTTTTAACCGATACGTCTTCTTCGTATAGACGCGATTACGTGTGTGTGTGTGTGTGTGTATTTTGGCTCTGGACCATGTTTCTTTGTTTTTTTCAATTGAATTTTGTTTTGGTTTTTTTTTTTTTAATGCGAAAATGGCTCTCCCGACTCGAGGATCGCAAGCGATTTTTTTTCTATCATGTATTTGTGTACATTATTATCTAATTGTGGGCGCTAAGATTGTTTATTATCACGTGACCGTTATCTCGATGATTTTTAATGCGAATCTCCTTCTCGAACGTTCATATATGTATATATATATATATATATATACTTGTTTTTATATTTCTTATTATCGATCTTTGACCGAGAGAATTTGCGCGCGTATGTACGATTCAAATAAATGTCTTCGGATCACAGAGGGCGCTTCGTGACGTGAGTGGATTTCGGGAACTCAAGATTTCCATGCCACGTTCTATTTGTCATAACGATCGATAAATTCGTTAAAATTAATAATAATAATTTTCAAATAGCTTTCATTCACCGTATGCCAGCAAAAATCGGTGTTTCGAGTAAAATTATAAGGAAAAAAATAATAACAAGAATTGTTATCGCATTGTTACTGTGGTGACATCTGGCGGTTTTTTTTTTTTTTTTCATTTTTATCGCCAAATCATCGAGGGTCATAACGCGGAGACAAAAAAGATTAATTGGGTGAACATACTTTGGTTTTTTTGCGGTATGACGATTAATTTTTAGTTTTAAATACTATCACAAGGGTCAGTTGTTCGAGCACCCACGTTTTTTTTTTCTAGTTCTCCCAAGTAGTTTTTCTCCGTGGCAGGCGTCAGGTTTTATTTCTTTTCATAGCATCTTTCTCAAAGATTCCCACATACCAGCACACAAAATTAAGTACAGCCTTGATGATAACTGAATGACACAAAAGTCGTATTACGATTCAACATAGCAAATATAAGGAAAACAATGATTAAGTGAGATTAGGTTTTTTGTACGTTTTTAGGGTTATCGACTGGTTGCTCCGTCGTTTCGACAATTTTTTTTTCTTCTTCATTCCAGTATTATCAAAACGAAGAAAGCTCGAACAAAAGTTCCAAGGCGTTAGCTGGGCAAATGAAAAAAATGATTTTCACAACGTAAAATGTAGTTTGTCTCTTTCCCTTTCGGATTATTGATATTTCAGACTAACGTAAATTTTGTTTTTGACCAAAAAGTATAGAGGACGGTCTACAATATTTGTATACGCTTCAGTAACCGTTTCAGTATAAAGTTGGAGAATAGGAAAACCTGTACTATGGTTCACAAAATCCTTATTGTAAACCACAGTACAGGTTTTCTAATCTCCAATTTTCTACTGAAGTGGTTGCGGATACATATACGGATATTCTAGACTGTCCTTTAGAGTCAATCTCTGAGAAAGCAATGAATCTCCATAGATCTAAAGGACAAGGTATACAATGTCCGTATAAGATTCCGTAACCATTTCAGTAGAAAGTTAGAAAATAGGAAAACCTGTCCTTGGTTCACAAAACCCGTATTGTAACTATAGTACAGGTTTTCCGATCCTCCAACTTTCTACTGAAGCGGTTGTGGATACATATACGAATATTGTAAACTGTCCTTTAGAGTCAATCTCTGAGAAAGAGATGAATCTCTACAGATCTAAAGGACGGTCTACAATGTCCGTATACGATTCCGTAACCACTTCAGTAGAAAGTTGGAAAATAAGAAAACCTGTGCTTGGTTCACAAGACCTCTATTGTAACCATAGTACAGGTTTTTCTATCCTCCTACTTTCTACTGAAGTGGTTGCGGATAGACGTATACGGATATTGTAGACTGTCCTTTAGAGTCAATCTTTGAGAAAGAAATGAATCTCTACAGATCTAAAGGATGCGGTTTACAATGTTCATATACGATTCCGTAACCACTTCAGTAGAAAGTTGGAGGATAGGAAAATCTGTACTATGATTCACATAACCGTTATTGTGAACCATGGTACAGGTTTGCCGATCCTCTAACTTTCTACTGAAGTGGTTGCGGATACGTTTACGGACACTGTAGGCCGTCCTTTGGGCAGACCGAACGTTTTTCAGTTCACAAGAGGGCGCCACCTCGTAATTTCGTTTTTTTTCCTCTCACGAGAGGGCGCCATTTCGTGACACGACCAGCATCGTACACCATTTTGAGTTCCCGATAGCCGGAGCACCACGCGAATCCACCTTTTTCTCTCAGTTTCGCGATTTCTCAGTTTATATATCCCACAAAATCCGTACAGCGGGCATCCCCCGCATGTTTATTTTTATTTTTCGTTCTTCTTTTTTTTTTCATGAGCGCGCGTACTCGACAAACGTTTATCACTTCGCACATTGTGTTGTATTATTGACTTATCGACCACGGGGTCGTAGGGCAATTGAACTTCCGCTTTTTGTTTTTCCGCGCGGATCTTCAAGTATAAATTTGTAGCAGTATCAAAATCGTAAAAATAGTGCAGATGAATATCATCAGCACGGGTAGGATCAGAATGAATCTGAAGGAGCGGCTGACGCCGCTTGGCTCTTGTCATACGGCCTCGATGGCCTCGTTTGACGGATCGAAGAGGGGACGATCGGCGGGTGTCTCGCTCGACGTGCTCGTACCAACCGTATCGCGACGCGTCTTGCTCGAACCCGTGAAACACAGGCAACCCGACTGATTTCGATTTCTCTTTAACGTCGGCTTGTTCTCCTTGTCCTGCTCCGCCAGACACTTTTGATAATAGTCGTAATCCTTGAGGTACCTTGCAACGAAAATAATCATCAACGTTCATTGCCATTGTTATCAATGTTATTATAAATCGGGATTTTTTTTTTTTTTATTTTCATTTTTTTTAATTTTGTTCAGAAATCTAAAATTATGGAAAATTTCAAATTTCCTTGACTATCCTCGCGTAGATCGGAAAAATGATGTCTCGAGAATTAAAAAAAAAAAAATCGTGACCACGAGATTTACCACAAGGCCCAATGACCGATTTTTTTTAATTGCTCATATCGTTATTTTATTATTATGATACGTAAATTATCGCCGAAAAATCTTATATGAGACGCTCTCCAGTAGACTATACAATCATCCTCAAATTGCAACGAAACTCACTGGTCTTTGCGTTTCGGAGTTCGCTGATCACGACAAAAAAAAACGTCTTAGGGGTTGTCGATTTAAAAAAAACCACCCCATCTTTTGATATCAAGGTAACATAATGGGTTTTGAGCAAAAAAAATATGGGACATTCCACGTCAACTCAGCCACCCCGTTTTTTTTATTGTCTCGAAAAAATTATTCAGTATGGGCATTTCAAAGGACAATATATCCATGACATTTTACCAAAATTTCATCCCCCCACTATTGTTGGTTCTCGAGATAATGATTAATGAAGTCTCAATTTTGTAAAAATCATAACTTCGTAACTACTGATCGGATTTAAACGATTAAAAAAAGAATCTTTTTTATTTTTTTTGCTCTTTTCGAAAAAAAAGTATGTCATCATCGGATAAAAGCTCATTAGACAGTTTTCGGAGTAAATTAACAAAAAACAATTTTTCCCTCTTCACTGATGCCTTCTTCCATTTTGAAAAAATCCTGCGGAGTTGTGTATTGCCTCCCTCTATCAGAAAAAAAATACTGAGTAGAATTCCGATTGGCCCTTCCGTGGAAAAAAAAAAAAAATCGAAAAATTTCCCCGAAAACTGTCTAATGAACTTTTCTCCAATGACGGCATATTTTTTTTCAAAAAGGGCAAAAAAAATAAAAAAGATTCGTTTTTTAATCGTGAAAATCCGATCAGCCGTTACGAAGTTATGATTTTTACAAAATTGAGACTTCATTAATCATTATCTCGAGAACCAACAATAGTGGGGGGATTAAATTTTGGTAAAATGTCATGGATATATTGTCCTTTGAAATGCCCATACTGAATAATTTTTTCGAGACAATAAAAAAAACGGGGTGGCTGAGTTAACGTGGAATGCGACATATACAATGAATTTCATATTTAATGGGTGTGATAGTCTCTCTGCACTGTGAAAGGTGGCAGCTACCCCTGAAGGAACATCTCGTGGTCGTTTCTGACAGTAAACGGACGAAAATAAATTCTCGTTGCCGTTTCCAGGGCTTCCAAAATAAAAAAAAGTGGTAATTCCTAAGCAGAGAAGGATGATTTTTTAAGGGTAACGCAAAAACTACCAAAATCATCGCATCCCTCATCCTTCGAAACTCCTATAGAAGCATTTATTTGGAATTTCAAAAAATCAAAAATTTTCCGGATTGTCAGACGCTATACTCGGAGATCGGAACTGCATCGAGGTCGAATGTATAACGAAACGTGGTATTATACCACGTTTACGTGCACGAAATTACGTATTATTAGCTACTACTTTTCTTAAGTTACGCTATTTGACAAAACGTAAACGGGTCTAATTCAAGTATTAGCTAACAGAAATATTTGAGTTAAATATATTAAGTTGCCAGATTTAAGGTAATAAACCAGTAATAATAGATCACGTAGACGGCGGTGAACGTAATTCTAGTAAAATAATTGATGCACCGATTGCGCGTTGAAATCGATACTCGCTAAACAATCGAATAGCGCGAGACTTGTTATTTTATGTGAAGCTTTGCACGTAAACAGCAACGGATATTAGTTGATCTCTCACTTGTTTTTTGTACCAAGCTTCACACGTAAACGGTGACGAATTTTGATTGATAGAAACCAAGTAGCACGTAAACGCTCATTATAATACCAAACGAGTAATGAATTTCGTGCACGTAAACGTGGTATAAGTTACGAGGACTTTTTAAGGAGTTTCGGCACAGACCGGCGACGGGGAATAAGCGGAAACGAGGGCATGCATAAAACAAAAGAGAGTCTGACCGTTCATGCGCTATACCCGTGGATAGTGAGCTTATGTTTTGGCTCGTAACTAATAAACCAGATGGACTAATCTATTAAAATTTGTTGACATTCATATTAAAGATCTAATAAAGATCTGACATAAATTTTATGCGAGTGGTAGTATTTTAATGAAATTGACAGCTCGAACAAATATTGCTCCCATTTACTCTCGTGTATGAGCCAAATTTTCGAAAATTATTTTTACAAAAACGACACGGAGGATCGACTTGTAATTTGAGCAGTTCACGTTTTATATATTTGTCACTTATTAAAAAAAAAAAAAAAATTGAGTTGATGGCAGCATTTTCAATAGGTGTACCGAAACTCCTTGAGAGAAATAAAGTGCCAAAATCCCGGCTGCCCAGAGATTGATATATCATTAAATTACCAAACTGGTGGCCAACGATGCTCGTTGAGGTATTCCTGATTCTCGGGATGCAGTAGCCGAACGCTTCTCGGTGACATTTTGCAAAGTTTGTTGTAATTTACGCAAAGATGATTCATGCACCAGTCGGCCAATTGATCAGCATTGTGCAGCTGCAAATAAAACGAACAAATTATCAATTTATTTATATATCTTTATCGTTTCGTCAATTTCTTTGTTTGTTTATTCATGGATTTATTCGTTTATTCGATCGTGCATTTATTTATTTTTCATTTCATTCATTCGCTCGTTGATTCATTTGTTATATTAATAATTTTTTTCTTTACCTTACACGGCTCCAATAGTCTCAAGCAATTTTCCACCGCCTCGTTACCGTCGTTCTGTGACAATCTATCGAGATCCTCGATAACGCGCTTCTCGACGAGATTAACGAGACGCGGTAGGCACAGCCTGTTCGCGAGTTCCAGCAAATTCAGGCATCTTGCCGATGATATTGCTGGAACCTCGTCGGTGTACAGGTAGCACAGTAGCTTGTGAAACGTGTATTCTCGTACACCAGGAAAGACTATCTGCGATTGATAATAACACGGAAAGTTTCCTTAATAAAATAAAAATATTTTATCGAATAAAACGGTTTTGCTTCGTTTTGCTTGCTATTATTATTACTTTAAGGAGGAAGATCCGTTTTAACGGAAGTTTTTGAATGAATTTTCATGAATTTTTCGTGCCGAAAGCGTAAGACTCCATTGAAAAGTTCTTTTGGCGTATGTATATATTTTATATATATTGTTCCATTGCTTTCGGGGTCCTTCCCCTTTAAGCTGTCCCCGTTTTATTCCTTTTATTCCGTGAGATCCCCCCTCAGAGTGTTGTCCGCAGCCACTCTTTCCTATCCCCTTCTGTATCGCATTCGCACGAGGGCACAGGGAAACTGCGGGAAACCTGTGCCGATACAGACGGCTCTCTTGCCAGAGTTCGTGCTACCTAGGCGGGCGCCCAGACTCTGGCAAGATGGCCTCCCGCTCAGCGATTCGATGCGCCAGCCAGCGCGCGGCTAAGCGGTCACCGCTCCAAGTATTGGCCTCGACCAATGCTGCTTAACCTCGGTGATCGCCAGAGCCGCACGCCGACCGCGTACCTATCGCTGTAGGTTCTTTTGCGTATGTATTTTGTGATATTTTTTATATTTATAGAAATTTTCGTCAGACATTTCGTTGAGTCGTACTCCATTTGGCGCGCTGAACCACAAGAGGCGCATGCGCATTTCATTGGTAGCCACGATTGCGCCAGTTTGACCGATTAGAAACAGAAAAAATCGAGGTATATTTTGGCTTGCCAGATGATCCTATGTAGCCCGTAGCGCGAGTGCATTGAAAAAAAATCACACAATGGCGCCAGTATATCGAATTTTTTTTTTAGTTGTCAGCTTTGAAAATTCGTTATCGGGGGACGCCATTCTGTGATTTTGTGATTTTTTTTCAATGCGATCGAGCTACGGGCTATGAAGGGTCATGTGGCAAACCAAGATATACCTGGATATTTTTGTTTCTGATCGGTCAAACGGGCGCAATTGTGCGAGTACCGAGGAAATGCCTGCCTGTGGTCCAGCGCCCCAAGCGAGTATACGCGACTCAACGAAATTTCTTATTAAAATTTTTACAAGTATAAAAAAAATATCAATAAATACGTATGCAAAGGGACTTTTCAATGGATCTTATACACGGTTTCGGCACGAAAAATTCTTTGAGAAATTCCGGTGAAACGGATCCCCTCTCCTTAATATACTCACAACTTTGGCACTGCTTTCGCGAAAATCTCCGGAGAACATTGCCTTCATCATGTCGCATCTGGCGGTGAGTATGGCTCTGTGAGCTGGCATATTCCCGTCATCCAGTTCGAACATAACGTCGGCAAACAAACCTGCGAATAGGAAAAAACAAAAAAAATTGTGTGCGAGTCGTTTTATCGATAAATTCCGTTTCTCAGGTCAGTAATTTTAATGAAGTTTATTCAACATAAAAAAAAAATATGTACATCCATATAATTATGTACATATATTAGGGTGGTACTTATTTATGCTTTTTTCAAATTGCCATGGTCTCATGCCCCATATCGGTCAAAAGTAAATTTTTTGAATCCCTGAATTTTTTCAGTTTTTTATTTTGATGATCGACCCGGGCCCCAGCGAGTTCAAAGTTTCCCATGAGAATAACATGGAGTTTTTTAGGATTTACTGTATAAAATTCGAAAGCACGAATATTTTTCAGTTGAAAAATCTAAAATTTTTGGAACTTTATCTACATCGATACAGTTGCATGGAAAAAAATTGATAGGACTGTTTTATAAATTTTTATATGGGTTATTTCACGTTGAATAGGTTTTTTTTTTTCTCAAAAACATGATTTTCAACGAATTTTTATTTACAATAAATGATAAAAAAAATATTTCTCAACTTAATAGTCGAAAGTTCTCCGAAACTAGGTCTGCAATGATGCCAGCTCGTGAACAAAAAATTTTAAAACACTATTTTTACGTATTTTATAATAGTCGAAAGTTCTCCGAAACTAGGTCTGCAATGATGCCAGCTCGTGAACAAAAAATTTTAAAACACTATTTTTACGTATTTTATATGGATTGTTTCACGTCTACTTGGCATTTTTCCCTGAAAATCGTGGTCTTTTAGGGCTTTTTCCTGATCGTATTAATTAAAAAAATATTTCTCAACTTAATAATCCGAAAGTCGTGAGAATTAATTTTTAATTTTCTTACCAGATGGAAAAAAATTTAACTTGTGGTATCCAAATTTTCATATACGGTATTTGAGATCAGACATGATTTCGTTTTTTAAACTTTTCTCAAATTATGGCATTTAAAAAAAATTTTAATTAACATCTACATCAGTCCTCTTTATTTCTCTGTAACATATGAGCGTTATATAGGTTATTCCATTCTGATTCGATAATTAATTGCATAAAAAACCAACTTATACCTGAAAAACTATGATTTTTAATTTTTTTTTTCATAAACTTGCATCATTGCAGACTAGTTTCAGAGGATTTTCAACTATTAAGCTGCGAAATATGTTTTTATCAATTATTATAAATAAAAAAATCGTTGAAAATTGTGTTTTTGAGGAAAAAAAATTCTATTCGACGTGAAATAACCCATATAAAAATTTATAAAATAGTCCTATAAATTTTTTTTTTTTCATGCAGCTGTATCAATGTATATGAAGTTTCGAAGACTAGATTTTTCAGCTGAAAAATATTCGTGCTTTTGAATTTTATACAGTAAATCCTACAAGCCGCATGTTATTCTTATGGGAAACTTTGACCTCGCTGGCCCGGGTCTATCATCAAAATGAAAATCTGAAAAAATGCAGGGATTTAAACAAATTTATTTCGAACCGATTTGGGGGTTGAGACCATTGAAATTTGAAAAGAGCCTAATTAAGGACCACCCTAATTTATATACGTATATGTATTTATCTATACCTTGCTCAAGACAAATGTCTTCGAGCCGTTGTCTCACCACCTGCTTGTACTGATTATTGAGATCGCTGTTCATGAATTGAGCCCTCGCTTGTATACTCCCGAGAACCATCATAAGCTGTGGCAATTCGAGAAATTCCGCGGCCTGTCGAATTTCCTGCGAGACAAGCGCGAAAAATTGTGAAAAAAAAAACACTTTTATCACACGGATCTCAAATGATTTCAATGACTTTCTCTCTCTCTCTCTCTTTATTTCTCTCTCTGCACGACGTGACGATGTAAACTTTGATTTTCAGTGCGGGGAAAAAAAAAAACAAAATCAGAGTCCTGCGAATCCATAAGTTTTATTTTTTTTTTTTTTATTTGATTTATTTCTATACGAATGCCCATCTCGTTTCGAGTCTCTCGAGAGGAGAAGTAAAAGCCAAGATTGATATCATTAGTTTCTAAATTACGATCAATCGCACTTATCTACCATTGCGGAAAATGGAAATTGGTGAATATATCATTCACGCGTGGCGCGGGGGAAGAAAGCTGTCTCGCAAATTAAGATATCGAGAAGAAAAACCCCACATATTATTAATTAACGAAATTCAGTGCGAGGCAATTGAGAAAAATAATTTTAAAGAAAACAGTACAGACGAAAACAATTGATGACAAGAATTAGTCCTCGAATTATGGGTCCCTGCAACGTGACTAAGATCGATGCATTTTTTGTTCCATTAAATAAAATCAAGACCACGATGCATCCATTGTGTGCTGGCGTATATTATATTATGTGAATTCGTGCTCTGGTTTGAACGTCGATGAATTTGTGATAAAAAAAAATCAAATTATCGATGAACGTACGACACACGGTAACACGATTCATGAGTGTATTATTTTTTTTTGGGAAATGATCCAGCTGAGAAATATGACGCTAAGGATCCATGCTCGTGATGACGATGAAAATGCAAAAATAATGCATCATAATCATTGAAAATAATAATAATAATAATAATGGATTGAGGTTCCATTATCCATTACCAAAATAATGGAAAATGGATTAAAGTTAATTTCCCATTACCAAAATAATGGATGATGGATAAAATTACATTACCCATTGCCAGAATAATGAATAATGGATTAAAATTAATTTCCCATTACCAAAATAATGGATAAAATTACATTACCCATTGCCAGAATAATGAATAATGGATTAAAGTTAATTTCCCATTACCAAAATAATGGATAATGGATAAAATTACATTACCCATTGCCGGAATAATGAATAATGGATTAAAATTCATTTCCCATTACCAAAATAATGGATAATGGATAAAATTACATTACCCATTGCCAGAATAATGAATAATGGATTAAAGTACATTTCCCATTACCAAAATAATGGATAAGGGATAAAATTCCATTACCCATTACCAGAATAATGAATAATGGATTAAAGTTCATTTCCCATTACCAAAATAATGGATAAGGGATAAAATTCCATTACCCATTGCCACATCAACGAATAATGGATTAAATTCCATTTCCCATTGCCAAAATAATGGGCAATGGATTGAATTACATTCCCCATTGCCGAAATAATGGATAATGGATTTCAGTAATGGATTATTTAAAACTTTGACCGTAAATAAAATAATAAGCGATAATGGAACCATCTGCGAATGATTCTTGGCCTCTATTTCCTATCGTTGTTATTCAAGAAAAAAAAAAAAAACATCATAATGACGCTATGAATTTCTTCTGTACGTACCGGGACGTATCGTCTAACACGAATATTTGTAATACTAACCAGTAGAAGACCGAGAGGAGCTGTCTGAAAGAATATAGAGCCCCGTTAGTGAAATATCGCTTTTCCGAATGGCTATTAAAAAAAAAAATCAAGTCTCACAATCTTCCAATCCGGTTGGAAAAATAAAAAAAATCTACGAAATAATCTCTGTTCCCCATCGCGATGCTTGTTGCACTTATCGCGTAACATATTTTCCCTTGCATTGAATAATTTTCATCGGATTCGACGTACCTGAAGATCGTGATATCGTTTGTCAAGGCTTCCCGTGTATATGAATTGCAGACATTGCTGTAGAGCCTGCGGTGTCACCAACTTCGAGAGCGTTACCATGGTTGTCGGGTGCTGAACTCCGTTCGAATTTTCAGCCTGAAATGAACGGAAATGAAATTTCAGGCATTCCGTTTTTTTTTTTTTTTTTTTTTTCATGTTCCCGGGTGTATCATTGAGATTTTAAATGACCCCTGCGCCCAAATTTCATATTTCAAATCGCGACAATGATGCGGACGCAGTCGTTCTTAATCTCACTCTGTCGTCTATGGCAGTAAGGACCTAAGCAAACTGGATAGAATTTGCGTCGATACACCGAAATAACAAATTTTTTCAGCGAGTACACGAATTCTCGTCGGTTTTTTTTTTTTTTTTTTTTTGATGAAACCTTTACAGATAGGATAGCTTTGAGTTTGACAAAAAAAATCTTGATACGGACAATCCTAGTTTTAGGATATCGATGTCCTAGAGAAAGTTTAAATTTCGTCTAAAGTAACTTCGACTTGGATGATAATTTTGTGTGTGTGTTTTCGTCCGGTGATTCTGAGATTTTAGTTGAAATCAGTCTCGTGATCTATGATCATGCTCACGTTGGAAAACCAAGGCTTAAACGCGATTGATAACGCTCATGGAACTCTTATAAAATAGAAATTGTGTTCATCAGAAACCCTAAACCGTTTTAATAATTTACCTTCAGAGTTTCAATTGAAACATTCGTTTCCATCTCGATAACGCTGGGCCCTGGCCTTATATAAGGCCCGATAGTGCTTTCTCGGCAGGCATTTCGATGATTTGACTCGTTTGTTGGTTTAAATTTTATTTATTTGTTTTTAATCTCCCCCCCCCCCCCTGGTTACCGTGATTGTATAACTTTTTGCAAGATATTTCTAACACCAACGGACCAACAGAACAACATGGCCTAATGGATACAGATTGCTGTCGATCCAGATCCAAGCGCGATGTTGATCAAAGTTACGTAGACATTTTGTTCCTTGAACTGAGATCGTCTCAGAAACGTCAAATAAATTATCTCGTGCTCTTAAGAGAGAGAGAGAGAGAGAGAGAGAGAGAGAGCGAGTGTACCACCACGGTCAAGAAGTACTTTATGCCGCGTTCATTCCGTGGTTAGAACTAATTTACTTAAGTGGTACCTTTACTCGCTTCGGCACACATATTGAATAGTTCCCTTGAAGAGTAAAACATAGAAAGAGAGAGAGAGAGAGAGAGAGAGAAAAAAATATGAAGACGAAAGAAATTGAAGAATATTGTATGGTCGAGCACGCGACAGAAGGTTTTTCGTGCTTTTGTCGTTCAAGGACTCGATTGTACAGCCAAAGAGTGGCGAATTAACGAGTAAAACGGACGCAGAGATGAGAGAAAGAGAGACGCGACGCGATGGCAAATGCTTGATTAAGCTATAATCAATCTGTTATTGAACCATACGAGCTTCCAATTGCTCTCGTTCAATTGATAACCTCGTTTATGCGTTTGTGTGTATAGCACACGTTACCTTGTACTGCACATTACTATAATTCTCATTACCTCAAAAGGCGCACAGTTATTTTTACAGATTTTTTTTACAGCTGCTACTCAATACTGATTGAAAAAAAAAAACAAAAAAAAACATTCGCAGAAATTCTGTTTTATGTGTAGAAAATTTTTGAGCTGCATCTCATAATAATCTGGAGTTTACTTCAATTCTTTTTTTCTCAAAAAATACCTGAAAAAAAAAATCCAGAGACCTGTCTGTGATATAGTTAAAAATTTGTATGTCTGGAACTCAATTTTTGGGGAATTTTTTTTTAGATCAGAAGTTTTAAGTCTTTCGTCCGGTATTATTACCATAATAATAATGATAATAACAATTATATTATTATTGAATAGCAGCTATCAAAATTGCGTGCTTTTTAGGATCGTGAGAAAAATATTTAAAAATCGTAAACCAAATCCAAGAGAGTATATGAGAATCGTGGATCTGTTAATTCAGCTTACAAATGCCTCATATGCATACACAGCTTATACTCACGAGTGTTATACGGATGTTTTGAAATGCCGGATGATTGAGCTCTCTAATCGCACCAGCTGACTTCCTCTGGTTGTCCATCGTTGGCAATACTTGAAAGCTCGATCTACGTTTCAGCTGTTCCCAGACTCTGGGAGGTAAAAAAAAAAAAAAAATTAAAGGCAATGAACATAACGAGAATTAACGAAAATTTTGGAGAATTAAAAAAAAAAAAGTCGATGAAGATTTGCATAGGAAGATTCGTAAGGAAGAAAAAAATTACGAGCAACTTTCAAATTTTGTTGTTTGTCAACGGTGGTTTTTCATTTGTTTTTTGAATTATTTGTTTTTTTTTTTTTTCGATGAGGAAAATCTGTAAAATTCATTTGAACTTACTTGGCGGGCTTGAATTGATCGATTCGTATGAGGCACTCGGTATCGTCATTGAAATCGCCGACCGTGGCTTCCCCAAAAGTACTGACCTGAGCGAAAGAAAAATCCAAAATCATGCACAATATATATAATCAATTTTCAACGTAGGAGACTCTGTGAGAGAAAAATATATAAATAAATAAATAAACTGTACCATGCTCGATTCGCTGGAACTTCGTGGTGTCAATTCTTGCACGAGTTCCACCGAGAAGAGACGATGAAAGGCCGGCGATGCCGCAGACAAAAGACAACGATGCGCCGAGAACGAACAATTTCCCGCCACTAACGTTATGTCCGTGTGAACCGGTCGCATCCAAAGGGCCTTCATGTTTTCCTCGTAAGTGCTCGCGGCAAGGCAAACTTCCGGTGGTATTGGCTTTGGTGGACAGAACGGTGCCTTCAAGAACAAACAAAAGGGAAGAATCCACAAAATGTTTTTACGACCCGAAAAAAAAAATAAAACGCTTTTGTGGAAAAAGCTCCGCCTTTGTGAAAAAAAAAGTTGGTATACTCGTCTCAGTGTATTTAAAATATCAAAGTCTCAAAAGTAACGTTTGCAATAAATTAAAAAAAAAAATGTCCGGTTGAATGTGTCCACATAATTCGAGAACGACTCGCGAGCTTCGCACAGCTGTTGAGATATAGTTGATGAAAAGCTTCAAATAAGATTTCGTAGATCCGATGAATTTTTAGGCCAGGCTCTCATCATAATGTTAATCTCGATCGTTAAATATTACCTGAAGAAGCGGTCTCTTGACCCTCTTGAGATTCGTCATCCAGAAGCGTTGCTGTCTGCGTGCTATTAGAGCAGCGCGAATCGAATTTTCGAAAACCTCATTGACACCGTAATACGTGAATACACTTGCCTCGTAGTAACATACACCGAGTTCACGTGCAACGGCTCTCGCCTGATCCGGCATTACGAGATCGCTTTTACGGGTCGCCCTGAGAATTCGATCAAACGCGGAAAAAAAAAAAATAAATTGATCCGACGATTTTATAATCATCGATCGACGCTCAATCGGTTCAATGTTGATTGATAATTGTCTTACGATTTATCAAACGAGAATTTGATTGATTTGACGATTGATCGAGTGTCGATATAATAATTAAATAATAATGAATATTTCTATAGGTGTCTTTTCACCGTGAAATTCACGATCTAAAATATGCCAAATAACATCGATATCAGAAGAAAAAATTGTCGTAAAAATTGGAAGGGGAATCGAAATTCAGTGGGAAATTTAATTTTTTGTTACAATTTGATGGAAATTTTTCGAAATACTTGCCTCACGAAGGGGCTACGATCGCGAAAGTAGCTCAGATACGTCTCGTCGCGATACATGTAACGAAGATCGTTTTTGCAGCCGACAAGCAGAACCGGCGTTTGCGGACAGAAACGCCGAATTTCCGGATACCACATGGCTTTGCAATTTCTCAGAGAGACCGGATTGGTTATTGAGAAGCATAGAAGCACCACGTCCGATCTGCATATAGATACTTATATATGTATTTTATCTGTACAACTGTACTATATGTGTCATTTTGAGAGATAAAACATTGGAAATGGCAACGAAAATTAGAACGAGAAAAGTTCAAATGCGACTCGCTGAAAGGTTGACATGATTCTCCAAGGACTGCAAAAGGTCGATAGACGTCATCAATTTGTTTTTTTCTCACTTTTCTTGTCGTATCTTCGTTGATAATTTTTTTTTTTTTTAAATTACCTGCCATAAGCGAATCTCCGATCTTTCTCGTGATCGCCAAAAGTGTCCCATAGACGCAACGAGACGTTGACATTGTCAACTACTTCCCAGGATCTTTCCAACACCTTGACAAAGAAAAACATTCGTCATGATGAAATTGAAGGGAAAAAAAAACGGTTTGCATTCGTACGAAAATACGTTACTTTTCATTTTCGACGATTGCAAACGCGAGTGTATAAATGGCAATTTTTATCGCGCAAATGTACGAATATCTTTTGGCCTGACAAAAAAAAAAAAGAACGCAACTAAATGAAATTTTTTTTATTTCAAAATCTGGTAGTTTAGGAAAAAATATTTAGTACGTATTTTTTATTTTTTCATTTGAATCAAAATTGCCGTTAATATAACAAATTGAAAAATATAACATTATGACGTCACGCATGATACGCTATATATATATATATATCAAAATCCGTGAAATTAAATTGCCTATAACAGGTGCATCTGTCATTTTTAACGAAAAATAAAAAATAGGTCCTCATTATTTTTACTTACTCTACATTATGCGCCCCACTAATTGAAAAAAAAAATTTCATTCATACTCCTAATTGCAAGTTCACAAGAGAAAGCGCGTGTTAAGTTTGAATTTTATCAATGAAATCTAATGCTGTGTATATATATATAATATATGAATAGGGCCGTTGAAGAATTCAAACTGTGGCGTCTTACGTCTTTGTAAATTCGGTACTGGTCGATGGCCCAGACGGTTGGCACGTGGGTGGTGAGCAGTTGAGACAGTGACACGTGTTTGTTGCAGGCTCTTGCGCAAATCAGCCTGGTCTTGCCGACTGCGGTGTCCCCCACAACGACGCACTTGACCAGCTCCTGATGGGGTTGCTCATTGTCCATCACCGGCAATCACCCCTTCTCATCAAATATTTTCCCTCACGTGCCAGTCTGGACGATTTAACGATATCTTCGTCGTTCACTATCGCCAGCTCTCTGCAAACTTCCAATTTTGATATTTTTTCACTCTCTTTATCTTCCTCGTCGTCTTCTTCTTCTTCTTCTTCTTCTTCTTCTTCTTCTTCTTCTTCTTCTTCTTCTTCTTCAGCTTCACGGTCTATCGGTATACTCGACCAACACATTCGATCTGTCAACAATAAATACGAAAAAAAAAACAAATCCAGATTTTTATCGATTCGAAATGGAATGAAACACCATTATATTGAACTATTTTCGATAAATGTAACGAAGAAAAAAAAAACAAATTGTTCTGCCGTGGAGTATAGCTCTGTATTAGTCGATCAATCCGTGAAAATAATAATAGTATGTTTTACCTTGGCAAACTTTTGACAATATTTATTGGGACTCCCAAAATATTGAGGGTCAAGATTGGGACTGAATTAATATGTGTTTTAGTTTTTGTGAGAATTTTACCCGCCGGGTATAGGCATGTAGACCTTTTAGATATTTCGATGTCAGTCGAGTAGACGTGCTTTGGATCATTAAGCGGGACCAACTATTTTCAGTTCTATAAAATTGATGTATACGAGTATATTTTACTTGGAATATAACGGTACAGATTTACCACATGCATAAACACACACACACTCATATATGTATATATATATATGCAATGTGGCTATTGATTTGACCTAGGTGTCTTCCTCGCTCTTCTATATTTAGAATCGAACCTTCTCGCAACCTCAGCCGCCTCATCTTAACCCTGAACGTGATTCATGCGAATCAGTATTCAATCGATAGTTCATCTACATACGTCAAATCAACAATCCCCAAACCCATGGAGAATGTAAGAAAAAAAGACCAATATTCGATTTTTATCGTATCGTCAATTCCGATTCTCCAATTGTTATATAAGCGACGACTAATTCTCCGCGTTCATCGGGTAACAACCGTGATCAGAGAGTATATTTTCCAATCACATATATTTTTAGCTTTTCGTAAAACACAATGTTTTATCGTCTACAGAGGAATGATTAGTCTTAATTATTCAAAAAAAAAAAGGTAACTCTATTAATTTGTTTGAAATAATAATTCCCAATTATTTCTTCGCAGTTATTTCGCAGTGAAATGACGAAATAACAGCTTACAGAGGAAAACAATAAATTTTGCGACGAAATGCCTAAAAAAAATGGCAAAAAAGCCCAATTAAGGAGAAATACCCGTGAATTAAACCTTGAAAAAACAAAAAAAAAAAAAGATGTTTCTTCTTCATTCGACCGCATTGGTGAAGTACTTCGGGGAAGGTGCGTGAGAACTGAATTATACCAGCTGGACGATTCGCGGAAAGTCGTGAGGTTCAAGGTTGCCAGACGACACGACACGTTTATAATAGTCAGTGCACTCATATAGTGATATTATATCATATACACAAATGTATATGGGGCATTTTATCCCAAATCATATTTTATTTCATCCATAAATTTTCATATTAACACAATATAAAATTTCATATTATTCGGTAATACGTGATTATATTTAGATAATTGTTTGCACCATAAATTGCTTTGAATTTTCATTATCACGCATTCCACATTTTATAAAAAAAATTTTAAAAAATAAATAATAACGAAACTTTAAGAATCTGAAAAAATTCTCAAAAAATAAGAAGAGGAGACGTAAGAAATTCTAATCTGGAGCCCCATAGTCAACCGGTGTTGGTTTCTATTTCATGAAATGTATATTTGTATCGAAAGAAAAATTTCAAAATCGTTTTTACAGCAGGCACAAAGATTTCTAAAAAATTTCTTAAAAAATTAAAAAAAAAATGTTGTTGTTGTCAGGGGGATAAAAAGAGTTTAAAAAAATTAATTTAAATCAGTAATTAATGAAGAAATCGTTTTTAAAAAAATCAGATGCCTCATAGGACTTTAAAGATAATATAAAAAATGATGGGCTGAATCCTAAAGGCCAAAAAAGGTCAAAATGGTAGGTCAAGTTGGCGTGGAATACCTCACACACACACACACACACACACACACACACACGCACACTTGCATACAGTATAAGTATATGACATGCAATAGGAATTCAAACGACAAAAGCTTTGCCGCAGTATCTCGGTGTGTTGGAGTGTTGAAAAACTGGACGGTGGTGTTATCGGGGTGGCCAGTCAAAGAAGGTCGATAAGCTTCGTTGGGATCGTGCAACCGCGGCCTCCACCCTGGACTTAGGGTATATAATATACTCTCGATGAGTGGAATACATACAGAACACTTTTTCACATAACGCATATATGGCTATTGTTATATTAATGCATGTTTTACATATGTATTAAAAAAAGCTCCAAGTAGTTTGAAACTAAATCGAACTACTTATTCGAGCTGTCGTTCAAGTGGTTCGAGACAGCCTATAATATTCTTGTTGTTGTTACGCGCACATATAGCGCATGCTGTACGTTGAAGACATTTGGATAATAAGGTCTCTATAAATACTAGCATATACATATATATATATGATAAACTATATTATATTATTAGAGAGCAGCTCGTGGATCGTTAAAATCCAGGGGATCAATTGAGACGCGAACATCAGCTTCATCTCACGTCTTATTTCCCCTCGTTATTCGGTCAGCACATCGTGCTCTTGAACCGCATTACGAGATGTTAACCGAGCTCGCGAACGACCCAATGAATTATATTGCGACGACTTTGAAAATCGTAGATTCGTTATTCGTGATACACTCGTGATAAACAGGATCACGTGTCCTATACTCTAGTAAGCAAAATTAGTATATACAATGCAGAATAGGATCGACCCGAGTTAATATAGGGGCTTCGTCGTCATTTTTTTCGGACCGGAAGTCATTCGTTAACATGAATTGGGGATCAGTCACAACCGAAAGAAATTTTCTCCGCTCGTAATGATATGTTATTATATGATAAAATTGTTTGCCGAAAAATAAAATGGACACTTCAAGTTTGCCGTAAGGAATGATATTGCCACCAACCCTCCCGAATGGCATGTATATATATATATATATATACATATATATATATGTGTATATTGAAGCTGACGCTGGCGCATTGCAGAACGTCGTTGGGGTCAACGTTACATAGGTGGTAGAAAAGAGCTAGTTTTCCTCTGGCTACATCGCTATACGTATATATTCGCTTGGATTTTGGCTATTCCTCCTGCACCGAAGGCGAGAAACTCCCGCAAGTTTACTTTTCATGGTAATACCGGTATCCATGTATATATAGTTCGAGACGCAGTCCGAGAAAAGATAGTTTCTGGTGCCAATATAGTATCAGCGTAGTGGACATGCACACACACACACACACACACACGTATATAGATCAAGCCTTGTATACGATGGTGCATCTCGGTTCGATAGCCCGCAGGATGCATTCGGTAAAATATTATGGATTGAGGTAAATAAAGAAGAAGGAAAAAGTGGCTACGCCAGCAAAAGATATCGATGAACCAATGCCACGAAGAAAAGTCTCCACTCGCGCTTGGCTCGTGGCGCAATAAAACTTAGGAGAATGATCCGAATGCTCTGTATATTGTCCACGGACTTATTCTAACTTGCGAGCACATTAAAATGACAAAAAAAAACAGTTCTAACTGACAAGAGTGTCGCTCTATAGTAAAGTTAAAGGATTTACATGAACCGATCGTATGAAAAATATTAAAGAAATGTGGAAATTGCATCTCTTCAGGTATAAAATGTATATCGTCTGTTCGATAAAGTGCGGGACTCCGACTGAAACGGTGCAATTTTTTACATTTCTGTAATATTTTCATTTATGAAAAAAGCATATTTTAGTTATATTTTTCATTCTCAGGATAAAAATTGTTTCTATATTTATCCGGAATATCCCATGTATACGCTATCTGTAATAGAAGAGAGTCCGTTATTACAGAATTCTTGTAATCACCATCGATCACATATGAATCACAGCTTTTACGATTACATATGAATCACAGCTTTTACGATTCATCCAATCGCGAAATGTCGATCGATGTGCAAATTACTTTTCACCGGCAAACTTTCCACGGAAACTTTGGTCGTTGGGTGTGTAATGAGCAAGGGTGTGTAATGATGATATGACGAGATATATGTATTATGTACTGGACTATCTGATGGGGTAAATTATAATTAATCCCGTAAAAAAACTAAAATGAAGAGAGAATTGTACAATTATTTAGCTCACATTTTCGAGGATTATTCCGGGTTTTCTGTAATTATGGATTGAAAAAAACTGACAAAATCGAGATATTTTTTTAATCGAATTTGACAAAGAATCCTTCGACTATAGATGCATTTCAAGAGTTGCATTGGTTCTATTACTTGGTTTTTATAGATACGTTAAGAAGGTTAGTTATATAATTAATCTCACAATAAAAGACAGTCATTCACTTACAAAACATAAAATATATTATAGAATAGTATATTTCGTCAATCCCGTACTATATTATGTCACGCTTCGTGCATCAGGAAGGAAAGTGGGAAAATTGACCGTCAGCGATCACGGTGGCGAGTTTTCGTACTGACTATGAGAAAACCAGAGATAAGCATTCATCAGCTCGAGAAAACTGTATTATAAAGTACATCACATCAAAGCATTATTGTCTTTATCTCTAATTTTTTTTAAACAGCTTCTATCATGAATGACAGACGGAACAAATAGGAACGCTCATGGTAAGAATATCTAATTTTTGACGCACAGTTTCTCGAGATAATTGCGAAAAATATATTTTTCGCAAATAATGATAATCATTGTGAAAGAAAAAAAATCGTTAATTATTCTAAAAGAATAATCTATCTTGTATTTTTCGAATTAATTATTCATTTACAAATGATTGATGAAAAAAAATCATTTATTTATTTATTTTTATTTCAATGGGACGTCTGTAATATTCGTTAGTACAATTGTCGTTATCCTGTGAACATAGAATAGTACGTGGTGGGAAAAAATGTGTTCTTGCGAAACTGAGAGGATATAGCGTGGAGTTGCTGAGAAAATTAATGCAGTTCACCTGTCAATCAAAATGCAAACTTTTGTAACAAGTGTCGCGAGACGTAGACAAACTCACAAAGAGCAGCAAAATACATTCGACTCATAGTCCCATGAGTGCAAAAATGAGCGTTATATATGTGAGGTATTCTTTACCATTTTCACAAAATTTTCACGACCCGTAATGGGTGTTTTTTTCTCTACATTTTTATCGAAATTTAAAATTTTTAAAGTTTGATCCAAAATGATACACACTTGAAGCGATCAGAATTGATAAAAACCATGTGGAATACCTCGTATGCAATATGGACTTCGAGCCGACCTAAAACTCTCGCAATTTAACGTCAAAACTGATGGGAGTTATACATCTCGTTTTTTTTTTCGCTAGCAGTGGATATATAAGTTACTTTATTATTTATTATGTATTCGTTGCACGTGCATAATCCACTAAACACATACGAGGAGCCTCTTTCACGTATCGTAATTCGAGTACAATCGATGTCGAGCCTGAATGTATAACGTAGCCAACGGAGACTCCATAAAATGAGTGGCACGTGTGGACAACTCGTACATGTATCGTTAGCTCTATACACCCATTATAACAAATTATTCATAATATAATATATACATATATATATATATGTATATATATGTGTGTAAGCTGGTATTGTTTATTCATGTATGTGGAAATATAGGAATATAAATAAATACGATATACATATAATATCATTTTGTTGGCGTGAATTCTTTTTTCGATTTGTTGACGTTTTCATATCGAATTTTAGGGCTTGCGGAAAAAATCCGATAGAATTCGTAATCAGCGGAAAATTTCGGATCGCCTGCAAGCCTGAAAATATGGTGAAAGACGAAAAAAAAAAAAAAAATTCTCAATTTTTTGCCTACCTTTTTGAAAACCTGAAAGTATCGAAATTTCAAATGCCCATAACTTTGCCCTGGATTGACGGATTTAAGCTTATCGCGGGGTGCTTTAAAAGGCCCAGAATTTCGTCGTTTCTAAACAATTTTTTTAAATTCAAACTTTCGTCAATGCTCCTTCCTATACGCCCCCGCTCCACCCCGGGAATATATTTATATTTTCGTCCGTTTCTCTTCGTTTTCTTGTCCAGCTAACCCCTGACGCGATGCAGGTTCGAAAGCTTCTCCCGATCTGTTTTTTTTTTCTTGCAACTCTCATTTTTTGCTCTCTCTCTCTCTCTCTCTCTCTCTCTCTCTCTCTCTCTCTCTCTCTCTCCTCTTGTGTAATTGTTGTACTTGTATGTAATTGTATGATTACTGATTTGCCTACGGATGCATGTCCACGGCATTATAAACTCATTCATTCATTCTCTCTCTCTCTCTCCCTCTGTGGTCTCGAGCCACGTATAGCAGATCCTTGTCAGGATGTGTAATAGAGAAATCTATATATATATCTCCCTATATTGTATAAAGATCTTACCGAAAATGATCGCAAATGCACCCTTGCATTTGCAACCTCCTCAGCCCTCCACCCCCCCCCCCCCCTCCGCCCTCCAGGAATGGTCGAAAATCCCGCTAATGCACTATTGCATTTGTGGTGCCTGCGGGAGTCCCTCGATTTTTGTACACGGCGGCGGCGGCAAGATATCTTTATACCATATATATATAGTAATATATCAGAGAGATGACTGCCAAATTCCATGAATTATTGGAGAAAAAAAAGACTTTCTAATTAAAAAAAAAAAACAATTAACGCGATAATGGCAGTGTAATTATTAAAAATAATTATTGAGTTGTGAGATAATTTTTAATAGCTTAGCGATAGTTCGAGATGAGTCAAGTGGAAGAAAATTTGAAAAATTCTGAGTGGCCTCTGAATGCATTGTCACCCATTAATTCCCTCAACGCAAACACATTCATTATTAATGGGCTTTATTAACGAGCTTTATGATTGTCCCGCATAACGTGAACGTTTTGTGTTACGTGAAGATTTGCGCGCGCATCGAAACAATTAAAAAAATCACAGTATAGCTTTTTGTTAAGCTCGGTAGAATTAACGCACTTTTGAGCAGACCTTTTCTGTTTTATTACGAGAGGTACTTGCCGGATATGAGGCGAGAGAGAGAGAGAGAGAGACAGGAGAGAGACAGAGAGAAATTAAAGAGCTTTTTCGCGCATGCCAACTTCTCTCAAGTTCCTCTGGACGTTGTCGTATAACACGTCGAGAATCTTGGTATATCCCCTTGAATGAGAGACTGAGAATTGCCATTTTCGCGACGATGACGACAATGACTTTTTCGTATCTTGTCTTCATCTCTTCATGAAGACTGTGCGAATCGCGTAATCATTCGATATATTAATCAGGATTTCGATTGGACAGCTCGGCGTTTTCATGCATGATTGTACATCGATGAAAAATCGATTTAGCCATGTTTCATAATATTAATTTAAATACACAAATAATTTGACGTGGTGTTAATTAAAGATTTTCAATTCGTTGAAATAAGTTCTTTTGTAAGCGACAAATTCAATTTAAAAAAAATTGTCAATTCTTCTCGATATATTGTAGATGTGGCTGTATATGTACGTATATATGTATACATAGTATGGAAATATATATATATGTATACATGTATGTGCTTTTAGAGCAAATGACCTGGGGACTTCGTGCATAGGACAGCGTCTACCACCCCTCTGTCATTCAAAGCATCGATTTCACGCTGAGCCGCGGATGTCCTTAGCCTCTGTGGCTCGAGAGCTTCGGCAAAAAAAAAGCGATAGTCGCTTTTCGTCGTCACGCTTTAACGAAATTGCAGTGTATGAATAAAATGGAAAAAAAATACTTTCCATCGAAAATCGTAGGTCTTTTTTTATAATATCTTTTATTTTATTCTCTTACGAACGCGCAGCAGCCTTTTTCAAAAGTATCCTCGAATACGAAAATTTCGAACTCTGAGCGTCGTACTTATCATTCGAGCGACAAAAAACAACATAATATGTTTCTTCGTTAACGTTTAAATTATCAACATTACGCTAATAATAAAGCAGAAAAAAAGTATTTTTTTGCATCAAAAAAATTATGATCCCCGATCTTTCTAAATTCTTCTCTCGATATTTTTTAAAATTATTTTACGATTTTGAAAAACTAAAATTTGTCCACGATGATTGGGAAACGCAGTTTCGTAAATTCCGGAAAGCTTTTTCTCGCCCGAAAGCCAAGAGGATTGAGCCGAAAGGTACGAAAATTAGTCAAGCCTTAACGAATTGCATTGAATTAATTGTCGACTGCTCGATAAATTTATCATGCATAAAAAGTCTTTTCGCTGTTCAAAGTTATGTTCCTTTATTTTTTGGTGATGAATGAGCAATTAAGCGTGGATGAAAATAAACACGAGAAATCGAGAGCTCGTAGTCCCGAAAGAACTCGAAAGTAATTTTCTTTTTTTTTTTTTTTTATTGAGCATAAATTTTGGTGCTTTGATTACGAATTGCTAATAAAATTGGTAATTTTACATTGCTATGATTCCGAAAGGCAAGTCGTAAAATATTATATTGCACCTGGAGTAATATAGCGAGAGAGCTTCGTTACATATGGTCACGTTACTCGCTTGATACGCAAGTGCACGTATACACAGTTCATCGCTTTGCTCTTACATAATAAGCGTGCGGTTGAGTGACGCGGAACAAGCGAATAGCTCGTGGTGGACTGGCATGATTGTACGGAGCTACGCGACGAAAACCCGCGCGTATGCACTTAATACTTGTGTGTATATATTAATATATATTGTGCTCAAAGGATATCTTATAACCCGAGTTCTGATAAAGCGCAGCTCAGCGACACTGCCACAGTAACCCGATGCACTTGCACACGAGTAAAAACGGGTTATCCCATTGGCTTTAAGCTTCAAGGGATAGTGCAAAAAAATTAATAAATTACATTGTAAATTATGGCCATTCATATGTGTGTATGTGTATGTGTATGTGTTTCATTCGTACATTAAAAACAAAAATGAGAATTCAAAAGTAATCACGTGACAGTTGCTCAAGTGCTACTTAAGATGAAAAAAATTTTTAAAACAGGACTAGTGAGGATAATAAAGTACAATTATGATCGTTATCGCGCACAATTCTTGTCTTCAAAATATCTTTAAAATATCTAAACGTATTATAATTGTGATCTTATTCAAATGTCTATTAAATTAAGAGGATTTTCTTGCTTATTAGTAAAGGGATTTCCATGACGAGACGTGAAAAAGGTAGGGGAGAGTTGGGTAATGTGGCCATGCGAGGCAAAGTGAACATCTCAAACTGCATTTGCATCAAGCATTTATGTCGAAATATACTTTACAAAATGAAAGTACTTCGACAGCATGAAAGATTTAATATTTCGAAAAAGATCTGAAAATTGTATAACAAGCTGTGTGCGAACTGACAAATTTCTTCAACTAAGATTTCTCGGATCACCGTATCTTAAATCGCACTTCTCGATTTGATGCTTGTTTTTAATTCGTCGTAACGTCCACTTCATGATACAATTAGTTTTTCTTTTCACACATGATTTGCACAAAGTTTTCAGTCGACTTGTTCTCACATTAAATTTCAGGCAATAATATGGACAGGATAAAGTGAACATTTGCCTCACGAGCCCCACACACCGCGGCAGCGGTGTGTGGTGAAAATATCTCTGTTTCATCGTTAAATGTCAACATTGAGTGAATATTATTGTATATATTCCAGGTTCATTAAATGTCACATACATACAATTCCCTATTTCGATAACATGAATGCTAAAGTTTTTACATTTGTTCAGTCTATTTACTTTGCCCCACAGACTTGATCACTTTACACCCTGCAGGCGGGATAGAGTGATCATTTTTAGGTCCGGTTTTATATTCATTTATGGCACATTCATTTCACAAAAATATCGAGTCTGGACATCGTACACGATTTCCCAAAGATATGAACAACAAAATACATTACGAAAGGATCGAAGCTAGGTGGATATTTTATTTTTTATGCCATAATTAAATTTTGGGTGTCCACTTTTGCCCCACTTTTCTCTACATTTAAAAACAAACATGCGGTCGGCACAGGGTAGTTTTCTTTTTTTTTAATTCTACGAGCCTTTTAAGGGATATATCCACGGTTTAGAAAATGCATGCATTTTGTTATTTGAACTCTCTTGACTGATTCAACGACGAACTCAATATCAAAGATCCCTGCACCCTCGCAGCTTATTCACGCATCAGCAAATTTTGCTTCGATAGCCGAATATTCACGAGAATTCTAGCGGAGCTAGACATTATTTTGTAAAATTAAAAATTTCATAAAATCCGACATTTTCGAGTAACTTTCAGGAAAATTTAAATAAACCATGGGGGTTTGCTGCTCTACTCGTCTGTAAAATTTGGGCACGATTGTCCAACGCGTTTTTTGAGATAGAACTCTATAATTTTTTCATAACGAGTACGCACACACACACATACGTTGAGACATTTTTCCCAAAATGTTAATTTCCTGGCTATTTGGGAAATTTTAAGCTCTCTGACATGGGAATTTCGTCATTTTTTTCACGCACAACAGTATTTTCCCGATGATACGAAAGAAAAAAAACACAATTTTAATCCGACCAAACCTCTGTAGAGTGAATTGAGCAGATCTCTCTCTCCTCTCTCTCTCTTTCTCTCTCTCTCTCTCTCTCTCTCTCTCTCTCTCTCTCTCTCTCTCTCTCTCTCTCTCTCTCTCTCTCTCTCTCTCTCTCTCTCTCTGTAGCGCTCACTGTGCTCATAATAGCATCAGACAATTAATTCCCAAGCATATGTTATAGTTCACGAAAAAAATTATTCAAAGAAATCACTCGGATTCTCTCGGAAATGTCTCAAACGCTCACGTGCGATATTATCCGGCGACTGTCTCACTCTCATTCTCTCACCAAAATTTCTCGAGATCCTAAACATACATATAAGTCCTGGAGAATGCCCGCCCGTCTAATTTTCCAGAGGGTGACGTCCCGTGACGTAGAGACGCGCGGCAGAGGGACACCTACATGGAAACCGCGCCCCTGACGCTCTTTCCCGCACTCACTGATGAATTATCATTCACTTTTCTCACATCCAAAGAATGAATGAAAAAATGCCTACCACCCACACACACACACACACACACACACACACACACACAGATCGCAGATCGACGTGCAATAAAATCGCGTGAAAACAGGTAGGCACAACAAAAGACGAGATAAATTCGTGCGAACGAGATTCTGTATGACGATTCAACTGGGATCCCTCGATTCCGTCGTCGTTCTACGTCACATATCCAAAAGATTGCCAAAATCGAGGTGGTGGGCGTGCCGAAAAATAAAAAAAAAATTTTAAAAAATATTGGCAATAACTATGGGTCGAATGAATTTCAAAAAAAAATTATATGTACTAACGAAAAATGAGCACGAGAGCAAAAATATAGAAATTTCCGATATTGCTTCATTGAGGATTGCGAGAGCGAACGTTTGTTTTGCGAAAACGAAGTAGATTGACTAACCCACCTTGTGTTGCAGCTGGGTCAATCGAAGCCGGGAAGCGCGGCTGTCACGGTCTCGGAGCGACAGATCGCGCTGTCATGTTAAAATATAAAAAATAAAATAAAATAAAAAAAATACACACATTAACGGAATCCCCTTTTGCAATGTCTTACACGTAATCCGACGCTCTTTTTCTTTTGTAATATTTATACGCACATTCGTATAAATACCTGCGTTCGCGTGTATGATAAATTGCATATATATCTAAATATGTCGATCGTTCAAAACAAAAAGAGCGTATTGTCCGTTCGAAGTCATAGCCGATACACTCTTTTGACTGTAAAGCTCTCTCTCTCTCTCTCTCTCTCTCTCTCTCTCTCTCTCTCTCTCTCTCTCTCTCTCTCTCTCTCTCTCTCTCTCTCTCTCTCTCTCTCTCTCTCTCTCTCTCTCTCTCTCTATGCATGCACACTGCTTTGCGTTATACAAGCGTGCATGTGTCTCTCGCCTCGTGTGCAACGCAGACCAGATGGGAAATTAGCAACGAGAGTGACAGTAGCGGAAAGAGTAAATGGATAAATGAATAAATAATCGAAAAAAAAAAATACACGGCGAGAAGAAACGCCGTGTATTCGCCGTGAAGAAAAAATAAAACGACTCCTATGAGCAATTCGTTATAGAGGAGAGAAATGAATTTTTTTTATTCGACACAAAGCGCGATCGTGATAGAAAAATTTTAATGACGAGAAGAAAATAGCCTAAGCAGATAACGAAAATAGCAATGAATCCGTCACGTGTGGAATCATCGCGAACGGAGTAATTGAATTTCAAATATGACAAGGAAAAACGAGATTTCTTCGATGATGTTGTTAATTAATGATTTATGAAAGTCTTCGATAATGATGATGATGATCGTCGTTTGTCATTGATTTGTGTCTGTATAATAGGAGGAAATTATATATATATATATATACGAATGTTGCATATATGTGTGATTTATATTGTGGAATGAGGGAAGAGGACCGGAAGAAGAGAAAAATAGATGAGAGATAGAGATAGAGAGTTGCACGTTCGACGGGACAGACCGGCGATGTCGCGGTTTCAACGGGATCGCGGACGAACGCAGACTGGTTCGATTTCGTCTCTGTGGGCTCTATCGTGGCTCGTTGTCGTCGTCAGTCTCGTTGTGGTTGCCCTCCGCTTTCTCGCGCACTCGTTTATACACACACACACATATATATATATATATATATATATATATATATATATAAATATATATATTTATTTGTTTATTTATTACTCAAAATTGTCCTTAGTTTCAGGACGTTTCTATAATGGAGAAAAAAATATATTTCTTCGGATTTAAAAACACCGGAGATATTGCACTGTAAAGTTTGATACTTCAAAGTCCTACATTCCCGATGTTTATGAATCTAAAGAAAATTTTGTTTTTCTAGGGAATTGTTTCTGTGAATAATTCGATTTGTAACGGAAAAAACATTAAAGCTGATCTTTGCCGAACCCGACATCGACAAAATTGACCATGCGATGATCGCAAGTTCTCTATGAAATTCTACAACTTTTGCGTAGAAAATTCATCCATTAGGCCACTTTTTTTGGGATCATTTGTACCGTTACACTTGAGAAAAACACCCTGCATCGGTTGGCATGTTTGAAATCAAGGTTTCAACTTCTGATTTTTTTTTTCTTTCGGGACTTAAAAAATATACTTCGCGATAGTAGATCACTGGCAATCGAGTCTGAAGCGGCGTCTATAAACACATTGAGTGAGGCACCTTTCAGAATTTTTTCACAGCGTCTTCCTTTTGTGAGACGCATGTCTAGATCGAAATCCATGTTCGGATAGGATGAAAGTCGAAAGAAAAGATAAAGGTGAAACACTATGACGTATATATATATATATATATATATATATATATATATATATATATATATATATATATATACATCAATTATTATTTATTCGCAACTCGAGTTTGCTTGCCTCTATGCTTGCCTGTCTCCGCTCAGTAGATCTCTCTCCCGACTTCTCACTATACTGATTTGTTCTACTGCCTGCTGCTTGCCCTGACGTTTTGCTGCTACTGCCGCGGTGTAGAACTTGCGGAGAACATTTTACTCAAGAGTGAGAGAGAAAGAGAGAGAAAGCTCTAGAGGTTCTGGATGAAGCACACACGCCACTGAATGAACCCACTGTGACCCCACAACCAGCCGTTCCAACACCCTCAAACCAAGAACCAGAAGACGCTACTACACCGCCAAAACACAAAATTTTACGTCAACTCTTCTCTCTTTTGGGCCTCAACGACCTCAAAGCCTGATTCTGATTTTTACCTCAATCGGGCCTCTCCTCTCTTTCTCTCTCTCTCTCTCTTGCCTCTGATCAGCCCAAAATTCGTGCTTTAACACCGCTTCAAAATTCAAACACTCATAATCTATGCCGTTTAGAGGGGGAAAAGCAGCCCCACAAATGTAAAGTTCATTCAGGCTGTAAGAAAGAACAATCCCCAAAATTAAACTCCAAGTATGCATAATTAAACGTAAGCACATTTTACGAGCTGAATTTTTTAAAATATATATTTTATTGTAAATAAAATAATGCATTGTCAAATTTTTTCGTTGTCTCGATTTTATTTTGGCCTACCACATCGAATAACAAATTAATTTAATCAACAAATTAATATGTACTGCACATTTTAATCAAAATTCTGTTGTCTTTTTTTCAAGGGAGGGCTCTACGATACTTTTTAAATTGTCGAAAAAATAAAATAAAAAATATCGTAACGAAAAACATGAAAGAACATTTGATTTTTTTGTACATCCAACCAAACATTTTTTTTTGTATAGGCAGAAATGCCTTTTTTACAATCTCTTGATCGAGATTTTCGATAAAATTTTTTGTTTCGGGCAAATAAGAAAAAAATATACGTTATTTCGACTTTTCACTATGTGGATCCCTCCCTTTAATACGACCCTTATTACCTCACGGGAATATTATATTTAAATAAAAAAAAAATCCGTCAATCCGCAATATGCATCATGTATGATTGGACGATTTTCCGCGAAGAGGCTCTTGTCAGTCGGAAGTACTTCGAGTGTAAATCGGAAGTCCGATAGGGTAGGAAAGGGAGAATAGAGTTGAGTCGGCGGAAATTGAGAAAAAATGCTGCATTTCGATACCATTAAGATTTTCATAATCATACAATTGATTGCCCTTTTCAGTTACATTTTTTCAAACGCCTTCAGCTGGCATAAAAAATAAAATAAAAATTTATCGAACTCAACGAATGATAGAAGTTTTAGTGACGTGATCAATCATTGAAAATCAAATTAATCTTTCGGGATAATTAATGAAATAACGATGTTTCATGAAATTTCCATTTTTTGAGAGCAATTAATCGTCACAATTGCAATGACAATTAAATTGATCGATTTAATCCTTTCAACACGTTCGACTAAAAAATTATTTAACTAATATATGTATATAAAAAAAAACTCTCGATACATCAATTTTACGTACATTATTTTGTTGCTTATCATTATTATTATTATTATTATTATTATTATTATTATTATTATTATTATTATTTAAAATGTAAAACGTAACCTAAGGAAGATTTAGGGCTATTCGTTCTACGCTTGCACATCCTCGACGCAGCTCGCGCATGCTAAGTTCGGCATGACGTCGGAGAACGAAAAATCAATCCAGCCTGCCAGGTATAGTGCGGTAGGGCAGCAGCAACTGTGTGCGTGTGTGCGCCAGAGCAACCCTTATCTCTCTCTCTCTCTCTCTCTCTCTCTCTCTCTCTCTCTCTCTCTCTCTCTTTTTTCCCTCTCATCCTCTTTGTCAATGCATCGAGTTATTGGATCTAAACGAAGCCACCATCAAGCTATAACCTCGCTAGTAAATCCGTTGTCTCGTCGTTTAAAACGTTGCTACACGCGTTTTTTTTTTTTTTTTTTTTTTTTTTTTTATTTATCATCGAATCTTTGCCTTTTTTTCATTCATAAATCATCGGCAATGCGCGATGCTCTCCTTTGAATTGTCATTTTTTTTTTTTTTCGATCTGGTCATAGACGCCTGATCAATTTGAGCTCCGATCACATTGATTCTTGATCAGTGTATAATTCGTTAGTTGAAAAAAAATCGAAATTTTTACGCAAAAATTAATTCGACAATCGATGATAAAAAAAAAAACAAGTGTACAGTCGTTTCGTGTGTCAATGTACTGTAAATTTTTTAACGCGATGCATTTTGGATAATTGTTTCATCGCAAGTCATGAATTGATTGCTAATTTTTTTTTTTTCTCATTTAAAAGTAAAAAAAAAAGAAAAATATTTTGGAGCAATCGATTCACGAAGCACGTGCTCGCTTGAGCTTGGCCATGTGATTCGAGTAACTTTGGCCAGATGGCAGAACGTATCGAACGAGAGAGAGAGAGAGCTTTCGGCACGTGAATTCTACAGGGTGTCCCATTTAAAAAAAAAATATGCTCAATATATATCTAAAATTGAGCATTAAATTGAAAAATGTTTCGCGCAAAAATTTTTGTATGTGAAGGGGGACATCGGATAAGCATCCCAGTTTGTGGGCCCGAAGGGCTCTGCTGGGCCCATCGAGGCCCAACTTTTGTTTTTCAAATGGAACCTCCTATCTTTTATTGCATTTCCTTATTTCTCATTAAAAAAAAAAAAGTATGAGTAAGTTTTACTCCTGATCATTTTTTGATTTTCGTCTTCGAACAGGCCCAAAATGTTATTCAAAGTTTTCTCGTGAAAAGAGTGGCAATACGTATATCCTTGCAAAGAATTTACAAATGAAAACGAGCTTTATACGATGAACAGAATTGTTCAACATTGAAAATTGTTTACGCGCTTGTTTGTCAAACATCAAAATATTGTTGAAAATTTTTTTTATTTTTTTCATTATTTTACTCTACAATTCCTCTAACTCGATGATTAATTCAAAGGCAATATACCCTTCTCTATATTTTTTCCGTAATTAAAGAAAAAAAAAAACTCAAATATGTTTTTCCACGTAAAGAAAATATAAATTTGTCGAAATAATTGATGGTGGTTTATATGCATCAGAACTGCATTAGAAAAAAAAATACTTTCCAAAATCTTCCACTGCAGAATTAAAATCAATTTTTATTTTATTTTTTTTATCCTCAAATTTCGTGTATATTTTTTTTTAATAAAAATTTATATTTGCATAGTGCAATTCGAATGGGATTGATCGTTATGTTAATCGATGGTTTCTGGAGTTCTCTTTTGTATGTCTGAGAATTCAAGAAAAAAAAAAAAAACCGGAATCGTAAAAACAACAATGCGACGAATCAATGTTTTCCGGTACCATAATTTTTTCACCTTTTTTTCCTTATTTCACCCCCTCGCACTCCCCTCGGTTCTTAGGCACCCGATTTTTGTACACTGCGGTGATGATTATTATAATATAAAAAGATATACACATCTCTCTGTGCAAATATATTTATGTATAAGATATATGAAAAATAGCTTGATAATTAAATTTTTTGGAAGATGACATTGCGTGACCACTTTTTCAATGAGATTTAATCGAACCGCACGTGTGCGATAGCTCAAAGTCCCTGATGAAAATTATATCGAAACGTTTTTATTGATTCAGCCAAAACCGATTTAAAAACTTTTTCTTTTTTCTTTTTTAATCGATATTGAGCTTTCGGAAAGAGCCTTGCAGCCCGCCGAGTTCTTTCGCCAGAGCCGAAGCCGATGTTGGCATTCGCAGTTTCTCATCCGTTCGGCTGAGCTTCTCCTCGCGAAGATACCAATCACGATTGTTCTCGATCTTTTTTTTCCACGCGTCTGCGATTATTCGTCATGGTCAGCAAAAAAATAACGAAGTATCTTCTCAGTAAATTCATATTTCTCGATTTATATTCCACGAGAAACGAGACGGTTTTTCGTCGGGGATTATTTAATTATTTATCATTTTAATTAACGGTTCATTCGATCGATTTATCGATTGATAAATTAATATTTTTCAATGCCACGTTACGATAACGCTCTGATGGAAGAGATGATTGATCGAATTGTAACGGTACGTGGTATTATACTTGTATATACGTACCGTTGAGTTCTTTGAACGTGCCGGCCTTGCCACCCCACTCATTCGGCAAAATTTCCTTGCTCATGTAAGGATGCAATTCCTCACCCCCGCCAGTGTGCAATCTAAACTGTATCGCAAAGTAAATGTCTTAAAAATAAAAACGAAAATACCAAGACATCATTGATCGAATGGCATCGTATAGCGAATTGGGAGATAGAAAAAATATGCCAATCCACTCGAATCCTGTACGAGGCATTTCACGTCAAGCCGATTTACGGTATGAATATGAAACGAATCGTTTTTGGCTTATGGATCCAAAATTCGACTTTTGTGTTTCAGCTCTAGCCAAAATTATATTCGTATAGTGAAAAAAAAAATTGCAAATCCATGAAAGATTTTTTTTTCTTGCGCACTCTTCTAGCCCGTATTTGAATATTTAAAAAAGTTGCGGCTAGTTATAGGGTTCATCGTAATTCGGCTTGGTGCTGAATGCCTCTTGCGTATAATATGAGTGATTTATTTATTGTTATTATTATGATTATTATTATTATTGTTGTTGTTGAAAAAAGCATGGCGAACCTTTTGTATCAATTTTTCCTTCAGTAGAGGATAAAATATGTTGAGAATATTGTTGATAAAAAGAGGCGCGTGAAGAAAGTGAACACAATAAAGGCGCATTGGCATGCTGTCCTGTGTCGCGAGCATCGCGCGACGTATCAAGGATTGAGTCGGGCTACACTTTGCGAAATGCGCCGCTGTGAAATCCTGAAATTCGTGTCATTCAACGTGATAAATAATATAAATCGTAAATTTTTAGCTCATCCAGCTCGGTCCGGAGTTCAACATATACGTGGGTGAATATTATTACTATTCTTGCGAAAGATTTTACTCGGTTATACCGGATGAATAAATTAGCACATTATTACGGTGTTTGTCCAATGATTCGGGATTAAAAAAAAAATTATTATTATTATTATTATCATACGAGTAAAAAATTTCGAACTCCCTTTCTTCGTATAATATACAAAGAAAGGGAGATTTTATTTTTAAAGATTTTATTCCCGTATTCAATGCCGCAGGGAATATCGAACTTCAGTCAGTTCCCATTGTCCAGGAAGCTCAAAGAAATTAAGCCACTCTATATCGATAAAAAGTTGCAGCATCGAATATTTCCGATAGATATAAATATATATATATATATATAAGTACGGGACAAGACTCGTAAAATTGAATTCCGCGCATCCATCACCCAAAAACTATTCTATAAAATATTTATTTCCTCAATTTTATAGCATGCCCTTGTTGTTTACCTCGAGATCGATAATCATTACGTTCGACAAACCCGCTTCCTCAACGAGCCTCGTGTCCATTACCATCAACATGCGTCTCGCTATGGCCTGAACGGAAAATTTCTCGAGCGCCGTATCGGCCAATCTGAGTACCGTGACCCGATTGCCATCGCTGGTCAGAGACGGCAGCAAAAAGTACTGTCTAAAAAAACAGCGATAATAGTGATGATGAATTATAGTGATCGCGGTTGAGTATATATAAGTCCAGAATTAATCGGGGAAATTTTACGTTAAATCGCTCTCTCAATCATTATAGGGATTGCATAATATATACTTGATGGGTATAGTCCATGAAACCTCTTGCAAAGAGCAAACTCTGTTAACTTCTCTTTGCCGCAGACAGCAATGAATAATTATCATTTTATTATTATTATTATTATTATTATTTATATTTAATATTTTTTAATTGCCAGAGATGACAAAACAAAATTCAAAGATTTGGATGAACGTGAATTATGTATCCGAGTAGTTTATACAAATAAGATGAACCTGACTGAAATGTCATTTCACGTATAACCATTACCGTTGTCATTGACCACAGCAGGTTTGGCAAGAGTTTCGCAACATTTTTACTCTTCTCTTGCTCACCTGGTGGATCCTGCCACGCGGACTTTCATCCAGAGATGGAAAATTTTGAATTTCATAATTATTCGCATAATAAATTACGAGTTGCTCCAAACAGATATATAAAACTGTCATTTTAATGATATTGGAAATGAAACTTGAAGTTTACAATTGTATTGGAATAAAATAAATAATCAATAGCTGCCATTAAAATTTATGCAATCCGAATACTTTGCAAATTATGACTTTATTCAATCGTTATTACCAAAAAGTCGTAAAATTACGTTTTCCCTCCGATTCGCCATTTTCATGATCATACGTTAAAATTAAATTTAATACGTATCCCCGTTAATAGTGCTCACATCGATTCGCAGCAAGCTTGTATATCCGGCAAAAGTGGATCCCGATTTGCAAAGAATTCCGGCAATGATGCACGTGCACTGAAATATCTTTCCAATACTTGCTTGCATCTCTCCACGCTATTTTTGCAACCGAAGAGAAATTTTTCCAATCTCCCATCGTCTGTAAACGATCATGGGGGTTATCCTTGAGAATTTTTTTAAGCTCGAAAAACCTAAATGTTCTTGTTTTTTTTTTTTAATACTTATTTAATATTTATTATAAATAACTGGCAATTTTTCGAACTCATTTGTAGAAAAAAAAATCTTTTTTCGCTACTCTAATATGTTATAAATATTCATCGTATTGCGATCGTCCTACTTTATTGGACTCGCTAATTTTAGGGCAAAGAGTTGTTACACAATGATTATGATATCTCTGGACTAAGCTCGAGATCGTTTCATTTCTCGCAAGGATTTAAAAATGAATGTCGATTTTTTAAAATAAATTTTATACTTTCATAATTCATTACCCACCCATGTGGTTGGGCAAGTGAGGCTGTTTCGCCATCCATTCGCGAATCGCCCGAATATCTCGTTTTCTCATTTCCGGATTCGGCGGTAACTCCTCGTCGATCCTCATCTGTTGCTTCAACGTCGCCGGCAGCAGCGTCATTGCTCGCTAAGTTTTACTACGAAAAATAAACACGAAAAACAAAAACAAAATAAAAAAGAGAAAATTGTTCGCAGTGTACATTAGCTGAAGTTTGGAAAAGTCGGGGATTCTCAATAAATTATTTGTATTTATTTCATTTGAATGGAATCAAATAACATTTGTTTTAGTGAAATCAATAAATTTTTCTCGATGAGCAATTTTCTGCGGATATTGCTTCGGTGTGTATTGAAATTAACGATGGTGCAATGTATACTCCTCGTAAATATCTTATCTTCACGACTTATGTGTACCCTCTTCCGTTTCCTCTCAAAGTTCGCGTTTGCACAAAGCATGCGCAAATGACAAATACATGCAGATATATCTCCGTTAAAATTTCAAATATTGACCCCCGAGCGTTATTCGCGAAAACTTGGTTTTTTTTTGCGCAACGAAGACGTCTCCTTCGACGATGACTCCGCGACTTATATACGTGTTCGATTCTATGCTGTATTTGTATGATGTACATAATATTTTCATGTACAGCTGTAGTTATACATTTGTATAAAAATATATATAAATATTCCACCATCTGATAAAACGTTTGGACCATCGATAAAATCTTGTAATTTCGAATAATTGTCACAAAGATAAAAAGTGCCTCTTCAGTCGTGCCGAGGATATTTTCTTTTTTTTTTTTCTCGTTTTCTTTTTTCACCCTCGCAACACGGAAACTGCTCTGCACGTGGAATTTGGTGCTCAGGAAAGCGCGTGACTAGGCTTTGAAAATAATTTCTTTCGTTACATGAGAAGCAGACCGTGATTGCGTATATATCGAGGCACGATCGAGAAATTCTAAGGCTCTAAATTCAGACATGCTTCTCCTAGAAAGTTAAAAGATATTTCCCATACGTGTCGAGAAACTCTATAGATTTTCATCAACATCGACAATTATACGATGCACCCTGAATATCCCAAAGTACTTACAGAGACCATCTAGACAGTCGCTTCTCACGATTCCCAATGACCGTATTGAAAAAAAAAAAAAAAACTGTTTCATTAGAAAGCTTCGAACTTCAGAAATTTTATAGTCGACGCGATGAGACTCTGTATAGCAATTTTACAATTCTATAACCCAATATTCTCGACATTTTTTTGCAATAATTTATTTCTGTAAAATGAATAGAATAACAAAATTAAAAAAAAAATTTAACGGAAAGTATTTATTATAATCGAGGCTATTATATCGTGGAAAAAATCTTTATTTTGATCAAATTTATCAAGCAAACGTTTTCATTAATCGAAAACACGTTTCAATTATTTCATATCAACAATTTCGTTCATGATGCATGTAACAATATGGAATTTTATGTAAAAACATTGATAAATTAGGATAAATAAGCAAATTAAAAATGCGTGTTTGATGTCCAAGTTACTGACAACCCGCCGATTTACTGGCCCAGATAATGACTCGACAAAGTCCCAATTAATGAACATCCGAAAATCAACCCGAAAAAAAAAAATTATTATACTTTTATTTCACATTTACTTAGTTCCAATTACATTTATTTGATGAATAAATGAAAAAAATTCAATACATTGCGCAGAATTTCTAAGGGTATTGGAGAAAACTGAAAACTGTTTAGGTTGTGAAACACCAATCGACAACTCGGACACGTCCTAAATTCGTTGTCCCAGTTAATGACGAAATAGATGGAAGTGCCGATTTTTAAAGCTAAATTCATCATATATATCGAAAATAATAACTACTCTGCAGTTTTTCTATCCGGAAAGTTTAACACTGAACCTTTATATGCGGATATTGAATCAACGATTATCATGAAATATATACCGGATCGTTCAACAACTGGGACGCGTTCACTATCTGGGCCGTTTACTTTAAATCGAAACATATGCGATTTCTGCGCAATTTATTTTTCCTTCATGAATGAAATTATGAGTAAATCATTTATTTACGAACACGAGTTTGAATTAAAAGAAATCATTCAGCCTTAAAGATTTATCGATATCGTAAGAAGACTGAAAAATACGTAGGGGAAGTTCGGGTAGCCCCGGACGGCGGGTATCCCCGGACACTTGAAGTATGCAACAATAGAGTCAAAAATGTAAACAAAGTGACGCATATTAACGTGCCCCGTAGTGCATAGAAACAAATTTAAGTCAGTATTTTGGCATGAGCGCTGACCGTGTAAAATTTATTTGTGAAATTTATCACCGGCAAGATTTTTCGTGCGCGCTCATCAGACTTCGAAGAAGGTTTTCATATAAAAGACGCGGGTAATACGACTAAACTTATTAGTTGTATCAGAGGCCATTACATATGCTTTACGTTTATAACAGTTTTCCATTTGATTGTGTTTATAATTTGATAATTATCAATAATAATATGAGATAGGGATTATCGGGTAGCCCCGGACGCAAGTCTGTCGCGTACCTTCGGACATTTTGAAACAAAAAACGAAGAAAAATTTTCAAAAAAAATGGAAGAAATGAACAAAAAATGAACAGAAATGAACTAAAACTATCGAACGCGCTCCCATGAAGATCGTCATGAGGCTACGGGGATGTGTGGGGAAACCTTCGACGAAGATTGGATTGAATGTCGAAAATCCAGCGATTGGGCTCACGAAGCCTCTGTCGACATTGAATCGTCGAATATCCATTGGTATTATGATGTTTGTAAAGCTAAAGAACGATTAAATCGTCGTTAAAATGTGTGTCCGGGTCTACCCGCCGTTTTTCCCATTGCCCAAAATAGGATAGTAACGTTTTTCTGTTATTATATAATTCACACAATTGAAGAAAGTATCTATTGTTTTTTTAAAGTCATCAAAGAGATTCTGAAGATCGTAAATGGTATGATATTAAACGTTTAAACCTGTTATTTATATGTTTTTGATATACTTTATTCAAGTGTCCGGGGCTACCCGAACTTCCCCTACATGTATTTTTATCGCGTTAAAACTATTGCACAATTCGATGCAACGTCTATAAGGAAATAGACAGAAAAATTCTAATGTTCGGGAAACTCCTTTCGCTCGCGTTGATTTTCCCTTTTGGTTACCCGGTTGCGTGATATACTGGTTTACTCGCGATTAGGTAAGAGTGCCAGTCGATTAATACGGTTTACCCTAACTGAATTACGATATAATTATCATTTCATTCATCAACTAAAAAGCTTACCTTATATATATGCAAAATTTCTTGATGAACATTTTTATACGCGAAAATGATGTTAAAAAAATTTAATATACTGTACAAACACAAAAAAAAATTATACTACTCACACGTTTTATCGTTGAAAATCCCAAAATATCGATTGGTAAAAAATTATAAAAAAACACTAATTAAAAGGTATTTAAAAGTCCAAGCTAGAGAGCGTTCACATTGGAAAATTGCCACAAATCGTCGTCAGGAGAGCTAGAGGTATGTCCTCGTCACTGTCGATCGAGACTACCTCGAACGTTTCTGCGTTTCGTCATTACAGTCGGACCCTACTTATTCGAACCCCACTTATTCGACGAATCCATCTATTCGACCGAAACGAGTATACCCTCAATCCCATTCTCGCGGAAATTTCCACAGCCTCCCTCGCACGAAGGTCTTGGGCTTTCTTTGAGAATCTCAAAGAGTAGGTTTCCCCGTATAATCCTTCGTCGAATACAGTAGAACCCCTGACGAATTATGAACCCGGGAATCAGCGCTCCATATACCAATTATGGCTTTTTCCACTCCACCGCACTATATGCGGTTAAGCTTGCGAACCTGGGCCTCGGATTTTATATGCATTGAGAAAAATGTTCAAGTACGGTTAATAAGGGATCAGTATTAATTTGTCCTGCAATTATTTGGAGTGTTCCATTGACTTTTCATATCGACCGTGTAGTTAAAATATATTGTACGTGTGAGTGAATTAATTCTTGCATTGAGCAAAAAATATTGTAATCATATTATTTAACAATACATTGCTAGAAGTGATATTTTTTGTTTACACTGATTTAAGCAGTAAATTAGATTAGCAAATCAATTATTTGATTAATAAATAAATATAAGTAGTGCGTGGTTTTTATTCGTAATAACTATATTCTTGAACGTCGATAGGAATAACTTACTGTGACCAATAGATAACTATATTGGAATAGTGTTTATTCCAAATTTTCATTATTGAACATCAATTTTACCAGCTTGCTGACAACAATAGGAACTATTGGTAGTAATCACTATCGAACTTCAATGGCACCATTATATCAGAGAGCGTTCATGGATATAGTTGAAACTAATGGAATTTTATGGACCAATTTTTCTTTCCAATAGTCATGAAAAAAAAAACTTTAGTGACAGTTCCATAATTTCTATCGATAGGTTTCCAAATAGTACTGTCACTGCTCTCGTTCCATAAGAGTAAAAGTATGCTGGGAATGAGAAACATAATTTACGAGAGATTACAAGCACCTGGGATTGTTGGAGGCGTCCAAATTGCTTTTGAGGGTATAACTTGTGGAGGGCCCTGCGATTGATAGACCGCTCGGTCCCAAACTTGGTCGAATAGGTGGGTTTCAACTGTATCTACTACAAGTAGAGATGGTCATTCAGAAACAGACAAACTATACTACTATCCGTGTTTCGCGTTTCCCCGCCACCAAACGATGAAATGCATGTGAGACTCATCGCTAACTGTTTCATCCACAAGCGAACGTATTAGTACGAACATATATATATATATATATATATATATATATATATATATATTGGCCCGTGATTGCAACTTTCACGCATGTTTTGTTCAAAATCACCGTTTTACGTGTGAGAACTTGAGAATGTCGAACAGCATTGAGCAGAAGGACGATACTTTCTTCAGCCAAGAAATAAACTCGTCCACAATCGAAGAATCATATAATACATACGTGAAGCAACTTTCGCGGCGTGTGTATTATATTTCGTAAAAAAAGTTTGTACAATGCTGAAAAATTTTCGGTCGAATATATTGCAAAATAAATATATGATCGTTATTACAATATCTTTTTTGAAGTCAAGCAAGATTCAAGGTATTACGAAACTAATTTTGAAAATTCAGAGAAGAACCATGAATTTTTGACATCATTTTAATTTATATAATTTATTAATCGCACGGTTTGTTCAATGAAAATTGTAAACAAATTTTTATTTCTATAGGGCATTTCTCGTGTATAGATAAAATTCACGAAGATACTATTTCTCTCTCACTCTCTATTGGCACAAGAGAATTTTTTATTACGCTGCAAACACGAGCAAGTGGAACGACAAATTGAGATTCACGCTTGGATCGTCACGTTTACGTTCTTTGGAGAGACAATAATTATTGTCGAGACGACCGTGATACATACGATGCAATAACATTGTGGTTTTACGAATTTTTCATTTTTAAAATAACGATTTAAATAATCATAAAAATAATAATGAATTAAAAAAAAAAACGACGATCCTTATAGAAAATAAAAATATTGATAAACTATAATAATATTGACGATATAAATGATTCCATGTCAACTACAAAATCGGAGACAAATGGAACGATGATCAAGTATAGCAAAAATGGAATAGTCATTACCCAGCAAACACAACTTGGTTGATTTTCAGAACTTTTACGTAACAAAAAATATAACCAATATATCATATAATAGTCATCACAGAGTCGGAACTTTGCTGTTCAGCACATAAATGTGATGGAGATGATATGCCGGAGCGTTATGTATTAAATACGTTCATGAAATATGTAAATTTGATGCAACCAATAACCCTCTATGTTACCTCTGTTTGTGTGATGAAAAAAATACAGAAATTATGGACGTAACAAATATGTAACATCGACAGGTAAAATTTTCATCACACAAGTACGAAATTGTTATGTGCACCCATGATACATACAAATGTTATGGATTGGCTTTGTAACATTTACAGAACATTGGTATATCACTGTTTAGTAGGATTTACAACGCAACAATTACGTATGATTTAGCACATCAATGTTACAAGGTACTTTTAGGTAACAAGCTATACGTATTTGTTATGTTTTCAATCCTCCTAAACAGTAATATACCAATGTTTTGTAATCGTTACCGGGCCAATTCGTAACATGTTTACAAGTCTTGGGTACATATAAATATCTCGTGCTCGTGTGACGTGTTTTTTACGTATTACTGTTATATACTTGTGATGTCGATAATTTTCTATATTTTTTCCACATAAATTTTTAGGTTATGTGCTTAAATCATACACGCGTACGTGCGAGTGAAAATATCATTATTGATACACAAATATATATATATTTAATATATTTAGTAAGTGTAGTATATTTCGTGTACAGTGAACATTTTCGGAGGTAAGTTTCAACAAAACACTAGTTAAAATGATATAAATATATACGAGTATGTGCCAGGAAAAATACGCATGTATATATCCCAGAATATTTTTCTAACCTCTTTGGTTACTTGGCAAAAAAATTATTTTCAGCTGAACGGACGATGCTCTAGCCAGGGTCCTCTTCAGAAATTTTATTGTAATTATTCGTTTTTTTACTTTCGTTTGATATTTTTGTGATGTTATCACCAGTTTGCGATTTTTCTATGTCGGCGTGTTCAATTTCACCTTTTTTTATTTTTTTTTTAGGTTAGTCATACGGCGTCAAAGAAAACTTTTTTTGGTGGAAATTTATGAACATTTTGTGAATATCGATGGCTGTGTATGTTGTTTATCTTTTGTTGTTTTTTATATTTGTTAATTGTTGATTTTTTTGTTGAGATAGTGGTGGATTTTTAGATAATGACAATCTTAAAATTTTTCCTCAGCCACCATGCGATAGAAGTTTTCTTTTTATGAAAAGAACAATGCGATAGAAGTTTTCTTTTTATAAAAAGAAAACTTCTATCGCATGGTGGCTGAGGAAAAATTTTAAGATTGTCATTATCTAAAAATCCACCACTATCTCAACAAAAAAATCAACAATTAACAAATATAAAAAACAACAAAAGATAAACAACATACACAGCCATCGATATTCACAAAATGTTCATAAATTTCCACCAAAAAAAGTTTTCTTTGACGCCGTATGACTAACCTAAAAAAAAAATAAAAAAAGGTGAAATTGAACACGCCGACATAGAAAAATCGCAAACTGGTGATAACATCACAAAAATATCAAACGAAAGTAAAAAAACGAATAATTACAATAAAATTTCTGAAGAGGACCCTGGCTAGAGCATCGTCCGTTCAGCTGAAAATAATTTTTTTGCCAAGTAACCAAAGAGGTTAGAAAAATATTCTGGGATATATACATGCGTATTTTTCCTGGCACATACTCGTATATATTTATATCATTTTAACTAGTGTTTTGTTGAAACTTACCTCCGAAAATGTTCACTGTACACGAAATATACTACACTTACTAAATATATTAAATATATATATATTTGTGTATCAATAATGATATTTTCACTCGCACGTACGCGTGTATGATTTAAGCACATATATAATTCATTTATAAAACAAATCCTCTTTATGACGTCTTTGTGTAAGTAAATTACGTGTAATAATGGCGTAACATTGAACATCATTGCTACGAATATGACGCATTAAAGTTACTTGTTCTGTTTCTGAATAGTTACATCGATGTGCTGAGAATGCTATGTATTAAGTTTCAGATTAGTTACATCGATGTGCTGAGAATGCTATGTATTAAGTTTCAGATTAGTTACATTTTTGTGCTGAGTATGTTACATGTTGCGTTCTGTAACAGTTACATCTATGTGCTCAATATTTTCCATAATTATTACTTATAACTGTTTCGTAACGAAGACTTTCCAAGAGGATGACAAATTTGAAAACAAGCACTGCTTCATTTACGGCGCCTGTGATATAAATGTTACATCCAATATAACATCTGTTACAGAACATTTTCGTAACTGTACTGAAACTGTGTTTGCTGGGTAGTCATTTTCCGATGCCGTAAAAAAAATATATATATATATCTACAGTGTTAATTACACGATCATTCGAATTCCAGCAATGTCAGTCAACACCAATTGCTATCGCGGTTACAACAGACGGGACATTTGGAAATCTTCTTAAGTCAGCAATTTAATCGCTGACTGACAGACTGACAGACCTCTCTCTCTCTCTCTCTCTCTCTCTCTCTCTCTCTCTCTCTCTCTCTCTCTCTCTCTCTCTCTCTCTCTCTCTCTCTCTCTCTCTCTCTCTCTCTCTCTCTCTCTCTCTCTCTCTCTCTCTCTCTCTCTCTCTCTCTCTCTCTCTCTCTCTCTCTCTCTCTCTCTCTCTCTCTCTCTCTCTCTCTCTCTCTCTCTCTCTATACATATATATATATATATATATATGATATGTATGCAGCATGGAAACAATTATCACTACTACGCTTTTGTCTTTAATCGCTGATCGATATTTTCACGATATCGACCTTAGAAGCACGTCAGGGAGTTGAAGAAAAAAGTTTTTTACATTTATTTTTGGTTAGATTTGAAAAATATTTTGTAGTTTATTAAAAAAGAAAAAAAACAATGATAAGTGAAGAAATTGAAAAGCGAACATGGTCGCGTGCATCACTTTGTGCAACAGCGCTTGTATAGCTTGCATATGGTGCTTCTTCCTATCGATATGGTGAGAGAAATACATTTCACACACTCGTGAAAAATAATTTTTACGTTTATCGTTTTAAAATTAAATCGAAGTGTCTGCTCGTACGGTAACCGTACGAATAATGCAAAATTATTCGTACGGATATAAGTCCCGGTATGATTGAACACCATATCCGGGCGAATAATGCACAATTATTCGTACGAATAAGTAGTTAAATGACTAAATCGTGCAGTAGAACGCGAATTATTTGACGATGAGTTGTCCTATTTCTCTTTCGTTGAAAATTCATCAGTTCGGAAATTTTAATAGGTACATACAGTGGTTATAACGTTGATGGCGGATTTTTCGTCGAATGATTCGCGCTTTACCGCACGAACTGACCAATGGTCCGTGGAAGCAGAGAACAGACAGCTCGAATAATTCGCGCTTTACCGAGACTTATATCCGTACGAATAATTGTGCATCATTCTTCCGGATATGGTGCTCAATCATAACCGGGACTTATATCCGTACGAATAATTTTGCATTATTCGTACGATTAATTAATTTATCCAGTTTTCCAAAATTCGTAAAAATCATGGAATCAACCGAGTCGAGTCAATGCTGTTCCCGAAAGTACGATAATACACGCGAGTCCTTTGACAGTCTCAGAGTGCATGAAATTAAAAAGAAAAATGGAGATAAACGAGCTTATGGCAATACTCATGATGAGGAGAACGATGCAACGACGATGAGACGTCATGACGATTCCATGAATGTACTCCATCGAAGATCAAATGAAATACAACCGACGGATCAATCGCTTAATCGCCAACGTTCCGATAGCCTGGAGACACTGGGTTCTGAGAGACTCATCGATAGAAATAATCGAGATATTAATTCTGATGGCCAGAGAGAATTCGACGATGGATTAAAACGCTCGCTGAGAACGAGCAGAGGATCGGGCAAAAAGTACAATGAAAAATTGATCGGAATGACGAGTGAACCGGAGAAATATTTACCCGTGAGAAATGAACGATCGGTTGTGGAATTTTATTGTCGAAATCCAAAAAAATGTCACGAGTGTAAAAATCAACGATCAAGATATCAAAAAAATGTAAATTCCTCTGGGAGAAATTAGGAATGTTAATAAATAAATAATAAATTTATGTATCAATGTGCTGAAAGATCGTTTGATATACTTTCATTTATCCAGAGTGATCTGGTAAAAAAAATTTTTTTGACCGAGAGAGAGAGAGAGGTAAGAAATTATGACTAAGGTCAAGGAACATTAAGATTTTCTTATATTATTTTTCTTACATTATTTTCTTATATTATTTTCTTATATTATATTAAATCCTTAAAATCACACCTAAAGTTTCGCGGATGGAGTTAACGAGAACAGCGATTGCCAAAAAGTTGAATTTTAATCAACAAACTTTAAGTATATTCTAAAAAAAATTGTTACATTAAAAAAACCGATGTATCGGAATTTAAAAAATGTTTATTTCTCATTCACAAATTGCCATTACAAATTCTCATCAAACCGAAATGGACTACAAAGACAACCGTCCCTCTTTCTCAAACCGCAGATTGCCTCTTCCGCGATCGGCAGAGTGTGAACAATAATTTTTTTCGGACATCTGCATGTCACCTTGTTCTTAAAATCATCGTTATCGTGACAACCCTTGGTGGCATAAATAACACGAGTATTTTCTTCATTCACCTCAGATCCAGGAACGTTTCTTCTCGCTCCATGCGCGTCAAAATCTTTGCGAGCTTGTAACAATTTGGGAACCATACACTGCGAAATTGTGAAAAATTAAAGTTAAATTTTCAAAGTCCAATTGTCAGAAAAAATTTATAAATATTTTTCCGATGATTTTACTTTTTTTTTATTCAAATAATTGCGCAATATATATATATATATATTTTTTTTTTCGTTAACCTTACAAAAATCATGAAAATATAATATGATCTCACCAATGCTCCAGTAACGAAACAGCAAATGCACGAAATACAAGAAGTGCAGATGCAGAGAGCGATGACTTCATACATGATTGCTTGTTGTTGATTTTTTTTTCTTTTTTTTTTTTCAAAGTCAAATTATCGGATTAAATCATGTTAAATTTTGACAGCAATGTTTTGTCAGGAAAATATATGCGATACTCCTGGTTTTTTTTTTTTCAAAATTCTCCACCAATCCAGATAGTATTGTCACTTTTTTTCCCCCAAAGTATGTGATTTTGCTGCCCAAGATTATTTTTTTTTCTTTTTTTACAGGGAAATTTCCATCGCCGATTCGCAATTTTGTTTGCTCAGACTGACGATCATGTTCTCTGACCGGCTAGTTATACGTAAATCATGGTATTCATACTGGAATTAGTTGGTATAGGAGTATTCGGTGCCTGTCTTTCCGCTTTGCTTTGCATCATCACCGAGAGCACGGTAAGTGAACGAGAACATACAAATGTACGGGGGAAAAAAAAAACATTAAGAATACATAATTTGTGTAATCGTTACGTCATTCATTTAAACAGCCCTGTGGAATCCCAAAAGTCATTAGTTTCACGGAAGGCTCGCTAATATCTCGAGTAATTCCATCTGCCATTAGGCAAACATGGAAAATCAGCAGAAACGATGAATTGACGAAAAATTTCAACCATACTGACAAAAAAATTCGATCTTATTATCATGATCTAGAAAATTTAAAACGAAATCCCGATGGGTCAATTCGTAATTTGAGCTCTGACAGTGAATTGACAGCTGTCAAAATTATGCATAGCAGCAAAGAAGAAAATCACATTCCAAGACACGACTTTCCATCAGTGCCATCAAACGTCACGAAAAAATCTTGCAAATATTGCGGTACCCTGAAAGTCTCGAATGAAAAATTGAACTTTTACCGAAATACCGAAAAATCGTCGATAATCGACAAAGGCATCGTTAGGATGAAAAGTAAAATGCTGCCGAGTGACAGTAGTGACGGGGACAGTTGCGCGGAATGCAGCAAGCTTTACAACGACAAATGGACAAAAGTTCGTACGAAGAAGATACGTTTTATCATACCGAAGAGTTTCGTCATCGACAGAAAAGAGAAAAGCAATGCGGTCGAGGATCGAGAAATTCGCAAAGCCGATTTTATCGAAGAACTCAACGGTAGATATTGTTATCTCGAAACTTTGAGAATAAAGAACAATAAAGCTGAGAAAAAACGTATAGATTTATAAAATTCGAGAGTTACAATATTTTTCGTAAATAATTAATTACAATCGACGAAATCAAACGAGAATCCAACTATGATCAATTTTTCCCCTGCATCGATCGTGCTGTATCCTCCGACTTATCCTGGATGATAAATTCCACTTTTCTCTCGTTCTCGGTTGCGACGATCCATAAATCAATCTATCATTGGGTATCGGACGAATATACTGAATGGAATGAAGATGTGTGCGTTCTTGAATGCAACTTTTGGATTTATTGAATAAAGACTTACGATATGCGACCGCGATGCAAAAAAAATAAAAACTGCATTAAAGAACGCACCCGATCGTTTTCAAATATCTACATGACTTTTTGTAACCCGTCAAGACTTCCCAGACAATCGTTGATTTCGCTTCGGACTCAGGTGACGCAAATCCCTGTCTCGTGGACATTTTGGCTTTTTTCAAAGTTTCAGGCTCATCATTCTTTGCCTCCTTTGATGCCTCTTGAGGGCTCAGTTTCATTGGGATTCTTAGAATAGTAATAAAATATAGCGAGAAGAAAAGTACAACTATAGTAGCACCCTTCCAACGTTGATATATATCCAATGACTTTCCGCGCGAATGAAGAAAAACAATTGGTACCCCAACGACTTCTTATCGTTTTTTTATGTATTCCCCGTGACGATTTACTCCCAGCATTTTTTTTTCCATCTTGCATGGGCACATGCTTGTAGAACTTGGATTTTTTTTCTACTTTCAATATCGAAACTGTGGGTTGACGTGGCTAGAGTAATTTCGACGTTGTCTTCTGTACTGTCATCTGGGACCAACGATACTCGATCGTGACAGAAAACAAAAGTATATCTTTCACAATTAAGGGTTGCACGCTCAATTGTGTATGGGAAAAAAAAATTCAACTATATACCACAGAGTGCAAATCGTCACTGGAGAACTGAACATGATAAAATAAATCCGAACTTTAAGCAATCAGCAGAGAATTCAGTATATTGAGAGAATCAGACTCATTATTGATTCAAAAAGTCCATTACGACTTTATGTTGACATTCGTGTTATTAAATTCGTGAATTCCCCCAGGAAAAGCTGTTCATTTCATTCATTTTGGCCAACTAAGATCTCGCTTCGTATTTTTTTTTTTTCTTTTTTTAATTCGATACGTTCATGGCAGTTGTGACGAGACAACGTGACAGCTAACCAAATTTCTCGTAGCACCAATAAATGAATTATTTATATAAAATAAATCAATCATGATTACGAAATTTTCGTGAATTGGTCATGATTATTTGATTATCAATGAAATGTTGGGAATATTGAGCCTAGGTGTTTGCATTGCTTGCATATCATGCTTGTGCTGTCTCTGCACCGCTACAGTGGTAAGTCAAATTTGTTTCTATTAAAATCACAAATTTGTTCCAGATCGAAAAATGAATAAATCTGCAATCCCGTCTTTTTATTCACGCAATTAGTTTACTTTTGATTTATTTATTTATTTATTTATTTTAATTTTAGGTAGCTGTGCCAGGTTTGATGGATCTTCATGCTGATTTTTTAATGTCCGGTAAACGACAGTGCGACGAAGCGAGACGAGAGAGCAACGAGAGCTTCTCGTCGAATGTGAAAAAAATTATTTCGAGTCGTAAGGAAGCGACGAGCGAGGAAACCGAGAGCGAGGCATGTCCCTGCACGATGACCTATGTACTCGATCCAATTTTACAATCACGATATTCAAGCGGAGCTTGCACGAATGGAACGAGAAAACGGAAAACCTGCAAATGTCCGTCGTTTCTCGATTTGGTCGGTGATCCACCGAAAACACCGGCAAAATTTTTTCCTCGCAGTTGAATGAAATAAACGTCGCGTCTCATTGTTCTTGATAATTTCCAAATAAGATTTATTATGAAAAAATCAATAAAGTTTTCCGTCCAAAAAGGTATAGTCCCAAAAGAAAAAAACCACAATTGATAATGCGAAATGTAAAGAGAGCTCGAAGAAAAAAATTAAGAGAGAAATATAACTATTCTCTCATTAACTATTAAAATTATCATTTAATTTTCTTTTTAAACTCAATTTCCTAGCGTCCAAGTGTCACGATCGATATTAAAAAAAAAAAAAAAAATGAAACGCACATGAAACGTTCAATAATGTCTTTTCACAAATCGATAATTCCACAAAATCATAAATTCGAAAAGTCGCGATCCATTTGTCCCATAATACGGTGGCATTGAATTTGACCTAGTACCGGAAATCCGATATACTAAATGATCCTATAGTTCGCATATTAGCCGTTGCCGGAAATAACTTTTGATATTCGACGACAGGTTTTGGTGAGTCAAAATGGTGTTACGATCGACGAACCGTCACGGAATATATTTGATCGAGGGGGACGAAGAAAAGTTTGCATCCCTCCCATGTATATATATATATATATATATATATATATATATATCGCGATATACCCTTCGCGCTGCGGGTGGCCAAGCTCCTAAACAGCACCAGATCTAATAAACACAATAGAAAAAATATAATAACAATAATGCCCCGATGATATTACGATATATCGCGCGAAGGGTCTTTTCCGGTGTGCATCTGTGTGATGCAACGAGATAATCGAGCGCATAGGTGTCTCTTTTGGTTTCGTTTATTCGAGATGCGGTCTAGAGGTGGCATTGTCATATCGCACATATATCCTCAATATGTCCTCGTGTATATATGTATAATTCGTGAATCCGTATGATGAAATGAAACGAGGGCCAAAGGGCCAACCACACGATCTCCGCGGTGTCTTCATATACGTGTGTGCGAACACTCTTTTACCACCTATAGCGCTGATTTTATCCTCCCCAAAACGCCTTTTGTCGATCATACGAAGTTATTAATGATACGCGAATTGCGTATCTGTGTAGTTTTCACAAACTGCAGCGCCTTACACGAGAGAAACGGCCTCTTATATGTGCCCGAGCTAGCCGTTATTACTAAACGAAAGTATAGAATGGCTGGAACTATTAAATTATTTATTTCAACGTTGAACTTGAGCTCACTATTAAGTGCATTAAGAAGTAACAAATAACGTGTCACGTCTGCACGCTTGTAACAGATGAATTATTTTGCTAATTTAAATTAATTCCGAGCAATTAATTCAGTTTGTTTGAGCTATAAATTCATTGAACGTTGAACGTTTAATCGTCGATCGAGAAAGTTGGAAACTGAACAGTTTTTTTTTTTTTACGTATTTGACGAGACAGTGAGAGGTAATGAAGAATTCACGAGCTTCGTGGGGTTTCAAGTATCGTGGGAGATGTGACTCTGGTGTCTGCGAAAATACGTTTGGACGTCCATATAGTGTGGTTTTTATGGGAAAAATTAAAATGAAATATTTATTTGAAAGATCGAACGAGAGCAAGATATTATGGTTGGTCGAATCAGATTATATTATGTGGTCGCGGGCAATGTGACTCTCTGTTTCGTAACAAAGAATAAAGACCCCGTCAACGAGCACACTTTTAGTCGCATATTTTGAGATGTATTGTATAGAGAGGTGTATTGTATGCATCTCGGGGTATCCAACTGCGAATCCGTCGACACTGATCGCGTGTATGGCGAACGTAACAGATTTCGATCCGTTCACTTTTCAATGAGCATTCCCATGGAACCCCGAGAAGAAGATTCATTTGTGTGTGTGTGTGTGTGTGTGTGTTTGGGGATCGATATACTGTTCGTACTTGAGAAATTAAAAATTATCTCTCTGCTAGGACCAAATAATTATATAAATCGTTTTTTTTTTCCAAATGGTAACGTCGCAGTTGGAACAACTTCGAAAATTAATCATGTACAATGGACGCTAATATTTTTTTTTTTTGTAATCAATATATTCATAATCATTAGGAAATCTTATTTTTTAATAATTTTTCATTGCAACAGTGTCTATATAGGCACCTCTGATAAATTTTGCAGATAGATACAGCTATTAAATATAATATTTTAAATAAACTCCATCGACTCAAAATTTTTTCGATCTTACGATAAATTTTTTTCTTCGTTCGACTTCCCATGGTCCAATTTAGCATCCTATCACTGCTCCAATTTTTCGAACGAAGAAGCGTACAAAAAATCTTAACCCTCGACAAAAAAAAGAAAAATAAAACCTGAGCCACACACGTTGATCCACACGCGACATAAATTATCACCGTCACGTTTTGGACATACGAGGAAGAAAAAAATAATAAATGCGTCGGTGTTTTTCGAGTTTTTTTTCTCTATAAAAAGATGTCGTAGACGTTTTTTTTTTTTTTTTAGAATTTGAAGAATGGAGAAAGACGAAGAAAAAAATCTTGCGAGGTGTATCGCGGTCACTTGTCGTTTCTATTGTGCGTGTCGTCGACCGCAACAACGAGAACGCCAAAGAGAGAGAGAGAGAAAGAAGGAAATGTATAAGGGTGGAAAACCCACAGTGAGTTTCTTTTTACGTGAAAAACCACACGTGGAAGAATGAGAGGAGGAAGGGGATGAAAAAAGAAAGAAAGAAAAAGATTTTCGATGCGTTTTTTCCCATCTTACTGTTCAATCACACGTGTCACACGCTATTTATCGCGTATCGAGAGCGCGTGTATTTCGAGGCTTTTCTAATTTATGGACGTTTCATTGTAATCCCTCCTTCGTATAATATTTATAATACAATACCCGAAATGTATGCGAATGCTAGACCGCACACCGTGCACTGTAAGATTCGTGGACCAAAATTTTATGAACTCCCACGGGCATTCATAATTATTATTAACAGCCTTTGCTTTTTCTTTCTTTCTTCTTTATTATCCTGCACTCTGCCTCTCCGTATAATAGACTACACTAAGTATCGATCTACGCGATGCGTGGACCACAATTTTTCACTTTTACGTAACTATATTATATAGTTTATAAGTCGCAAGACCATCGTCCTCCTTTATGACGTTTCTCGAAATGATTATTCGAACTGCCTGTACTCTCGTTTCACGCACGATATATTATGAGAATTTGTATTCTTTTTTTTACGTCGTTTATACAAAAAAAAAATTCGATCCGTCGCATTTTTCAATGTGCTGCTGGAATAGCGAAACGGATGATTTTTAATTAATATTACATTTGCAAGGGCGAGGATGAGCGATGAAAAAGTATTTAAAATAAACGCATAAAACAGTGTTAAATTATGCGGTTATAGAAGTTTTACGAAGAAACCTCAATTTTGTCAACGGATCGAGTTAATAATTTGCCAAAATTGAGGTTTCAGTGTAATTTATTTTTTTGTCGATATCATGCCTATGCGATATGTAAATGACTTGACAAAAAATAATTTTTTTTCGTGCATTATATATATATATTTGTATGTATATGTGCTAAGTATTACTATTACGCGACAAAAATGATCAGGTTTTTTCGTCGTAAGAAAAATTATGAATGAACTCAACACGTTTTCAACGATCACCGGTCATCCTTCCGATAATTTGCCGTGAAACTCAAAGAGTGTGTCGCTTTTTGTATACAAAAGTATCGGGTAGTTGGTCAAAAAGACCTTTAGTGAATATCTCTGTATATATATACTATATATATGTGTGTGTCTCTCTACATTATATAAATATCTCGCCGCCGCAACTGCCGCCGTCGTGGACAAGAATTGGCCAACCCGACCCAAGTACGAGGGCACGTAGCGCCCGAGCTATAGGGACCCCTAGTATATATATATATATATATATATATATAGATGATACCGATGCAATTATAACGATGACTGGTGACAAAACGACGTGTCTCTTGAGAGTGTAAAGCCAAGAAGCAAGTAATGGAGAATTCCATCAATCGTCAAGACTCGTCACAATCATCGTTCTCGTCGTTCAGAATCCACGGGACTAGTGCTATTAACGTGGCTATTTCATTCAAGGATCCGGGAATAAGAGAAAGAGAGAGCGAGAAAGTATGCAGGAGGGCCAGAGGGATTTCATTGAGCGTTGTGGGGCGCGTAGCGAAGCAATTTTCCAATATATCAATGGCCTCGGCCCAACATCCTAGAATTCCAAGGATTTTTCAGAATCATTGAAAAATGAATGAAAAACGTCCTCGAAACGTAAATTTCAAATATGTATACATACATATGTGTATATATATATACATCACTTATATGTATATATGCGTTAAGTTGTAAAAAGTAGAAAATTCGTGGTACAATGCAGTGCGTGAATGCAGAAATTGATGAAAATTTAGAGAACACCAATTTAGTTTCAACGGATTCTATAGCTAAAAGAAATGCATAATTTGAGGAAATCGGGGATCGATTTTTCATACATTGCATGTAAAAAAAAAAATTTATTTAATAAAAAAAAAACGATTTTGATTAGAGAATTGAAAAATAAATTGATGTGTCATATATATAAAATTTTAGTATATCTCGATGATTTTATTACTTTCCTTTAAAGGTTACTTACTTTGGTTGAGAGTGTTTGATTTCGATTTTTTTTTTTCAAATATATTTATATGCGAATTTAACCGTCCTATGATATATGAATTCTATACTGTCAGGATAGAGAAGCGTTTACCTTTCAATATAGTTAATCGTGCGGGGATCAAAGTGAAGCAAAAATGTCTTAATTAATTTCACAAGTAAATGTTTGATTGCTCCGCAGACATATTTTCGTCCGTTAAACCGAATGACTTTTGAATAAACCCAAAAATTTTTTTCAGCAAAAAGTGACGTTTCTTTTGCTCGCATGACGTTTTTTTTTTTCTTCGTCGAAGTAAATTTGAACGAATCCCTAATCGAAATATGGATTGATGAAAATTCGTGGATCCGAAGTGTGCCGATTTAATTTAATTTTTCAGGAACAAAAGGAAAATGAAAATTGAAAATGGACCATATTGATTAATAAAAATCCGCGATGACGAAAAACAACTCGTCAATGATGAAGTTTCGTCATTTTTTCTTCTTCTTGTTTTTATCAGCCTTTTGAGGGCTCTTGATCTCCTCGAATTTATGAATCTCGATTGCGGGCTCGGGAGATATCGGCGTAACGGATTTACGGACCGCGAACGACGAGACTGGCCGGGGTGTAGGTGGTTTTGGTGTTCTCAGCTCCAGCTCGATATTACGTTTTCGCTGTCCCGGTGAATCGCCTTTTTTCTTTATACGCAGCAAATATATGTTTTGATTTCCATCGGTGATATGATCACTGTGAACCTCCTGAGATTGCGATGGATCGCTCAATTGTGGATGTACCGTGATCGTTCTGTACTGATCATTCGAGTCTTTGCCCTTCTTTGCAGCCCCCAACTAATGGAAAACGAATTGTCAGATGCAATTTCGGGGGGTTTTTTTTTTTTTTTTTCAAAGTCCGATTGCTTTTCTTAAGTTTTTCATTCGAATCAAATAAAAATATTTGTAAAATAGAGTAGGAGAGACTAAGGATACTTGATGCACTCAGATGGGACACTTATGTCTAAGTACGAAACAAAAAAAATACTAATCCGCGTTTGGTCAAGTTTCGGGTCAAGTAACCCCAGTCTCCCATAAATTTTGGTTCTTTTTTTTTTAATTTAATTAATTAAAAGTACTTGATAACCGAAGGCCTCGGGCTTGTAATTAGCATCGTCCTTGCCCACGAGGGTTCTCGAGCGAATTCTGAATAAAATTTGATTGTTATCGCCGGCATTGACGATTCTCGGGCCTTGAGTCGCCGAGGGCATACGAATTTCCGGGACAACGCAGTCGCAAGGAGGATCCCATTGTCCAGCTTTGCGCTTCGCTGATTTGTACTTATCCTTCTCGACGCGTATGATCAATTGATTGCCGATCATTTCGGCGCCGATTTCTTGATAATATTTCGGGGAGTCGGAAAATTCATTTGCCGGCGATTTGGCCGAGTCATCGGAAGGGATCGGAAGATTTGGAAGATGCATTGCTCTGCATCCGCAGGCATCTTTGTTAAATTGATAAATAATTTTTAACATTCAAACGAAGCTCCTCAGGCAGGATTTTTTTATTTTTATTATTTTCAAAAATCACGAAAGATAAAATAATAATCGTAATTATATTTATAGAATGATTTTTATTCAGATAATACGCTTACTCTGTACTCCTCCGTAGCTTTCCATTTGTCAATGATAATTATACTGCAAATTTAGATAACCAGAAAAGAATGGAAAGCCTCTGTCAGTTGATGGAAATAAGAAAAAATCTCTAAAACAATGACTCGAATATTTATCGAACGAAATGATATATCCGAGCATATTTCATTATATAATTATAAACAAACAGCTTCAGGCCAATCATCATAACCTCACACCCAATTTTTCGGCCTTCAAACTTGGACGTGACAAAATTTTCGTTAAAACATCAACACTCGTGATTTTATAAAAATGATTACCGCAACTCGCAGATGTGGCTGTACATTTAATGGCGTTTCATTAGCTACACAAGGATCATCGAGTAAATACGACGGATCAGCGATCGAAACGAAACGTTTCGATGAAAATTTGCCCGGATTACAGCAGAATTATTCGCATTTCAACGATTCGCCTGTTCGAGCATGCTGCTGCTCGTTACAATCCAAGCCGCCGCTTGAACCCTCCGGTGCCTCTTTAGATTCGAAAAAATCATTAAAACGAATCTCGGAAAAATCACGAGAGAAAAATGTCTCGGAAATTACCAGAACGAAATTGCCTTACAAGGAGATCGAAGCTATTATAAATAATAATCGAATGGTGCTGAGAGTACAAAAATTACCGATTCAGGACGAATGGGATCCGCCCTGTGACTGCCTGAATGAAAAGGAAAATGAATTCGGAAGCATGAGTTCGATGACTTCCGGTAATTATGGTGACGACATCGTCTTCCGAAAGGCTGAGAATCGTGCGAAACCATCGTCGGTTCTTCAGGAACGAATTTTCGAGCCCGGAGGAACACCGCGTCGTACGATCACCGTTGTTTCGCATCCGAACGATGAAAATGTCCCATCTGGAATTTCCACCTTAGCCCCGAGCCACGAAGACGATAAGAGAGACAAGATCGAGAAGACGAAAGCTCGACCGATCGAGCTCGAGGAGAATCCAAATTTTTTTTTACTAAAGATCAGGAAGAAGAGCGATTGTTCGGAAGGAAGGGAAAATATTGATTTGGAATTTCGTACGCCACGTCCTTGGCTACCGAGGCCTCAAATCATTAGAACGATAAAGCCACGCGAGTCGAATCGGTTGGCTTCGATATCGCAAAACGATGATAACGGGTTCAATGGTCAAAACGGGAAGAGGAGGTCAACGGGAAAAAGTATAAACGGTACGAAGAAAGAAAAGAAAAAGAAGAAATAATCATTTGACTGTCGCTTGAGAAACAAGTGTGTTGAGAAAAGTCAATTCGTCGAAAGTGATTCGTTAGAAAGAACATGGTCCATGGAGTAAAATCAAATTTCATTGATCGTATGTTCGGAAGAGAGAGAGAGAGAGAGAGAGAGAGAGAGAGAGAGAGAGAGAGAAAGAAAGTGCAGAGAGAAGACGAGAAAAAAAAATCACTCCAGGAATTTCGTTGACTGCCAGAATGAAAAATTATTTCTAGTTTTCAACGAAGCCGAATAGGGAAAAAAGGAAAAACGAAGAGGAGAAAGGCAAATTGAGAAAATGAAAGATTCGAGAAAATGATTTGAGAAAAAAAAAATTATAATGATCGCCCTGGTGTACGATACTCTCACTATCACAAATTGGAATTAGAGCCTGTTTATTAATCTTTTCTTCTTCTTTTTTTTTTTACTCAACACTAAAATTAAGAACTTTCTAAGATGCTGAAGGAGAACGCGGTGTCGGCTTCTTTGGCTCACTGAGAACGAAATTGGGCATCTCGACGACCGAGGTTATAAGAAGGGAGTTCTCGCGTATATGCGGAATGAAAAATCAATTCGATCTCATTGTTAGCAAGGGGATGGCGAATTGGGCTATTCATCGGTTATACAGTGTACACGAGGGAACGTCTATCGTCTGCGTATAAGGAAGAAAGAAAAAAATCAGTGCTCCGAGAGGTAAAAACTGTGAAAAGATGCATCGAAGCTACTGATCCTCTCTCGGAGAGATTGAGAAGAAGGATCGAGGTGCCAAAGTGCGGTCCTACAACAGGTGCTCGTAACGCGCCTCTTTGCTGGGCGTGGCGGTGGACTTGGCAAATGCTTCTTCATCGCTCTTTCGGTCATCGTCTCGCCTTGGGAAAACGTTAAAGGACCAGAATCAACCGGGTCGAGAGGACATTCTCGCTCAGCCAGAAAATTCTATAAAAATTTGTACTTGCGAAAAAAAAAAAAAAAATTTCCTGTCCGCTCAAATAGCAATATTACGTTTCACAATTACACACCGACAGAAACCGATTGCCGTCCGATTAAAATTCATTTTCCGCTAATTAAAATATATTTTCGTTTAACAATTTTTGTTTTTTTTTTTTGTTTTTTTGTTTTTCAAATGACATTCAAAATAGCAAAAGACTGAGAGAAACAATTTATCTCATTCGCATCAGCTTAAATAATTTTAATGGAGTAAAATTTATTTAAGCACCGACCACCCACGTCATTTATTATGCAAATATATTTGAGGCCTTTATCTTGCTGTGTCAATCGAAAAAAATTTATCCCAAAATTGTCAAAATCTGAAGAAGAAAAAAAAGACATTGTGTGAAAAATGGCACAAAAGATGATGATCGACTCGTCATATTAAAAGTACAAAAATTTTGTGAATTACGTCTGAGATGGATTTTTTTTTTTTCCTTTTACTTTTTCTATTGAAGACACTTTGGACTCCACCTCTTTCGTGAGAAAAATCGTGTCTTCGTGCTTTCGATAAATCTGAGCTGCATGCAGACACCGTAAAAACTCGATGTAGGTATGCGCAAATGCGGAACATTAATTATATATATATATATATATATATATATATATGTAGTCACATTCCTAGAGAGAGCAGGAAAAAACGAAGAATGAAATTTATCAAGCAAAAGAGTATTTGTCGTCTTCCAATGGTTCTCACGAGCTTAAGAGTCTTTTCTCTCTATGTACACACACACACACACACAAGTATATCAATTGCTAGCAACCAAAAGGACGCAACTAACACAACGCAACGTGTTAAATCGTGGTGAATGGCACCGTTTTGAGTGCTAACATTCGTTAAAGGTATATATGTGCCACCGCAGGGGATTGCAGGAGTCAGGTGTTCTTCTCAATGGACTCTGCGTCTCTCGTTTGCACGTTTCATTCATCCTTTACATTCACCCGCCCACTACGAGCCCATTTTTGAGGTAAGAATGAAAAAAAAAAAAATGCCCGTGAGGATGTCACGAAGACCGAAAAAAGATCGAAGAAAAGAAGAATAAAAAGAAAAAAAAAACGATTCCACGGTAAAGTGCACAGTTTAGGACGAGTATGGAGAAAAGAGAGCCTGATATAGCTCATATGTCAGAAGTCAATGTTGTGGGCATTGTGAGTGGATGGCTCGGAGCAATACGACACATTATGATCGTACCATTGTACTTTTTTTTTATGAATTTAATAACGAACTATGATCTATGAGATCCAGGCAGAGAAAATATCTATCGAACTTTTTATAGTATATTATACAAAATATGTAATATGTAGTATATGTAATGTATTATGTATGTAATAAGTAGGTCTCGGAAGTTCATGCTCGATTATGATTTTCAATTATTGAACATGGTATTCGAATTCCAGAAAAATAGAAGAAGAGGACATTACCGTATCTATCGCGATAACATTTGTCTCAATATTTTTGATTGAACATAAAAAAAAAAATAACAATAAATAAACGTACAGTGAGTGTAAAAAGTATTCGTACACCGATCACTCCAGAGAATAAAAGCTATTTTCTTTATTTAATGCTTTGGTGTCGTATTCCACAAAATTTCAGGATATAGCTCAAACCTGAAACTATAAAGGCGTCTGGTTTCTTTTTTTCAATATACTCAAATGAAAAATATAAGTGTTACAAAAGTATAAAAGGTGAGGTGCAAAAAGTGCTCGTACACATTGTACATAGTCTTCGCAGTCTGGCCATAGACTTTTCTAGAGGTTTTCTATAGATGTCATGATGAGCTCGGAGGAGTTCCGCAGTTATTCAAAATTCTATTTCGGTAACGCGTACATCTCTTGTGTGTTATACAAATGGGGTTTAAAGGAAAAGAAACAAATGAAATTGAAAAAAAAATTATTATTAATTAACACAATCAATGCAAATCGTTAAACGAAATTTCAAAATTAATAAATAAACCCCGTTCAACTGTGCAAACCGTGATTGATAGGTTTTGTGAGATGAAAACGTTAAAAAATAAACACAGAAGTGGACGTCCGCGGAAAGTAACTGATTCGTGTGCACCGGAAAATTGTAAAACTCTTAAAAGAAAATCAAAAAGTGAGTGCTAGAGTGCTCCTCCAATAGCTCACGAAGTGAATAATATCAACAGAGTCAATATACCTTCAAGTACGGTTCGAAATGTATTGCGTATGGCCGGCTATCACGGTAGATCTGTTCGTCGAAAATATTGGGTTGGTGAGAAAAACAGAAAGATTGGATTGAATTTTGCAAAAAGGTAAAAAGACAAGTCAATTGAATTCTGGCAGCGTGTGATCTTCACTGATGAATCTAAATATAATATTTTTGGATCGGGACGCCGATGCATATGGTGTGGAGAAAATGTAATACAGATATTCAGAACGAAAACTTAGTTCTGCTGGGATCGGAAAACTCGTCTTTATTGATGGGGTGATGAATCAGAAAACGTATATATTAAAATTCTCAAAGAAAATCTCCAGTTTAAGCGCTGTGGTAATGGGTTTAAAGAATAACGACTGGATTTTTATGCACGATAATGATCCTAAAGCACAACAGCATGGAATATCATAAGATGTGGACTCTTTTTAATACACCTAAGCACCTCGGAACACCTCCTTAGTCACCTGACATTAACCCAATTGAGAATGTGTGGGATTATCTCAATGAAAAAATTCGGACGAGAAGAATTTCCAACAGAAACGACTTGAAAACTGCTCTTCAGGACGAATGGAAAAATATTCCGTCTTGTCAACGCGCACTATATTCGAAAACGAAGCGAAGCGAATCGAAGCAAAATTTTAAATCGTATGCTTTCTCATGGGAATTTCGCTTCGGTTCGCTTCGCTGCCGAATAGTGCGCGTTGACCTTTATCCTTCTAACTTTTGCTCAATTTTATTTCACAGAGGCTCCAAGCCCATTATCAGCGCTCGCAGTAAAATTTGACAAAATATTAATTTAATACTGCTCTTGTTCTCGATTTTTCCAAGGTCGACAACAAGTGTACGAATACTTTTTGCTCGCGATCCTGGGAACAATTTACATAAATAATTTTTTTTTCACCAACTCTATCTTTTGTTTTGTAATTTTATTCGCATTAATAAATTATTATTGGTGTCAACTGCATATTACTATTTTTATTTTTGTAACATATACTTGAAGGATTAAAATTCGAGCGCTCCAAGAAATACGCAAAAATATACGAGAAAATTTGGCTAAACGGAAAACAAACAAAAAAAAAACTCAACTGACCCAACGTACATTGCCTACCTATATTTACATATAGGCGACAAAACTCACCGGTGTTTAACTATATTCTGATGTGAATCGCGAATGAACGATTTTCTAGAACCGCGGATCCGGGAGATATGGAAAAAAAATGCTACCATATATATACGTGTTTGATGGAGAATCAGCCATTAAGTCCTAATAACACACCTGATGTACTACATAATTTATCGTTTCACCTAGTGGCATATGTTATCTCATACTCACAGCACACGTATAGGGGAGTATGTGGGGCATAACGGACACGATGGCGGTAAAATTTACACGCTACAAGAATGAACTTTCTCGAATTTCGGTTGAAATCAAATGTTTTCCACGGCTCTCGTGGACCCGGAAGATTTTATAAGCTGCTGATGTGATATTTGTATGGTCCAGAAATCGTTTTTGCTGCTTCCTTAAGGTGGTTCTTTCGCGACCGGTGGTGGGGGGTAGGTGCGAACCTAGGCGCATGTATTTCATCATTCAAAATATTTCGTTAAAACTTCCAATGACCAGCGTGTTTTTCGAAACCTATAGAATCCTGATATGTCGAACCATTTGAGACCCGTTTTTTTTGGTGCGAGTCCTAAGTCGTTTAAGGTGGCTCATCAGTGAATTAAAAAACCGGTGATACGAATGAAACTTCGGAAGAGTGTTATCTAAGATGCAATGAACGCTCTCTCAAAATTTCAGGATATGTTGCCAGGCAAATTATTGCGAACGAGTAATTTAAAATTACCTATTTTAGCATGGGTCTTATGGCAGTTGATTCCATTTTCACCGGAAGTGACATGATATCTTTTGATAAAGACGAGAGTTCTTATTCAAATTTTGAGTATTGAAAGATGAAATCGTGAACTTTCCAATGGTATTTAAAAAATTGTGTCTTGCCAGGGATTTTCCCGAGAAATTTAATCGCGAAAGTCATCGTGTGTGCAAATCTCGGATACAATATATATGTCTGTCATTCTGCACGCGAGGAAACATATGAATATCAGCTATCGTTTTTGACTTGATCGCTCTGACAGTGTTAAATACTTTTGTCAGTTGAGACTTTATTTATATTATTTATAATAAATTATGAATAAAATATCACGGGAAACGTCATCGAAATTCATAAATTTTATTTAGACAGAGTATTTAGAAAATATTATGATAGGTTTATGATTTTTTTTCACGTCACGATTTTTGACTAGTGTTGTCACTGATGGGCCGCCTTAAGGATGTATGAGCACTAGCTTCACGATCATATAAAAATCTGAATTTTTTATATGGTGTAGCTGAAGTGTATATAATAAAACCAGCAAAATTTCAAAGTGGGTCAACGACTCTTTACGCGAGTAATTAATTCGTGAAATCAAGATATTTATCCCACGCCATATACGAATTCTGGGCTGACGCAACTTTGAAACAGAAATTCGTATCTTTCACGATCAGATACGATCAATATTAAAACTGTTAAATGTTCAGAAAACTATCACGATTACATGCATTCCATAAAAATTGGGGGTTAACGAACCTTTTGACATACAATTATCGATTTTAAGGAAATTTTTCGCGTGTGTCGCATTATGAGCGGTCCGACTCTCTCTTGTTTCATGCGTGCCCCTCGCTCACCGCGCTCACCCGCGCCCACGTTTCCGCTCATTTCCCCCCACCTTGTGCTCATACATCCTTAATGTGAGAATTGCTCGATTATAATTTCGACAGTGAGCGGTTCACCATAACCTTTGCGACAAAAAGTGTATTTTCATCGATTTTCTGGATCGTTTATTCCTCTTATTTGCCCGACAAGGGACCCCGAAACTCCGTATAAATAAACTACGATACTTTTTAAGTAAATTAGCAAAGAATCAATGATTCCGTAAGTCAGTCACTTTGGTAAAGAACCATACCTTGAAAGCTTGGAGAGATGCGAAAAAAAAATTGCGGTGTAATAGAATTTTTTCCAAAAGTGCCCGTTATGCCTCACACTTTCCTATATCATTTTTTTTTTCACATAAATTTATGTACGATATTTTATGTACCGAGTTCCCCGACAGAATACGACGAGCCAAGAACATCTGTATACACGAATTAATCGTTCAATCAACTGCTATAGAACGTATCGACGAGTATTCCTCGAAATTTCTTTTAACAAAGATGTTGCGCAATTATATTACGAGTCACCTGGTGACATTAGATCTATGATTAATTTTTTAAAAAATTTCCTCAAAGTGAAACGTTTTATTTAATTTTCGAAGAACGCGTCGTTTTTCCGAGTAAGATAAATTTTATTGGCAAGCTGTTCACTGCGATAATTTTTTTTTTAAGCTGAAACGAAAACGTACCTTCACGGTAATATGATTTTTCATGAAATAAGCCTCGATCGTTGTTCACTCACAAGGTTATTAAAAAAGGATTGTTTATCATAACTGAGTTCAGTATAGCTTTGTTTAGCTAAACAAAGCGTTTGTGTGATTAAGAATTTATGCCGAAAAGAAATTGAAGAAACATGAACGACATGAAAAATTATTTAATAAAATTCGAATGTTACTCCGAGTTACATTGATTTTTGGTTACAGCGAGAAAAATCAATGTAACTCGGAGTAACATTCGAATTTTATTAAATAAGTCCGAAATAAAAATTTCGGACTTGAAGTTAAAAATTCAATACAATATATAGTACGTGGAAAGGCTTACCAAATGACGGGCAAATGGATCAACAAATATCTCGTGTGGCAACTACAGACCAGCCAGAAATTTATTTGTCCTCCAGTTTTTGGATTTTCTACTACTCAAGGCAATTGACTCACTTATACAAAGCATAAAAATAAAATTAAAATATTTTTTTTTTCACGCCAAAGCAATCGTCGAAAGGTTTTTTTTCGTGGAACACGTACCTTTTCGAACGATAACATTAGTAATTTACGATATTCGGTCGCAATAAAAACATCAATAACAGATATAAAATGTTTTATCAGCTTGATGTTTATGGTAATTTTTTTTTTTTTTTCATTTATTTTGATACTTTTTGGCCTCAATTTTTTTTTATCCGGCTCATAGTTGATACTTTGAGTTGAACAATAATCGTCAGATCTCAAAAATTCAAAAATCTGGGGCAGGGCTCTCGGGAAAAATCTGAAAAAAATTACGGACACTCCGAGAGTGCATACACTTTCATATCCGAAAACTTACAGGACTCTAAGTAACGGTGAGGGTATTTCACATTGCTAAAAAAAAAAATGTGAAACTCGCCTATAGATCCTCAGCCCATGATGCCAATATTTCCTGTGTATCGACACTAACAGCAGAAAATTCAGTAATATTTTGAGCCAAATCAATCATGACATACGTTTTTAAGAACAGTTTTTTTCTTTCATTTATCGTAGGATTTTTACGAGTTAAAATTTTTTCAATGGTTTTACATTAGTCAAAGGTATATAGAAAAACACAAGTTTTATGTGCAGACCATTTTTTTATCAAGACACTTTGAGTTAGAATTTGAGTGTCATTTATGAAAAATTAAAAAATCTGGAGCAGGGCTAATGAAAAAAAAAATCTGAAAAAACACACACACACACACACACACTCCTAATGCGTGCTCTTTGAAATAAAAAAAAGTTACAGTAATTTGAAAAATAGTGAGGGTTTTCACCTTGCTGAAAATCTATGGAATGCCTCATACGTATATTAAATTAATCATTGAGCTCTAAGCTCTTGAAAGGCACAAAACTTTTACGTTGAAGTGTCTCGTGCCCCACTACACAGAATAAACAATTTAGTCATTTTAATTACAACAGCGAAATTATATTAATTTGATGAAAAAAAAAAACGTCATAGAAGTAAAAACGACGTGTTCTTAATCTCATTGTACCTAGCGCGTAACAACAAAAAAAAAACTCTCGTCCACGCCATTTTCTGTACGATATAATTTTTCTTATTTCGATCACATCTTTTTTTTCCTGTACAGGGTGACAAATAATTGATGTCTGCGTAATTTTTTACGCGAACTCTGGCGATATGGCAGAAGATAAGAACACAAAGTTTTATATTGTGTGACGAAGGAGATTTATGATATTTTTTGGTTTGCCGCTTCTCTCAGCCGGTTCGTATGATAATGGAAAAAATTCAGATGCCTTGAATAAATTTCACATTTATCAATGTCAATCATGAAAATATTGCCTAGAACGAATAATTCTCTATGATAAAGAAATTTGAAAAATACACAAAACTGAAACGTGGAAAGCGTAATATCGAAAATCGGGGGGATATTGTCGGGTATAAATAGTCGTCATGGAACCGTCTATTCTCACAAAAGAGTAAAAGCAGCGAAAAAATGGCCAGCTCGTTGTACGTTCTCGCTTTGATGGCGACTCTCGCGATTTTCGCCAGCGCACAAAAATCGCAATACTGCGATGTGAAGTCTTGCGAGAACAAGGGTCTTCATTCTCTCTGCGAATACAGCGTAAGTTATTTACAATAACGATTTCTTCCTCGTTGCTTTTCCTGCAAGTGCATACCTTTAATCGAATAATTTCATCGAAAAAAAAAACATTCGCTAAAACATTTACGAATGAATGAAAAACAAAATCATTCCTGAGCAAACGACGTTAAAAAAATATATTTTTATGCTTTCGTTAATATAGCCCAAAGTGCCAAGTCCCAATTGTGGCGCGGGGCATTTCTCAGGACTAAAAAAATCTCAGCAGGATGATATTCTCAACGCTCACAATTACTACAGAGATCAAGTGAAAAAAGGATTAGAAAAACGTGGAAACCCGGGTCCCCAGCCAGCCGCGACGAATCTTAAGCCTTTGGTGAATACGCGCAATTAAAAATAATTTAATCATTCCGATTGTCAGCTACTCATGAAAATCGGAAGGAAAAGAATTATTCGATTTGTTTTTAAATGTTTTTTCAACGTTTGTAGAAATAGGATTATGAGCTCGCTGAAATCGCCCAAGCCTGGGCCAATCAGTGCGAATACGGTCACGACAAATGCAGAGATACAAGTGAGCTTTTTCAAACAAAATATTCACGGCAGATTTATTTCCATCTTACGTGGAAAGTGCATTGTGCGTGTCTCGTAGAAACCATCAACAAAAACGAAGGTAATCATTTTTTATTTCTGCTTTCGCAGAGAAATGGCAGGTCGGACAGAACGTCGCGGGAGGTTGGAATCACGATTTCTCAAAGTTCAATGTCACAGACTACGTTACGGCTTGGTACAATGAGGTTGTGAACGTTAACCCGAAACGACAAGTTCCGCATTTCGAGTGAGTAACAAGAGCGAGTTTCCTCAATTTTTACTTCCATGAGGAAAGATTTATAGATATTCATATTTATTGAAATAGCAAAATATGCAATACTCATTTTTAACTGTACAAAAAAAAAGGTACTGAATTAACTTTAATCTAATATTATTTTCATCGAGCTCGCAATTTTCGGTGTATCGAGATATTTGTAATGCATTCTTTCTGTTTTTGCGTATAAATAGTTCTTCTAATTGGGAAGAGTTCAAGATAATTGGTCACTACACCCAGTTGGTATGGGCGGAAACAACTCACGTAGGATGCGGCTTTATTCGTTACAAACAAAATAATTTAAAGAAAGATTTTTTCGTTTGCAACTACGGACCTGCAGGAAACTTTGAAGGACACCCCATATACAAGACGTAATTGTCGAGAATATATATCGTACCCACAAGAGGAATTTTTAATATCGTTCAAATTGTTTGTGTGTGTGTGTGTGTGTGTGTGTGTGTGTGTGTGTGTGTGTGTGTGTGTGTGTGTGTGTTTTATTTTCTGTGTAATTTACAAAACAATAAATTACTCTCAATATTATGCATCTCTTATTGTTCCACAATTTATCCACCAAAAGCCCCGAATCCAAAGGTATAATTTTTCCTTAAAAAATGGCGTAATAAACTTGGTTTTTCGATTTTTTTTTAAGAGCACAAATGACAATTTTGTTTTTTTTTTCTTCGACGCGACTCGCGGATATTCAATCTTATCAATGAACTTCAGTTTATCGAATTCTCGTTTGTGATGTCCTGTGGCATGAGAAAGTATTTTACAAATAATGGCAATTGTTTCGTTGAAAGGGGGATCAGGAGTTTTTATTTCAAATATTTTATCGAAATAATTACGATTTCGTATTCCATTAGAATCGAGTAATCAATGTATAGATGAGTTTCGAGAACATAATAGGATCGCTGTTCGAGCCAAAATGTCCAACACAGCGCATATATTATGACATATGCGAGTAGACAGGTCTCAATAAAGGAGAAGGCGATAGAAATGGAAAGAGACGAGTTTTACAGTGCCATTGTTGGCTGTATATAATTCTGAAATCTGACTATTTTCTCACACTCGTGCATCCAACATTTCGGTACACGCGGACTCTCCTTTGCTCACGGAAATTGGATCACGCCATTGTCGGCCCCATCGCTCGACCCTCGCATAAGATAGAAAGAAAGAGAGATAAAAGCTTGCACTTCCTACTGCACTCATACTTTTACCGTTCTCGTCGACGATATACCGTTTAGTACCATTTAGGTTCGATGTTATTTATGACATTTCCTGATGGGGGGGTTCTACTCGACTAACGGCGCATTACGATGTCCTTTACTCCAGAATCCGGAATACCCACTTTTCTGCCATCAGTGTATGCCCTAAAATATATTCCACATATTCACAATCCAGAAGTCTGCATCAGCAAACATGCGTACGACAAATTGTTGCAGGTAATTGAGAACCTTTTTTTTGTAATTCAATTGTTTTTCACAAAAGATGCTAATTGTAAACTTTAACCTCTTCGAACTTATTACAAATTAGGGATGCATTTTCATCAGTCACAGATAAAAAAAATTATGTCGAACCGGGACGGGAGGAACTTTAGAAAATTCCTTGTTACTATGGCTGTACGAGGTGAAGAAACAGAAAAAAAAGCATTTTTATAATGTCACTGCGTTTTTTTTTTATATTTCGCAACGCTGCAATTTCACACTATTTCTCCACTATAGGGAGATCCAAGTCCCAAAGTCATTTCAGGCCCCACCATCGTTTCTCCATACGCCCGGACGAGTCCGTCAAGCCCTGAAAAGATCACAATCGCCATATTTTTTGTTTAGAATAGATCGGGAAATCACGGTGCGTCGAGAGGGGCGAATAAAAATGTCAAGACTGACCTATACTCGGAGGGAGAGGAAGATCGAAGAATAAAAAAAAAAAAAAAACATTCACTGCGGGTGGCCCTGTTGTACGATAAATGTATTTGCCCACGTCATTGTTGCCCGTCTCTCGGCGTGACACACTCGACGTGTCACAGTTCCATTTTTAAAAAGTGTTTAGGCCTCTAATAGAGCTGAACAGGAGAGGAAGAAGAAGAGAATAAAGAGGATAAGAAGACGAAGAAGGAGGACGGACGTAAAAGTTATAGAGATGAAAGAAAAAAAAAAAGAAGTATAGCTCTGGTTCGACTTCCTCGGAGGCATAACACGACGGAAGAAAGAAAGAGACAAACGTGTGTCTCGTCTCATTCATGTCAAAAAGGCCCAACGGGGGCTACACTACCGGGGTCCCGGGTTGAGAGACCCACTGAGATCAACTTTGTCCCGTAATACTTGCGTACAGTTATATGCACGTACATATTATAAAGATCCATATATCAGCCAGTCAGCGCGCACCGGGAGCTCTTATAATTTCGACGATTCCTTCGCACCTTTCACTCTACGCGCACAAACACACATACACACATATATTCATTTAATTTCTAAATGTATCGCAGAGGTGAAGATTTGACAAAATTCATGCGGATATTCGCGATGAACTGATGTCAATGACAGAAAGAAAAAAAATATATATCGTAGTATTGTACGCAACTATGCGGGAGTCCAACCGCTTAAACGATCTAACGCGTTACATGACGAGGAAGAAAAAACTTTGTAAAATTTTATGAAAATTGATAATTATTTCTTCTTTCAATTCGACAAACAGTAGTCCTAAGCATAATCAAGAATAAGTTTTACTGTTCTTTCTCGCGTTTATTTTTTTAAATGATCAGAGTGATTTTTTTGGAATTTTGGAAATTTTACTCTACGAATTCTTCAAGTATTCTAGAAGAGCTCACATACACAGAATGATGATTATCAATGAAAAGTTACGAACGCTGTGAATGAATGGAATTTTTGGGAGAAACCAATTCAGGGAAAAAATTACTGTCTGTACACGTACAGTTATCGGTTTTTTAACTAAACCCTATCCAAGTTGAACGCAACCTCCCTCTCTCTCTATCGTTAACACGCTGAGACTATCGCAAATCCCCAAAATCATAGTAGGTGGCACCCCTGCTCCTTATGTCGACCTAACGAGGAATTTGGGCCTTCTGATCACGCCTGCGTTAAGCTGGCGTGACCAGGTCACAACTATCTGCAATAGAACTTATAGAATGCTCTATCAGCTCGAAGCAAATAGGCAAGCCCTCTCGTATGAGCTACGACGGCTTCTCGTCACGTCACTTATTTTACCCATTTTCGACTACTGCTCAATCCTAGTACTTGACATAACTGGCATTGAAGATACCTGACTATACAGCGCGCTCTCAACGCTTGTGTCAGATTTGTGCTCAACGCTAGGAAATATGATCATATCATGCCGTCCTATGACAAACTAAAATGGCTCAAGGTCACTCAACGGCGTCGGTACCTATTGAGCCTTTTTGTGTACCAAGCACTAAAGCGCCGAGTACCTGTCTTTTTTGCGTCTCAGTTGGTCTTTCGCTCCGCTTTCCGTGGCCGTGAATTATCCTCCCGAGCTCCCGAATCTGACCTAATGATTCCTGCTTGTAGAACGGCAGGGTACCATAATTAGATTCTGGTTTCGGCAACCCGTTTTTGGAATTCACTCCCTATTGCCGTGCGGATGCGCCCTCACTCGCTATACCTTTAGATCTAAGTTGTTTGAACATCTGCGCTTCGCAAACTATAGGTTTAAGGCTATATATTAACCACTCAATGCATTCACAAAGAATTTGTTTCATTATGTCTCGAGTAGTATACTTACCAGCTACAAATCTTTCTGATTACCTTCGTTATAATTTAATTACTTAATATTAAGCTTCTTGCTCTGTATTGAATCATATAACAATTATGTATTCTACGTATACTCCTTATTTATACTTTGGGGCATATGCCTTTGTATAATGAACACATGTTCTCTCTCTCTCTCTCTCTCTCTCTCTCTCTCTCTCTCTCTCTCTCTCTCTCTCTCTCTCTCTCTCTCTCTCTCTCTCTCTCTGATGTTCCTGCATCATATCTCTAGCCTCTCTGGGTATGTTTCTAGAGATGGATAATCCCTATAGAAATACAGTAGTATACTGAACGAATATTCAGTATGTTGCAGAAACAAGCTGTGAAATTCTAGCTGCAATGAATTTTACAGCTCGGAATTATTGCATCCATTATAAATTCTGACCACTTGTTATTACGATCATTGTATATCCTGTAAACGACCCTGGTATGGTATCCTGAGTAAACGTATGAGTAAATGATATGCGATTGATATATCTTCTTGTATGAATGTTAGAAACAACTTAGGACAACGAAATAATATTTTTGCCCGGCGAATTTTTTGTTTCTTTTCAATCAGCGCAATGCCAGACTGCGATCCTAATATGCTGATCAGCTAAATGTTTTCTAACAATTATCGAGAAATTCGTATCTCAAAAACCCTCGGAGCTAAGAATTGGAAAGAATCAAAATTGTCGAATACTTCTGTCGCCTTGAGGAACACGAGTTAAGGAAAAAATAAAACAGCAAAAGCAAAACAAAAAACCCAATGGGTCTAGTCGATTTGGGACTGGAATTCCCTATATTTATACGTGTTTGTATACTTATATTCGAATGGCAGAGCAGGCAAAACGCCTCCTTAAGCCTTCCCGCAAAGCGTCAAGACTAACAGAGTGTAATCCGAATGGAGGGGAACGAAAAAAAAAAGACGAAAGATTAGGAGAGTGCCCGTGTAATCCGGGAGTAAGCGATCGTTTAGGATCGGGCTGAGTGAGTTGCCAGCGGCTTTCCTGCTATATTGCCCCAAGTTGTTCGAGCGGTATACACATATATCGAGTTAAAGCAAGCAAAAGGACTTGGACCAACTCAATTTTACGTGTTAAATCGTATATGGGTGGCGCCCTTACGTTCGCCAGGAGTCGATTACACATAAGAGAGGCCGTGATTTTTGTACTGGTTCCCGGTAACGGCGACGTTAGCGAAGGGGCAGGGGGTAGTTAGGGCCGAAGGGAAGAATGAAAGAGGGTCGCGAGGAAAATAGGAACGAGGCAAGTGAGTATAAGGGAGATAGAAAGAAAGAGAGAGTGAGAGAGAAAGAGGGAAGGAGTTTGCCGTCTCGCAAACTGTGCTTGGGGTTAACTGTCATATATCTGGTTGGACAGTAGGGGGGTGTCAGCGAGAGCTCGAACGAATGTCCCAGCAGGGTTGCCAAACATCTTCCTTTCATTGCCGTAACCCAACAATGAGAGTGTGAGAATCTTCTTATAATACTACGTGTATAGCTTATACATATATATGTGTGCACATATATACGCATACAAGAATAATATATTTAGCACTCGATACCAGTTACTTCGAGGAAGAAAAAAAAAATTGGGAATTCATGGTGACGAAACTTTTTCCTCGCTTTCCTCTTCTACCTCAATACGATATTTGGCAAAACGAGATTGAAACGTCGTAGGATAAAAGTAGGCCATTTCGTTTAAGATATTTTCGTTGTAGACAACTTTCTCGTTCACCCCTCCTCCACGCTTACCATCAGGATTTAGTAAAAATTCAATGAAGATGATGAATATTCGATTTTTGAAGAATATTTCAAGATGTCCATGGGCTGGATTTGTCTGTTTTACGGTTCATATCATACGTTGCTAAGTTAAGCTCTAGTTTATATAAATTTCAAGTACCCGATGTTCGTCAAACTAATAATAATCATTTTTTTTTTTCGCACAATGACGGAAATTTTCCGGCTTGCGCTCTTTCTTTATCCTTGAAGGTACGCGAATTTACCACGAATTAGTATGACCTCGATAAAAAAAATCGGATTTTCAATATTTTGTTTCAAATCAGCCTGGAGTGCACTAATTCGTCGACGATTAATAAACTCTGACCTCGTCTGTATGTGTCTTTCGTCATCCATTGGCTATATAATGTCAATCTTATCAGAGCTCTAGATGTCCATGTATTATACCGTATCATTTTTTTCATCATCATAATCATATTCCAACCCCGCGTGCGTACATATATATATATATACATACAAGAACCCCTCGACAACTCCCTCAGGGCGGCTCATGGGCCACCGCAAAATTTACCATAACATTCATATGCAACCCCTGCGAACATTGCCAGAAGAGAAAGGAGACTGAAGGAGAAGAGAGAAAAAAACGGATAGGCCTCTCTGCGGTAACCAACAGTTCGAGGGAAGCGCGCACCCCTCTGCGTGCGTGTGTCGCGGCGTAATTGAAGAAGGGGATGAAATCGAAAACCCACACCCTTCTGTATACGTATACACGAGTCCTCGTTTACTTATGGGGGACGCTCTGTGTGACGCCATCTTAGATTTAATCGAGAGGAAAATGGAGACTCCTTCCTTCCCCCCCCCCCTCCTCCTCCTCCTCACCGTAGCTGTGCGTGTAATTTTGCGAATCCCTGTATGTCTATGTGCATAAGCGCGTATGGAAAAAAAAATTTACAATTTCCGTTCGGAAAAATCAAGGGAACTTCTGCAAATCGTAAAAGGAAATTATATAATTTTATCAATTACATTTTGATTAGAGGGGCCGAGAGAGCGAGACGATTATTCCGAGGGTTCATCGCGTTTGCTAGGAAAATCAGAATTATGAAGAATACTCGCGATTACCGAATTGATCGTGTCCAACTATCTGTCGTAGAGTTGATTTGAAATTTCTGACTTTTCAATTAGTTAAAAATTATCGCTCTCGCTTCATTACGATGAATTCAAAAGATTAATATCGAATTCTTCACATAAAAATCGTTCAGTTTTTAATCGTAAATAATTTTATATAGGAAATCACAAAAAAAAAAAAAACGTCATCCGAATCGAGCGATATTTGGAGTATAACGATTTCTAAAAGTTTTTGGATCAAATTGCAATCCAATTAAAATTACAACACACGATGTAATTTGGTATTCTCAGCCAATTGACCGAGAAAAAATATAAATTATGTCTGTAACCCTCATAATATCATGTGTTTTATGCTATTTATTTGATTGAAAAAGTATTTGAGTATATTGGGGGGAAAAAAAGTTAACTGATAATCAATTATCAATACGATCTATGATTTCTGAGTCGATAAAGTGGTTTTTTTTAATGCATATACAATGTACCGCCACGAAGGAATTGGATTTTTTTTTCGGAAATATAATTTTAAATCTGCCAAATGTATATGAATAATATAAGTGATCATAGTAAATTAAACTTTCATATCATTCAAATCGGTTATAAGTAAAATATACATAAATATAGCACTGCTCCAAAAAATTGTACTTTTTGGCACATCGGTTTTTCTCCCCTTGCGGTAATTTTCGTGAATCAAATTTAAAAATAATTACCGAAAAATCAAAGACGAAGGACGTTGATCATTTTTTTTTTCGGATTTTATTTGGATGGATGTTTTTAGGGCGAATGAAACAATTATTTCGATATTTTGAATTGTGAACAATTCGTCACTTTATTATAATCTCATCGTGTCGTTCTCGTTGTCGTATGAACATCGCCATGTTCCTCAAAAATATATAATATATTCTATCGTATAATAATGTCTCTGCCTTATTCACTGTAAAATTTTACGAACGAGAAGTAAATATCGTGACAATATCTTCGGTGCGTGATTTATTTTTAGTTCAACAACAATTGAGCTTAATACAGCTCGGGCCTCGTTAGGATCATATTGGTTCATTTATTATTATTATTATTATTATTATTATTATTATTTTCCCCCAAAGGAACGCACGATGCTTGAAAGCTTTCCTGAGTCGTTTATCCAGTAATTTATAACGATATTGGTGCGATGACTTACGAATACACAAGGGAAAAAGATCCGGTACTAATAACCGTAATTATTAGCACAGGGTATAGATGTATCATTTATGGCCATATCTTTAGTCTCTTTTTGACCACTGTACGTTCAGGAGCGGGAAACTCTATACAATGGCATTGACGAAATATTAAGTAAATTGTTTTCAAAATTTATCCCGAATCGTATCACTATGAGAATCCTGAAAAATAATATTAAATGTATCACGTATTAATGAAAATGGTAAAAAAAAAAACCCCCGCCCATTGCAGTGGCCAAAAATGATACCCAGGAAAATTTGGCTTTGAAAATAAATAATAAACATATAAATACGTGTGCATTAGATCTTTGATGAAACTCGTCGGAGTAGGGAAAAAAAAAAAATGATAATTATAGTGATGGAATTTCGTACGACTGTGGTACTGTTATTTGGACGTTATTATTATTATTTTTCCTCGAACGTGTGTATAACATATTTCTCAAAAATTTCCCAACATCGTTATATCATTAATCCCGATTTGTCTTATACGCTGAACTTTTGTTTCTCTTCTCCCGAATCATATCACACAGTTTGTCTGCTCTTGAATTTCTGGCGTATATGCATAAGATGGGCTGTTAAAATTTTATCAAAAATATGTCGTATATCCTCTAATAATAGGTTTTTTTTTTTTTTTTTTTCATTGCAACAGACGCCAGTACGTATACATGTATAAAGCGTTATTGGATTCCTGCTCGTGGACTGACCGAAAAGGCATATTATCGAGGAGCCTTTATATGCATAGTGCATGGAACAATTGAAGTGGATTTCGTTCCATTTAAATTGCTGGCAAAAAAATAATCCACTATACGATTGCTCGGTACGAAGAGTTGTACGAATTTTTCAAATGGACAAAAAAAAAATACATGCCTGACATAATTTTGTGTGCGTGAAAGAATTTTTTTTTAGTTAAGCGTGGCGAAAAATGTTGATTAACATATACGTGAGATGAAGATTTGTGTGTTCTATTTATTATGGAAATAAATCCAATCGTAATTACGCGCACACATGTACACGTGTCCATAAATCTCACGTGTCATATATATATTTTTTTCGGCTATATCAAATAATTTCGGATTAATAATTTTAAAAGAAATTAAAAAAAAAATAAAAAATGGAAGATTTTTTCAATCAGAATGATGCTCCTATTATACGAACAGTCGTTACGGTCCATCCAAAACAGGAATCTGGTACAAACCTTGTTAAATTTCGTTCCCGAAATTCGCTTTCTCTCGTAAATATATAAATTTTATCCATACAATCGTTTATATACATATCCACATACTTATATTCATAGTATATATATATATATATATATATATCTTTTTTTTTCTGTTTTCACGCATTTAATTTGTGTGTATGGATACTTAACAACCGGTTAAAAACGTTCGTCGAATCGGCGTTCTCAAGCGGAATAATGATACGATGATGCAGGACGTCCCGACGATAGGGACTGATAATGACCAGCGTGTTCGATAAATCCGAACATCGCGGCGCCAAAATGCGCCGGAATGCCACGATTTTGATGGGTTCTTTGGTGTTTTTTGAGATGATCCTTGCGTCCGAATGATTTGCCGCACATTTCGCAAGCGTGAGGCTTGAGACCCGTGTGAATTTTTCGATGTCTCGTGAGCTCCTCGTTTCTCGTAAAAGCTTTGTTGCAACCGTCGATTTCGCATTTGAACGGTCGTTCGCCTAATAAACGAGTATCACGTGAAATTTTATATCTCGCATCAACGATACGATCCTCAGTTTCATCGTAAATTTACATGATATTTCTCATGATTTTTAATATTTTCGAAAAATAAATGGCAAACAAGAAAAAAAATAATACATCAAACGTTTTTTTTTTTCTTTTAAGAAAATTGGAAAAATGATTGTTATTTCTTTTTTTTTTTTGTAATTCCGTTATGAAATTTCGTGAACTTTGTGCGAAAAGTATTGTATTTCTCGATAAACGAATGGAATGAAGAAAAAATATATATACACTAGAACCTCGATTTAACGACCAATGGGGGGACCGGCTCCGCATCGCACCTTGTTAAATCGGGGCTGCGTACGCCCGCCCATGCTGTATCTGCGCATCGGCAATCCGTGCTACGGGCCTGATCGCAGATATACTCGAAGCGTCCCCCAAAACATCTCCCACTACGCGAAAAACGGATCGATAAATGCGATATGGTGGGGACTGTCCGCTAAATCGAAGGCCGTTAAATAGAGGTCCTAGTGTATCAGCATACTAATATCTGTATGAATGATCGAGGATATCGATCAATATGAAAATGGTGATGAATAATGTCGGCAAAAATTCTATCTCTTTGCTGCTCAAAACGAGAATCAATTGGGAAGTGAAAGAGAAACTTGTACAATTAAAAAAAAAAAACGATTGAACAGAATAAAAAATTAATAAAACTTACCGGTATGAATTCGAACGTGTCCCTTTAGCTGTCCGTTGTTGCTGAAAGCAACGTCACAATGCAGACAACGAAATTTCTTGGGTCTAAGTTTTTTCATTTGTTTGGCAGCGACATCCTGCTGATGTATGTACTTGACGGCTTCCTCCATACAGCTACCGTAACTGCCGATCGGCATAGACGCAAGGCCGTAAAATAGATTCAACTGATCGTTGGGTCGCGGCGGCCAATTAGGTATAAAGGAATCGAGTATAAGCGGCGACGGATAATCGACATTCGGACAAACGAGTCCGTACCTTGTCGGGGTGAAAGCCGATCTTGGGGAATTGCACGAAGCTATCGATGATTCGCTGTTGCCGCTGTTGCGACCATTGTCATTAGTCATCGGAGTTTCGGCATTGTTGCGGCCATTTTGTTCATTGCTTTTCCCGCCAAGCTCGTAATTCCCGAACGCACGAAGACTCGTGATCGCCGAAGGATCGTCACAACTGCCCGTTGAACAAGACGATCCTAAACTTCGTCGTCTCGTGGCGCGTTCTCTGTTGTGCTCACGTCGTAAATCACTGCGGCGCTGATAACACGCGATCTCGCTTGTGGCACTCCACGAAGAATCGACGCTATCGGTGTCCTCCTCGTCCGAATCACGGCGTTTCACTAACTTTACCGCTACTTCGTTATTATTCGTTTCACCGTTCATCCTCGTGACATCTTCCTTGATCGTCGTGACTGCCGAAACTTCAGCCTTCCAGGGCCTGAAGAATCCTGTACCCTTCACGTCGCACATTTGGCTCCTCTCTCGCTCTCTCTCTCTCTCTCTCTCTCTCTCTCCCTCTCTCTCTCTCTCTCTCTCTCTCTCTCCGTCCCTCTCTCTCTCTCTCACTCTCTCTCTTTCTTTGTCTTTCTCTTACTCGATTTCGCGCAATTCGCGAAAGTAACAACGGCGATAATAAATTCTCCCGTACACTCGGAGCTGTCGAAAAATTGCGGCGAACAATCGCTAATATCCAGTTAATCGTACTCTCGAATGGCCCATCAGGCGAAAGAACGGATTCGTGTGCCTTACACCGAAGATCACTACCCGTGTTTTCGTTGTAGTTTTATTCCTCGTGTGATGTAATAACGTTATGGAAAACCTTGTTGGGAGAAACCTTAATTGGGACACTCGTGAGCGGGATTCGATGATCAAGCCGAAAAGGGATTAGCGAAACGTTACCGATTGACTTCTCGACTATAACTGTTGGTTCAACGAGCTCTGACGCGGTTTTATACAGGACGCAGAGTTTCCGAAGAGCTAAAAGGTAGGGGATTTTTGGAACCACCCCTTGTGCCAGGATTGGGGCATTTTCGACCCTACGAACCCTCCGTGTACTACTGCGAATCCCCCCCTGTGAATCTCTCTTTCCGACACATTGAAACTCTCTCTCTCTCTCTCTTTCTCTCTTACTCTCTCTCTCTCTCTCTCTCTCTCACTCTCTTTCTCCCTCTCGCGATGTCTCATCCCTTATGGTTTTAATAATAGTGGCGTGGTGCTGCTGGTGGTGATGGTGGAAGGCTCGAGATGGGTTTTTTCGTAGGCCTGCGAGAGGCGCAACGTTCTCGTGTGCCTCGTCGCATATATCTATTGTAATCTCAACATACACTCATATATGTGTGTGTGTGTGTGTGTGTGTGTGTGTGTGTGTGTCATACGTGCCATCTTTTGTCATCGTGAATTAATCTGCGGCTGCCACACACCGATTTCTCGATTCACCCTTCGACAAAATCTTTCGATCGCTCTTTTTAAGCTCAGTTTAACCCCGTCAAAGGTGCTTTTTACGACGGGTGCACTGATTCTTTAAAATTCAAATTTATTATTTCAACAAATAAATTGCGTCGTAATTTGGTCGCAATAAAAATGCCTGGGGTTCTTGTACAATTTTGTCAATGTTCATCGAAAGCCTCAGAGGCAGCCCGCGACTAAATACAGTTCGGAAAAAATCTTACAGCCAATTGACAAAAAGTATCCCGACTAGCCTGGACATGCCCTGATCGAGTGATCGGAAAAAAAATGCAATCATTCCGTGGATAACGTAAAAGAGTATAGTTTCGAAACATTTTCGACAAATATATCCATTAAATAAAGAAATATCATTGATCAAACGTGTTACCATTAGGTGCGTTCGGTATTGACATCTGATTCCTCGATTGCCTTGAAAGAGGCAAATACCACAGGACAATTGCTCGTCTCTCGCTCGGGAGGTAAATACCCAATGCACCTATCGATTGAAGAAAAATACGCGTAAATGAAATGGGAGACAAAAGAATATTGCAAGAAAAAAAAGAACATTTTTGTCGGAACGTGATATTGGATGAAACTATAGGAGAGCGTCGATAAGAAACGATGCTGATTAAAAAAGAATCTTTCATGCATTACTATACGAGCAACGGATGAATCGAAAATTGTTGCATATCTTGTAAAAATTGGTATAATCGACAAACTTTCCTATCGTTCTCCCCCATACCACCGGTTTTACCATTGTGCATCGACCATCACTATATGGACATGTATAAACTTTTCCGGATTCTGTATATATATATATATATATATGCGTACCGCCAAAGCAATGGCCACTTTAAAAACACAATGCGTAGAATCCGAGTGAATGGGCTCTCGCGCGTTGAGGGCTTCGTGTCATGTGTCCGTCTCGTGTATATATAAACTGTCTCTCTATAACGTTATGCTCATATATACATGTGTGCACGTGTGTGCAGTGAATTCAGGGGTTGCAAGCGGGGGTGGAGTCGTTCCGACCGGTTCTCTTTCTCTCTCACTCTCTCTCTCTCTCTCTCTCTCACTTTCGTTCTACCAAACTCGCTGATTTATTGTAACACTTGGAGCGAAACTACCCTCTGCTCGAATCGAACAATCCATGCTCCTCCTGCATTTTCAATATATATACAGAGATTCTGTAGCCCTGACGACCCTTATTGCAAGCTCTCATCCTGCAACAGCAGTCTGTTTTATATATTTTTGTCACTCTCACTCTCGCTCAATGTTATACACACGTCTCGATTTCGTAACAACAACGTTGCTGGATCAACTCTCTTAGCCCTGTCAAAACGGAACTTGAGACCAACAAAAACCTCTCTGTGAACATTTTACCTCGATCTTCCATTGACGTGTACCATGCGTATAGATATATATATATATATATATATATATATATATATATATATATACAGTGTATATCCGTATACGTAAATGCCTTTATGATAGCGCAGCACGCAATATCCCTACATGACTTTTCTCCCTATATTGATAATGAAGGTCCATGATTTGAATAAATTCTCGATAAACAATATCGAAACGCCGAGAGAATCGTAAAATTTTCGTTCTTTTTCGCTGGTTGGAGACATTTTATTTTAGTTATAAATCGAAAGAACGATGAATTTGTGAGCAACGAAAAATTGACAGTCGAATGAGACATGAAGTTTTAATTTTGCCGTTTTTTTTTTTTAAATTTCAAAATAAGGAATTTTCGATTAATTTTTTGGTCCAACTGAATAGAAAGTCACGGGAGCGCTGCTATTGCGGATTTAACGTTATTTTCAATCCGCATGTAACGTAAACAAAAATACCAGGAAAAACGTTAAATTTTCGTTAAATTTTATCATTTGGATTTTCCTTATTGAGCAAGGAATATTCTTTCGACAAAGAGATGGGAAAGTATTAAAATCGCCAGTTGCCTTATTTTATGGCCTCCTTTTGATATATTTTGAGCCCTATACATATATACTCAAATCATAAACGTACCTGAAGAATTTCCCATATCCCATATAGGTCATAGACCATATAGGTCATTCATACCTATATATACAATTTTGCTGGTAGAAAATCTGCAGGAACAATGAGTTCGATGAATCGATCATGAAAATCCCAAAAATAAGTCTCGATTATATCCACAAGAGACGACATTTACCTTTGTCATAAACCGTTTTTTTTATTGTAGCGAGAAATATTTGCGGATTATTAATAAACAAATTTCACCATTGACCATTGCTTCTGTCATTGTGTTTACCATTATTGCCATCAGTGTCATTATGAAAGTCGCGTATACCTGCTATGGACATGTAAATGATGTTAATTAAAGTGGATGATAATGCCTAACCGCTAGAAACATACACCGAGGATTAAATAAATTCCAAAGATTTATGACATAAAAGCTGAAAAAATGTCGAACGAAAGTTGAGAGGTTTGTATATTGGACAAAGCAAAAAATTAAGTTCAACTCGATGATTTTTAGACTATCAAGTCTGCAATAGTATAAGTCACAAAAAATCTTCGATATATTCCACGTTTATTTTTTGCACATAAAACAGCCCAGATAGCAAACGCGTCCCAGTTGTTGAAGGATCCGGTATACATATTTAATGATAATAGCTTACATATATTTTATCGGATCGTTGATTCAATACCCGCAAATAAAGTTTCAGTTTTAAACTTTCCGACTTGAAAAAGTTCAGTGCATAGTTACTATTTTTGATATAATTATGAATTTAGCTTTAAAAATAGGCACTTCCATCTATTCCGTCGTTAACTGGGACAACGAATTTAGGACGTATCCGAGTTGTTGATTGGTGTTCTATAACCTAAACAGTTTTCAGTTTTCTCCAATACTCTTAGAAATTCAGCGCAATATTGATTTTTTTTCATTTATTCATGAAATAAATGTAAATGGAACTGATTAAATGTGAAATAAAAGTATACAATAACTATTTTTTCGAATTGATTACCGACTGTTCATCAACTAGGACTCGGTCATTATCTGGGCCAGCAAGTTGGCAGGTTGTCAGTAACTCGGACGTCAAACACGCATTTTTAATTTGCTTATTTATCCTGATTTTTCGAGGTTATTACAAAAAATTCAATATTATTACATTCAGCATGGTCAAAATTGTCGGTATTAAACCAATGTTTTTGGATATCGTACTCGGATATGATTGAAAAATATAAAAAGAACGTGGAACCTCCGTTAAATGTTCATCAACTGGGATATTCACCATAATTCGTGTAAATAAATTTTCATCAAGGATTGTTACGGGCTAGGAAAAAAAAAAATATAGGATTCGATGCCGTTCCGATGATATAAAAATGCCATCGTTGGCAAGAGTTGGTAAAATGGCGCGATAATCTGAAAGGGACGAGAATCACTGGAACTGACTATAAGGAACTATAAAGTCGTTAAACTCAGCCACGTATGACGTTTATTGAAATTTTGTTCACCAGCTTTATACCTGTTGCTCCATATATATACCTGTAATGTCTATATACTTTGAGCCCTTTAGCTTTTCAACAACGATGAAGAATTCCGTTATTATTCGAGTCCTAAGACCCGCGTTAAACGTTAATGTACCAAATATGATTTTAACGAATCTCTCAAACGAATTTATTTTACTCCAAATGAATTTTGTTCGAATTATAAAATTGTTTAAATTTCGGAAAAGCATATAATGAGATTTAAAAAACAAAAACATGTTTCGTAAAAAAATACGTGTTAAAAAAAATGTAGCCAATATCAATTCGTAATATCAATGTAGTTTCATAAACGAAAAAGGTCAACTTCGGGAAATTTGAATTTTTCCCACTTTTCTTCAATCTCAAGATTTCTTCTTCACAATAGACTACAGCGTGTATGTAATGCAACGTAAATTCCCAAAGTTCTGTGAAAGCGATTTTTTCCCACAGGATAGAAAATAAAGCGCCCGTCCCTAGAATATGTGTGTGTGGATGTTATACTTCGAGAAGACTTCAAGAACGAGATAATGGCTCAAAGAAAAACACCTTTGTCCATAATGCGGAGTTTTTGGTGACGATATTTTGTAAGAAAACTCCGGTGGATCGATGACACGTGCGTACAAACTTTTTCCTTCCATTTTGAAATTTGCCATTGGTGAATTTCGGTGATCCGTCTTGATCAGTCCAAAGAAAAGTCATAACACCGTCGGTAATCCTATATATATATATGTACACTTTATACCAACCCATGCCCATTTACGTCTCATTCTGCTGAGGAAACTTGTGTACTGTATATTGTACAGTGATGGGCATTACTCGAATATAAATACATTAAGAAAATTAGAAATTAAACATCAAAATTTCGAATGAACCATGAATACTTATTCCAATTTTTCTCATCACTTGGCAATTTATATTTTTTTCTGTCCTCTTCAGCTCGAAATATGATGGTCTATTCTACTTGCATTCGACAGTCCGAATATAACATGTTGAAAAATTAAAAATTTTGTTAAATATATGTCGACCGTCTTATCGATTCTCACTATAAATGATAGACAAAAATCGTCTTCTGAAATTCCATTAAAAAAAAATCGTTCAATTGAGTTCCTGTCGAAGCTCTCGTGTGTGTGCATGTATATAAGTTTAGTACTTGTTTTTTTTTTCCTCTCACTGAATAGAGTTCGAAAGTCATGTAAATCGTGGTGACATCCACGATTCTGTGCGTTTTCACGGATCAAGGAACTTTTGTCAAACCTGTCCAGTCGGATGACGAATTGGTCATATATACCCTCCCGCGGGAATTCCCCAAATACGCGTTTTCGTCTCTTTTTTTCTTCTTCCTTTATTTTATTTTTTTTTTTTATCAATGCGATCCAATTTGTTGGGCGCGTACTTTTTGCGTGAAATTCGTGTTTTTCATAACGTAACAGTTCATCTGGAGCGGCCCGCGCCTCTTCCATTGTAGGTTTGTTAAACAGCATAAAAGCCATTGGCTATACAGAAATTACGAGATGTCCACATCGAGATGATCGATCGCGCAAATAAACCTTTTATTCGTGGCTCTGTCGATCGTTTACCCCTCAACGAGATGCATGAACTCTCGTGACTCGTATATATATATGCTACGAGTAGAATCATCTCAATCTCGAAATATTGTAACGGATATAACTTCGACAAATTGTATATTCGTCCCGAATTCGCGAATTTTCAGGTCCGGAAAATATCATCGGAAGATCGAAGATGAAAATCACACGGTGTGAGCAATTGCCTATCAATTAATTCCGTACAAAATGAGAAATCTAGTGGCAAAAAAAGAGAGAGAGAGAGAGATTCATTTTGTACGATAAGGCGAATGTCCCAGTTATAGTGAACATTTCACGGAGGATCCACGTTCTCTTGACATTTTTCAATCATATCTGAGTATGATATCCAAAAACATTGGTTTAATATCAACAATTTCGTTTATGCTAAATGTAATAATATTGAATTTTTAGTAAAAAAAAAACATTGAAAAATCATGACAAATAAGCAAATTAAAAATGCGTGTTTGATGTCCGAGTTACTGACAATAACCCGCCGATTTTCTGGCCCAGATAATGCGACTCGACAGAGTCCCAGTTAATGAACAGTCGGAAATCAATCCGAAAAAATTGTTATTATACTTTTATTTCACATTTACTTAGTTCCATTTACATTTATTTAATTACTGAATAAATGAAAAAAAAAAATCAATTTGCGCTGAATTTCTAAGAGGATTGGAGAAAACTAAAAACTGTTTAGGTTGTGGAACACCAATCAACAACTCGGACACGTCCTAAATTCGTTGTCCCAATTAATGACGGAATAAATGGAAGTGCCGATTTTTAAAGTTAAGCTCATAATATATTTATTTATTTATCTATTCATACGGGAATTATCCATTGGAATCATACGTAAGATAATGTGTACACATCAAGATAGCAGAAAAGAGCTACATGGTAAATCGAGCCATTAGTAATTAATGAGTAATAAAGATAATAATAAAGATCATAATAAAGTTAGTAATAAAGCCGCGCATAGCAATTCACTACCAGGAAAATAACAGAGCAATAAAGGCAATGTCAGAAAAATAAAAAGAAAAAAAGATAATAATTTTTCTTGATTCATAAATAAATAACAAAGATTGTAATAAAGCTAATAGTAAAGCAGCATAAAGGGCATAAGCAATTCAATACCGGAAAAATAACAGAGCAACGAAGGCATAATGTCAGCAAAAAACGAATACCGCAGATCAACATGCGTTCTTGAAAGAGGAAATATTAGGAATAGAAAAAATCGATCTGTATGGATACTTATTCGAAAATAGTAACTAAACTCTGAACTTTTTCTAGTCGGAAAGTTTAAAACTGAACTTTTATTTGCGGGTATTGAATCAACGTTCCGATAAAATATATGTAAACTATCATTAAATATATACCGGATCGTTCAACAGCTGGGACGCGTTCAATATCTGGGCCGTTTATCTTAATAAAATTAATTTGAAATCGATAAAATTTCGTTTGGTTTCGTAATTATCGGGGAAAATTAACCTGTCGGTTGTTTAATACGAATAATTATCATGCGTTTCGAATAATTTTTTCCTCTGTTCGAATGTCATTTCATTAGATCGAAAAAAAAAACATTATTTAATCAACATTAAAATTTGGCGAATCTATCGCACAGGTTGTCGCGTTGACGTCTCTTCAGGATCTCGCTTATGGACGATCGAATAAGGGCCATCTTTCGCATCGTGTGACGAGTGCTTGTATTTCATCTCTGGGTTAGAGCTACGGGACCCTTTGGGTGTTGAGGCAATGTAGAAGAGAGATGGTATAGGAAAGAGGAAAAATTCGACCCTTCCCTATTCCCTTTTCGCTCGGTGCCCACGCCCCTCGGGCAAAGCCCTCGCGTATCGCACGATTCCCTTCGTCAACCATATTATAGAGGGGTAGTTTTGCCCTGCTAGCTTCTTTGCACGTACATAAAAGTACATAGTACAATACATGAATCCGTAGTATATAAGGTTACCACATGAATCGATGTATGGGGCATTCAGCATAAAGTATATGGATGATCATTGGCCAAAATTTTTTCTTTTTTTTTTCTCGTAAAGATAAAATTGTAATCTCTGCAGGACTGCAATTATTTGATAACTACCGATATCCAATTATTTTTTTTACGATTTTGAAAAAAAAAATATATACAAAAATATTGCTGAAATAAGTATGCATTTGTGTTCAAGAGTTCTTGAAACTAAAATAGTAAAAAAAAGTTTCATGAATTTTAACTTTAGCAGTAGTGTAAATATCAAGAGTGGTCTATTGGAATAATTTTTTACGACAACTTCAGTAAAAATTACTCCAAAAACTCTAACGAAGCTTTTTTTAAAGTAATTTTCACGACGATTGCAGTAAGAATTGTACCCTAAAAATTCCAGGCGAGCTTTTTTTCCGAGTAATTTTCACAATTGCGGCGAAAAAAAATACTCCAAAAATTCCGAAGAATCTTTTTTGAATAAATTTTCACAACAATTTCCATAAAAATTATCCCAAAATCTTCCAAAGAAGCTTTTATGGATTCATTTTTCACAGTTGCAGTAAAACTTACTCCAAGAAACTCCACGCAAGCTTTTCGGAGTAATTATCACGAAAATTCGGGTAAAAATTATTTTAAAAAATATATATATATACATATATTTTGGAACACGATAAAATTACCGAATATTCTACAAATGATAACTTTTTTAAATTAAAAAAAAAAACTTTCGTACAAATATATATCATGCTTATGATTTTTGAAAAAAAATTATTTAAAAAATCAATTCAAGAAAGGATCGGCGTCCTTATTCCGGAGTCGTTGATTCCGAGTGCCCGTAAAAGTTTTCCTCGGTGCCAATATATGTGAGGATAAGATCGGAGGAAAAAAACCAGTCCCGATGTTAAAGAAAACAATCGAGGGTTTGTAAATTTCATCGTGGCGAATTCACGTGAAATGCCACATATCGGTTGCAAAACAGCATCGCGCGTTATCCCATGAAAAATCTCAAGGGCTGCAGCAGATTCGGAGCTTTTCTTTCTCCATTGCGTGACAGCGCAGACGACAACGCAGGATGTCCAAAATTCATATAAGAGCAGTCACGGTAAAGCTTTGAGCATGTGTATAATATATATATAGCAGAGGCAGTTCGCGGGGTCGTGGCAAACCCCATAATAGCCCTCTTGCGTATACATTCATCGTTTTTCGTGGCGCGGTATGTATATACGTGTAACCGTTCCACCCTTGTGAAACACGAAGCGGGTGACTGTACTTTTGGACTTTATACAGAGAGAGCAGGCAATGGGAGAAAGAGAAAACATCGCGTATAGTCGACGCCCCTCTGGCATGGCGGGCAAAAATTTTTATTATATGCCCACTTCCACGCGAATGAACCCGACGGGCCGTTTTTGGCTGACGGCGTGCTGTATAACCACCACCGTCGCTCCATATCACAAAACGGGCGCGCGAGAGTGAGGAGACCGCGATGATTTATACCGTCGAAAAACTAAACGGGAAGAGGCCAAAAGCCATGGAAAAGAGAGACCGAGAAAGAAAGGGAGAGAGAATGAGAGAGAGAGAGAGAGAGAGAGAGAGAGAGAGAGAGAGAGAGAGAGAGAAGGAAATGTGCATGGCATTGCCGAAACTTTGGGATAAATGTGCGGCAGACGCTGCGTTTGCATCTTTTCCGGATCACATTTTTCAAAGCAGAAGTTACAATATGGATTCTGATATTTTTCTTTTTTTCATACTCGAAGCTCGGTACAATGGCATGAGAGGGAAAATTTGTAAGAACGACACGATATGCATGTAGGGATCCGCTATGCCTCGGACGCTTGTTAGGATTTTTTTTTAATCATGTTCCATACTACACATTTTTCCGGTTTTTAAGTTTCTTCTTCTTCGTTTCTCTTTGCCAAGCCATTCCTTGAGAGATCTCCCCCATAGTGTCAGCCACACTCTTTCCCCATGCAGTACTGTGTTGCATTTGCACGAGGGGTACGAGGAAACTGCGGCAAACCTGGCCCATGCAGACGCGGCTAAATTTTTTACTGATTTCCAATTAGACTACCACGAGAAATTAAAAAAAAAAAATCTACTCTTTCCCTGCATAATTCAGAATATTGCCTGCACAGTTTTAAATTACCTACAGATTTTTTTTTGTCAATCCCCTACAACCGCTATTACATAATTGGATAAAATTCGGTGATGCTCGCTCGAGCGTGCATCTTCTTCATCGTCCTCAATCCCGGTTCAGGCACTACATCATCGAGCCTCGTGCGACACCCTCTCGCATATGCCTCTGGTCTTCAAGAATGAGAAAACGCGCTTTGACCAAGGAAGAAATGAAAAGAAAAGAAGAGAGAGAGAGAGAGAGAGAGAGAGCAAAAGAGTAAGAAAAAAAAGAAAAAAGATGCCTCTGGCAGTCAAGCACGCGCGCGCTTTTTTTTTTCCCCTCAACAGACCGCGCGGATCCTTATTCTTCTTCTCCGATTCTTTTCTTCCCCTGCCACGTGGAAATCTCGCTTTTTTTTTTTTTTTAATTTATCTGTGACAGGAGTCACCTGAGTCGCTCATAAGAGTCGTTTGCCCGTCTGAAAAATCCTCGAGAGGAAGAAATCGAGGGTGGGGAAAGAGGGGGCGATGCTTCAAGTCGCGTGAATCGAGGAGGATCATAGAGAAAAACCAGAAAAACCGTGTGTCATATATATATGAGAGTGTTGGTATAAAAGAGTGGCGGACTTTCGAGAATCGCTAAAAGGCCGGGAGAGCAAAGCCCCGTGGGCCACTGTGGGCCAGCCCAGACCACAAACACAATGGTCCTCACACCGCTGTGCATCTCACGACAATAAAAAAAATAAATAAATAAAAAAACAGGAGAGAAGCGTTGTAGGATTATTTATACGTATATATGCACTTTACTGTAAAGTACAGCATGCTTGTTTATTTTATGTATGTACACATGTTGCACATAACAAATACACCATATGTACGTTAACCGAGAGTATAAATCTGAAGATATTTGCATCCAGACGAATTGGCATCTTTGGCTTCATATATAAACTATCCGCGGTACGAGGTTTGACGCCGGAATGAATTTTCTTCGTATCAAAATTCCCTAGCCGAGCATTTAAGCAAAACAAAACAAAAAAGGTATCAAAGTTTATTTGCGCGGCGCTGCGGCCAAAAGGAAATATTTAGCAACGCGGAACATCCGTACCGTTGGTCGGATGAGACCATCAGGGAATTTATATCTGTGGATAAAATTTATCCCAGCGTCGAAGTTCATAGGACCATAACGGTATGAGTGTTTTGCGCGGCTAAAAAATTCTTTTTGCCGCAGCGTTGCAAATAATGGCGATGAAATTAAAAAAAAAAAAAAACATTACGAGACAAGCGAATTTCTGTACGAAGAAAAAATTCATCCCGTCATCGAAATTTATGTATACGAACCAGTATCGATGTTTTGCATTGTTAAAGGTTTCTTGCGAGAGCTTTCCTGCGAGAAATAAACTTTATAAATCCCTCCCCGGACTGAGAAGTCGAGATGCCCAATAGACGCACAGACCAAAATATATTCAGACCTTATATTATGAAGACACTGATTCTCATATACTGATTCACTGCGGAGAAACCGACAAGTAAAATGTTTTGTGGGCACGGGCCATCTGGCCGGGTGTGCGCTTGATGACGTATATAACCGTGATATCCTCATAGTCCCGGACGTTTTCGATGTCACGAGGCCAAAACCCGCGGTAGCGTGTTCGCCGCGTCGACTTGTATACTTTACTGCGCGTACATAAGAAGAGCCACTCATCCGTAAACCCGTGTGTCCTTTGATTAATGACATTTAACCACAAGCGTTGAGCTTTGTGCCAAGTGTGAAAATATATACGCACCGCAAAAGGCGTCAACGAGTGTCAGGAAAATAAAAGTGTGACTTTTTCAACCGAGACATAGAAAAATTCACGCGCAAAGAGATCCCTGCGATTCAGTGCAGATTTTTTTTTTTTTTTGCTTCTTCATCGCATCGTTCTCGGAATTCATTGAATTTATCTGATTCGATATTTAGTCAAATTACTAGAAAAGTACATGTACCAGGAGCGGTAATAGACGAAAATTATATTTACCGCCGTATATGATGGAAAATTTCAGGTCCAGCCAAATTTTCTGCACAAGATCGTACATAATGGGACGACAAAAGTACCGCGATTTTCATAATAGAGGCATATAAAGTGGGTCGAAAGTGACGCGAGTGGTCAGACAATATATATATATATATATATATATATATATATATATGTATGTATGTATGCATGCACAGCGAAAAATTTGGACCATAATGGTCCTCTCCGCGTGTGTATTATACCTATCTTTTCAATTTAACAAATTTTTCCGTCCAAGCGGCAACTCTTTCAACACTTTTCATGCTTCGTTCTTCGTCCCATTACACAAAGAGCTGTAAAAATACCAAATACAACAAGAGAAATGCACGTCGAGCCCGTGAAATTTAGTCGACACTGCTCAATATTTCTTCGCATATTTCCTCGCTGAATCATTCATATGGCAGAAATTTCATTCGAATGAGTACACGTCCAAATATATATAAGTATATATGTATATGCTGTATATATGAGGTATTCCACGTGAAGTGGACCACCTCGAGACCTCATCACCTCCAATTTAATTCCTCTTTTATTAGGATTTTGTTATCCAATACGAAAGTACATTCACCGATTTATATTAAATTCCTTCGTCCGCTCGTTCCGGAGTTTTCAATTTTTGAAATTTTGTGATCTTTTACATCCGCGAATTTTGAATCGATGATATCTCGCGATTGGAACATCGTAGAAATATAATCAAAGCAGTCAATCGATTCGACTTTAATCCAACTTTTTGAAAATTTTTGGTTTTTTTTTTCGGAAACGTTTTGGTTACCAAAATTTGACTTGAAAACTGAAAACCAAATTTTCGTCAATTACGTCAGGTCGGAGAAGATCGAAACATTTTTTTCGGATTCTCTACACATTTTTTCACGTTCGAATGCGTCTTTTTCAAGATTGATTTACATTTACTAAAAAATAAAAGAACAATAATAATAATAAAGACATTGATTTTTTATAATGAAAATTTTTGTAATTTGATTTCATTATTCATTTTGTTTTTATTTAATTCGTCAAACCCATCATTTTCCTGAATTTTTTTTTGTGTAGTTCTCAAGCAAGTCGATGGCATCAAAATTATAATTTTATATATAAAAAAAAAGGATTATAGTACTGAGGAGACGTTTGTGTGATTAGATTTGTCGTTCCGGAAGGTTATTTTTCAACCGCACATTCTTCAGCTCACGAATTAGAAAATATATCAACTTTTATACCCAATCTCGCAGTATTCTGTATGCTTGCAAAGCAATTCTCACTTGCTGAAAGCAGTATCAACTTTGAAACGCGAAAAACATTCAAAGGAAAAAAATTAATCTATTTTTCAATCTATAATTTTCTACTGGCTCGTGTGTACTTGTATAAAAATGTCTGAATAAATTTTCAACATTCAACTGCAATTTTGCGAAATGTATTTTTCTTACGTCTGATACGAATCATATCTTCTATGGAAAAGACGAATGAATTGGATTTTTTTTTTTTTCAATTGGAATACAATTTTGTTTTCTTTTATTTTTTAGTAAATGTAAATCGAATTTCTCTAACCGGAAGAAGGTATATTCGAACGTAAAAAAATGTGTAGAATCTGAAAAAAAATGTTTCGAACTTCTCCGACCTGACATAATTGACGAAAATTTGGTTTTCAGTTTTAAAATTAACTTTTGATAACCAAAACGTTTCCGGAAAAAAAAAAAAATTTTTTTTCAAAAATTTGTACTCAGGACGAGCCAATTGACTGCCTTGATTATATTTGTGCGATTTTTCAATCGCGATTCAAAATTCGGGGATGTAAAAGATCGGAAAATTTAAAAAATTGAAAACTCCGGAACGGGGGGGGTGGGGCCAAAAAAATTTGAAATAAATCAGTGAAGGTACTTTCATATGGGATAAAGAAATCCTAAATGAAGAGCGAAATCGGAGATGATGAGATCTGGAGGTGGTCTACTTCAAATGGAATACCTCATATAAAGTATTCATGTAATAAGCGATTGACACGAGCTACTTATTTGCATAAAATCACAATTTCTCGGCCAATGACTGCCATGGCAAATTTTCCTAAATTGAGGCGAAAAAATCGTTCAAAAAAAAAAAAAATAGGCACCTAACTGGTGGGAGTGCATCGAGTCTATCGATTATTTTTTTTTTTTTTTTTCGAACGAGAGAAGCCACCGCACTTTTCACTAAAGTGCCGAGAGAAGAACAAAACTTTAGATGCAACGGGGGAAAAAAAACGATTAAAAAAGGCCTATTCCTGATTCGATTAAACTCGAGGTTTCCCACGTGCCTTTGATGCTGCGTTTTTTTTTTATGTATATACATCATAATCTCATATAGTTTTGTGAGAGATGCGGCTCAAAGAGACCATCCTTAAGTCCTAATAACTTTCTTGGAGCGAGACTTTTATAAAAGACGATATATGGATATATCTCTTTCGATCCTTTTATTTATACATTACGCAAGTCGAATCGCGATTTTCGTAGAGTTTGCCCGCACAGTGGATATACGTAAAATGGAAACAGATTGAGAGCCATCTTCGAGTATCAAGATACATGCAACGTGTGCCGAATCGTGATTCGTCACACGACAGCCCTTCTCGACCAAAAGATATACTCATAGTACTACTGGATACACATATAAATATATATATATATGAGTATATAGTGATTCGACCCAAGGGCCAAAAGTTTAAGCTGTTCAAGTGTTTAGCACCATCGGAAAACCATGCCGAATTCATTGAGTCTTCTTTTCCTTCTTCCTTATTCTTTCCCCACCTCGGTGGTCCAAACTTACCGCATCTGGTGCTACGAGAGCTCTCGTATTAGGCATTAACACACCATTGTACGAATATACATATATATGTATGTACCACAATTATAATCGAGCATGACTAAAGATCCCCGTGATCTACTGGAGCAAAAGTGGCTGATGGCGTGTTGGGTGTCATATGATGTATTTGTGGGCCAGTTTTTTTTCCACTTTGGAGCCGAGAAAAAAAAAAGTGGAGGAACGATACGAACCCCGTAGGGATAGTCGAGTGAGAGAGAACCATTTATCGTTGAGAAAGAAAAAAAAAATACGGATGCACTCAAAGACAAAGAGAGATAGATGTGCTATTTCAATGCAGTGAAAAACGGAGCCCTAATTATGTGGGCGATATAAAAGGATGCGAAGATTTTATAATCGATAATTACTTTTCCAAAGAAACAAGATTGAGGTTGTGCAGTTTAGATTTAAAAAAAAAATGTTTCCAAATAACTTTACGACCGGGCTATTGTCATGGATTTAAAAAAAAAAAAAAAAAACGTCAGAAAAAAAAACATTAATGCGCACTAAGATATTTCACTCTTATTGTTTTCTCATTTAAGTGCGATTGGACTCGCCACTCCGGCGGTCTCCGATCTTAAAAAAGCAGTATTGTTCGCGGCCAAGACTACTGAATTCGATGATCGCTTAGCCGTGTAGACTGGGGGTTTGCGGACTGACTATACCGAGCGGGAAGGCACTTTTTCCGAGTTTCCGATGGTAATAAAACTGAAACTCGGTAAAACATAGCCGCCTGTATATCGGCAAGGTTTTCCGTACTTTTCCCGTGTCCTCGTGCAAATGCGATAAAGTGTATAATAGTGCATTGGGAAAGTTATATGGCTGCGCGGACAACACTTTTGATGGGTTTAGGTTTCAAAGAACGTCTGATAGAACGAAATGGAATATGAAAATTGAAAAAAAAAAAAATGGTAAATCAGATGCCATACGATTGGTGAACCGATGCAATAATAAATTAGTATTTCCGTCATTGTTGCAAAATAGAAGGAAAAAATTTGTATAGATCCGGGACACAGCGGAAATATGCCTGAAATCGTCCCGAGGGATTGGTGACGTAACGATTTTGCAAGTGCCAGAGGAAGCGTGCACCAGTTAAGAGCCATCGTGGATTTCTGGGATTACCGGGATTTTTTAATGAATTTTCATGCCAAAGCCGTAAGACCTATTCAAAAGTCTTTTTGCGTATAAATATTGATTGATATTTTTTATGCATATAAAATTTTTTTATGACATTTTATAAGCACCAACAATATCAATGAATATGTATGGAAAAGGACTTTTCAATCAGGTCTTACGGTTTCGGCACGAAAAATTCATGAAAATTCATTTTAAAAATCCCGGTAAAACGGATCTTCCCACTTTAAAGCGATGCATGGGCATCGCAAATACTCCGAATCACCTCGAAAACGCGAATTCGACTTTCTCCGAAACGACACGACCGATCGAGACGAAATTTGCTCAGCTACTGCAGTACGATGGCAAAAACTGACTGAGTAAATTTTATCCCGATCAATTGTGCCGTTTGGGAGAAATGACCTTCAATGATTCGCAGCTGTTCTCTCTCACTCGCGCCATCGTTGCTCGCGCTCATATGTCACGTGGTACATGTGCCACTTAAAATTCACAAAAAGCCCGGGGACTCCCAGGCTCTTCTCGATCTTTTTATCCAGCTAAATGAATCTCAGTATTTATATTCACCGAGCTCAATCATTATACGCAGCAAGCTTTATTTCTTTGCAAAAACTTACAAGTCTTGCTCTAATTATCTGCAACATCGTGACGTCATAAAATTATAGCCAATATGTCGGTAGAATTTCAAAATGAATCAACAAATTTCCGTTTGGTCCGGAAAAGAGTCAATTTTTTTTTATTTTCGTTGGCAATTTTTTGCCCGATAAGGCCATGGTAGTTCTGAAAATCATTGACTCTTTTCCGAACAAAACGGAAAGCGTCCGCGAACAAAAAAAAAAGAAAAAAAAAGACTCGAAGAGCTAAACGCCCTTCGATTCATCGGAAAAATCCGCAATCTTCGGGGGAGACAAACAAGAGCGCACTCTACACACTGGTATTTTGAACTACATATTTTTCGTAGGCCTCTGCCGTGTGCAAGAGATCGAAAAGTCAAGTGAGAACGACAATGGGGATCACCAGCCACGCCCTGGCACGCCAATCTGTTTTTTCCTGTTACAAGTACCGGAAAAAAAAAATAGAAATAAAAAACTACTATACCCCAACCCCGGTACTCTATATCACGCTTTGCAGGGCTTAGCCCGTATAAGTCGGTTTATACGAAAAAGAAAAAAGTCAAACGAGCCAAAGAACCCAAGATATGAAAGGAGAAGGAAAAAGAGAACGTGTCATTCTACAACTACAGGCTGGCAAACGAGCGGGGGGGGGGGGAATCGATTGAAAAAAATCTACCGTGTGGAGTAAATTTGACGTTAACTAAATAAACACATTGACGGCCGGCTACGTTTGAAGTGGTGTCGACGCGGTGTCCCAGAACTTGACGACAAACGATCAACGTTGCAGAGAAAGATGGAAAAAAAAGTCCCATTGTACGATTTGTGTCGGCATCTTTTGCTCGCTCTGCGGGACATTTCTCTGTCTCTCTCACTCTGCTCTCTTTATTTCCTTCCTAACCTCGTCTACGTGACTCGTCCTTTCTCCCGTAGACTTTAAGCGCTTCAATTCTTTCGAGTATATATATATATATATATATTATATATATACGCACTTTGGCTAGAATTATTATAAGATCTGCACCTTGCTCTCCTTTGCCGCGGCAAATTGTACCCAAAAGAAATTACCTACAAAAACCCCCATTGTGCACGAGAACTCTCCGCGTGCGCAAAAAAATAAAATAAAATAAGAAGAAAAAGAGACTCGATTTTCCCATTATTCCATCGCGGGAGGTGTTTCGAAAATCAAGAAGAAGAACTCTCGGGTTGAGCTTAGGGAAGAGATGTTTGTCGCGTCGAAAAACCCAAGTCCTTGTAACAAATAATATGAAACTGAGAACTGAGAGCCGATGGATCCCCGAAGAGATCCGGGTTTGATCTCTTTAGCGTCTCATCATATCAGAGCGCGAGTGACAAATCGGAACGTGAAAACGCTAAACGAAAATGAGCAAAACGTTGTTACATGATGTTAAAATTTTCATCGTTGAAATGCAACGGAAAATAGGTTTTTTTTAAATCATTTTCAGTATTGTCACAAAGTCGAAAATCGTTTAAGGTTGTTGTGGAGTCTAATAACCGTCAGGGGTGAAGTACGAAAGGAGCGCCCTGTATATATATATATATGCTTATACATGGGGCCGATTGGTTGTTACCAATTTTTCGCTATAAAATAATCGTCATATGAAACATACGTTTTGGAACGATTTTTTTATACGTGTCTATAAAAATATTCATTTTTGACCAATTAATGAATACAGGAAGTGATTCGTTTTGTCATATTGATCATGCAACGTCGTCTAGACTCGTCGCATGAACATATTTATTCGTTTTTTTTAACCCTGGCGGTCACACTGGGTCGATTTTGTTCCCAGCGAAATTTCACATCAAAATTTATAGCAAACAATACAATAACTTTTACACTTAAAAAATCGTGGATTCACATTTTAGAAGGATTCAAGAGTATTCATGAATTTTTTGAGATTTTTTTAACCCCTTCGGTGCGGATGACGCATATTGCGCGGAAAAAAGTCGTGCCACCGGTGCGGATGAGGCTATATGCGCAACTTGAAAAAAACCATGTTTCGTTTTTTTTTATTTTCATGAAACTTGGTACTCTGGGGTTTTTGGGGTCGCTGAATCCGAAAATGGCATCAGATTCTTAAAATTCAAAATGGCGAATCCAATATAGCAGATCAAAATTTTTTAAATCTTTTGAATTCACATAACATTTAGGACCTTGAGGTTTTTAGAGTCGCCGAATCCGAATTAGATTTTTCGAATTCAAAATGGCGGATCCAATATGGCCGACACAAATTCTGAAAAACCTTTTTGAATTGACATAAATGTCAGTACCTTGATGGGGTTTTGGGGTAGCTGAATCCGAATATGGAACTGGATTTTTAAATTGAAAATGGTGGATCCAATATAGCCGATAAAAATTTGGGAAAGAATTTATTAAAAAATGAATACCGATGAGTTTGTGAATGTATCCAAAAATAACCCCAAGATACTAATTTTTGTATGAATCCAAAGACATTGCAAAATTTTGATCTGCTATATTAGATCCGCCATTTTTAATTTTAAATCTGATGAGAGGCCACATTCAGATTCAGCGACCTCAAAAACCCGGAAACTGAATTCAACATGTCAATCTCAGGAATTTTTTTTTTCCCCGCACTGGTGTGGCACAAAAAGCTAATTTTCGCCTCGCACCGAAGGGGTTAAAGCGATTCAACACGTTGAAAACTGTACATGGACTTTTTCGACCCAGCGTGATCGCGGAAGCAGCGAAATTACAGTGTGACCGCGCAGGGTTTTAACCCTCCGTCACACAGATGGGTCGTTTAAGACCCGGTCAAAATTTCCCGCTCGAATATTCTCGAAACTCAGAGAAATTATTATTACAAAATCATAGGATATTCAATTCTAAAACCAATTGGGACATGTAGTAGAAGCACCGGAGAGTATCCATGAATTTTTTCAGATTTTTTACAAGCTTTTAACCCCATCACTGGCAAGGAAGCATCGTCCAGTGCCAAAAACGAGGATTCAGGATGGTCCTGGTGCGTCTACAGGGATTTTTTGGGTCGCTGAACACGAATCTGGTGTGAAATTTTCAAAATTCCAAATGACTGATCCGATATGGCCTACCGAAAATTTTTGAAAATCTAAAAATTCGGCGAATTTAGATGTAATTGATGTTCAGGGGTTTTTTTTTTACTTGCTTAATCGGGACTTTCAAGTTTTATCTTTACAGAACTTCTCCAATCACATCCTAAGAACATGAGGATGAATTTTGGTACTTGAGGGTGGTTTTGGTATTCGTGGGTGGTTTTGAGCAAGTGTAAAATTATGACAAAACGTCTTGGAGTCCATTTGCAAGCTCCGTTCTCCGGCTTTTCATTCACTGCCCAGAAATGTCCATCTTGGTCTCAGAATCATCGTCTGCCAGTGAAGGGGTTAATAAGAAACAAAGAAAAGACGACCGAACATGAACGACCCACCTGTGTGTAACGGAGAGCCAGTGAAAATAGCCTCGGTCACGAAGAATTAAGATACAGAAGCTCTGAAAATCTGATACGGATGCTCGAACAATCTCTCATTTGGTATTTTTGGTTTGATTGTTTTTTTTTTTCGACGAATTAAAAAGAAAAAAATACACGTTCTTTTCGAATTCGAGCCCCTTCCAACGGAGTCTGTACGATTGTTTAATTGTAAAAAAATAACTCTCCAATTACACCAATGAATTGACGGTGAAAAAGTTATTTTTTAAGTAAAAAAAAACAAAAACAAAAACAAAAGAGATCGAAAAGTATCGAAGATCCGTTGTTCGCGTGATTTGAACATGATTCGAACGTTTTTCATTGAAACTTGAAGCTCGATCGTTGGGGAACGTTCCGCTTCAATTTTATCCGTTCATCGAATTTCACGAGTCGATTCATTGGCATTTACAAAGAAAAAAAAAAAAATATATATATATATATATATATCAGCATTAAACTTACAAAAGATAAGTTTAACCGATCGTAAATGTTCGATCAATGATTATTCCATATGAAATATTGTACAATGAAATATTCGAGGAAAAAAAAAGTAAAATCACTTTTCCTGATTGTGACTCTTCATGTGAGTTCTCAGCGTCGCACGATTTATAAAAGCCTTGGGACACATGGGGCATCTGAGAGCGCGCGACAAATGTTGCGCCAAATGAGCATTGAGAATCATTTCGTTTTTGAAGATTTTCCTGCATATATTGCACCTGTGCTCCTTGTCGACGAGCTCCAAGTGTTCGCGCGTATGAGCCTCGGCGGCTTCGACAGTTGAAAAATCTTTACAGCAGACGCGACACGTGAACGTTACCGCGCCATAATTACTCGAATTTCTCGTTTCGTTGCGCCTCCGAGTCGTTCTCTCCCTGCAATCGCTGTCGATGATTTTTTCGGCGGACTTGACAATTTGCTTAGCCCGAGACGAACGAAGACGCAAGGAATTTTCCCTCGGCTGTATCGTCGAGGATTTTCCGTGCATTACGCGGGTGTGAAGTCTAACGTTGCGCTTAGAATCGAATTTTTGCGAGCACAAGTGGCACTTGTGAGGCAATTTCGGATCATTGCTTAGATGCAATTTCTCATGCTTGTCGCAGAGACCCTGAGTCGAGCAATAAGCGTCGCAAATTTGACAAACAAAACGATGATGCTTCTTCTTGTGGAGATAGAGCGATTGGGCGGATTGAAATGTTACGTTGCATATCAAACATATCGCCTGTTTTCTTGATAAATCAGACTTTTCTTCCGTACTCACGATCGCCAAACTCGAGGTTACTCGCTCAACCTCCTCCTCCTCCTCCTCCTCCTCCTCGTTCGGCGCCTTTTCCTCCTCCCTCTTATCCGCCGATTGAAAACCGAATTTCTTTGATCTTGGACAGGGTTTCGGCCTTATCTTTTCAATCTGTATTGTCAGCTTGTAGATCGGACTTCCGAGTTGCAACATTTTCGAGCACACGGACGAATCTATTGTGCCGTTAGGCTCGTGCTTTTGCGCGGCGAACGCACCCATTTCCACGGAATTGCCGCTTCGTTCGGCCTGCGAACGATAAATCGATATCGCCGATCAAAGATTTAACATTTTTTTGATATATAAACATCTAGGCTGTGGCTGCTCATACGGTAACCGTACGAATAATGGAAAATTATTCGTACGGATATAAGTCTCGGTAAAGCGTGAATTATTCGAGTTGTCTGTTCTCTTCCACGGACCATATTGGTCAGTTCGTGCGATAAAGCGCGAATCATTCGACGAAAAATCCGCCATCAACGTATAACCACTGTATGTAGCGATTAAAATTGCCGAACTGATGAATTGTCAACGAAAGAGAAATAGGACAACTAATCGTCAAATAATTCGCGTTTTACTGCACGATTTAGTCATTTAAGGTGGCTCATCAGTGAATTAAAAAACCGGCGATACGAATGAAACTTCGGGAGAGTGTTATCTAAGATGCAATGAACGCTCTCTCAAAATTTCAGGGTATGTTGCCAGGCAAATTATTGCGAACGAGTAATTTAAAATTACCTATTTTAGCATAGGTCTTATGGCAGTTGATTCCATTTTCGCCGGAAGTGACATGATACCTTTTGATAAAGACGAGAGTTCTTATTCAAATTTTGAGTATTGAAAGATGAAATCATGAACTTTCCAATGGTATTTAAAAAATTGTGTCTTGCCAGGGATTTTCCCGAGAAATTTAATCGCGAAAGTCATCGTGTGTGCAAATCTCGGATACAATATATATGTCTGTCATTCTGCACGCGAGGAAACATATGAATATCAGCTATCGTTTTTTACTTGATCGCTCTGACAGCGTTAAATACTTTTGTCAGTTGAGACTTTATTTATATTATTTATAATAAATTATGAATAAAATATCTCGGGAAACGTCATCGAAATTCATAAATTTCATTTAGACAGAGTATTTAGAAAATATTATGATAGGTTTTATGATTTTTTTTCACGTCACGATTTTTGACTAGTTTTGTCACTGATGGGCCGCCTTAACTACTTATCCGTACGAATAATTTTGCATTATTCGTCCGGTTACCGTGTCTTTCGGTCTTGCTTTCGGTCTACGGTCGGGGCTAGCTGGGAAATCGAGCGTCACGCGTATGTCATGTAGGTGTGGACTGCGTCAGTGCGAGCATGTGGATGCTGGCGCCTTTTGTTTTATGATTGAAATACGTGATTGGTCGATTAGCGGACAAGGATTCGTGATCAAGTTCAGTTTGTCACAACTGTCAGTTTGACAGTTGATTAGTCGAACATCGAAACTAGATTAGAGCGCTGCAGCGCTGTCAGAAAACAGTTCGCGCGCGTAGTGGACCCTAGTGAGCGTAAAAATGTTATAATAAAAAACATAGTTTTTAAAACATTTCTTTATTCAGTGCATTCAACTAATATAGGTATATGTTCTCTTATTCTTTTAATTCAGTGCGTGACAACAAATATATCGATAGCCGGAAAATTAGTTTCGTTCGTCGGTTGAAAAGGTAATTGAATATTTTATAACAAACTTTAAAAATTTTAAACAACGATCCTGCAAGTATTTGTAACAGTATTTCCTTCTTTAGATATTAATAAAAATTACCAGCAAGAAAATAACAGTACACAATAACAGTTCGGCTATCGGCTTATAATAATTATAATGATAATAACTATAATGTTATTGTGTATTATACAGCAATTTTCTTACTGGTTATTTTTGTTAACCAGTTAGCTGTGGCCACCCTGCTTTTGAGAGCACGCACCTATAAGCGCTCCGTGGCGAGTAAACTCTCGTCAAACACAGTTAACTGGTTAATATTTGAAGAAGGAAATTTTGTTACAAATACTTAGAGGATAATCGTTGTTTTAAAAACATTTTATTTTAAAGTTGGTTATAAAATATTTAATTACCTTTTCAACCGACGAACGAAAGTAATTGTTACCGGCTATCGATATTCGTTATCGCGCATTAAATTGGAAAAATAAGAAAACATATAATTAGTGGTTGAACGCACTAAATATGGAAATGTTTTTAAAACTATCTTTTTTATTATAACATTTTTACACTCACAGATTTATATGTAATATGGAAAGCACAAGCACACCGCGCTGAACACGTGTTTCAATTGCTTGCATACAAGAAGTTGAAGAGCAATAAATTTTGAAAAGAACGCGTTCTAATACGGTTCTTATTATTTTGTTACAGAAATTGAATTGTTTTTCACTCAAACCGAGATCCCAGATTTCCCGCTCCAACCCGTACCAGCTAAAATGTTTACTAAAAAAAATCTTCTGTGCGTGCAGTGGCACGCACGCATATTTTTTTGTTTATTTTCGCTCTTTGTATTTTCGCTGGAACGAAGAATTCATGAGCATTCGGAATATTTCCTGGCTATCAGCGGCTACGCATTTCCCGTTAATTTTCAAGAGGACATTGTTTGTTTTTGAAATTGTTTTTGGAGCTTATCCAATTCTTGGTTTTGCTCCGATCATTGAGAAATTGATTTTTGAGATAGAAAAAAGGAACAAGCTGCCAAGGATTAATGATTAAGATGAAATAAAAGTATTCTTACATTGACCATTCTGTGAGATATCAAGGATTCGGGTTCGGCTACGAAACCCCTTTAATAACTGCGTTTCGCAGTCATGTTGTTCTGAAATATAAAATAACAACAAAAACATTGATCGACTTTCATTATATCTTCTGTACAAATAAAAATTGAATGCCGTTCGTTGGTAAGGGCCATCACTTGAGAACGGCGGGACCGATTTGGGTATTTTTTTTTTTTTTTTTAATGTTCGTAATAGCCCGAATAAGGTTTTTGGGGAAAGAAAAATTAGAAAAATTGCCCGGAAAATTTGAAAATTCGGGAAAAACTGACAGTGCCTTTTTTTATGAACTCGAGACCATAACTCACGATTCGAACGATGAATATGCATAATTCTTTTTTTGTTTCGTTCGTTACGGTCCAGGAAAAGTTTTTAGGGAAAACAAATTTCGGACAATTACAGTAGGAAAGTCGGAAAAATTCGGACAAATTGCAAAAATCCACAATTTTTGTATGCACTCTTGATCATAACTGACGATATGAACGACATATTTGGTTGATTCTTTTTTTTGTTTTGTTCGTTATGCTCCCGGGATGGAAATAACTGAATGTTTTGAATGGAAAAAGAAATCTGGAAGATCTGGAGAAAAATCTGGAAAAACGCATTCCAGCCTAGATTAAAATAAAATTACATTTGTTTTTACTTTTTTGTTGTTTCGCGATCTGTCCAACAAATGTAGTTATTATATTTTGTTTACGTTTTTTCAATAGTTTTTCACAAACTCACAAAACGATCGCAAACAAATTTATTGAAATTTGGACAGGACGTCTGTCGGGTCAGCTAGTATATATATATGTGTAGTTGTATAGAATTACGAACAGTGAATCAATGACGTTGAATATTGTGTATTTATTTACCTCTTGATCGTCTTGATAATTATCGCGGGAACTCGTTTTTCTTGTATATATTTTTTCGGAGCGAAAATATATTACAGTTAACCTAGCAATCTTAAAAACTTGCTTGTTTGCGCTCTTTTCTTTTATGGAACACTGTTGTTTTTACAGTAAAAAAAAATACACCGTACACTGTGGACGACTCATACGCGATTGTACTACACAAGTACAGGAATCTAGGAACTCGCTCGATAATACAGGGGAAACACACTAGAGATTAAATAATTTCAGGTAAATTCAACGTAAATATCTGAATATCGTGCAAGAACATTGATTTATGTATGATTTTCGATTCGAATCAGATATTCGACGAATACATGAGGATGTATTCGTTGAATTTTTTCTTAAAAACATTATAAAGTTGAAGAATTTTATAATAGCGAGTAATGAAACAAAATATATGATAAAGACGAATCGTACATCGTACTGCAGAATGACGTCACCAGACAACGCCACCGGCATGTTACTACTAGTACATGTGACTGGCACTATGGAATTATCAGCACTACCGGTTAAATGCTAAATTGCAGTATTCGCCCTCGCGAGACTTTGATAGTGGCGCCATCTCTTGGTAGAAAATAATACTAATGTATAAATATAAATATATTGCGTGTGATCGTGAGAGAGGGAAAAAGATAAGAAAATGCTCGATCAGGGAATTCTGCATAATTGTTGTGCACGATAGAGCCTAGGTGGCAAAATTCCATTTTTTTTCATCAATTTTTTTAATATTTCTTCATTTTTTATTTTTATTTTCTCAATATTCATCCATCTCTTTTTTCAGCTGATCTGACCCAAACCAAAGGGAACAAAAACTGCGTTTGCGTGGTTAAATAGGAAAAAAAAAATTAATACCGGAAACGGAGAGAAAGAAAAACGACTCATTGCAACGGTTGCTTTTTGGCAATGGTTGGTTAAGGACAAAAACTGCCTAGAGAAGCAACCGTATTTGCAACCACTACCCAAGAATTCTATATCGGTTGCTAATGTGGTTGCAAGTTAGTCACAAGTTCGGTTGCAAATGTGGTTGCAAACTACAGTTGCAAATGTGGTTGCAAACTACAGTCGCAAGTACGTTTAAAAATGTAAAAGGGGCTTGGGTTTGAAATATTATGAACTAACAACCCAACTTCAAATTTGATTTGTAAAACGATCGATTATTTGCAACCGAGTTTGCAACCGAGTTTGTAACCACATTTGCAACCGTAGTTTGCAACCGATAGAATTCTCGGGTAGTGGTTGCAAATACGGTTGCTTTTCTGGGCAGTTTTTGTCCTTAACCAACCAGTTGCTTTAGTGGTTGCTTGAACCGTTGCAATTAGTGGTTGCCCAAATCACCAGGGATAGTACCGAGGGGTGTTGTGACATCACTCGGCCCGCAGAGCCTGTCAATTTCTTACAATTTTTACACCTTGAGAAATAATCATTTACTTGCTCAAAGAAATTAATGCAATGTTTATTAACTTCAGAAAATATTTAACTGTGACAGAATGATAAAAAAAAAGGAGAAAATCGTTTACATGCAAGTTCTCCATTACCAGATATTGAATTTTGACAATCAAATGCTGAAAAATGTAAATTTGTTTAAATAAATGTACAGCGAGTTACATATAACCATATGTAATTGACAAAAAAAAAAGAAATTCACACACGATTTTGTAGTAGAAGAACGCTATATTGTTATACATATTTTATTAATAGTATTTTTACGTTCTTATAAGATAAATTCATATCTCATGCATCGTAATGCAAAGCACCTGTAGAGCTAAAATGAAAATTGTGAAACGCTCATTTCCACACCCACCATGAGGTAGAGCAAATATGGGCGCGTTTTTTTTTTCAAGTGGTATCCCCTGTAGGCCTACTCCACTCTGACTACCTTTACACCGATGGGCTTGAGATTTAGCATGAGAGCGAGAGACAGATTTACATCGCCGTCGCACTTATGTTAAAACGTGACCTTATCGATGCAAGTGTGGTCTCTACCTATCTACCTACAGTAATCCGAACTAGATACAACTGAGAAGATTGGTATAATTTTTCAAACATAACATACGTTGAAGAAAAAAATGTTAAGCATAAAATGCCGACAATCAGCAGAGAGAATTGCCCCTAATTGGTAGCTTTAATGCGCAAACCCATCCCACGGCAAGTAGCCGCTTTCCGGAATTCGAGCATCTAGCCACTTTTTCAGAAAAATTCTCTCGCATCGCCGTGCCAATCAATGAGGAATTACAGTATCCCAGAAATAAAACTAATGACCTGGCTGCTGCCCCCTGCGCGTCAAGTGCAAGAAATAGAAATCCGGCAGTTGGGAGCCGACCCCGTGCCATTGCGCACGAACAGGACATGCGTATAACAGTGCCGTGACGAAAGTGCAAATTTTGCCACGGTTCCATCGTGGGCAACACGCCTATGAGTGCGACAAATCTACGAGGCTGTTTCCTGATAAATAAGTACAAAACTAGCAGAGTTGAGAGCCGTGTCTGTCGAACAAGAACACAACTCGTAGTTGAGATCTGTGTCCCGCAAAACAGCTACAAAACTAGTAGTTGAGAGATATTTGGTCGCGGAATCAGAGCTACAAAACTACCGGAAAACAGTGACATGTCGTTTGCCTAACAAGGTGCGAACTAGCAGTTAGAAGCTTGCTGGGATGAATATATTTCGCTCTTCGATTGTGGCATATAGGCAGGCAGGAAATTGACCATCGTCCAACTTACTACGACGTATGGAGAGTAGATCTATACTAATGCACTAGCATAGCTACCGCATACTGTCGTGGTCGGCAGTCCGTGGCCCATTGCTAGCCAGCCGAAAAAAAAAACAAACCGGAAGTAAATACGACTGAGAACGTTTTGGTATGTTATGTTTGATAAAAATATAGAAAACCTGAACAGAAATGATAAGACAAAATTTACAAAGAATATTGCCCTGGAAGAACTGCAAAACAAAGCGGAAGTAATTACGGAATTGAGGATAGCAAAGGCACTTTATATTTTCGAGAAATGTAAAATACCGACAACGACAAAGAGTCTCGTTATAGAGCTGCGCCCCAACAAAAAAGTCGAGGATCAAGTGTCCAGAACAATCTCTTTGTCATTGTGCTACGGAGACTAACAAAAAGCTTCCGCTTTGTTTAAATACCAACCCCCTCTGTGAACAGAGGTGATTGGTATTTTATATCAAGTGAAAACCTTAACCTTATCTCGAAACTGCCTATATATGGATAAAAATATTATATTATTCAACTAGAAATCTTAATTTTAGCTTAAATATACGCACCGAACGTTTTCGAATTTTATGTTTGAAAAAAATATAAGACACTAAACTTGCAAAGAATATTGCCCTGGAAGAACTGCAAAACAAAAGCGGAAGTAATTACGGAATTGAGGGTAGCAAAGAAATTTTATATTTTCGAGAAATATAAAATACCGACGATGACAAAGAGTCACGTTATAGAGCTGGGACTCGAACTAATTAGCTGAGAATCAATTGTCCAGAACATTCTCTTTGTCATTGTGCCACGGAAACTAACAAAAATCTTCCGCTTTGTTTGAATACCGACCCCCTCTGTCGACAGAGGGGATTCTTATTTATATTAAGATATATCTTAACCTTATATCTATACCTGCCTATATCTGTATAGCAATATTATAACAAGTCAACTATAAATCTTAATATTAGCTTAAATTTCGATGAGAATGTCTCAACATTAATACGCAATAGACTAACTTAGATCTAGGGGGTTGGTATTTTATACCGATTGAAAATTGCACCTTATACACGTATAATCTGCCTATATATGAATAGAAATGTTATATTAAATCAAGCTATAGATATCATCTTTAAATGTAACTTAAATTTACAAAGCGACCTCTTAACATTAAGGCCTAATAACAGGCTAACTTAGATGTAAGAAAGAGTCCCTAGAGCGATAAGAAAACCTGAAAATCCATAACGTTTTTTCCCAATGATGGACACGATCGATTAAAAAAATTTATGCGTCGTGTACTAGAGCAAACATGACACATAAACAACCTGTAACCGGAGAAATATATATGCGACATGGTAATAGTGAAACTTAACCTATAATACGTGAGAGATAACCTGAAAAAAAAAAAACATTTGCATGTTAATTCCATTGATTCGAGCGATATCAAGCAAATATATATACACACACATCTTAAGCGCAATAAAAGAAAATGCATAGAATCACATTATTAGAAAGGAACATAGAAAATGCATGCAAACAGTTTTTTCTGTGGTAAAAGCATGCATGAGTCATGTAATGAAATTACTTAATGGTATGAATACCAGGCACTTTAAGGCACAATTTAACAAAAAGTGAATTCAGCCGTTAGCAAATTCATGCTTTTACAATAAATAGTATTGTCGAAGCATGAATTCCCCAGGTTCCACCACGTGGAGGTGGCTGACTTGGAACCCGCTACGAAAAATAAAAAAAAATCATCAAGCATGATTAAATGAACAATCATTACATATTAAATTATCATTGAAAGTAATTATATTCAATTAATTGTTACCATTAATTCATTAATTTTTAATAATGCTTAACGAAAAAATCGTGCTAGTTCAAAATTGCCATCCCATCTCTCTCATACATATAAGTGCAAATGTACAAGCTCGTCAACAAACTTTTGTGAAAAAAAAAAATTAATTCTCTTTGTAAATCCGATCTGATGTTTTTGAAAATACGATCATCCCCTTGCCCGCAAAATAGACAATCTTTTTTCGCCAATTTGGAGAATTTGGCTGTCTTATTTTTTCACACAACGATAATAAAGATAATTAAGATAATTAAGATAATAAATGAAAATTCAGGAAACCTTTGTAGAGACGTCATGTAGGATCTCAATAATCGAGACGAACCAACTCCGTTGGGTCACTGTCCTGTCGAATAAGAATGATAGAAACGTCTTACAAGACGTTTCTATCATTCTTATTCGACAGCGTAGTCATACCATTGGGAAAAATTACCCGTCACCCTCTAGCCGCAAGATTAGGCGTCTAGGATGACTAGACTCCTTGTCGTTTCTGTTAATCTTGGGGGATTGTCGAGAAAAGTTTTTAGAAAATGGTAAAATAAAGATCGTGCTCAAATGTGTAAGACGGTGCCTGTCTCCGAGACTACGAGCAGGAAGGGCGGCATAGAACACATGGAGACGAGGCAAATGAAAAATTCATGGAAGATCCTGAGAAATCAAGTGAATTATAGAAATTGAGAGGACTGAGGGGATATGTAAAAGCCAAAAGATATCGTCGGGTGGGGGGGATAACTGAAAGTTTTTTTTTTTTTATATTTATTTGACAACTTTACCTGTTATTTTATTTTACCTCAATAAATTATGGGTGTTTCATCAACAGAGTTAACAAAGTACGTATTACACATAATATAAAATATATTAATATCAGAACAAAGTACAATCACTATGAAAAAAAAGAGATAAAAAATATTTATGATATGCTGTTCTAATTGAATCAAACCTGCCTCGTTCGATCAGCATTCTTCCTGTGCCCGAAATCTCCATGCATTAGAATAAATATGCGCATCGCTATAGTAATGCGTATATCCATTGAAGCCATTAAAAAAAAATGTATTAAAAATTCTTTATTCTTACACAGATTACATTATTAATAATTTCACATTCTTATTATATAAATTGATTTCTCATACATGGAAATGCAAAACCTCTAGAGCTAATGAAAGTTTTGCGACTTGCTCATTTCCACACCCACCACGGAGGTAGAGCAAATGTGGGCGCGTTTTTTTTTAAGTGGTATCCCCTGTAGGCCTAATCCACTCTGACTACCTTTACACCGATGGGGTTGTAGCAAAAGCATGAACTCCACCAATGGAAACGCGGTCTCTACCTATATCTGCCTAATTTTGGAAACTAAAATTAAACGTGATAAAAAGAAACAAAGCGGAAATAATTACGAAATTGAGAGTAGCAAAGGTATTTTCTATTTTCGCCAAAATACGAAAATACCAGCAATGTCAAAGAGAATCGTTATGAAGGTGGAACTAACCCAATCTTAGCTTCAATGGTCCAGAACAATCTCTTCGTCATTGTGCTACAGAAACTAACAAAAATAAAAAAGCTTCCGCTTTGTTTGAATACCAACCCTCTCTGTTGACGGAGGGGGTTCGTATTTATATTAAGATATCTTAACCTTATATCTATACCTGCCTATATCTGGATAGCAGTATTATATTAAGTCAACTAGAAATCTTAATATTAGCTTAAATTGCGATGAGATATTCTTAAATTTAATACGTAATTTGCCTAATTTTGGAAACTAAAATTAAACGGGATAAAAAGAAACAAAGCGGAAATAATTAGGAAATTGAGGATAGCAAAGGTATTTTCTATTTTCGCCAAAATACGAAAATACCAGCAATGTCAAAGAGAAACGTTATGAAGCTGCACTAGACCCAATCTCAAGCAACAAGTGTCCAGAACAATCTCTTCTTCATTGTGCTATAGAAACTAACAAAAAAAAAAGCTCCCGCTTTGTTTGAATACCAACCCTCTCTGTCGACGGAGGGGGTTCGTATTTATATTAAGATATCTTAACCTTATATCTATACCTGCCTATATCTGGATAGCAGTATTATATTAAGTCAACTAGAAATCTTAATATTAGCTTAAATTGCGATGAGATATTCTTAAATTTAATACGTAATTTGCCTAATTTTGGAAACTAAAATTAAACGGGATAAAAAGAAACAAAGCGGAAATAATTAGGAAATTGAGGATAGCAAAGGTATTTTCTATTTTCGCCAAAATACGAAAATACCAGCAATGTCAAAGAGAAACGTTATGAAGCTGCGCTAGACCCAATCTCAAGCAACAAGTGTCCAGAACAATCTCTTCTTCATTGTGCTATAGAAACTAACAAAAAAAAAAAAAAAGCTCCCGCTTTGTTTGAATACCAACCCTCTCTGTCGACGGAGGGGGTTCGTATTTATATTAAGATATCTTAACCTTATATCTATACCTGCCTATATCTGGATATCAGTATTATATTGAGTTGACTAGAAATCTTAATATTAGCTTAAATTGCGATGAGATATTCTTAAATTTAATACGCAATGGACTAACTTAGATATAAGGGGTTGGTATTTTATACCAATTGAGAATCGCAACCTTATACGTATACCTGCCTATATCTGGATTAAAATATTATATTGAGTTCATTAGAAATCTTAATATTAGCTTAAATTGCGATGAGATATTAGGATTAAAATATTATATTGAGTTCACTAGAAATCTTAATATTAGCTTAAATTGCGATGAGATATTCTTAAATTTAATACGCAATGGACTAACTTAGATATAAGGGGTTGGTATTTTATACCAATTGAGAATCGCAACCTTATACGTATACCTGCCTATATCTGGATTAAAATATTATATTGAGTTCATTAGAAATCTTAATATTAGCTTAAATTGCGATGAGATATTAGGATTAAAATATTATATTGAGTTCACTAGAAATCTTAATATTAGCTTAAATTGCGATGAGATATTCTTAAATTTAATACGCAATGGACTAACTTAGATATAAGGGGTTGGTATTTTATACCAATTGAGAATCGCAACCTTATACGTATACCTGCCTATATCTGGATTAAAATATTATATTGAGTTCATTAGAAATCTTAATATTAGCTTAAATTGCGATGAGATATTAGGATTAAAATATTATATTGAGTTCACTAGAAATCTTAATATTAGCTTAAATTGCGATGAGATATTCTTAAATTTAATACGCAATGGACTAACTTAGATATAAGGGGTTGGTATTTTATACCAATTGAGAATCGCAACCTTATACGTATACCTGCCTATATCTGGATTAAAATATTATATCGAGTTCACTAGAAATCTTAATATTAGCTTAAATTGCGATGAGAATTTCTTAAATTTAATACGCAACCCACTAACTTAGATATAGGGGGTTGATATTTTGAAGTACGTGATCGATGAAAAAATGTTGTATACGTCGTATAATAGTGAAAACATGACATAAATAACCTGTAACCTGAGGAAATAGATGCAACATGGTAATAGTGAAAATAAACCTACAATGCGTGAAACATAAGCTGAAAAAAGAATCATTTGCAAATTAACCCCAACGATTCAAGAAATTTACATGGAATATATATATATATAAAATATCGAGTTTTTTTTGCAGCAAGCATGCAAGAGTCGCATATTGAAATTATTTAATGGTATGATTACCAGCCATTTTAAGGCACAATTAAAAAACAAACGCGAATTCAGCCGTTAGCAAATTCATGCTTTCACAATAAATAATATTGTCAAAGCGTGAATTTCCCAGGTTCCGCCGCGTGGAGGTGGCCGATTTGGAACCCGCTTTGTAAAATTTTAAAAACCATCGATCATAATAAAATGAAGAACCATGAAAAATAAAATCAATTATTATCAGAATTAATGATAATTAATTTATTACCATCTAATTTTTTATGATTATTATTAAAAATAATTCCATCGTAAATTAAAATAGTACAAATTCAAAATTTCCTTCTCATTATCGCACCTCTCTCATTTAGTCACAAATTTATGAATCCTCCACGAATTTTAGTAAAAAAAAAAAAAAAAAAAAATTATTAATCCACAAATTCTGGAAAATCTAGACCACATTTTGGTCATCTCTGATCAAATTCAGTATCAAACATGAGCGTCTGTTTGTCCAATCTATGTTCACAAAATTGGAAATTTTTAAAATAAAATTTGGCTCTCTCATTTTCTTGAATATTGAAATATTTTTGGATGAGAAAAATTTAGAATAAGCTAGTAGATGTCATCGAGCAAGTTTTTTGATAATCATGATGAAATAATTTGCTCCGTTGGGATTCCCCCCCTTTAGGAGGTTTCTATCGCTCTTGTTCGACAAAGTAGTCACGGAGTAGACAGAGATTAGGCTTTTAGCGGGGTTGAAGATCTATCGTTATATCTGTAAATTCTTGGGAACGTCCAAAAAAATTTCCCGGCAAAGGTGAATATAAAAAACCGAGCCCGCTCCAAATTGTAATGGGAATGATCTCCGTCTCTGGGACTACAAGTGGAAAGAGCGGCGTGAAAGACGCAGAGACAAGGCAAATGAAAAATTTCGAGGGTGTCTCGAGAAGCTTAATCTGATATGTAAATTGAGAGGATCGAGAGGACGCGTAAGAGCCAAAAACTTCCGTACGATTTAAGAGAAAAAAATAAAATAAAAAAGGATGTTTTCTAAAATAAATGAATAAATAAATAATAAGGATAATGAAAAAAGTCTTGGAGACGAGATAGTCACTTACCCTGAGCTGTCAACGATAATCCGGCTTATCGTGGGGAGAAAAAAAGACACGAGTAGTAAAGACGTCTGGCAGGTTATGTTCGACGTGTGGTTGATTCACGAGGAAATTTCGTCAGGGCGAAGCACGAGACTGCGGTCCTTCGCGGATTAACCTTTCTCGAAGAATAACGCACTTTTGTTTACGCGATCACTCGAAATGTTGAGAGGTAAAAGAAAAACTGCGTGAAATCGAAGAAACGCGAAAAATACGCATTGTTTGAGTTTCAAGCAACACATGACGGTCTCGCCACGTCACTACGCGCCACGCGGCACTGCGCGGCACTACGCGGTACGTACTATCGTCTATCTCTCTCGCCCCTGCTACTGCTTGGTGAACTTTAAAATAATTAACGATAATTATTATTCATATTAATTATTATTAAATTCTAATTATTTGATTATTAATTTTTTTCAATTAGTTATGATTGTTTTATTATGCAATGATCGCGTGTTAAACGTTTTTATTTTTTTCTTTTTTCAACGCTTCGCCATAGTGGCTTATGTGGCCCACGACAATGCGCGAGACGAACCAACCGACACCGGCGACGGGCGATCCGCGACTGAACGATTCTCGCTCGCTCTCTACGCTCTCTCTCCATCCTTTCCCCACTCCCCGCTACGCACCTCGCCGGCGCACGTTGACGCGTACCCCCCACTTCTCTCGCTCGCTCACGCGCTCATACCCGTTACTGCCTCGCGCTTCATTTTTGTTTCACATGAAATTGTAGTTAACATGATGTTTACGAATGTTAATTATAATTATCATCGTTAAAATTATTGTTAAATATTTAATTCTTCTTTTTGCAACGTCTAAATTATTTTGACTCGAAAAATTGAAAAAGAAAACGATGTCAGATAATTTCTCGATTTTGGCTTTCTGACGGTGGGATTATTTTTTGTAAATTTACGAAAATTATTATGAATCAACGAACCACGTCTTTTACTTTCTCTTCTTTGACACTTGCCCGAGTTCGAATTATTGTAATTATTATTATCTTTTCTCAAATCAATTGGACATTTCATGACAATTATCATAAATGATAATAATTAACGAATAAGCAATGATAACGATGATTTTTAGAATAATTACTTTTATTACTCCCTCTTCTTTGACATTTGCCTGAGTTCGAATTATTGTAATTATTCTTATCATTTTTTAAAATCAATTAATTCGAAATTTCATGACAATCATCATAAATGATAATAATTAACGAATAAGCAATGATAACGATGATATTTTAAATAATTATTTTTATTACTTCCTCTTCTTTGACATTTGCCTGAGTTCAAATTATTGTAATTATTATTATCATTTTTTAAATCAATTAATTCGAAATTTTATGATAATTATCATAAATAATAATAATTAAGAGATAATCGATGATAACGATGATATTTTAAATAATTATTTTTATTACTTCCTCTCATTTGATATTTGCCCGAGCTCGAATTATTGTAATTATTATTATCATTTTTTTAAACCAATTAATTCAAAATTACATGAAAATTATCATACATAATAATTAACGAATAATCAATAATAACGATGACATATTAAATAATTATTTTTATTACTGCCTCTTTTTTGATATTTTCCTGAGTTCGAATTATTGTAATTATTATTATAATTTTTTAAAATCAATTAATTCGAAATTTCACGATAATTGTCGTAAATAATAATAATAATTAACGAATACGATGATATTTTTAGTGTTCGTTTTAGGGCTGGACTTTGGAGAAGAGCATACGTGATTGTTTAAAAGAATGAAAAATCATTCATATTGGCGCAGCAAACATACTGTTTTTTTTATCTCAATGCCATAACACCGAACAATTAACATCGTTTTTTCTATTGTTTGTTAAAATTGAATCTATCAGTCACCTTATCAAATATCGATCACGACCTTGCAACCTCGAATGACGGAGACTTGGTGAATTACTTTTTTTTTTTTAATATTTTTTTCTGAGTTTCGTTTCAGGGATTCTCATGATCATCGAATTATCGTTTGAGAAAATTATTTATTTGCAACAATTTTGTGTTGTTATCAATCTCGAAAACAAAAATGATCGAGTTTGCATGTGAAAAAAAGAACACATCCTTTTGATTAGCACATTTTTTTTCGAGTTTCGATGTTTTCATGAGAAATCGGACGCTTGAAACGACCGGAATTGAACCGGACGTAAGCTTCAGTGTAGATACGATTTCAGTCTGTATACAAACCTTGAGGCGATGTATCACATCCTCCGACCACCTCGAAAACGCGAATTCTACTTTCTCCGAGATGATACAAGCGATCAGGATGAAATAAGCTTAGTCACTGCAGTATGTTGGCAAAAAGTGGCTAAGCTTTTTTTTTATTGCGATCAGTTGCGTCGTTTGGGATAAAGTACCTTCAAGGATTTTCAGCTAACTCTCTCGCACGTCTCGCACTCACGTGTCACGTGGTACATGTGCGACTTCGCCTTTAAATCTCAGTCTTTACTTGACTAGAACCTCCCAATACCCAACCAAACCTTCTGAAAATTATATTTTCATCAATTTTTGTTTTATGGATATGTAGATATATCTACATACATAAACGAGTTACCAGAAAATAATATAATATGCGAGCCGAAATAGCGGGAAAACCTGACTTCTGCCAATTGCGGTTCACGTCATCAGGAATGTTTTTTAAATATATAAATACATTTTTTATTCTGTAGTATCTGATTTTACTAATTTATTGAGAAACTACCATAAGGACGTTATCTTGTTATTTTTTTGAATACGTAAATAAAACTTTTGGATAACGAATCACTACCGGAGAGCAATATGTTTGATCTTTAATCACCGACTCCTTGGATACGACTCGATCGAATTGACGTGCAAATGAATGTCCCCCCCCCCTGCCCTTTCCTGACAGAGCAAGCACGCCATCTGACATTCGCATCTTCGTACAAATAACCAGTAGTTCGACATTTTCCTTCAAAACGTATAAATTTTTTTTTTAAATTCTCGCGTTAATCCCAAACACGAATGTGTCATTAATTTCATTGTTTCTCATGAAAGGTTTGCCGATGTAACGACTCAAAAGTTATACCTAACCTTCGCGTTCGTTAAAATTTCGTTATTGAGAAGAAAAAAAAAAAAAAAATTGGAAAAATAAAAAACGTCAAGCTATGCATCCGAATTTATTGAAACGTATGGAATTGGATAGAAAATACGAGACAATGCCGAAGAACTCACTGACGATCACTCAAGGTAATTTTCGTATTGAAATTGGACGATAAAAAGATTTATAGTTTATATAAATTTAAGATTATATAGCGACAGATCACGTATATAGGATTGACCATGCAGGCTAAACCATAGGGATTTATGCTTTAGATATCGTCTTGACGAGTGTTATTCTGCTCTAGAGATTCCGAGATCCGATAAAAATGTTTCACAAAAAACTCTTATGGATATTGACGCGTGCAATAAAACAACCGTTCATGGACAAACGAGCACAATGAGCGACAAGTGTCCGGAGCTCACCGTAAAAATGTTCTTCGAGTTTATGAGAACGGCTTACCAGGTGAGAGAAAAAAAAAGTTACCATCAAAAGGCATTCCCGTCCATTACCCAGCATATTGCCCAACGACTTGTATAGGTATTCTCAGAGATCGCTTTGTGTTTATTTGGAAATGAATTCAAAAATGACTATGAATTAATAAAAATTATGTTAAATTATCATATATAATTTAAAAAAATCGTTGATATTGTATCATAAAAATTTATCCCAGTTTAACCGCGATCTATATACTTTTTTGGTTATAATAATAAGCCGCCATACTATGTCATGTATATGAGTAAAAACATCAATCATCGGCCAAGTTTGGGTTTCACTATCGGGGATTTTGTTGTAAGTTACACAGCTTGGTGTCTGTGTTGAAAAACGCGTGCCATAATTTTTTCCTCCATTTTATTAGCTACCATTGGGTATCGAATTCTTTCATTTGAAAAAAAAACCAATTCTGTATTTTTGTAAAAAAATCTTAATTTTCCGAAAAAAATATAGTCTAATTACGATATGTGTAGCAGAAGATTTTCAAAATCAAGATTGTAATCTGAAAAGTCGTTTTTTCGTCATTGCCCAAAGTTCAAAGAAATTTTCTATATTTTTTTCAGAAAGCTGAAAAAATTTTACATTTCATTTATTTTCATTTATTTTATCTCATTTATTTTAACAACTTTAATATTTTTCTATTGGAAATTAAGCTTTGACGTTTTTTAAAGGTTCATTTGATTCTCAGACACCAATAGAATGAATTAACCTTTGGAGGACGGGAAAATTTTTGTTCAAATCGACTTTTCATTTGACCCAAAATTTATGCATTACTTCTACGGATTACTCATTTCAAGTGTCCCATCTGACAGTGATCACCCCCGTCCTCTAAAAGTTAATGAGCTTTGTGTGAGTCCTTTAGTAGTAACAGATTCTAATTTTTCATTGAAAATTAATTTCAATGAATGTACTAGAGTCATATCCATTTTACGAAAAAAAATTTATGAATTCAATCTTGTAAAATATTGAATTCTTCTGTTGTCGTAATGGTAAAATAATAAAAACAATAACCCAGTATTTGTACAAGTACACAACAATTGTCTATTTTTCATTTCAACAGCCACTCCAAAAAATAAAAAAAATATTAAAATTGTTTCAATAAATGAGATTTATGTTTTTTTTTTTACATTTTTATTAATCTCAGGAGTGTTTTTAGAAATCCCAACTTGAAAATGACATTTATAGTATAAAATTTTCTCAGCTTTCTGAAAAAAAATATGGAACTCTTTTTTGAATTTTGGGCAATGGCGAAAAAACGACTTTTCAGATTATAATCTTGATTTTGAGAGCCTTCTACACGTATATTAATCAGGCTCTATTTTTTTTCGGAAAGTTGAGTTTTTTTTACAAAAAAAATTTAGAATAGGTTTTTTTTTCAAATTGAAACCGCCAAAATTAAATTCAAAAACCAAAAAAGTTTCAAATGAAAGAATTCGATACCCAATGATAGCTAAAAAAATGGGGGAAAAAATCTGAAAAAATTATGGCACGTGTTTTTCAACACAGACACTTGTGTAACTTACAAAAAGATCCTCGATAGTGAAGCCCAAACTTAGCAGATAATTGATTTTTTTACTCATATATATATATATATATATATATATACAATTGCAACAATGTATTTATAACTTTCGATGTTTTGCTCTCTATGCTATTGAAAACAGAAAATAAATCACAACCATATTCTAAATAACTATCTTGCAATGTCTTATTATCAGGTTAACGATAGCTTCGAGGATCTCGCGAGTATTCTAACGGCAAACAGCGAGATCGATTGGACCGAGCTAGCGAGAATTGATCTGAATCTACAAACGACAGGCGCGTCCGAGAACGAGGAACGCGTCAATGATGTCGTTACGAATAGACGAGACATGAGGATCGGTACGAGCGAAGAAAAAATGATTTCCCACGAAATAATCGATTCGAATATCGAAAATAATTTACATAACAATGACGATGTATCTCGGGAATCTCGAGATTCGTTATCACCGAAAAAACCGCAAATTTCGTCCGTCGAAATCGATGAAATCGTTAAAAATGAAATTCCCTTGTGCGAGCTTGACGATGACGAAAAAAATAGCACAATTATCACGAGTTCGAGCAAATCACAGCAGGACACACGATCATCATTGAGAAAAACAAAAGAACTTTCCAACGAGATCAAGGAACATCCACTGGGTAAATGTATGAAGAAAAATTTGAGCGATATACTTCACGAGGGTTTGCTTGATTCCGTGCTGCCATATATGCTTCCCAAGCCCGTGTTTTCTCAACCGATTATAAAAAAGCCCATAACGTCCGTCGAACCGAGAAAAAGTGCCTCGGTGGGATCGTTTGTCGAGGGAAAAATGACAAACGCCGTTACGGCGGCCAATCGTGACAAGGATAAAAGCAATAAGCAAAGAAAATCGGTCGAGTAAGTTGATCCATGTTTCACTACGGTACATCATTTTGTTTTCCCCATTGAACGTTAACCAATATCACGAGAATTATTGCAATTATTGGCAAAGAAAATAACATTTATCATGATTTATTTTACAAAAGTGAACTGGAGAATTTGCATTTTTCTTCTTTTTGTTTTTTTTATGATTTCGCTTATGCTACAAATACTGCAAGTCATTTTATAGAATATAGTTAGGCCCTTAAACCCAAAAGGTGCTGGGTCATTTTTGTCCGAGCCGATTTTGTTCGAATAAGTCGAGAACCCGGTGCAATATATAGATATAAAAAATATACGTTGCAAATAATTATTTCAGGTTTTCTTTTTCACAGAGTGTACTAGCCGAAATTTCAAAGATAGATTATATGAATTGTTATAAATTTTTTTATAAGCTAAGTCGGCGTAAAACAAGCCGGACAACAATGACCCACCTTTTGTGCATGAGAGTACCAAAAAAAAAAAAAAAACGTTTTCGTTTCAAGGGTTAATGTTAATAAAATTATAGAAAAATAAAAATAAAGAATATATTTCATTTTTCTTTTTTCTTTTCTTTTTTTTGGACTAACTTTGAATAAAACGCGAATTATGAATTATTGTCAGGAGCGAGGTGGAAATTCACGTTTGCGACGAGGCGAAAAATTTGAAGAAAGATTTTCGCTGTCCGCAAAAATTGCTCGTTACGAAAATGCGTTATTTCGCGGATGTAACGGCCGGACAAAAACTCGACGAGATGGATATATCGGTGCATTGCGATATCGTTATATTCGATTGGCTAATGAGATGGGTCAAAAAGGATATAATTAAAAAATGCGAATGGCCAATATTGGAAGCCAGCAACGTAATACCGATAATGGTTTCAGCGTCGTTTCTACAGATGGAACCGTTGCTCGAACAATGCCTGATCTTTTGTCACGAAAATATGTCGGATGTTTTGAAAACTTCGACGATTCTCACCTGCCTCAATGACAATATTTTCACCCGGTACGTTAAATCATATCGCGATTTATCATTTTTTTTTTTTAAATTTTTCTTATTTATTTATTTATTTTTATCGTTCGAATCGAATTTCAACGTTTTCATTTGTTCGAAAAGTCTCGATGAGAAAAAATAAAAAATAAAAATAAGAATGCACAAAGTATCGATGGACGAGCTTGAATTTCAGACTTGCTGATCTGTTCACTAACGAGAACGTCGAATCTCTGAAGGACAAAAAGGACAAGATACAGAGTCGTTTGTTTTGCAAGCTCATCGTTGCACTCGCGGATTCAGAGCCGAGCAACGCGAGGGGCCATTACGGCACTCTTGCGACTCTGTTCAAGTGTGGAAAATGCGGAAAAATCGTTGCACGTTCCGTATCGGATTCGATTCCGTGTATACCGAGTGCAATGAGACTGGACACGAGAGGCGACGTTCACAGTAGGCACACGAGGTGAGATTAAAAATTTTAACGAATTCGGGGGGGGGGAAGCCTGCAATTCGAGGAATCGCTGTTCTCGTTATTTTTTTTTCTTTATCACATATACGAAAGCTCCGACAAATCAATGCAAAAAAAAAATACTTGTCCCTCAAGCCTCTACTTTCGTACAAAAGTTTCGTAGACGATAGCTCAAAACTTGGAAAATTCGTATAACGGAAATTTCATGAAAAATCGAATTTTCAAAAAAAAAAAAAGAAAAAAAAGCTGGCATTGTCAATTTTAATGAAAAACTGTAACAATTTTTTTTCCCCCTCCAAAACAAGTCTTTTTTGCCCGAAATTTGAGAAAAATTATATACGAATTTTCACAGAGATCTGTCTTGGACTTTGAACGATTATATCGTGACGTTACGTTCGGAATTGCGATCATGGCGCAAGGTATACTGGCGTCTCTGGGGAGACTGTCATTATTTGTATTGTCGCGAGTGCGAGACATATTTTCCGATCAATCAGATGGATTGGTGCTCCTATCATTCGGATATACCGCAATTTTTCGTAAACGATCAACAGAGAACATCGCCATTTCCACTTGGAAGATATCCCTGTTGCAGCCAGCGTGCTTATCGATTCGAGGCTTTGCCAAACAAACAGGGTTGCAGATTCAAGGTACAAAAGCCTCGTTTTTGTTCTCCGGGCTTCTCGTTATTCCAACAAAAGAATTTTCATTTTTTTTCCCCTTTTTTTTCTTACCCCCCTGCCTTATTCAGGAACACATACCCGGCACGACTTCCGGTTACGAGGCTGATATCTTGACGATTTTTGCCGCGTACAGAGATGTAATTTCGCTGGATCCACCGCAATTGTTCTTTCCGGAAAATATAACGAGGCTCGTGGCTCGTGATCCGGGCTTGCAGCCAGGAAAATTGTCTTGCAAGGAGGCGATGTGGTGGGACGGTATAGAGATCGTTCCTTCGCGACCCAAACTCGGTCTCTTGGGTGAATATTATCTTGATGAAAATTCTAGAAATATAAAAATTCAAGTAAGTTAAGGTAGTTCTATCACGACCCGATGACGGAGAGTAATAAGGTGGGAGGTGGACGCGGTACTCATTGAAACAAGAGATTCAATGAGTACCGTTGGGCTAACGCGCGTAACTTTGACTCAGAATACCCGAAAAACTGGATGGTCGATTATTATGAAATTTTCATCCAATATCCGGGCAGTGTTCCTCTACCGATTTGCGGTGTTTCCTTAAAAATTAAAGATCCGTTCGAAATATATTCACAATTGGGAGGATAAATGAAATTTTTTTATTTAAAAATCTGGTAATTTAGGAAAAAAATATTTAGTATGTATTTTTTCTTTTTTTTATTTGAATAAAAATTGCCGTTAATATAAAAAATTGAAAAATATAACATTATGACGTCACACATGTTACGCTATATCTATATATATATCAAAATCCGTGAAATTAAATTGCCTATAACAGATGCATCTGTCATTTTTAACGAAAAATAAAAAAATGCGTCCTCATTATTTTTACTTACTCTACATTATGCGCCCAAATGATTGAAAAAAAAATTCATTCATACTCCTAATTCAGTATGGTCGTTGCATATAAAAAAGTTGTTGATATATATATCAACAGGAATTATCTCAAATTTGGAATGGTCAAGTCTCTTTGAAAATTTTACGCATGCTTGGATAAATTTTGTAACAAATGCGTGTTAGAAGTTTGAAAAAAAATTCTAAGACGCAGTCGGAATGGTAGAACTACCTGGAGGGCAGTCAAATCCGTCGATATTCGAAATATTTTATGAGCCTCTCTGTTGCAGAGAAATAGTCAAAATTAACGAGTTTAAATTGTCAAGAGTTCTGCAAGGATACTCCGAAAAATTCTGTATTTTGCAGGAATACGATGGAAAAAAAAAAATATATATATATATATATATATATACATGTATATATATAAGAAAAAATAATGAAATGCTGCTTACCAAACGATAATACTTTTTGTCCGCGTTTCTTTCGGTTTCAGGCAAAATTTGGGGCGGCTCCGGACTTCGTCGTCCCTGCCAGCCCGCTGACGGTCAAAGATCAACGCGTAAATTGCGCCAGCAAGCGTCGCCACGGATAACCGAGGCCCCGTCGCCGTGTTCATCGGCAACGGAGAGCGAAGACGAGGACGCCGGGACCGGTTGCGGTGAGAGCAGCATCGATGAGGATTCCGAAAACAGCGAGGAATCACGAGTCTGGATTCCCCACAAGAGAGCACCCAAACTCAAGAGAAACACTCGATACTACGCCCCGAAAAGGTGAGAATCTGTATTTAAAAAAAAAAAAAGATCTTCCGGAAAAGATATTTATCCTTTGTAAAACCGAGAATGGGCCACTCATCGTCACTTTGAGAAAAAAAAATTTTTGTTCATTTCATTATCATCAATTATATTTTACAAGAGTGACTTATCGTTTTTGTAACTGCGCATATGTTTATAATTATTTTAGCCCATTTGTTTATTTCATTTTCCGCATTTCACGAAAATAATCTTTAAAAAAAATGTAGCCAAGAAAATTATCGATGACTGCTGCTTCATCCCCGTTAAATTCAGAGCTTCAATGATTTTTTTTTCATGCCATGCACTATGGAAAAACAATTATTAACATTGGAGAAGAGTCGATATTATGCGGTTACCGATACCTCAGATGGCTCTTGTCAAATATAATAAATAATAAACTGATTACCGAAAAAAAAAAATGGAGCTAAGATTTTTTCGTGCAGTCTGAAAAAAAAAAAAAAATGAAAAATATAAACAAAATTTAGGACGGACGGCGGAAGATCTTGGAGCGCGAATTTGCTGGCGCGCTACAATCAGGACAATCAGCGAGATTATGAGGAAAAAGCTGGGGCTCAGATGATCGCTCTACTGACGAAAAGAACAGCGCTCGAGAGCAGTTTCTTTCCAAAAAACGCAAAACAACATTCGCAGAGTTGGGCCAATCAGCCGATCGGTATGCAATATCGACTGCCACTGTGCTTTTTCTGTTCTGGCTTAAGGTTGCTCGAGAAGCAAATCACGTTTTATTGAAGAAAATTTGAAAATTACGCAGCGGGGTAGTCGAACATTTGAACTAAATTTCTGTAAAATTTCAATTCAGTTTGGTGCTTATTTGCGGAGCAAAAAAAAATCCCAAAGTTGCCTGCTTTTGAGTTTATTTCTCAATAAACTCGCGATATATCCGGTCGTGTGCTATTTGAACTTTAGTTGATAAAGTAATTCGGTACTCTCCGAAATATTGCGCGTCGATCAATACCGAAATCGTTAGCCATTGGAGAATTTTCTTGAATATATTGTAACATAATGAAAAATCGCGTCAAAATTCGAAATTTTAAAACGCCCCTTCGTCGTAATTTTCAAAGTTTTTGCCAAACTTACGAGGAAGCGATTTGAAAATTACAATTTGCCGTTTTGACGAAATTACATCGATTTTTTTCCCCCAATTCAAAATTTCATAAAATTCAAACGACTTCATAGATTCTTGCAAAATTCAAAATCCCTGTACTGTATATCGCATAAAATAATTCAAAAGTAATTAAATATTGTGCAAATTAGAGCAGCGAATGACCGTTACGAAAAAAAAAAAAGAAGAATCCAAAATGTCATGAAAACTCAATAATCGCGTAAACAAAAAATCTCTGATAAAGTTAATATCATTTTTTCTAATTTTTCAAACGTTTCAAAGTACTATGACGCACAATATCGTCACCACCTTTCTCCATGATGAAGCAAATGGAAAAATGAAAATAAAAACATGAGCAAAAATTTTCTCTCTCTCTCCGATCAGGTGGAACGTACGTGAGATTGGAGGCTGAATTTCGCGAGCAATCGATGCAGTCTCACAAGTGTAAGACCACGACGCACGTCAAGGGTTCTGGACGAGCAAAATCATCAAAGATATCTTAGTAATTCTCGTATCTTCGTATTTTTTTGTTTTTTCTTCTTGTTTCAAATAAATAGTACAGAAAAATAATAATAATTCACGTTGTTATTTTGACTTAGGTAATAAAAAAAAAAGGACAAAGAAAAATTGTACTTCGATTAATGTTAATTACGATGAATAATACTATCAAATAAATCAATCTCACAGCACCGGATGCGTGTAAAAAAAAAAAAAAAAAAAAAAAAACGAGAAAACATTGTACTAATCGGGCGAAGTTTGTTTTTCTGGAAAATTAATTTTTCAACACTTTGACGAGCCGTCAGTTTCCTTGGGCAGCGGCCAAACGAGATCGCTTCGATCCAAAATCTTGTCGAGTTCCGCCTCGGTATAAACTGTACGAAATGAAGAATCGATTGTCAAATGCATTAAAAAAAAAAAAAAAAAAAATTTCATATATGAGGCATTCCACATCAACATGACCACTTTATCTTGAATTTTTCTCCAATCGACATATGCTATAGTACTCTGTAAAACAAAAATATTGATATGTATTAAATTTATGGTGGCATTAATACGGGTGAAATTACGTCTCTTTCCAGATGGAGAAATTCAATCGAAAGGCTCAGCAAAAAAAAAAAAAGAAAATTGGAAAAAAAAATTTATATGCAAAATTTGAAATAAAAATGTTATATAATGCGAGTATATTTCTCAATATATTTGCGAATATTTTGTAAATAAATATTGAGAAATATACTCTCAGTGTATAAGATTTTTATTTTAAATTTTGCATAAATTTTTTTTTTTATCCAAAAATTTTATCCAAAAATTTTTTTGTCCAAAAATCGATTTTTATTTTTCAAATAGGTTTTTGTTCCATGAAAAATGTAAAATCTTGCCTCCCTAAAATTTTTTTTCGTTATCCTTGCAACAAACACGACAAAATTGATTCTTAGCAATTTTTCGCTCCGACACACTATTTCCATGGTAATAAAATCAGGAAGAAAAAACAAGCAAAAATCGCATTTTCCTATAATTTCACCCCTATCAATGCCACCATAAATTTAATACACATCAATATTTTTGTTTTAAAGAGTACTATAGCATATGTCGATTGCAGAAAAATTCAAGATATTAAGGTTTTGAAGTGGTCATGTTGATGTGGAATGCCTCATATGTATAATGTATATATATTTGGCCGGTTTTTTTTTACTTTTTTTTTCTTCTTCTCACGTACCCTTTAAAAAGTTAGTTTTTAGCCTCAAACGAAGCCTCGTGAAACCGGAACTCGGTAGGAAAATTCTAAAAGTTGACTCATCCGGTTTGAATTTTTTTCAAACACTCCAACCGAAATATCTCGAAAATTATACAAGTTGGGAAGCTGTTTTTGGTTTTTTAGAATTTTGCCACCGAGTTCCGGTTTCACGAGGCTTCGTTTGAGGCTTAAAACTAAGTTTTCGAAGGGAAGGAAAAAAGTAGAAAAAAAAAATAAAACAAAACCCGGCCTAATATGTGTATAATCATTTGAACAACAATGATCAAACTCACCCTCGTTTTCAGCGGACACGACTGTGCTCTCGTTCGAATCAAGCAGACGCTTAAGTTCCATCAGGGTATCCGTATTTTTCAAATCCAATCTCGTCTCTTTGGAAATGACCATTTTTTCAAGCTTACGCTTCGCCTGAGCTCGAGTTATTATCCTCTCGTCGACGGTTCCCTTGGTGCAAAGTCTGTAAACAACTACCGGTCGAGTCTGACCGATTCTGTGACATCGTGCCATTGCCTGAAGATCGCATTGAGGATTCTGCGACGGGGGTGGTGAAAGTAGAAAAAACAAAAAAAAAAAAAAACAAAAAAAAATTGTTTTGTAAACGCGAAAGATGACTCACCCAATCGCTGTCGTAGATTATGACGGTGTCGGCACCCGCGAGATTCAAGCCGACCCCACCGGCTCTCGTTGATATGAGAAACAAAAATACCTCGGGATCATCGTTGAACAACTTTATGTTGTCCTGACGTATGTCAATGTCATGCCTACCGTCGAGCATTACGAATTTCCATGGTCTGAGGGTCAGATAATCGGCGATAAGATCGAGTATCATCGTCATCGTCGAGAACAAAAGTACTTTGTGGCCCTGGGCCTTGAGCTTCTTCAGCATTGCGTCGAGAACCAAAAGTTTGCCGGATGCCTTGACCAAATTTTCGCTTATCTCCGGCAGACCATTCGGGTCGAGAGGACAGTGCAGCAGGAAAGGATGATTGACGATCTGTTTGTACATTACTCCTGACGAGAGAAAAAAAAACGAAATTAATGGCAATCGCATCGACAGGCAGCGAACGCACGATCGGTGCGCGGATTCCGGCGTTATCGATGACGACCAATACTGGGATCGGTGACCGCTTAGCCGTAAACTTGCGCGCCTACTAATACCGAAGCAAGGAGGCAATTTTTCCGAGTTTTCATGTACCCTCGTGCAAATTCCATACCAGTAGTGCATTAGTAAAGAAGGTAACCGTGGACAAGACAATTGGGCGGGGTCGTCTCCAGAAACGAAATGGAATATGGAAATTGAAGGGCTGTAGGGAGATGAGATACGTAGAAGGCGAGGGGCATCGTACGGATGGGAAAAACCGATGATTAAAAATTGAAAATAATAACAATAATAATGATGAATAATTTCGAGGGAGCGCGCAGTGGCGCAGTGAGTGAGGCTCCGGGTTCGCACGCCCCGTACCTGAGTTCGAGTCCCGAGCCGGCACTAATGGAAACATTTTTTCTGTGTATTTCTGCCAATCCCGGTGATTCGGAGCCCACCGTATAAATAAATGGCCAAAAAACCTTGTCTGCGATGGATGGGTGACCGGTGAGTGGCTTTGCCGGACTCCCCGAGGCGATTCGCTTGGATGGCGGCCGCTTAGCCGCGCACTGTTACCTACCGAATCGCAGAGAAGGTTTCGTCCTAGGGCGCCACTGGGGACCGTGCTTGAGTTTACTCGCATTTGTCCACCAGGGGGACTAGGTAGGGACCGAACTGTATCGACGGAGGTTTTCCGCAGTTTCCCACCGTTCAAGGCGAATGCGATACAGGGCGAAAGGGGAAGCGACCGCAGCCGTAGCATCGCAGAAGGGAAGGAAAAGGCAGATGTTAATATTGGCGATCGACACTAGCGATGGCGGCGCTCGCGTCACTCGGAAATATGGCGCTATTGGAGTTACAGTTTGTGACAGTTTGCATTGAAAAAATGGGACGTTTATACTTGAAACTGCGACAAATTTACGATTTCGTAAAAGGAGACCTAAATAACCGAAATATAACTGAAGGGGGAAGAAGTTCTGAAGTTCGGGCAAATGGTGGTAGTTGGATGTACCGAAAAAAAAAAACGAAACAAAACGCGAAATATTAGGGCCAGTAAACTCTGATCGAAGACTTCGGGTCGCATCGAGACATTCTGAGCACTCTTATCCACATTTTCCGACGATCTATCATTTCACGCAGGCCGAATAAATTTCTCCGAGATACTTTATCGGCGTTTTTTTTTTTTTTTTTTTTTTGCGGGAAACCGGTGAAACGTCACGTCTCGATCCGTGAACGGACGAGAATGACATTCGAACACGCAACAATAAACTCCGGTGTTAGATTTCACTTTTGGGCTGAATTTCGCAGATTCGACCCATTCGACAGTCTCCATTCCGATATTCAATTATATAAAAATTTGAACTACAGCTTTTTTTGTTAATTTGAACGGGTACAGAAATGTCAAAACTAATTTACACGCTGTAGCCGTGTGCATCGCGTGTACAAATAAAGTCTTTTGCACTCCAATAGCAGTTCGTCAAAAACCCGCTAGGAGTCGCGTGCTTAGTGTCGATCGCCAATAATAATGTCGCGAGGATTCGAGATAGAAAAAGGTTGGAGAGCAAAAAAATATCACCACCCTTCTAAAAAAAAAAAACCCCCCATAAAGAGATGTGCAAGTAAAACTCCCACATTATTATTATTATTATTATTATTATGAATAATCTCGTTACAGTGAGAATAAATACCATAAATAAGTAAATCGATAAATAGAATCTACGGGTTTTGTGTTTTAACTCACCGCGACTGCCGAAACGAAGGCGAATGAAGAAATCACGATTACGATCATTGATGTCCGTGTAATTTCTCCAAATCTCTAAATTCTTATTGGCCACGGTTTCGTTGATCGGCTGACTCGTCGCTGCCGTATGCTCTTGCCAACCGATAGAATTTTCGTTTGTCTCGCACATGGGTGAGGTCGAACGGAACGACGAGCCTTCCGCCGATAAATTATACAAATCGACATAATCGTTGCTGTACTTGTTGCGCTGCACGCAACGTCTCTTCGGCTTGCTCGGACCCTCGAGCATCTCCAAATCGATCTCTTCGATTTTGCTCAGAGCCTTAAGATCATGATTAAGTACCGCCGCATAAAGATCGTGCTGCAGCTCCGTAAGCGGTGCATAAACGATAAGTTCTTTCTTCGGCGGTATGTCGAGGCAAACATCCGTCTTTATTCGTCTGAGCATGAAAGGCTTTAGAATTTCTCGCAGCGACGACAATACGTGCTTTTCCTCCTCCTGTTTCAAAACCTTTTGCGTGCCCTCGTTCTCCTGAAGCTCCTTGGGATCGAACCACGACTCGAACACCGCCAGATCGTCGAATATCTCGGGCAGAAGAAAATTCAATAGCGACCACAGCTCGGATAGATTGTTCTGCAGGGGCGTTCCCGTCAGCAAAAGACGATTCATGGACTCGCAACGATTCAACACGCTGTATGAACGGAGAAAAGCCTTAAAAATTAATGAAAAATTCTTCGATCTAGTCGCGTGCGCGCGCTCGATAATTATTGATTTTTATAATTATTGCTACGTTTGCTAGCTTACCCGACGAGCTGACAATGGTAATTCTTGATTCGATGACCCTCGTCGATCACGATGTATCGCCACTTGAAGCGATTGACGAAATTTTTCTCCCTTATCGGTATCTCGTAAGTCGTGAGAACGATCGGATAAGTGCTGTAACCGTCGATGACCGGCTGCTTGCTTCGAATTTTTCTCATCGCGGCTTCGCGCGCCTCCGTTTTACCGTGAAACAGGACGATCGGCAGATTCGGGGCGAATCTCTCGAATTCCGATAGCCAATTTGGTATCGTCGAGAGCGGCGCGACAATCAGATACGGGCCATCCTGGCGTTTCTCCAATAGATGAGAGAACAAAGCTATTACCTGTATCGTCTTTCCCAGACCCATCTCGTCCGCCAAAATTCCGTTTACGCCGTTCTCGTAAAGTACTTTCAACCATTGTAAGCCCTCGATCTGATAATCACGCAGAGTACCCTTGAAGTACGTTGGATTTACAAATGCGGTAGAAGGGCCGGCCTTGCTGGCTCCGCCTTTCTCCTCAGAGTCGGACTGAGAGGCCAGCTCCGTCTCGATTTCTTCCTGACTTAGATTCATCTTTTTTTTTTGAGCAACCAATTTTTTCTTCATCTATGGTCAGAGAGAGAGAGAGAGAGAGAGAGAGAGAGAAGAATAAGTACGGCTTATGAAATTGAAACGCGTATGATTTGCGAAGTTTTCATCGATTTTATATATATATAATTTTTTTTTAATCAATTCAACATTTTTTTTTTTATACAGATTAAGCTTCGTGCATAACGACTTTCCTATTAAAATAGATACGATTTTTCAGGCTGTGATACTGGAGCCAACGGAATGTACTACCGAAGCTTCTTTAAGAAATCAATTTTTTTTCTGTTTTGCTTTCTCACAAGAGAAGCGTTGTTTTTATGAGAAAAAAAAAATTTTTTCGATACCAATATGTATTCAGAATGTGTCAAAACATCGAGACAACACTTAGAAAAAATGTCTCGATGTATTTTGTATGCGTGCGCTGGCCTTGCAAAATTCAAACACTTTATACCAAGCGATCGGGTCCAAATTTTTCACATAAGTAGAGCAGCGAACCTTTATTGTTTGATTAAATTTTTGTCAAAAATTTCTCAACAATTTCGGGTTTTATGGAATTTTCGAATTTTTCCAAAAAAAGCAGCTATCGTATCGAAAGTTCTTATAAAAATAGGCTAGGGGAGACAAGGAGATGTTTAGTATCGAATCTAGTGAAAATCGATAAACGCATTCAGATTTTATGAAATTTTTCAAAAAATGTCGGCGATCGCTCTAACTTTCATAAACTTTCGGCTATCGGATCAAAACTTTTTACACGAATAGATCAAGAGGACAGTAATGTTTGGTGTTGAATTTTGGCAATCATCCATGAACGAGTTCAGATTTTATGATATTTTGAATTTTTCAAAAAGTGTCTGCAATCACTCGAACTTTCGTAAATTTTCAGCTATCGGATCGAAACTTTTTGTACAATCGAATTCAGAAAAAAAAAAGAAATTTTTATTTCGCTTCATTATTTTATCTTGCTCGCAAAGCTTCCTCCATGAGGAAGCCAAATTTGGGGAAACCCACTTGCTCATTGAGGGATCTTCATGAGCGAGATAAAATAATGAGAAAGCAATGTGCAAATTTCTAATTTGCAGGCTTTTTATTTCAACTCGTCGCGTATCGAGTATCGTCATTATGTAGTAAAGCGATGAAAAAAATGTATAGAAAAATGTTTCAATTCAAGGGAAAATACATTTTATTTTAAAAAATTTGAATTATAAAAAAAAAATAATATTTATCATTTTTTTTAAATCGAAATAATCGTAAATTGACTTTTCCTGCTAAACGAATAATTAAAAATATGGGCAAGCGCGTGTCTATATCTATATTAATAAAAATTAAATACTGTTCGTTGGTAAGCGCATCACTCGAGAACGGCTCGACCGATTTGGCTAATTTTTTTTTTCTTTCCCAATGTTCGTAATAGTCCGAATAATATAATATAATAAGGCTCGGCTAGCGATAAATATTTTAACTTACGTCCGTCGACACGTATTCCCTTATGTCGTATCTGTTGCTGGCACGACGGTTCCTGCTCGATCTTTTCGGCGTTTCGACATTCTCATCCGTCTCATCCTTAACTTTCTTCTTTTTTCCTGCGTTGCCTTTTTTCTTCGTCTTCTCAGCTTCCTTACCTACGCCGTTTATCTTGTCGACGATGTAGGACGAGTAAAATTTGCTCTTTGTCAGGAGATGCATCAGACGCTTGTAGATCTGTTCACGCTTCTGAGCGTTGTACTCCTCCTCGGCTTTTTTCTTAGCTTCGTCGTCGACCCTGTCGACCATCTTGCGTTTTTTGCTCTTATCCGCGATGGCCATCTCCTCGACATTGATGGTACGAAATTTGACATTATGAGCGATGAAAGTCGCGTCGCGTTCTTCCTTAATCGGAATATCTGAAGAATTTGCACAAAAAGTTTGAACCAATCGTGAAATTACTTTTTTTTTTTTTTTTTTTTTTTTTTTTTAATTTTTTCGCACCTCTGCATATGTAATCGGGAAGACGAAAAATAGTCGATAGTCGATCGAGAAATTGGAATGATTTGAGAAACGAGCTGTACATGATTGTGGCAAATTTAGTGTCGAAAGGGAAAAAAAAAAAAATATGCCAAAAAATTCCTCGCGATATTATCGATCGTTATCGTTTGTTTTTTTTTTTTTCCCCTTTTTCAAATTCTCAACCTGTCATATTGACCTCTGACGTCTCGTAATTTTACCTATTACCGAATAATTGAAATGTATAAATTTTTTTTTTTTAACGCAATCGTACCTGCGATCGAGCCGGCGATGCTCGCGTAGCCAGAATCTTCGGCAACGCCGATACCCTCGGGATTATTCGCTGTGTTGTCACTGAGTTCTCTGAGAACATCGTTTTTTCTTGATTTTTCCATATTTTTTTTTTTCCCCCCGATGCTCAAGGACACGCAGTGTCTAGGATAATCGCAAAAAAAAAAAAGTTCGTCGTCGGTCTTTATTTTATTTCTTTTTTCGTGAACAAAAAAAACGGACAACACGAGAAACGGTCAAAACGAGACACAGACGAACAATGGGCACACGTTGCGAGAGAGAACAGAATAGCGCATAGCGCGGGTAAAACTCCCGCCACAACCGGTACAAGCGTGTTCCCCCCCTCCCATTCGCCATCTGTTGCTGAGGACTTTAGTTTATATACACGTATATATATATATCCCCGGCGTAAAATTACGTAGAAAAAAAAAAATTTGCCCGAATTTTGTTCAAAGGTAAACCGCAAGATAACGGTTTTTCTCAATTTTTCTTTCATTATTTTTTTCTGTTACGTATACCTCGATTGTCGGAAAGTTGGAATTTCTTCTAAAAACATTTTTTTTTTTATAACGGAATAAAATAGTAAACAATTGACACGCGTGAAAAAAAAATATCCTTTGCCAAAAAATATTACAGCTTACAGGCTCTTTATTCTCTCGCTCGCACGCGCATTATTATATTTTAATCGAAAATACAATTCATTGGTTTTACTTTGAAATTATATACAACGATGGACAATATAATAGATTCGTCGAAGGAATGCATCGATCACCCTCTCGGTATACTCTGTCGTTGCAAAGAGTACCGAGAGATCGTCGAAAAATTCGTCATCAATACAGTCGGAACGAGAAATCGACAAAGTCCTGACAAGCTTCATCATTTAGAAGGTAAAAACGATTTCATTCGTAGTTTTATAAAAAATAAAAATAAATAATATGTTTATAATAATTGTCGCGGTGATTACATTTTTATCTCACAGACCGAGCATGTAATTCTCAATATTTTTGTAAAAAAAAATTTTTTTTTTTTCCTCCCCGTTAACTTTGCTATAAACAAATAAAATGCATGTATATATATAGAGCCACCAGTTTATCCACCAACGGTTATCTGGATAATGCAAAAAGCAGAGGCGAACGCAAATCCCACGAAACCGATTCTTCACTATGATGACAACTTAATTGTCAGAGAGGTTGAAAAAATAACCGAGAAAAACGTCGAAAATTCATGGATACCGGCGAATACGAACCTTGTATCAGTAAAGTACGAAACCTCCTCGGTCGTGCATATATATGTATATATCAGCGTTTAAAATATTTAAAAAAAAACACGAAATTATCAATGAAAACTAGAAAACAATGAAAATTTAACAGGGAATTACGTCCGAACACGAGTTATCTTCATAAAACGGCTCAAAATACTCAATCCGCTGATATTTCCGTACTAACGGATATGTTGCCGCATCGAGGACGACCAATAAAGCGCAGAGACATTGACTGGGATATCGGATCGCACGCGACACCGGTAAGAATGACCGACGTGCCGGAAACGAAATTCTATTCGGTGAAAGGATGCTTTTCCACTTGGGCGGAAGCGTACACTCGCGCCACCGGTCGTCCCGCTTATTGAACTATCATATTAGAAAAAAAAAAATGAAACAAAATTAGCGCAAAAATCATAAAATCTGCATTCGCGAGCTCTGGTGGCGAGATTTGAACTAATCAAGATGGCCGCCTGAAATTTATTAAATTAATGGGTGTGTTTAGCCGAACTAAACGTTGAGCAGAAAGGCCCATCACAAATGGCGGCTACAGTAGTCAGTGATTACAAGCCGCCATTTGTGATGAGTCTTTCTGCTCAACGTTTAGTTCGGCTAAACAGACCCAATTTTTTGTTTTCAATTCAACGAGGTACACGCGACGACGTTACCAAATAAAGAGAAAACGTCGAATATTTAAGAGATCACTAGCAGCGATTAAAATCTTTTTTGGAGCTTAAAATTTTTTAAACATAACCACGAATTAATCTTGTAAACATATGCTCATATGATTATTTCCAAATTACTATCTCGAAAAGATAATAAAAATTTGTTTAGCTCTCGAATAATTATAGATAAATTGCTATAATAATGACTAACATTGAATATATATATATATATAATATATCCGACTTCATTTTTATTTATTGACATTTTTCGATTTTTCTGCCTTATCATTGTCGTTTTCGAGCGGTCATGATACCGTGCGACGTCATCGTTATAATTTTCATTTCCTATGGGCAAAAACAATGATGAATTTTATTTTACACTCTTCAATAACGATACAATTTTCTCATTAAATCTCGATTTTGCCATCAACATTCGTAATTTTTGCGCTACCATATAAAGATCGATATCTTACATACTGTAATTACACCTAAACATATATATATACTACAAGTATACACGGATATATACATTCATAAAAAGATTTTATACATATTTATATATTTTTGCAGAGATTTGAATGAAAATTGAAAGTTGAAAAAAAAAAAATATACAATACTCTTCATACTCGTGACATAAGTAAGAATTGAATAAAAATTGAACGTTCGAAATCGGTACATCACTCAGTGATACGGTGCTTATACGAACATACGTTTGATAAAAATATTTTGACTAATTCGTTCATATTTAAAAAACAAAAAAAAAAAGATATTAAATCGCGTTTACCGGATCAGCTATCCGACTGAACGAATGAAAATTAAACTGCGCAATCTTTATAGATGATCTATCACGAGATTAACGATCGATAGTTTGAGCTGTGCTTTTGCTTTTCTCGGCAATCGACTCATGTGCGGTTTTAATTTGTGCAAAAAATGTCGTACTTCCGTTCTAATTGGCAAAAGTGTTCTTCGTGTTCTCGAGCTCATGCTCGAGCGTTCCTTCAATTTTTTCAATTTTTTCCTCTTCGGCACCTCGTCGTCCTCCTCGGGCTCGGTCTCTATCGTTGATATTTCCTGATAAACGTGAATCTGATCGCTCTCGTCTCCGAGCTCGTATGAACTTTCCAAATTGATAAACTCATCTTCCAACACCTCGATAACATCGGGCACGATCTCTTCTCTCTGCTTTGCCATTTCACCCCTGCATGATTTTCTAGCGGTTTGCTTATTATTTGGATTTTTAACTGGAAAAATATCCTCCCTTTTTGCCGTTTCATCGATACTTTTCTTCGTTCTACCGCGTCTGATTACTTTCGTCTCGCTCGTAACGTTCGTCCTACTTGCGTCGTTCTTTGCGCTCTTCTGTACGGCCCGTTTTCGCGTAGCTCTCGCAGGTTTAATATTCTGTCCCTGCTGTTCCGGTAAATTTATTTTTATCAAAAAACCCGGCGGTATGCTCGACAAACTGTGCACGGGTATTGGCGCACCGAGATTCGCTATATTTCCCGTAAACGGTAAAATAACTTTTTTCCCATCCGCCGTTATCGCCGTATTCGCGCTATTCGTATTCGCAATTGTCAACGGTTGAAACTGATTATTTGCAAATTGTATGTTCCAATTTGTCGCTGGAATTGGCATTTTTGTTATACGATTTTCGATATTCAAATTATCAATTTTCGGTATGTTTATCGATGTCGATCGTTTCGCTCTTCCGCGTTTTTTCGCCAATGGCGCCGGTTTGTTGTCGATTTTTGGCTTTTTACTGGACACCACGGCTACATGAGAATCCTGTACCCTCAATTTAATTTCATCCTCGTAATTCTCGTCGTCGTCCTGCGCGAGCTCGTAAATTTGCGATTCCATATTTTCCATTGTCGTCGTATCGTTTATTTCCTTGATGGTCGGCACAGCGTCGCACGCTCCAATTTTATTAAAATTTTGTCCAGTCAAAAAGTGTTTCGAGCAAAGAACGAGCTTTCTTATCTGATTAGGTGACATTTTTAGCAAATCCTCGCGTCCGAGAAATTGGCACCATCTCAGGCATCGTCCGATCTCGTATGCCGGAAATGGATGAAATTTGTATCTCTCGAGTTTGTTGCGCGGATCCGATCTCGAGCGTCCGCAGGCCGCGCAAGCCTGCGACTCGAGTACGGCAGCGGATAATGGCTCGTATCTCTTTTTTTCGATAGAATGGAGCGAAAATTTCGTATTGTTCGTAGATCTCGTTGTTTGCGCGTGACTCGACGTCTGGCTCGTTTGATCCGCACGACGGATCGTCGGCACCGCGTTGTCACCGAGGCGAGCTTTGTAGCCAGCCATGAATTGCGATTTATCGAAATGATTCGAGCATATGTAACAGTACAATATTTCTTTTCTCGTCAGGCGATAATACGAATCGTTACCAACGAAATCCAACCATTTCAAGCAACGAAATTCCTCGCCGGGAAAATGATGAAAGGTCGTGCCGTCGTAATCGTCGGACGGCGGATCTTTGCGAAATTTGCCGCATAGCACGCAAGTTATGTTGTACAAGCTTTGCTCCGGCTCGTAGATCGACGGTATGCCGGTACAGTTCAAGCGATCCTGATACTCGTTGAGAAAATCCTTCGTATCGAAGTGCTTGGAGCATATCATGCGTTGCAGCAATTGTTTCTTCGTTAGCTTGTAGAGATCCTCGCGACAACAAAATTCGAGCCATTTTCTGCAGCGCTCCTCGTAATTAACGGGAAAACCGAAAAACATGTAATCCTCCTCGCGATTGTTCGGATTCATGCGAGAACGACCGCAAACGACGCAAGGATGTGGCATTTTGCAAGCGGATTTTTTTTTTTTTTTTTTTGTTTGTTTGGTTTTTTGGTTTTTTTTTTTTCGATATTGCAGGAATTATCGTAGTCGAGAAATAAACATGGCTGCGAGCTGAAAGACGCTACGACGAATGCATCTTCGGCGATGCGTACGGCATAGAAGAAAAAAAAAAAAACGCTACTCTCCGTTCGTCCAGGATAAATTTTCAGCGTGCTTGAAATCGTCAAACATTGTACAACTTTCGGGGGCGGATGCGGAGTCAGTTCGGATTTGTTATTTCGCTTGATTTTCAGTCGTTTATCCTTTCCGGCGACTCGATTACTTCTATAAAAAAAAAAAAATTAAATACAATGACTTCGGAGGCTCAGTTATTTTGTAAATATAAATGGGACGAGGCCTGTTTTACGTCCGATGTATCGCGGGGCTTCGATCGACAAAAACAGAAGCACAGATATCACGATAAATCGCCGATCGGCGCTATTATTCGGCTTGCGTTCGATTCTGCGTTCAATTTTTATGAATCGTACGACCGGTTGAATTTTTTTGAGCTTGCTAAAAATCATCTTACTGAAAATTTTCAGTATTCAGTTGAAAATTTCAGAATTTTAGTTAAAAGTATTTTTCTGTTACTGCGAACGAATATTCAAAATGGTATGTAAAAAATTGTTGGACTTAGCGTTGTTTTTGAAATTATGATGATCATTGGAGCATTTTCCCAAGGATCGCTAGCTTGGAATTTTTCACAATGATATTTGTATCGTTGGGTGGTAGAATAAAAATGAGGATAAAAAAAAAAGATCCCGGAATTTTTGAGTCATCTCTCCGTTGTTGATTTAATCATCGGCATTCTCGTATTATTTTATATATATTTTTTTTTAATTATCTTCATCAAAGTCTATTTACTTGTTTTTTAATCGAATACATTTTTTTTTGTTTAATTATATTTATCGAGTTAAAGTATATTTTGTTGTATGTATAACTGGGTCATGGACCCTGTAGATGTCCAATATCAACGAATACATTGAAGAAAAAATTAAGGTCTTATCTTGAAAATAAATAATATAAAATGACTTTAGTTGTTTTTGACAAACGCAAAATCTGGGGTTTTTTCTGTCATGAGCGGTGAAGAGTTTCAAAAATATTTTAGCTACAGCAGTATCGAGTTCGCGTCAGTTGCCTAGACCTTAGAAATAAAATTTTCACAAATATTTTATTTGATATTGAAACTTTCGACCATTTTATAGGGCAAATTAAAAAAAAAAAAAAAAAAAATCAATATTCGAATATTGGATCATGAAAATGAAAAAAATTGCGCGTCTATACTCTTGTGTTACAGTAACTATATATTCAGCGACTGTTTCTGACTCTAGGGAATAACAGTTGGACCGTTACTTCTCCGAAACAAAAATACCGTTAATAAAAAAAATCGTCGTACGGCCATTCGCACGGAATTTTTATACTTTTTTAAATTTTAATCAATCTATATAACAATACACGTATGGAGTCGAATTAGCGCTGCTTATATTGTCTTGACAATCGTGACAAAAAGGTTATGTTCCAATATCAGAGCGTCGTCCGATGAATGTTCATGCACTCACCCCCGTTTTTCGTGATATCTTGCGATAATTCGGTCATTGATCCAAATTTATCAGACAAAAGTGTTTCCCCAAACACGTTCGATCGATATCATTTGTTTCAAGTATTATTTTTATATTATTTTTTTAAACAAGTGATGACGATTGTACGATGAAAACGACAATGTCCTTGCGTCTAATCAACGAATCATACTTTCCACTGGTCTGACCAGCGGAAACTAAGATGGCGTCTGGATAGTTTCAGATGGCAGCACCGTCCAGCGCTGATATTCGTTTCTATTCTTACCACAGTGTGACGCCACACTTTTGTTCCGTCGAACGTAACAATTGATTCGCTCTATAACAATTCTTCTCATCCACAAATTGTCACCATTGTTTTTTTATTTAACCACCGAACAACTTAAAAAAAAAACGAGGCTAAACTCTTGAAAAACTAATATAGATTTCGAGCGGAAAAACGTGATAACGTAAGATTTTCATTTTCCTCAAATTCAACGGAAACTGCTATCGCGCGCGTGCGCGTGAATTCTGAGCTTGTGTCTGTAGACGATTCTCTCTCTTCTCTCTTTCTCTCGGGCGTAGACCAACAAAACGATTGTCCCTGGAACGCGCCCCACTTTCAACCCCTAGCGGAAATAATGACGTCATGAATGAGAGGTTTTTGCATTTGGAAAACGACAAACGCCGTATCTGAAGGCTCTTATTGTATTATAATCTCGGTGGTGAAAATTCGTTCGTTTATTGATGTGAAATATATTGTTTAAAGTGCGATAACGTACCAAGTGTCGCGAGAGTTCCCGAGACGTTGTGATCGAGTGTATAATCATTACATGAAGGTACGTAAATTTTGCAACACGAGTTTTTTTTTTTTACGGGAAATCCATTGTTTGATCATCATCGTTGATCATCGTTAGTTACTATCTCAGGGAGGATAGTTGTAGGCGTTGTGTGTATATATATTATATACGTAAATATATATATGTACTTTTGACAACACCCCCAAAAATATCAGTGCACAATTATCCTCCGCTCGATTTCTGTCTCTCGCATCTCTATCTAAACGTTTTCAAAAGTCTTGTCATAATTTTTTTTCATGGCATTTTTGTCGCATGACGCATTGTTGAAATATAATCGTGTACACGAGAAACTCCTCTCGATGACTCAGATTCTTGAGAATTCGATCTCGCACGTTAACCTTCTGTCAGCTATCAACGCAATATATATATATATATATATGTATATATATTCGAGCAAGAGATTCGTGCGATAATTCTCGAGTTTTTTCTCGTCTCGATTGAAGTTTTCGATCGATTTTTGAAACTCATGTGCAATTGAAACTGGGGCTAATTATAGAACACGATCGAAACTTTTGTCTCCGCGTATTACCCGAATTAACAATCAATAAATTTTTGACGCGACGTATATAGCATTCTCGTCCTTTCCCTGCTAGCGTGTAATACGAAACTCGTAAATTGACACCTCATATACTCTGCGGCCATGAAAAACTGATATTTAACTTTTTTTTTTCTTTATTCCCTTGCTTAATCATCTTGGGGGAGGGGGGATTTCTTTTTTTTCCTCACTTTGTATCATAGAAAAACGTTCAGTAACGCACTGTGGGAAAATGTCTGATCACTTTGGGCCGATAACCCTGAAATGGGATCCAAAAAATTTGGAAATACGTACAATGTCGGTGGAGAAGACTCTGGAACCGCTGGTACTTCAAGTTACCACTTTGGTTAATACCAAAGGCCCCAGCAAGAAGAAAAAGGGCAAATCAAAAAGAGCCAGCGCTCTGGTCGGCACTGTGGAAAAAGCTACCGCAAACTTTATTGAAAAAGGAGAACAGATCGCCTATGAGAATCCAGATATAACCGCGGAAATGCTTTGCGCAGTAGAGGAAGTTAGGAAAACCGGAGCCGCTATGAGCATTGCTGCGAGGTAAATATTTTAAATCTTTTCATTTGTTAAATTGTTGATTTTTTAAATAAAAATTAAAATAAAAAAGCTACAAGTGGCTTTGATGTTTCGTGCTTATTGTATATCATTTCTAATATATTGTTTGCCAATTGAAAATTTTTTTTTTTTCTATTACATATTATACTAACCATCAGAGATAGCGGTAATTTCATTATACTATTCAAATTTATTCACAAATTATTATACTTCATGCTCTAGGGCAAAAATTATTAAATTATTAAATTATTAAATTATTAAATTATTAAATTATTAAATTATTTTACATTTCGAGCTTACTGTAATGTATAGAATTTTCGAATTTAATTACAGAAAATGCAGCTTACGCATGACCAAATTATTATACTCTGTAATCATCGATATACATTCTTTCTTACAAATGTCGAGCAAAACATGTATATATACAGGGTGGGGCAATAACTATTAACACCTCAAATATCTTTGAAACTAAAAGCTATAGCGGAAAATTCTTTTCACAAAAGTTGTTCGGTATTGATGGGGCCATTGTATAAAGATAACGATTTTTTCGTAAGTGGAGGCGCTCAGGAGATCTCAAGGTTATCTCAATTTTTTTTAAATAGACTCGTGTTTTTGGTCCCATAGCGTGATAGCGGCTTTTGAGACGAGTTCAACGACCCATAACACAAGATCGTTCAAGATCGTTAATTTGTCATTTTAACCCTGGGAAGAAAACAAATAATGTGTAGATACTTTCCAGCCATGGCCCCAATCGTACCAAAATGTTACAAGGTAGTTTACAAGTATACATAAAATGTAAATATAGTATTTAATGTAAGTTTTACAATGTAATAAAGTATTTAATGTGTACAAGGTAGTTTGTTGATGAATTTCCATGAATATACAAGACAGACTAGTATCGTTAAATCAGTCGATCATGCACGGTTCATCCGTTTGAAGAGATGGTTGATATGATTCTCATTTATGGAGAATGCAATAAAAATTCCTTGAGAGCTAAAACAGTGTACGCTGAACGATATCCGCATCTCAATTTGACGAGAACTAATGTGAGAATTTCGAGCTACAGCCGCGAGCACACCAATTCCATGTTCCTCGTTAGTTGCTCTCTTACAGCGTTCTATTTTACGGATGTGCAAACTTCCAGTTTGCCTCAACTTATTGCATAGATTATCAAATATTTTACACGTAGGGTGTGAACGATGCGGATATCGTTCAGCGTACACTGTTTTAGCTCTCAATGAATTTTTATTGCATTCACCATAAATGAGAATCATATCAACCATCTCGTCAAACGGATACATCGTGCATGATCGATTGATTTAACGATACTAGTCTGTCTTGCGTATTCATGGAAATTCATCAATCAACAAACTACCTTGTACACATTAAATACTTTATTACATTGTAATGCTTACATTATATATTTTATTTACATTTTATGTATACTTGTAATGTTAAAATAAAAGGCCGGAAAGTATCTACACATTATTTGTTTTCTTCATAGGGTTAAAATGACAAATTAACATACGACATTGTGTTATAGGTCGTTGAACTCGTCTCAAAAGTCGTTATCACGCTATGGGACCAAAAACATATGAGTCTATGAAAAAAAAAAAAAAAAAAAAAAAAAAAAAAAAAAAAAAAAAAAAAAAAAAAAATTGAGATAATCGTGAGATCTCCTGAGCACCTCCACTTACGAAAAAATCGGTATCTTTATACAATGGCCCCCTCAATATTGAACAACTTTTGTGGAAAGAATTTTCCGCTATAGCTTTTAGTTTCAAAGATATTTTAGATGGACATTATTGCCCCACCCTGTATATATATATATATATATATATATATATATATATATATATACAAAAACTTGAAAATAGTTGTGCAAATAAAACTTCAACATATATATATATATATATATATATATATATATATATATATATATATATATATATATATATATATATATATATATATATATATATATATGTTGAAGTTTTATTTGCACAACTATTTTCAAGTTTTTTACAAAATTATATAACATGCGATAATATGCTATAATATAACATCATATAAATTCACTTCTTTATCTTACACACCGTTTAATCCTCTACTATGTCTCTTTCACTTCCTCCTTACTCATTTTTTTACACATCTCCTCTATTTCCCTATAGTAATCACACATCCCTTTTTGTATTTTACCACACACAACATATTTATCATCTCTCCCTTTATCGTCAATTCATCAATTCCTTCCATCCATTCCTCTACATACATTCTTGCTTTCTCCGTTACTGCCTCCCTACCTTATTTACATATTAACAAATGCTCCACCGTCTCGTATTGTTCTCTACATATCCTACACTTTCAATCCTTCTCTCCTTTTTTTTCCGCTCTTCCTACGTTGCCACATCTCAACCTTGCCCACATCTCTTTGTCCCTTCCATCCAATCCTTCCTCAGATCAGCATTTCCATGTCATATCCTCTTTCTCAATGATGTGCTTGTACATAGGATTATACGTAGATTTCTTTATTCCACCTCCCTGTGTTCCCTTATCATCGCTATTGCTTCTTCTATTTCCAACTCTTTTAAAACTTTAACTAAATTCCTCTCCCATTTTGATGGGTCCCCGTTTTTCATCGCCCTTGTGTCTTCCATCAAGCAAATTTTTGGCCATCTTGTCTCCTCCATCCTCTTTCTCTAATTAAATATTCCATCGTTGGCACTCCCGGGCGACACATGTATTTATTGTTTGTTAAAAATAATTTATTATTCCAACTATCAAAGGTAGCATCAATTTCACAATATTATTCAGAACTATATAATAAATAAAATAAAATATTTATTTATTATTTACTAGTAATCGAGCCTGGAGTTGGAAAAAAAAGTTATTAACTCATGGTTTTTAGTATTTATACCAAATAAGTCGAAAAAAAAAAAATGGATACAATGACACGATTATTTATGAGTTTTATAGAATACAAAGAACAATGTTTCTTTTATATTTTTACAATTGATTTAAAATTTTTATTCCATTGTCGTATCAATTACAAGGTGGCCACGGTTAGGGAAAACTGGGAAAATCTGGAAATGTCAGGGAATTTTAAACTGTTCGGGGAAACAGGGAATTGTCGAGGAATTTTCCATTTGGTCAGGGGAATAATTTTAAAATTACAAAAATTAAAATTAGAACTCTTCAGTCAACTCGGAGGAGCAGCGATCGTTCTCAATAATTTTGTTTCGCATCCGCCTCAAGACACTTTCGTTTACTTGAAATATTTTTCTTACTTTTGTTGACTTGAAATATTGTCTTATTGGTTTTTTGACGTCTTCATATCGAATTTTTGGGCTTTAGGAAAAAAAATTCGATCGGATTTATAATCAGCGAAATCTTCAATCGCCTGGAGCCTGAAAATAGTGAGATAGATGAAGAAAAAAAAATTTCTCTTATTTTTGTTCCTTTTTTTTTGAAAACCTGATGAAAATACCGAAATTTCAAATGCCATAACTTTGCTCCGGATTGATGGATTTGGGCTTATCGGGGTGATTTTGAAAATCCACCCAAAAGGGCACTAAAAATCGGTGAATTTGAGTCCAAAGGGGGATGCATGGAGAAATTGGCAAAAATCGATGGTCCGACTTTGAAAATTTATTTTAAAAAATCGAAAAAAAAAATCGTAGCTCGATAAACCAGGCGGAATTTTAAAGCTGAAACGGTTGCGAAGAGAATAAGCACCGAACAGAGTTTCATCCCCTTCGGGAAGCAAAGTTACAGCGATTCAAGTGAACCCATTAATTTTTCACAATAATTCAATAAATCTTATAGCTTCGAAATTACATATAGGACCCTGTATCGATGCATTTTCTTCCGCTGATCACGAATCTGTTGGGCATACTCATTGAAACTCAAAAATTCCATCTCAAAACGTCAAAAACATGTTTTTTTTTTTCTCCGTAAATGAAAATAAAAAATTACATCGGATAAAGTTTAATTAAAATTCAATACATTTTCGAACAAATCACTATTCTTACGATTTATCGATAAATAAAAAATCAAATTAACAAAAAAAAAACATCGTGTTAAAAAAAAGATTTTTTCGTCGTTTCTAACGATTTTTTTTTTTTTCATTCAAACGTTCGTCAACTTCCTCCCCAAATGCACCCCCGAATTTGCGGTGCCCATATGAGAGCGCCTTGATTCTTGTACACGACGTCAGTGGCAAGATCTTCTTATAATATATATATATATAAATATATATTTATAGAAATACTTATTTGATTTGTAGACGCATTAATGCAAACATTGTCAAAAACCGATTCGTTCGAGTTATAAAAAAAATCATCGGTTGATTAACCCGATAAGCTTCGATTCTATTAAGATTTTAGCTTGGCAAAGTTGGCTATTTTTTCAGCGAAAAGTCAGGAAAGAGTCGGGGGAATTTTTTCGCTTTTTTTTCCGTGACCACCCTGAATTATGATGAAAAAACGCAAAACAGTGATTATTATGTACCAGCAGTAAGCTTATAAATACAATAATCCACAAATATATATTAGGGTGTATCGAAAAATTAAAAAACTTTTGGCTACCCTCAAAAATCAAAGATATCTTTGAAATAAAGGTCTCCGTGCAATGATTCGATTTTTTGACAATATATAGGGGGCGCGCGGGACGATTAAAAACGCCATTTTTAGCGTTAAATTCACTTTATCACTGATAACCGGAAACAGTTCATTCCAAAAATTCTGATTTTTTTATATAAGGTGCCCAGATATGTACCCTTTCAAACCCACATTCACGGAACATTAACAGATGGTTCATATCTTCGAAAAAAAATCTCTAAAAATCAATATTTTAACTATTTTTCAATTATACCTATCGTTAAATGTTGATTTTTTTCTTCTAAAACGTTTTTGTATTTGTTCCACCTTTTTTTTCTTGTAAAAGTCGGTATCAGTATTGCTTACAATGCGAAAATTGCTGAATAATAAATCTTTATTTTGGAAATTTTTATATTTTATTGATTCACACCATTTTTTCATGAGTATGAAAATTTCCAAAATAAAGATTTATTATTCAGCAATTTTCGCATTGTAAGCAATACTGATACCGAGTTTCACAAGAAAAAAAAGATGGAACAAATACAAAAACGTTTTAGAAGAAAAAAAATCAACATTTAACGATAGGTATAATTGAAAAATGGTTAAAATATTGATTTTCAGAGATTTTTTTCGAAGATATGAACCATCCATTAATGTTCCGTGAATGTGGGTTTGAAAGGGTACATATCTGGGCACCTTATATAAAAAAATCAGAATTTTTGGAATGAACTGTTTCCGGTTATCAGTGATAAAGTGAATTTAACGCTAAAAATGGCGTTTTTAAACGTCTTGCGCGCCCCCTATATATTGTCAAAAAATCGAATCATTGCGCGGCTACCTTTATTTCAATGATATCTGTGATTTTTGAGGGTAGCCAAAAGTTTTTTAATTTTTCGATCCACCCTAATCTATATATATATATATATTTGCATATTGCTATAATTCGCCGTTGATAGAAATATTCAACCCGAAAAATCGATTTTAACATCGTGATCATTTCGATACTACGTTGACCTTTATGATACGAATGAATGAACGCGAAAATATTCGTAACGAAATTTTCGATCGTTCGACAGAGAATTCTCCGAAGATCCGTGCTCGTCACTGAAGCGCGGCAACATGGTACGAGCGGCGAGAAATTTATTGTCAGCCGTTACGCGTTTGTTGATTCTCGCCGATATGGTCGATGTACATTTACTCCTGAAATCGCTTTACGTCGTTGAGGATGATCTGAAGAAGCTGAAGAACGCTTCGTCGCAGGGCGAATTAATGGAGAATATAAAGCAATTCGGTAGAAACGCGACTGAACTCATGAATCAAGCAGCGAAACGTCAGCAGGAGCTCAAAGATCCACAATTGCGCGACGATCTTGCGGCTGCCCGTGCCGTTTTGAAGAAACACTCGACGATGCTTCTGACCGCCTCGAAGGTCTACGTACGTCATCCGGAATTGGCAGCGGCAAAAGCTAATCGCGATTACGTGCTGAAGCAAGTTTGCGAAGCCGTTAATACGATAAACGACGTGGCGCAGGGTAAAACACCATCGGACGGTCAGCATCCGTACGACGGTCCTGGCGAATTGGCCGCGGCTCTCGATGATTTCGACGAGAGAATGGTAATGTCGCCGCTCGCTTACAACGAGGTAAGGACACGTCCGAGCCTCGAGGAACGCCTTGAGAGCATAATAAGCGGTGCCGCGCTCATGGCCGATTCGTCGTGTACTCGTGACGAGAGACGCGAACGCATCGTCGCCGAGTGCAACGCGGTCAGACAGGCGCTACAGGATTTGTTGAGCGAATACATGAATAACGTGAGTACAAGGATCCGGATTTTATTTTTTTTTCGCGCCCTTCCCGCCCCGGAAATCGAAAATTCGCGACGAAAAGCGTTCTTTGGTTTTATTTTATTTCGCGTATGGATAAAAAAAAAAAAAAAGCGATGAACGCGTTCTCCTCGCCATACATAGTTATCACTTTATTGATTATGTTGATTTTTTTTTTTTTCTTCGTGACGGCAGTTACAGCTCGCCAGGGGTGGGAAAAGGGTAAATATTCAAATACTCATTCACCTTTTATTGCGTGTTTCTTTGCATTAATATTCTTTGGATTTTTTTTTTTTTTTTTCCCGTTTGTTTGATTTGTTGCTCTTTGTTTCGTCGAAATTTTTTCATGCTCGATCGTATTATCACGGTCAAAATTAAATATCGCAATGACATTTTGCTTTTTGCCCCACTTTGCATCGATCTATCCTCGCTGTGTATTGTTCGAAAATGAATTCGGTCAATCGACGATCGAAGATTCGATCGGATCTTTGGCGTTTATCATGAATTTGCCAATTCTGCGATCTCTGTTTTGTTCGACCAATCGCATCTTTCACCGACAAACCGCTAGCTTGAAGCTATTTATTTATTTATTTTTCATTTTTTTTTTTTCGTATTTTGTAAGCTACGCACCGGTCGAACCGTAGTCGTAAAACTTTGACAATTATTTATTGCAAACTAAAGGATGTCCAATGAGGGTAAGAATAATTTGGAAAGAAAAAAAAATTAGGCCTGCGGGTTACAAGGAAAAAATTTCCTGGTAAACTCTGAAATCATAATTCAAGGTTGCTCGTAGCGGTATCCAGCGTCGTTGACAGTCATTTCGATTAGTAAGCAGTCGAGGTATTTTCATAAATCGCCTTTGATCCTCGAATCGCTGAAGCAGCCAAAAATGAGACACTCGGCGAACTCGAGATAAGAGTAAAAACTGATTGGAAATAAAATTTCTATCACGAATATGTGTACTATGTTGGAACAAATGTTGCTCGCTTATTTAGTTGTGTAACATTAATGACAATACCGACGGAAGATTCTCGAGAGGGAATCTTGACGATATTAAAAGCGAGAATCAGGCATTGCGCGTCTAATCGATCGAAGCTTCAAAGACACTAATGCGCGTAACTCATTCATCGAGTGGTAACACTGATATTTCACTCGGAGATGAGAAAAATCTAATTTTACAAATACATTGACAAATTTTAGATCTCATCTTATCAATTTTTTTTTTTTTTTTTCCTTCAACTAGAAAGATATTGTAAAAATATTTAGCCGGAACGGTGGGATTTCCGGTTTACCAATGCAATTATTGAATGCAATTATTAAATGAAAATTATTGATTTTTCGATTCTCCGTTTAATGGATTGTTTGTGCACAAATTTTCCGAATCACCTGGTATCTCGTTTTTTTAAAAAATTTTTTTTTTTATTTTTCATTCTTCCTCAACAGTCTCAGGACAATTTTTCTTATCTACTTTCTCCCGACAGATCGGCGTCAAGGAACAATCCGAGGGTCTTGAGCGTGCTATAGATCACATGTGCCGGAAGACGCGAGATTTGCGCAGGCAGCTTCGCAAAGCCGTGGTCGATCACGTCTCGGACAGTTTTCTCGAGACCAGCGTGCCGCTTTTGGTTCTCATAGAGGCTGCGCGAAACGGACGTGACAAGGAAGTCGAGGAATACGCTCTCGTTTTCACCGAACACGCCAATAAACTCGTTGAGGTAGGAATTTTGCAAGAAAAAGAAAAAAAAAAAAACGAACGAACGAACGATTTAACTCCCAACGAACCAAGTTCGAAGCCGAATATATTGACAATTCTATTGAAAAACAAAATAAGTTTACCAAATTTTCAGAACTTTTTTTTTCCAATATAATCGCTGATCTTCATAAATATCATAGGTTTGAAAAAAAAATCTTTCGACAGGATGTACTTTTGTCAGAGAAAATTTTGCCCGATAATCCGAAGAATTCGTAAAATACACGACGAAAATATTGAAAAATTATAATGAAAAATTTGTTTTTTGTTTTGTTTGTATTTTTTTTTTTTTTTTTCTCTATCAGGTGGCGAATTTGGTTTGCAGCATGTCGGGCAACGAGGACGGTGTTAAAATGGTGCGTTACGCAGCCGCGCAGATCGAGAATCTCTGTCCTCAGGTTATAAACGCGGCGCGCGTACTGGCCGCCCGTCCACGCTCCAAAGTTGCCCAGGACAATATGGAGGTTTTTCGTCAAGCATGGGAGAATCAAGTGCGGGTATTGACCGAGGCAGTCGACGATATAACGACGATCGACGATTTTCTCGCCGTATCCGAGAATCATATACTCGAGGACGTCAATAAATGCGTGCTAGCGCTTCAGGAAGGCGACGCTGATACGCTCGACAGAACTGCCGGAGCGATAAGAGGACGTTCGGCGCGGGTTTGCAACGTCGTTCAAGCCGAAATGGATAATTACGAGCCTTGCATATACACGAAGAGAGTACTCGAGGCTGTCAAGGTATTGCGCGATCAGGTAATGCCGAAATTTGCCCAGAGAGTCGAGGTCGCGGTTGACGCGCTTGGCGGAAATCCGTCGAAGGACGTCGATGAAAATGACTTTATCGATGCATCGAGGCTCGTTTACGACGGTGTACGAGAGATCAGACGCGCGGTTCTCATGAATCGGGTTAGTATGAAGAAGAAAAAAAAAAAAGGCTTCGAGCTGTAACTTGCAAATAATTTTCTCGAAATTACACACGAGGAATTATCATTTTTTTTTTCAATTTTGACTGAAGCAATTTACAATCTTAAGCCTTTGTCCCTCCAATCATTGCCATACAATTGAATTCTTTCGCTGCTTTCACGCTTACATCTCACTCCCAGAAGTTGAAGCGTTCGCAGATTTTTACGAAATTTCCAAAATTTCATAAAATCTCATTTAAAAATTTCATAAATTTTGATAATATTCTATTCAATGCAAAATATCGTCATCCAATATCGCAAAATACGCGGAAAGCACCAGAGTTGTTCGAGAGACGGATCTTAATCGCAGATTTTTCTGTTAAAAAAAGAAAGAAAGAAAAAACGGTAAAACTATTTTTATTTGTCTGAATTGTGATTTATTAATTAACAGGCTGACGAGGATCTCGAGCTTGAAAAAAATAGGCTTCGAGCTGTAACTTGCAAATAATTTTCTCGAAATTACACACGAGAAATTATCATTTTTTTTTTTTTTTTTTTTTTTTTTCAATTTTGACTTTGAAGCAATTTACAATCTTGAGCTTGCAGCTTTTTTCCCTCCAATCATTGCCATACAATGTAATTCTTTCGCTGCTTTTACGCTTACATCTTACTCCCAGAAGTTGAAACGTTCGCAGATTTTTACGAAATTTCCAAAATTTCATAAAATCTCATTTTAAAATTTCATAAATTTTGATAATATTCTATTCAATGCAAAATATCGTCGAAAGCACCAGAGTTGTTTGAGAGACGGATCTTAATCACAGATTTTTCTGTTAAAAAAGAAAGAAAGAAAGAAAAAGCGGTAAAAATATTTTTATTTGTCTGAATTGTGATTTATTAATTAAAAGGCTGACGAGGATCTCGATCCCGAGGACGTCGAGCTCGACGAGCATTATACTCTGGAGACGCGCAGCAAATCGAGCGCTCAGACCGGCGAGCACGGTGTCGACGAGTATCCCGAGATAAGCGGCATAACGACAGCTCGCGAGGCAATGAGAAAAATGCCCGAGGAGGATAAACAAAAGATTCTGCAGCAGGTGGAATTCTTCAGGAGTGAAAAATTGAAATTCGACAAGGAGGTCGCAAAGTGGGACGACGCGGGTAACGATATAATCGTTCTTGCCAAGCACATGTGCATGATCATGATGGAAATGACGGATTTTACGCGTGGTCGGGGCCCGTTGAAGACGACAATGGATGTAATAACAGCGGCGAAAAAGATCTCGGAGGCCGGAACGAAACTTGACAAATTGACGAGACAAATAGCGGATCAGTGTCCCGAGAGCTCGACCAAGAAGGATTTACTCGCTTATCTTCAGCGTATAGCGTTGTATTGTCATCAAATGAACATAACGAGCAAAGTAAAGGCGGATGTGCAAAATATAAGCGGTGAACTCATCGTTTCCGGCCTCGACAGCGCCACTTCGCTCATTCAGGCAGCCAAAAATTTGATGAACGCCGTTGTACTTACGGTCAAAGCTTCATACGTCGCATCAACGAAATATCCGAGGCAATCCACCGTAACCGTGAGTAACGATAACTTTTTTTTTTTTTTTTAACGTAACTATGTATTTGCGGTATCCCTCGTACTTGTAGAAAACTTGGGTTTTTTTTCTCAGTGTACATTTTAATCGTTCACTGATCGCTTATATCGTTTTTTTTTTTTTTTTTTTTTTTTTTTTTTTTTTTTTTTTTCGTCTACTCCAACGCTTCGTGGATTTTATAGTATGTAAGTATCATTGCTAGATCCTCGATGATCCGCTTGAGGCTAAAACTTAGGATAAACAAAGTATCGAAATAGTTTATATGAAAATTGGGTGTTTTGTATCACTTAATACTGTTTATTTTTTTTTTTTTTTTTTTTTTTTTTTCAAATTCAAATGCTGACGATTTTGATATATTTATCGTGGAAAAAAGAAAACAGTAATACACGATTTTCCACGTTCTAGGATATAGAATTTTTTAATTGGGCTATCGGATTGTTTTTTTTTTTTTTTTTTTTAATGTCATTAAATATTAAATTGGAGCAAGAGCATCTATTTCCAAAAGTTTCCCAGTTGCTAATCGATTTAACTGTTTCTGATATAATCCTGAATTATTATTATGATTTTTACATCCGAAAATACAATATTTATTTTCTTACCATTATCATTATCGTTGCGTTATTTAAATTGCAATTTTATCCAATTGCAGTCACCGATCGTCGTTTGGAAGATGAAAGCACCGGAGAAGAAGCCGCTGGTACGTCCCGAACGACCCGAGGAAGTACGAGCCAAGGTGCGCAAGGGTTCACAGAAAAAAGTTCAAAATCCGATTCACGCACTCTCGGAATTTCAGAGTCCAACGGAGAGCGTGTAAGACGATATCGCGGTCTCGTTAACGGAGATATAAAATTTATACAGGTATCCGTAATACAAAGTTTAGACGCGCGGAATGCTCCATAATTATCCTCCGGCGATAATTTTTTTTCGGGAGCAGCCCTCGTGCCTAGTCGAATTCCATACTTTGAGCATTGTCGTTAGAAGGAAAAAATTTAAAAAATTAAAGAAAAAAAAATCTATCGTTACTTCGCCCTTCTATCTTCTCACCGGCAAAGTAAACTCCTTGGATCGTGCGACGGTTGAAGAGAAACAATAACAAACAAACAAACAAACAAAAAACCAATGGAAAATTGTCATTTTGTACAAGGTTGATAAGTGTTTCGTTGAGGCTTTTGGCCAAGCATTTGGTATCGTCATATTTGGCGCTTTGTTTGATAAATATATATATATTGTAGATTCGAGCGGTGTCTGAAAGTTCTGCTCGGTTTTACTGCCAATAAGCCTGAATTTTGAAAGAAAACGTTTTTCCAATACTTTGTGTACCAAAATTTGTTCGTCGTTTTCTATACGATCGAGCTTAAAATATCCGTTAACCGGATTAAATGAAGAAACAAACAAACAAAAAATTATCGACTAAACTTTTTTCATGAACTTTTTTATTGCGATTCGTCGTTAAATTTTTTTTTTTTTTTTACTTAACTGTATTCAACGTTACTTTAAACAGCAGCGAATAAACTTGCTATAATAATAGTAATAATAATATTAATAATAATTTTTCGTGCAGTATTGCATCTTAATCAAGAGACTGCTGATCAAAGTATTCGAGATGAATGTATATAAGTAAATATAATTTTATATTTATGGGTAAAGATTATTTAGAAAGCCTTTTTGATATATATTGATATGAAAACGGAAACAAATGGATTTTTTTTTTTCAAACGCAATTTGATCCGCATCCGGGAGTAACGAAATTCTTTTTTTCTTTCAATTTTTATTTATTTTTTTTTTTTTTTCAATACAATTATCGAGAATGGACATAATTCTCGTACATGCCCCCCGCATAATCATTTGAAAGTGCGAACTGATAATGGCAACTCGAATTTACAATTTTGGCGAAAGTGGCCAACACGTGGAGGATACGTAATTGTTTTTTCGTAATTTTACACGGTCAACAGAATCCTCTCGTACGAATATCTCGCGGATGATTGTTCATCTGTGTTGTTTGAGGGGAAAAAAAAAAAAATTGAATAAAAAAAACCGTAAAAATAATAATGATAATCCTTTCAATTTTATGAGTAATATTTTATGCTGTAAAATCGTGTAAGATTGTGGAGGCCTATATAATTCATTTCTACAACGTTTCTATCGGATTTTTATAACGATTTTTAAACCGTCGGACACCTCACTCACATATCATTCGTTTCTTCATCTCACGAAAGTTGACAAACACACGCAGAGAAAAAAAAAATTAACCGAAATTGATATGGTGTTCTCCAGATGCAACATTGGGCAGTGTGAATAGATTTAGTATTTAATTTATGTTATATATATATATATATAATTATATATACAGTGAATAGAAATTAGAATATAAAAAGTGCACCGCGTGTTTAATAATATTATAAAAATACCGAATCCAAGAAAACTGAATAATGAATCGACGACAAATCGAAATTGCGATAGATCTTGGAAAAAAAAAGTCTCAAAGGTTACTCGTGAATCAGAATTGAGAGAAATTTTTTGCGACAAACTCCGAGTTTTCGGAGAACTTGCGAAGTGTAGAAATTATTCTTGTCGAACATGCGGACACGAAATTGCAATTTCCGAGAACACGAAAAATGAAGAAAAAAAGACGTGTTGAGGTATAGCATATTTCTAATTAATCATTCCCTCTGCAACAATGATTTTTTTCTTTTTTCATAATACGTTTAATTGAACTTTTTTTTTTCGTCACAAGTTGCACATTAGAAAGAAAATAGCTGTGAAAAAAGAAAAGGATTCCCGTAACGCTCTTATCGCGTTAATTATAATTTTTCGTTTCGCGCAGCGGTTAAAAAATAAAAAGAATAAAGTAAAATAATAATTATGTATGCTCCGAATTAGTAGATATCACACGATACACGTACTATCTAATCGTAGCGTTAGTAAAATATCACAATAGTCGTCGATGCGCTGCCAAATATTCGGTGATGCGTTTTTTTTTTTTTTTTAATTCTCTTTTCATTAACGATGATATCTTTTTTTTTCGTCATTCCCCGCTCTAATTTTGTATGTCTGTGAGTATACCTATATTGTCATCACGAAACAAATTATCTAGGCGCGTAAGCCATTGGGATCCAAATTTTTACATTTCTACTAGCTTCGATCTAGAATTCGTTGAATGTCGTTCCGCCGCTGTAATATCTTTTTAATTATTTCGACATCGTCGGGAACACTGCGAATTACTTATTCGACAGAATTTAATGACAAAGGGAAAAATAAATGAAGCTGCATCGACACGGTGTGCGATCTGCGAGGTAAAAAGTGAAAAAAAAAAATTCATAATGTGTCCAAACGTAACGTATACCATCCCTCGCTGTAAACTATGTGTAATAAAAAAAAAATTAAAAAAAATGAAAATTTGGATTGGGATATAGACTTTTACACGTCCCACAGGAAATACTTGTAAAGTTCATACTTTTTGTTTTCACCTTCCCGTGGATTTGAGGATAGGGCGAATCGATGAACGAGTAAACTCTGTTGCAATACATATGCTGTATTATATATATATATATATATATATATATATTTTTTTTTTTTCCCATGCTATAATGTTAAATGCTATATAAAATAAATGAGGTGACAAAAAAGAACGGAATAAAAATCACAAATGCCAAAATTCATCGGCCATGACGTAACGCGAAACATAAAGAAGGAAAAAAAATCGCAAACAGATTGTAGAATAATATTATGCATTTCGAATGGACTGATCCGTTCGTCGAATCTGATCCCAAATTTTTTTGGCGTTCCTTCGTTTTTTTTTTCTTCTCATTTTCATTTTAACGATTTCGTACATATATATTGTCTTTCTTCTTTGCAATTGATTTCGGATCAATATTACGTTTTCCCTTGATGCAACAAATGAAACGTGCGCGTGTGTGTATGCGTTGAAAAAAATACTTTTTATTTTTATCGCCTCACTTGACATTGAAATTTCGAAAGTTTTCCTAGATTCCATTTTTCTTTTTTTTTAGAATTTTTATGATTAAAAATATTTCAGCTCCACTCTAATAATGTGAAAGAATTCTCCAAAAGATCTCTCCAAAAGAATTCTCCAAAAGATTGGATGTAAAAATGTCAAAGACTAATTAAAAATGTGGACTGAGATTCCGTAATTTTTTTCTTCTTTCGACAATTAAAATGTTGAATTTATGTAAATGCTCCAACACGAGCTATCGAGCAAAAACTCTGGTCAAATTTCCAACAGATTTGACGAACGAAACAAAGAATTAAAAAAAAAATAATAATAAAAAATAAACGAGTATTCTTTAAAGCTTCAAATTGTTTACAATGGCGAGAATCTTATTGTGCACAAATCCATACATATATTCGTTTATAGATCAATTCTCCTTGTTTGAAACGGTCGCAAAAGCAATCTAGACAAATTCATCGTATTATGCATAATACATGTGAATGTATAATTTATCGCGGCTCTCCTTAAACGAAATCACCGAAATTATAAACATAGAATAAAATTAAAAACTGTTACACATGATCGTAGTTTTATAATACATTCTCATTTCGGAAGTTATATATATATATATTTTTTTAAATTATCAATATAATCTTAGAATAATCGCGCTTCCCTTTCTTCATTATCTCTTAGCTTCTTTTTTTTTACTTCTTGATGCTTTTAATTAAATTACACAAATTGCATTCTTCGCGGCAATTTTTTCTTTTTTTTTTCTCCTAGTGACCCGATGGAAATTCTATCATGCCTTTTTTTTATAGAACCAATTTTTAAAGTTGTAAAATAATCGTTCGACGCAACGGAACAGAGAGAGAGAGAAAGAGAGAGTGAGAGTGTGAGAAGAAGAGATGAACAAAGTGGTTTGAAAAGTCTGATGGGAATACAGGCGATAAATAACTCTGTAGAGGTATAATGAGCAAAATCTATCGTCAGGCAATATTATCGACAAGTTGATCAAATTTTATCTCTTCACGGCTAATTCTGTTTTCATTTGGATGTACATATTTATATTGTTTTGTTCTTTAATCTCTAACCGTATTCTCTCTTCACCTTGGTCTATGACGAAAACCACCACTCATGCCACTTTCGTATCCGCGCCACGAAAAATCCTTTCTATATTGATGAAAGAGAAAATAATAAACCGAGTAATTGAGCCACTCAGCGTTTTTATGTATATTTTATTTATTTATACTATACATCGATGCGGACAGATACGAGAATTAAAAAATAAAAATAAAAAAAATAAAATAAAAAGTAAACTATACAATCAATAGGAGAGTGGCACTAGTGCGCTTTGATCACAACCACAATCTTGAATCGCGTCAATGAACTCTGATTATGGAAAAGAAAAAATAAATTCTCTTTCAAATCAATGATTACGTACGATTTTGTAAAGAATAATGAATAATCAATTGGTAAAAAAAATATTCGAGAAAATATTCAATGGAAGACGATAAGAAGTGCGTTAATTAGTGAAGCGCGCGATGATAATCAGCGAAAAATTAATTTTCGGATGATCATCGAGTGAGCAAAGAGTGAATTAGCGATTCAAGATAAATTTTCAAAAAAAAAAAAATTCTCCCTCTCATTAATTAATCCTAATAGCTCTTATGTACTCCAATAATGAAATTTTTCTATTTTCTAAAAATTACACATATTTCTTTTTTGTCTTCTCTTTATATATATATATATATATATATATATATATATATATATATATATATATATATATATATATATATATATATGTATATATACATATTTTTTTTTTTTTTTTCGTTTCTTGCACTGCCGTAGATTCGTCATAGAAATTGTTCTTGGAAGTGAGCGAAGCAATATCGATCGCGGTTCGCACTATCGATTCGCGAAGAGTCACCAAAGGGGAGTCCCTTACAGTCCAATTTAGTATCAATTTAGATCCGTCGAGTCTATCGGAGCAAAAAAAAAAAAGAAAAAAGAAGAAATAGTTTAGAGCCAACCGTGCTCCCGAAATTTATCTTTATGCAGCGGAGATGCAATTTTTTTTTTTTTGCTCTCCGATCGAAGCTATCGAAGCTCGCGAAAGAAATATTTCATAGCTGGATGATACAGAGGATTAAAAGCTCCCTCATGAAGATCGATGATTAGCGGAGAGATCAATATTAAAGACAGATCCAAAAGTTTGCAAAAAGCTCCGAGGATTGCTTGGCGAATCTTCGATTGATACAGTCATTTCCCCCCCCCCCCCCCCCCTCCACCGATGCAAAATCCCATCGCGCGTTCTCAATCAATTTTCTCGGATCTTAAGTACACGAGAATATAAATATAAGTCCTACGAAAGATTCTTGAGAACCCGGCGTTACGGAGTTTTTTTTTAATATTTTTTTGAAATTCATTCTTTTTTCCTGCTCTCGTCTATCTACAATGCGACCGATCATACTTGAAAATTGAAATTCGATTGCAACTTGGAAAGAGAGAATGCGCGTGCGTGTGTGTGTGTGTGTGTGTGTGGAGGCGCGAGCATATTTCACAAGGGGAAAATTTTTGATCAAAGTTTCGTAATTTTTCGTCACTTTGAGGATTCTCGCGCATTTTCGCATTACGCGTGTTGGTTTTTTTTTTTTTTTTCTTTTTCTTCTCGTTGCCCCCCCCCCCCCCCCCCCCGAGATCCTCGGCTTCGTGAAAATTATAAAATAACACGCGATTGCTCACTAGAAGTTACATACAAACTAACGGTTATTTCGTATCAAGATATCAATGTTATCGTGTGGCGTTAGTGTTAATTTTTCATTATTTATTTGTTTTTTTTTTGTTCTTTCGTAACGCTTAAGATTTTTTTTCTATTATTTTTAATTTTTTGGTTTTTTTGGGTTTTTTTCTTCTCTTTAATTTGATTTTTTTAACGCTTTCCCCGTTTTTTTTTTCATCCTATCGTCTCTCGGCAACTCGTTTCTCCTGTACTCGTTCTTTTTTTTTTTTTTTTTTTTTTTCCCCCTGATACGTACGCGGATTTGCTTCGCTATCCCGAGATCGTCCCGATGGATTATTTTGTTCTCCGGTTAGCTTGAAATTTCACTCTTTCGCGGATTGCGCGTGCGAGGCGCGATCGATTTCGTTGACAATGAAAATATCGGCCAGAGATTTGATTTCGGTCGAGTCAGCGGTCCAATTTTTTATCTTTTCGTAAATGATTATGACGCGGTGAGATGTGTCCCTCTACGATGATTCACTCGTTAGATCCGACGCCGTACTCACCGTCGTCTTGAATGATGGTACGAATTCAGCCGCGTCGGGATTTAGCGTGCTCTGAAAAAGAAGAGAGAAGAAAAATTGCAGCTAGAAATATATGCGAGATAGCGCGAGTATTGAAAGAAAAAAAAAAAAAAAAAAAAAAAAAAAAAAAAAAAAAATGTTAAGCGAGCGAAGTAACTTTTTGAAAAACAAAAATTTCTTAAAAAAAAAAGCAAAAAAAAGGACATTCAGGAAAAATCGATTGGTAATCGTTCGTCTCGTAATCGTTTACCTGCTTCGCAAGGTCGCCCTGTACTCTCAAACCTCCGAGCTGCTGACACAATTCGTGGCTATTGTCGCCGCCGTTGGCTGCGTTGCACCACGCCGTTGTCGTTTGATTTCGCTGATGTTGCCTCTCCTCTTCGAGCATCGCTTCCAGACATTCCTCCATCAATTCTTCCTCCTCCAATTGTTCCAGAACCTTGAATGGAAAATACGATCGATCATTCGACGAACCTTTCGCAGCGTTTTGATTCATATATTCTCTGGTTGATATTCGTCGATCGATCAACGAAATGCGAACATTAAACGAAAGTCGGATGGGTGCAACGGGTGCATTGCTTGAAATGCAAATAATGGCTTCAATCGAATCTTCGATAGGCTCTAAATTTTCGTGGTAATGTTTTATTTAATCTCATATTGATTTTTATCATTTAACAAACGAGATCTCATGGCGCTTTGAATTTGTTTTAAGTTTGACCCCCCCTCCCCCAGTCTTGCGGTAAAAGATTCTTTTCAATGGATAATTAAGGTTTTTTCATTATCAGTTAATCTTACGGAATTATTGGGGAACGAAGAATCTCTCGACTCTTATATCTAAGATTCTTTGATTTTTCAACCCAAGAATGTTAAGTTATATCACAAAATTACCATTGAATAACAAATATTTATTTTACTTTACTTTATTATTATTATTGCCTGAGTAGATTGGGATTTCACAAACAAGAGATACAATTTACTTATGTCGCTCTAGATTGAATAAAAATTCGTAATGTACCCCGAATCGCTGTATAGTTGCATAAGCGCATATAGAGCCCTTATTGTCCGCACCTAGGATTTCAATAATTTATGTTTCGCAGATATTTTTAGTAGTCGGTGTGAAAGAGAAAACGTTTTCCACCCCTTTTTCTTTCATATATGTTAAGGATTAAAAACTAGTAACTATAAAATAAAAAAAGATATCCTTTTTTTTCCTTTTTTGACGGATTAAAAACTAGTAACTAGAATTACGATTTACTTGAATCAACTACAGATCCCTATGCATTGTGCTGTCGTTTTATCTATCCTTGTAGAAAAAACGAGTCGTGGAATTCCACCTCCGCATATTCTTTATCATATCTGTTATTTTCTTTTTCCTACCGTTTTGCGTTTTTGCCATGCAGTTCTTCTCGCGATATTGATGCGAAAGAGTTATATATTTGTGCGCCTATGTATCGGGAAGCATCGACGTTCTATGCTCTTTGTCAAATCTCGGTATATTTCGATAGCTCTTTGACCGGTACTTCTCGTTCGATTTGACTGTTGTACCGGTGCAAATAAGTTTCGATTTAGACAGTATTCGATTGCAGTTTCGAGGAATTTTTATCGAACACTCGGTACATTAGCCTCGCTATATAAATCTCTGGTGGGGTGTCGCCGGTCTTTGCTCAAGCATAACTTTTAAGACGCGGTTCTGTATAGTTTGGGCTTTTCCTATCACATTCTGCCGAGCTCCCCCCCACAGCCTATAATCCCAAAGAGACTAGCGCATAGTAGATCGTGTAAAGTTGTCGCTTATTTAGTATCCAAGTTTGCGCAGTACGCAGGTGGTATGTCTAATTTTTTTTTTTAACTATATTTTACTATATTTCACAGGGTATGAAGCGAGCACCTACATAATCCGGAGTAGCGATATATATTTTATTTTTACTTTTTCTTTTTACTTTCTCTTTTGGTTATAATTTTTTAGAGTTTATTATGGTTGATTTATGGAATGAAATAGAGTCGGCGGATGAGACTTTTTCGGGACACGAGCGTTAGAGCACTTTTTCGGGGCTAGTTATCCACTAATTCTAGAGACATATTATAAGGGCATGCGAAATTACTGAAAATGCTGTGAACTTACTGTACTCGAAACCGATTGTAGGACCATTATGGTACATTTCATTAAATAAATATAAATATCAATATGAAAAAAAAAAATTTAATCTATATGACAGTTTCATCTCAAGCGACTATCGATTATAACGCCTAAATATTTTATCGAGCTTTCTCTCTCAATTTTTGGGCACATACAATTAGGAGTATGAATGAAATTTTTTTTTTTCAATCATCGGAGCGCATAATGTAGGGTAAGTAAAAATAATGAGGACGTATTTTTTATTTTTCGTTAAAAATTACAAATGCACCTGTTATAGGCAATTTAATTTAACGGATTTTGATATATATATATAGATATAGCGTAACATGTGTGAAGTCATAATGTTATATTTTTCAATTCGATATATTAACGGCAATTTTTATTCAAATAAAAAAATAAAAAATACGTACTAAATATTTTTTCCTAAACTACCAGATTTTGAAATAAAAAAATTTCATTTATACTCCCAATTGTTGTTTCGGTCGCTCGCATTTTTCTTTTATTCGTATGAAATACAAATAAAAGAATTCTTCTAATTTATTTGTAAGAAAAATTTTTAAAACGAGATTCATCGGACGTACCTCTTTGTCAAATTCCTCCTCGTTCTCCATCCACATGTATTCGGAAAAATCGCTATCCACGACCGGTTGTATGTCTATCTCTGGTTCGTCGTTGTCGAGATAAGCTATTATGCCGCTTTCGTGGCCGTAATACCCATTCCCCGAGCCGCAATTCGGAATCTTCATCTTCATAACAGATAATCTTTCTCGGCTAAAACACACCCGCAACGTTTCGTCATCAATATCCGAATAGAGGAAAAAAAAAAAAACAAAAAAATCCACGAAACGCGGAAAATTTAATTTTTCAAACTCTCAGCCTCGGTCTCGAGATTGAGTGTGATCGAAAAATTGCTATCGCGCAATCTCGAGCCAACGGAGCACCGCGCATCGGTGACGATTGACAAACATAAATATTATTCTTCAAGGCGTATATATCTGTTATTTTCACAAATTTTTCGTCAGAATATTGTTCGTTTCACTCGAGTTTTAATAACCGACTGGCTTACAGCAAAAATATCTCGTCGATGTTATTACTTTGAAAGAAAAAAAAAAAAAAAAAAAAAAAAAAATTAAGGGGGTGAAATACGTACGTTGAGAGGTGTTCTCGTATATTTGTATGCAACGGAGAGAAGATTGTACAGGGCCAACGCGAACCAAACGAGAATAGAATAAATTTTTACGTATGGCCGCAGGGTCGAGAGACTCCTGTATTGCGATTTTGCACGGGAAAAAAAAAAAAAAAAAAAAAAAAAATATTGTGCGATGTTTTAACGTGAGGTAGACGAAAAAAAAATGCAACCTTGATGGCGGCGGGGAGGGGCCGTTCGAATCACCTTGAAAGACGAAGCAAATATATTGTGTGCTCCGAAAAGTATATACGCGCTCCAAATACTTTATTTTCTTTAATTATTATTTTTTCTTATCGCATTTTTTCACATATGGCAGAGTTCAAGATTCGTTCTCCCTCTCTTGTGTCTCGTGATAAATAAATCAAGGAATACATTCGATGTAACTTTCGAATTTAGTAGCCTAAATTGGCAAAATATTTTTTCACTGAGGATTTGGGCCGACTTGATGGTCTATCGATTCATAGTAATCGAGAGAAATGTCAAGAAAAAAAAAAAAGATTTGACAGATCTTTCAGAAACGGGGCGGAAGGGGAAGGGGGGAAACCATTTTTTTTTATCGCTTGGTGAGCTGATCAGCCGGAGTGTTAATATTTTTTTTTTTTTTTTGCGTTAAATCCCCGTCGACTCTACCACACTACTGTATCGCAGGAATTTTTTCAACGAGGCGTCACATTTATTGGACTTCTTTTTATCAGGATATATTTTACACGTACCTCACAGTCACACAGATGATAATTGAACGTATTAAAATACGTTTTTTTTACGCAGTAAATATAATGGAAAATCCGCGTCGTAAAACACAAATTGTGTTCGGTGGACGGTTCTCTACGTAAGTTTTGCTTCTCGTTCAGTGCTGCCACCCCTGTCGAATCTTTTAAATCGTCGTTATCCATTGGCGTCAAGTTTTTCAAATTAAAATAATTTTTTTGCGCGTCTGTTATTTTTTTTCATTAATTTAATTTGTAATTTAAAGATGGCTATATATCAGATCTGAGCTCCTGATTGAATAAAAAATTTTTTGTTTTTTTTTAAATGGATTTATTATCAATTATATTTTATATGAGTGACCCAGAATTCTTGTATAACTGCATATGATATTTACTTTTTACTTCATCATGTGATTAAATTTTTTTCTCTTGGGCTATAAAAAGAAAAATTCTTCCTAAAGTAACGAGGATAGTTATATACTTTTCTTCGATTCGATCGTTATGCATTTTTTTTATAATTTTTTTCACGCACTGGACAAATAAATTATTTACATTATGGAGCGTACTGTGTATATGTCTATATATGTAGAGTGACAATTACGATGGCGGGTGACTTTTATGCGAATTAATTAATAATAAATAAATTATAAAAAAAAAGAAATAAACGAAGAAAATTTATTTTTAAATAATGTTTTTATAATATCTTTATGGCATAACGCAAAGACGAAGCAATTTAATCATGGGTCTTCTATGCGTTTCGAATGTGCGATCCTTGTACGGCCATTTGGTTTGAATATATCTGCTTTCCGCATTTCTGCAGTCAATATCAATATTATATTCGACGCTGCTACGACAATGTAAGGCCGGTCACATCATGATCTCCTCATCATAAACGATCCTTCGAAATTTCGTAAAATTTGTCAAATCTCTCAAGCTCCTCATCAGCCTAAAATCAAAAGTCTCGATCTCATCGCAAACTCCTAAGAATCCTTGTAAATGTGTTTGTTGTTTTCGTAAGTTGTGACTAACCTGCAAAAAAAATAACTATAGGCAGCGTAAAAATACTGGCTGTAGGTAAGTTTCTATGCGGCGCGGCGAGGGGGGAGATGCGAACTTGACTAACGCGGTGTATTTACATTGCCTCGGCATACAATCCGATTGGATGAGTCGTCTGACGTGTGTTGTTATTTCATCAAAACAAAGCAACGTCTCGGAGGTCGGTAGCATTGGGTAGCATTTTATCGTGACAATTCGTGGCAAGTGCGTCGTGTTCGCTCGTCCGTCGGCTTTTCGGTGGATCAGCGAGAATTCTGTCTTTTTATTTAAAAAAAAAAAAATACTTCTATCCCTGCAACGGTTTTTCGCGTTTGTCGACCTAGCCACAAAGTTTTGTGTACATTTTTACTCCCCCTTCCCTTGCTACTTCGTAGGACGCGTAAAAAAAGAGCCTGGAGAGGCCGAGCGCGTCTGAGCCTGTTTTTGTTTTTTCCTGTTGCACATATACGTAGGCGGGAAGTCACGAAGTGTGTGAAAAAAAAACAAGGTAGTGCGTACGTGAGATGTCGTCGACGGCGAAATTTACGTCGGACGATCTTGGTGGTGAGTTGTTTTAAATTGTATTTTTTTTTGTTTTAATTATTATTACGGTAAGCAGGATAGTGGAATTTTACTGCGAATGTATAGCCTCGATGACACGACAGCTGTCAGATTGACGTAGCGGCCATTTCGCGTGGCTCGATTCGGCACGTAAACAAACCAACGCACCACGTAAGCTAGATCGTTTTGCGTCGCAATTCGAGATTTTTTTTTTTTTATGCGATATGACAACGGCCAAGCGAATAATTTTGCTCGCGTTTTTTTATTCGATCTATCGTGATACGCAGCGACGAAAAAAAAAAAAAACGAAGCTTGCTGAGTTTTACGAAAAATTCGATCCGCGGCGGCTTATTTGGATTGCAGATTTTTTTTTTCCATAATTTATCGTCTTTTTTTTTACATCCGTTTAGACGATGATATCCAAACTAAAGATTTTTTACGATCATGACTTTTGCATATTTCATGAAGTCGAACGATCTGAAGCGTAATCGCGTGTACGGTGCATATTGTTGAATCTTGCGTCAGAGTCTCAGAGTGGCGAGAGATGAAGATGAAAATCTTTCGTACTCAGTAACTTTGTGTGCATTTTTTCTTCATGAAAATGAGTCCTGAGAGCGAAAAAAAAAAATTATATCAATTGTAACGTGTTGCATTTGATTTTTTTTAATCTTTTTATCGTGATATTGTGGATAAAAAAAAAATTTCCGCGATTGATGGAAAATTTTAAGATACAATTTCACGAGAAAAAATGACATTCAATGGGAAATATAAGGGGTAATTCGTTTAGTCACTTTTCCGAAAAAAGGCGGAAATTTTTTTTTTTTCCTGATGAATAGCTTTATTTTGTCACCAATGATGATATTCAGTCGGGGGAGGCTGAAAAAGTTGAATAAATAAATGAATAAATAAGTAAATAAATAAAATCAGTTTATCCATTTTATTTTGAAAAGTGTTGATCTTAGAGGAAAATGTTCTCTACAAAAGTTGTAGCTTATGAAAAGATTGATCTTTTATGTTGTATACATTTTTTGTCTAAAACCATTTTTTTTTTCGAGAAAAATGGGATAATGCTCCATCCATCGCGCTATGTTCGTTACATGATGCTTTATGATTGAAATTACCATAAAAGGCTTTTAAATTTAGTAAAAATTTGGTAAAAATAATTTGTCCCGGAGTTGGAACGAATATTCAGTTTAAAAAATGCCAATACCGGTTTCGTATTTGTGAATAAGGCCCGGGTCTCGTAAAGAAGATTAAGAAACGCCAATTTTAAGCTCCGCGAGACACGAAGTTAAAAAAAAAATATCTCGTTATCAAATAAAAGTGCTTTTGACCCTTATGGTGTTAAAATTTGCATCGTTGGAATGCAACGAAAATAGGTTTGAAAAAATCGTTTAAGCCTTTTTTTCGGTTTTTTTTTCGCGATCTGGAGGCTAAATATGCCAGAAAAGCGTCAGCAATACTGGAAACGACTTTTCATTATTTAGAAAAATCTATTTTCGTTGCATTCCAACGATGCGAATTTCAATATCATTGACCCTTTAGCATGCTTATCGAGCATCAGATAAAAGTTATGTGGAAATTTATATGGTTGACATATATGCACAAAATATATGTGACATATATTTTATACAGGTGACATATATTCCGCCAAAAAGATGCATAATTCATATATATGATGCATATATGCGATAAATATATGATATGTGTCATATATTCCAGATATTGGCCAAGTATATTGCAAATATGGGACATATAATTTCAATATACTGTAAATATATTTTTTACGTATATGTCAACCATAAAAATTTCTATGGGGGTATGCTTAGGACTCTGGTAAAATTTTAGTGCAGACGTGCCTGTACGATAGTGGAGTGGGGAAAAAAAAAGTTTCGAGTCAGCGGCACGTGTGCCCTCTCTAAGCTTATAATCGAGCTTATAATTGTGTCAATATAGAACATCCATATTTCGTATTAATGTCTTTTTTTTTTGCGTGATAAGAATATCGTTTGTCGAGTCGATGCGCGAGCAAGTTTTGTTTTTTTTTTCTCTTTTCTCTTTCAAGCCTCTCGGACTTCGCGCTTTTCAGAGTCAAGTACCTATATATATATATATATATATATTTTCGCCACAAAACACAAAGCTGCCTTGCTCGTGCAGTTGGGAAGCTAATGATGGGTTAAAAGGGAAAAAATGATTACATTTCTTTTGTATATTTTGCATACATTCAACGCAATTTTTATTCAAATTTTTGCAAAAATCTTTATTTAAAAAATTTTAAATTAGAAAAAAATATAAATTTCGACGAGAATGTTACATTTTGCCGCGTTAACAATGTGACGAATCAAGTCACTCTCGTAATTGCAACTTTCAGCTCGATCTAGCTCGGTCATTAATTGTTCATATAATTTTTTAATTTGTACTTCTCTAAAAGAGGAATGAACAAGGCCACCCGTTATCTCTCAATGTATATACCGTATGATTATTGCAGACTCGTAAATGGGGTTCTCCCTCGTAGACTTATCGGAGATAAAAAAAAAAACACTAAACCATGATAGTCCGCACTGGGGAAAAATTCATTTGAAAAAAAAAAATGACAATAAAAATTGTCCACGGCTAAACGTACAGAGATAAGACCCGTCGACGGTGTAACGATCGCCAACGAGACATCGCTCGTTCCCTTTTGGTGCACAAAGAAAATAAAAGTCACAAAAAAAACAACAACAAAGTGCAAAAAATAAAATTAACTATTCCACCTTTTGTTGGCTCGGGAAAATTTCTTGATTTATTCTACAACCTTTTTTTTTTTAATTATCGTGGTAAATATACAAAGAGGAGAGGAAGATTCTTGAAAACAGAGAAAACTTTTTCATCGAATTATCGAAACGTCGTTATGGACGGAAAGCGCGAAGAAGAGAGAAGAAAGAAAGGAAATAAAGAAATACAAAGAGATCTAAATTTAGCCAGGGCCAGTGTAACTAACTCGTATGATACACACACACACACACACACACACACACACACACACACACACACACACACATGTGCACACAACTCGCGAGATATCGTCGAGTCTGTGTCAATATATTCGAGTTTTACGTTTTCACATTTTATTCATCGATCTTTTTGTATTTGCTATTAAATATTCGACCGCTTTTGGATATATTTCGTCGTTGTACATTTTGCTCACTCGCTGCAATGAAGATGCGTCGAATAAAATGAAAGTGCGTGCGAGTATATTTATAGAAAAAGAGAGAGAGAGAAAAATACGTGACCGGAGTCAGGGGCACGCTTGACGGGTATTTCCTCTGAAAGGACTCGCTGTCACCGATAACCTTGAAGAAATAACACTTAATCAATTGTTCATCGTTGTCCAAGAATTGTCATAAAGTTCCCTAAAAAATATTTTCATTATGATAGCTAATAGATAAAAAATATTTTCATTATGATTATGACAGTTACAGGGCGTTGAGGGTAAAGTGGACTTGGGGATGTCAAGGAGGAATATTTGGGGAAAAGTTTGGAAAATCATCGATTTTGGATCAATCGCGTAAAGGAGCTTTATTTTAGGGGTTAAAAAAATTAAGAAGAATGTAAAAATGAAAATGAATCTCTAAATAATCTCGGGGAATGTTCCTTTCGGATAATTTTTATTTTTCACATCGTTTCTCTAATAAAGAATATAAAAAATTGTTTAAAAATCGGATTCAATAATTCTGAACAGGGGAAAAAAATTAGTTTAGAAATTGTCGAGTAGAATTTAAATTTTTAGTCATATATATATATATATATCTATAATATAGGATCAAGTCTATTGATATTTATATTTTTGATAATCGAATTGACATTCTCGGAACTCTCAGAAATTAATCTAATTTGTCTCGTATCATTATAAATAAGTGTAAAAATTAAAATGCCACTCGGTCGTAAAGGGCTCGGATCTAGACGAATATAATTATGCTTGGCTGTAACTCGACTGGATGATGATAATTTGTTTCGCGCGACTCTCGTGTCCCAGCGCTGACCTAGAGTTAAAAGGCGAGTTTGTAATTGACGAGTTTTGCGGACAAAGAATATGATACATGTAACGTTAGATCTCCCGCGAAAAAGGACGGCTTCGAGTTTCTCTCCTTACAATGTTGTTCTCTCGGGGCTTGTTTGGCGCTGACGAGGGATTTAAAAAAAAAAAGACGAGCATGTTTCACGCGATTCCTTTGGTCACGTATACACCCATATTCACACATGATACTTGGATTGGGGAGATTGTATGTAGTTAAAGGGGCCTACGTGACCGAAGTCAGGGACGTCCGGTAGATACATTGGACGCCGATGTGAACTCACACACGTCATTCTCCTCTGCCTTTCGTAGCACTAATTCTCCAATTATAAATTGTATTTTAATCGAATCCTCAGTTATGAGAGGTTATTTTGGAGATTTTAATTTTTTATTAAACAATCACATTTACAATTATAATTTTCTTTCTTATTTCTCATTTTTTACGTTAATTAATATATTTATGCTACATTAAAAAAAATGTTCTTCATATTAAATCCTTGATCCGCAGTCAAGCTCGTCCAGCGATTAGGTTCTTTTTTCTTTTCATTCGTAAGCTTGGTTTCTTAATTTTTTTTTATTTTTTATTGTCAAGCTTGACGCGACACACCTTACCATTATAATGATCGAAAAGCTCACGCACCGTTCGTGTCGTGGGGATTGTTGTTTTCTCGGGCTCGTGCGACCTGAAACCCGAAACGGGGAGGGAAAAAAAAACCACTTGACTCTGGTTTTGTTGGGAGTTTATCGATCCCGGGAGATTCAACTGTTGCGTATCGCGCGCGAATACCCTCAGCGTAAAACGGTCGGTTCATTTTCAGGGTGTCAACTGGCAGATGAGAGTCGAGACTCGGGGTCATTACGCGTCTATTTTTAGGCCAGTCGGACCACGAGGCAGCTCATTCAACTACACACACACACACACACACACACAATATATATAATATATATATATGCGTATTAAACTATAAAATAACCACCACAACGCGTTTCCTGATTGAGTTATGCTGCTGTAATTTATCTTGTGTGTTATCGAGCAAACTTAAAAAAAATAATAATAATAATAACTTCTTTAATTCAAAATTAGGACATTGCTTCCGGCTCGTCTTATCTCGGTGAAAATTCAACCCTCTGTATGCACGTGTGGGAATTTCAATTAGCAGATTTTAAATTTAAATTTAAACTATAGTTAAATTTTTAGGGTTGATATTTATTTATTTTTAAAAATTACAAAAATACAATACGAAATCCTGCAATGCAGACAAGTTTTTCATTAATCTTTTTTTTTTTTTATTAGTTCATCACTTCATTAATTTTTTTTTCGCCTTGATACAATTTCGTACGCGCAGCATTTTTGATTCGAGAGATCGTCTTACCGGATGTTAATCTCTTCAAATTGCAATCATTCAATCGATGTTTATCAATAACGGTATACAAGATTATTTATTGAGGTCGTAGAATGCATTTTTTTTTCTTTCTTCGAGCTCCCACGAGCCACAAGAGTATATAGCTGCATCGAAATTTTCCTTGGCTACGAAAGAAATTTAAAAAAATTTTGAATGAAAATGGAGCTTACGTAAAAAAAAAATCCTCGATTCTCAAACTCACTGGGTTGGGGTCGAAATAATTATTTTTACAGACAACGCCAAATTACATCTTCGACGTATTCTCATTTATTTATCTCATCGTAATTTCCAATTCTCCCTGCTCACTTATTTTCATGTTTAAAAGCGTCTTCTCGTTGGAGCAATGCAATTTTTCACCCTGTTCGAATCTGCCAGATTTATCAATTGCCGGATGTTTATTCTCACGCAGTCTCGGGAATACACGTAATCTCGTGTCTTCTCCATTTGGACCGAGTGTTTTTTCTCATCACTTTGATTTATCGTATCGCGAACTTTTCTCAATGAATTTTCCATAAAATATTTTTTCGTCACATCATTCGTGTTGCCTGAAATTTTGTTTTTTTTTTTTTTTTTTTGTAACATCAAAATCCTAATTGACAAAATGTCTCGCGTTGAAAGAAAATAAAATAAAATGAATTAAAAAAAATTGACCGATCGGAATAAAAGAACCGAGCCGAAGAAACAAGCGAAAGATCGAATTTAAGATTCTTTCGAGTGAAAAAAATCATTAAAAATTACAGCTTTTTTTTTTTGAATAATTAACAATAATTATTCGCAAAATATTTAGCTGGAAAATAATTAATCGATGAAAAATTGATTAAAGTGCATTAATTATTAACATTGATGATATTTAGTGCAATCGGTACTGATGAATCGTATTATTGCTCACTCTTCAATGTTCACTGTGTATGCCGATGATTCATATAATATAATGAAACACTCGCCTCGCAGCCCTCGCAGTTACCTCACTTCGAGGTTAACGAACTTTTCCTTCGACACGAATACGCGTGTCATTTGTACGTTATGGAGTAAGGCGCCAAGCAAAAAAGTCGTAAAAAAAAAACCAAAATTCATTTCACTATAATTTCAATATGTCGAGAAACAAATCATTTTTAAAATCCAAAACGACAGATAAGTGGTTCTCAGATGACGTAAAAAAAAAATGATACCCATACATAAAAAAAAAAGAGTGTCACATTTCCATTGTAATCCTTCTCGAACAAGCGGAGGATATGGCATGATCTTAGTCGTATGTTCAATGAGGCATGGAAAAAAAAAGCATGGTTCATTGAATGAGGGCAAAGAATACTCCACATCCTCTCGTTGACACTGATTAGTTTGGTAAACAGGATACGAGAAAAGAATTATAAAAAAAAAAAACGACACAAGTCCACTTGTTCGATTTTAACGATTTATTTATCTCAAATAAATTGCTAATAGTACAAATATAATAGATAATATAAATTAAAAAATGAATCACAATGAGATATGAAATTAATAATATTCATTGACGATAAATTATTAGTGAATTATTATTATAATAATTGAATATAAATTAATAAGAAAATTAATTTTTTCCGCAATTACGAATCTTCAAAGTTCATTATAATTACCTTTTTGTCCTTCGTGATAACTTTTGGCCCTTGATTGAGCAATTATTTTGAACGAATTTTCCGTTTGATTATTTTTTCGAGGTGCAGAGTCCTGGGTGGAGGTGAATCCAGCCCCAGCTGATCGAGTCACCCCATTGCCATTTAGCAGCGGTGGCGAAGAATATCTGCGACTTCTCAGGGAAGCCCAGAGAGATTCTACGCAGTCATCAGCGAGACATTCCCTAGCCTCGTCCCGACGAGATACTCCAAAGGGCAGGTGAGAGTTTTTCTACCTTGTAATAAACGTGCACAAAGAAAAAGCCTGAATTTTCCATTTTTTTTTCTCTCTAATTATTTCAGTTCTAATATCACAATATAACAAATAAATTAAATTTTCAGTTTCATTAATATTCTTGCATGAAACAACAATTGAAATTTAAATTCGAATAAAAAATTCTACCATGTCAAAGATATCTGGAAAATTAATAATAACCATCATCAAAATACTTTGCTCAACATGATGTTGAAATTTGCATCGTTGGAATGCAACAATAGATTTAAAAAAAAATAATTTCCAGTATTGTCTCGAAGTCGAAAATCGTTTAAACCTTTTCGGTTTTTTTTTTTTCGCGACCTGTGGCCTAAATATGCCAGAAAAGCGTCAGGAATACTGGAAATGATTATTTTTTTTTTTAATTAAAAAAAAACCTAATTTCGTTGCATTTCAACGATGCAAATTTCACCATTATTTGCTCAACCGGAGTAAGAAATTTTTAATCACATCTCCCAGAACACTTTTTTTTTTTCGTATCAAATATTTACTCGTTGATCTCTTTGTAAAGTTTTTTCTTTTTTAATAATTTTATTTGAATTCGAGGATAAAAAAATGTTATCCGGAAAATAATATGAAAATATAAAGTTAATCAATGACTTGAGCGAAGAAATTCTTTTAAATTCTTCGTTAATCAAAAACCAGCTGTTCGCAAATTTTTTAAAAAATTTTAGCAGGGAGAGGGATGAGAAATTATTTAAAAAATTGTGGAAGATGTCTTAAAAAAAAAAAAGAAAAATAAAAAGAAATACAAAAAAATATAGTTTTATTCAATTTACCTGATTGTATATGTCGCATTCCACGTCAACTCAGCCACCCCGTTTTTTTTATTGTCTCGAAAAAATTATTCAGTCTGGGCATTTCAAAGGACAATATATCCATGACATTTTACCAAAATTTCATCCCCCCACTATTGTTGGTTCTCGAGATAATGATTAATGAAGTCTCAATTTTGTAAAAATCATAACTTCGTAACTACTGATCGGATTTGAACGATTAAAAAAAGAATCTTTTTGATTTTTTTTGCTCTTTTCGAAAAAAAATATGTCATCATCGGATAAAAGCTCATTAGACAGTTTTCGGAGTAAATTAACAAAAAACAATTTTTCCCTCTTCACTGATGCCTTGTTCCATTTTGAAAAAATCCTGCGGAGTTGTGTATTGCCTCCCTCTATCAGAAAAAAAAATACTGAGTAGAATTCCGATTGGCCCTTTCGTGGAAAAAAAAAAAAAATCGAAAAATTTCCCCGAAAACTATCTAATGAACTTTTCTTTAATGACGGCATATTTTTTTTCAAAAAGGGCGAAAAAAATAAAAAAGATTCTTTTTTTAGTCGTTAAAATCCGATCAGCCGTTACGAAGTTATGATTTTCACAAAATTGAGAATTTATTAATCATTATCTCGAGAACCAACAATAGTGGGGGGATGAAATTTTGGTAAAATTTCATGGATATATTGTACTTTGAAATGCTTATACTGAATAATTTTTTCGAGACCAAAAAAAAAAACGGGGTTGCTGAGTTGACGTGGCTGCGTTGACGTGTCGTATTCCACGTTAACTCATTAGCCACCCCGTTTTTTTTTGTCTCGAAAAAATTATTCAGTATAAGCATTTCAAAGTACAATATATCCATGAAATTTTACCAAAATTTCATCCCCCCCACTATTGTTAGTTCTCGAGATAATGATTAATAAATTCTCAATTTTGTGAAAATCATAATTTCGTAACGGCTGATCGGATTTTAACGACTAAAAAAAGAATCTTTTTTATTTTTTTCGCCCTTTTTGAAAAAAAATATGCCGTTATTAAAGAAAAGTTCATTAGACAGTTTTCGGGGAAATTTTTCGATTTTTTTTTTTTTTCCACGAAAGGGCCAATCGGAATTCTACTCAGTATTTTTTTTTCTGATAGAGGGAGGCAATACACAACTCCGCAGGATTTTTTCAAAATGGAACAAGGCATCAGTGAAGAGGGAAAAATTGTTTTTTGTTAATTTACTCCGAAAACTGTCTAATGAGCTTTTATCCGATGATGACATATTTTTTTTCGAAAAGAGCAAAAAAAATCAAAACGATTCTTTTTTTAATCGTTCAAATCCGATCAGTAGTTACGAAGTTATGATTTTTACAAAATTGAGACTTCATTAATCATTATCTCGAGAACCAACAATAGTGGGGGGATGAAATTTTGGTAAAATGTCATGGATATATTGTCCTTTGAAATGTCCAGACTGAATAATTTTTTCGAGACAATAAAAAAAACGGGGTGGCTGAGTTGACGTGGAATGTCTCATATATTTTTTTAAATAATTATTGAAGAAATATTTCGGATAATTTGTCATTTGAGATTTTCCGTACAATTTTTTTTTTTTTTTTTTTTTTAATTAAACAAATAAAACCGACTTTCGAGCTTGATATTCGAGCTCGACTCCTCATTTCCTTAATACGTAAAATGACGTCAGTCTGGAATTCGCAATAATATTTCAATGTACTCGACGAAGCTGCAATATTAAAGAGCTCCCTTGTCCTCTCTATCTCTCTCTTCTTCTTCTTCTTCTTCTTTTCCCCCTTGCCGTATGGTATTCGAGTCAGTGGGCGATTTCTCCATATGGTCGCGACTAGAGATAGCCAGCCCGATAACGTGATCTGTTGAATCTCGTCCCTCGTCCTCCCTGACTCGACTGCATTGCATTGGGCTCGGTGTGGGCAACGCTCGTGCAAAATATTTCAATCAAAATAATAATAATGATTAACGGGGAAAAAAAAAAAAAATCATTTTTTGTTTCAGTCCGAAGAGCCCACCCAACAGTCCAAATACAGAATTCTCGACCGAGGATGATCTACGAGGTGTCTACATAAATTACAGTTGCGCAAAGGTCGGTCCATAAAGAAATCCTATCTAATTTCATTCTCCTACAAATTGGGAGCATAAATGAAATTTTTTTATTTCAAAATCTGGTAGTTTAGGAAAAAAATATTTAGTACGTATTTTTTATTTTTTTTTATTTGAATCAAAATTGCCGTTGATATAACAAATTGAAAAATATAACATTATAACGTCACACATGTTACGCTATATCTATATATATATCAAAATCCGTGAAATTAAATTGCCTATAACAGGTGCATCTGTCATTTTTAACGAAAAATCAAAAATACGTCCTCATTATTTTTACTTACTCTACATTATGCGACCCAATGATTGAAAAAAAAAAAAATTTCATTCATACTCCTAATTGCAAATTCGTCACACGTTATTCGGGATAATTCATCCATGCGATGCTTTCTCCGTGATAATTTCTTTTTTTTTTTTTATTTTTCAATTATCGTTGGGAGTCCTCACAATTATCGATGTGACAAATTTCGAAGTTTATTTTTTTTTGTTTTCTTAGTTACACAAATCGCATTTACCCATCTCACTCCCAATGTTACACGACAATACATCCACGACAAGCACAAACTCTGGAATATTTTTTTTCTCCGTCTAACAAAAAAAAAAAAAAATAATTCTACAATTTTTGCTCGAAGGGGACCCGAGCTTCGCGAGTTTGATATATTTTATTTTCAAATGAAAATCTTGCAAATTCGTGCGGCTATGTCGTGATCAATCAATGATTTGCATTTCACGATCTATTATCGTTTCGTAAAATCCTTTTTTTTTCGTTCTCGACATTGCAACTTTGTTAAAACTTTGCCAGGCTGTTGTGAAGCATCGATTCGAGGGGGTCAGGGATAAAACCATCGGAGCTCGATGATTACTCACGTGTAACCCAGTGCACTCGTTCGCACGATTCTACTTATTATTGTTATTATTATTTCTTTTTTTTTACCCCGCCATCGTGCGTTCGTAATTTATTCAACGCGAATTATTTCGTTTAAACGAGAAATAAAATTGAACGCGTGAAATGAGCCTGGAATTATAAGAAGAAGTTTTTACTTGTTCGAGGCAAATATATTTGCTTTTTTTTCTCTACATTCTTTTCGGGAATTTTTGTACTCAACGATGACTCAAAGATTGTTCGAGTATTTGTAAATAATTTTCATTGCACGATTAATTATTTGGTAGAGTATTTTTTTTTAAAATATATTCTGATTTGATTTGATTTGACGTAATCGATATTTTGCTTGAAGCTAAAATCGTTCACTCAGCGTTAGATTACCTAATCAAATGTCCGACGACATTTCCTTTTTTTTCTTTTTCCTGTCAAAATAACATCGTATAATGTCTCACGAATACATGATACTTTTTCTATTTTCTCAATCTTACCTCCAAGTTTATGAATTATTGATTTCTCGAGTGGCAATTCCATGCTTCATACGCAAACAGCTGTACTAAGATCGCAATTTTTCAACATTGAATTTTAATTCTAATAGCCGGTAAGGAAGCTTGAAATTTCGTTTTGACGTGTCTTTGAGTATTAAAATTTGTACAGCAGTATATTCAAAATAGAGGGCAAAGACTGTACAAACCACAATCGAGTCAGCGCTACTTCAATCAAGTTCATAAAAAAATCGTTCATACCGAACGTTGCACCGAGCGCATGCAATTTCAATGCAACGAAAGGTTTCTCCAATTGTTTATTCAGCGGCCTGAACGAGTCAGCGCTGCTTCAATCAAGATTACAAAATCGTCTCGTCGAGGCAGCGCTACTTTAATCAAGTTCATAAAATCTTTCATATACCAAATCAAACGAACAGCGCATATAATTATGAAATTTCAATGCAACGAAAGTTTTCTCCAATTGTTTATTCAGTGGCCCAACGAGTATTCCCAAAATTTGCATTGAAAAGCTCCGTAATCAAAGAATTGGGAAAAAAAAAAAACCAATTTTTCAATATTCAGTACTCGTTTGACTATTTTACAAGCTTAATGAGCCTTCTGATAGCAGAAGGCTCACTCACGCTCTTTGAATTCCTCCAACATTCCCTTCTCCTCGTCAAGGTCATGCCTAAACCTACATAGCATTAAAAAAAAAAAAATAGCTCCACAGATTTTTATGATAATACGATTTTATAATCGAACGTTGTTCTTATTTCTCGTTTACTGGCTGGTGATCGATCGCAATCGAAATACGATATATACACGGTATGCAGCTCGTACGAATGAAATTCGGCATTGCCAATGTGTTCCGTCGTAAGGCGATTAAGTTTCAAAATTCTCGGAGAACTCCGTCGTTGCTTGTATACATTCTCGTTGTTGTTGTTGCTGCTGTTGTGGCGGTCAACTCTGGGCGAGAAACCGGTCTTTCGCGCGCATTTATAACGCCGCACATGAGTGCGAGAGAGACGCCCTTAGATTGACTCTTTTCATGGACTTTTACGGCGATAATGCGCTCTCTCGTGGGAGAAAAAAAATAAACGCGGATAAAACGAATCTTGTCCTAAGAAGCCTCTGGTAGTTTTTGCTAAATGATTTTTTGTCCTTCGACCGGAAAATTTGTAGATTTTTTATTTTGTTGAATTTACGGTTTTTTTTTTAAATTCCTTCGAGCTCCCGGGTGATAATAACGCGTTTCATTGTGCGAAGAAATTTATGAATATTCGATAAGCATATCAGGAGACCACGAGTGACATTGAAAATAGCTCGTGTCATACGACGTTCAAAACTATAATATGCTAGGGAAGTAACTATGACAGCGCCGCTAGCGGTCACTTTATGAAACATTGAGGATACGGAAAGTAACAAAATGTATTGTGAAACATGTGCTTCTTGCGTTTCTTCCAAATTATCGACTAGAATAGGATCAAATTTTTTTTTTTTTAATCCTAAAAAGTCACACACCTATTTTTAGTCCCATAAGAAATACATGGTTTTTGCGGTCCCTCGGACCACGAGTGGCTTGCTAGGGTTAAATAAAAAACCGAATAATTTTCAAGTGGACAAACGCTTTTTTTTTTCGAGTTCTCATGAATTATCTATGTAATCTCAAACGCCCTGACTTAAGAATAATAAAAAAAAAATTGTCTCGCGCTAACCACCGTAACTGTGTATAGTTTGTTTACAGAAAATTAACGATAAAGTTTTTCACAATTTACGTTCATTATCGAAAGAAAAGTGAAAAATCGATTCTTCAATCGTTTATCCTCGCAAATGAGTCCACACTCGTGAATTTTCATTGACGTGTTAGAACTCTGAGACTTTTGACCGAATACGCGAAAAAGTTGGTAATACGGTAGTGAGGAGTGAGGTGGAGAGGAGAGAAAGGAGAAATACAAAAAGCTTTGTGTATTATGGAACGCGAGGCAAAGAAAAAAAAAATACATTGGACGAGTACGAAACGAGTCATAGTATATCCTGAATCGTCCAATCAGCGTTCTCGTTGGTGCTCACGCGATGCGCTATACCGAGAAAATCCCCCATTCTCGATTTAGATCGACGCTAGAGGAGAAAGAGTTAGAGAAAGGAATCTAACTCGTTCTTCCGAGAGTGTAGAGTAGCTTCCTCTTCAACACGATGATATCCTGTTTGTGGTCTTTTTTTTTCATACTATTCGTGGCTGATTATAATCACAAATTTTTATACTTCACAACGAACACTTTTAACGATAATTTCGTAATTATATCGTTTCCCTGTGAGTCTGAGGGCCTCGAGAAACTTACGTTATGTCGAAAGCATCTGTTAGCGATAGGACTGAATCGTTTTAGCATTCAAATCACATACGTTACATTAATTAATCCCAAAATTAATTGCATAAAATCCCTCCAGACATTCCTATCGACTGTATAGCCCTTGTAGTTCTAGAATTTTGCTTTCTCATAGAGAAAGCTTATTTGATTTCGTAAAAAAAAAAATCGAGTTTTTGATATATTCGATTTGTGTTCAGAATGTGCCAAAACATCGACAAAACCGCTTGAAGTACGGCGCTGGAACTTTGCACACTGCTAAAACATGGAATTTCTCTTGTTTGCTGAAATTTTCGAAAAAAAAAAAAAAAATACTAACGGCTGTCGTATTTCAAATGATTTCGAACTTTTTCAAAAGTATCTGTGATCGCTATAACTTTGATAAATTTAAGGATATTCGCCTAAAACTTTTTATATCAATAGGCTAAGGGGACAAGCATGTTTGGTATTGAATTTTACAAGACGCGCTCAAGAATTTCATAAAATTTTGAAATTTTCAAAAAATTTCTGTGATTGCTCAAAATTTTGTAAATTTTAGTTTATTTGCCGAAAAATTCTAATATAAATACACGAGACAAGGATGTTTAGCATTGAATTTTTCGAAAATCGCTCAAGAGATTAAGATTTCATAAAATTTTGAAATTTTTGAAAAATCTCTGTGATTGCTCTAACCTTTGTAAATTTTAGTTTATTTACCCCAAAAATTCATCTATAAATACGCAAGGATACAAGGATGTTTTATTTTAAATTTGACAAGAATCGCTCGAGTAGTTTGGATTTCATAAAATTTTGAAATTTTCGAAAAATATCTGTGATCGCTCTGACTTTTGTAAATTTTCGATTATCAAGCCAAAAATTCTTACAAAAATGAACAATGGGACGAGGATGTTTGATTTTAAATTTGATAAGAATCGCTCGAGTGATTCGGATTTCATAGGAATTTTGAAATTTTCGAAAAAAAAAATATCTGTGATTGCTCCTATTGTCGCAAATTTGAGATTATCAAACCAAAAAATTTTTACACAAGTACGCTACGAGACGGGACTATAAATTTCGCAAGAAAAAATCGAATTTAAAAAACGAGCATGCAAATTGGAAACTATTGCTCATATTGTTTCCTCGTTACCAAAGCTTTTCTCAATGATGAGGAAGCCAAAATTACGAAAACCATCTCCACATTTACGAAACTACGAAAAATCATTTTCTCACAAGGGTAATTACACTTTGTAATGGGGAAGCAATGTGCAAGTTTCCAATTTGCACGCTTTTTTTTTTTGTTTATTTTTATAATATACGCGTATAATATGTGACCACGCGTATTAGCAAATAAATTTTTCAAGTCAACGCATCAACAGCACAAGTAAAACTGCTCGTTTCACCTTCTTCGATCATAACACCTTGTATTTACTTCTCCCGTGTGAATCTCTCGCCTAATTTGCTCTGCCAAGAGTCGAGAATGAGAACCAAATATCTCGGTTTGATATCGTCAAAAATAGTCGTCAAGATGCAGGCACAAAATCCAAGACGCAATAAATTTCTGCGACACGCCATATTGCATCGTAGAAGCTTGAAAAAGTCTTTGTTCTTGTGTCCGAGAGAGACCTTTATGTGTCAGATGCGAAAAAAAAAAACAATCGCCAGATCTGTTTGATGAGTTGAGTCGAAATTTTTCTGATCCTTTCTTGATTATCTCCCGATGCGCTGTCACCTAGTGGAGTGGATATCTTGGGGCTCGAACGTGGATGAGTTGAAGGGGGGGGGGGGGGGGGGTATAAACGCACTAGGAATACTCCGTGACTCGAGTTGACCCTGAACCAAAAGATTATCAATTCCAGCAAGTGTGTGTTTACAATTGCGATTAAACGTGGATAAATCCATTTTACAACAAAGACGCATAATATATACCGGTCTCGCTTACGGAGACGTTATCCACTTGACTCGAAAAGCTCGAAGATTCGTCCAGATCGAAATTTTCCGTTAAACGATGCTTTTGACTATAGCTTTTCGTCGTTCTGGACGATCGCCAAAATATACACACGTGTACAGTCATAGGGAATCTCCGAAAATACTGTTTTCTTTTACATTGTACGAAGATTTCGTTCTCCTCGAATGCATTTTACTGAATTCTTGGCCTCGTTTCATTTATGTGATTCATTATCGTCACAATTGGCCAAAATAAATTGTTGCTCTTTTTAATTGCCAAAAAAAAATATTGCAAAACTCCAAATAAGCGATTGATAGTCAAAATGATCGAGATGAAAAATACCTTGGATCTTAATTTTTAAAAATTGTGGGAGATACCATTTTTTTACGAAAGAAATAATTTAATAAAGAGCGCTCTTATAATTTTTTTTTTACGTATCGTGAATTTGTTTTTAGTTTTTCGATCACATATCGAAAAATCCCTTGCTTGAGATTTTCGATGTATGATTTTCTTTTTTGGCCACAGCAAAATCCTTTTTTCTGCTTGGAAAGATTGATCGTTAAATTTGAGGGAAAAATAAACGTTTTTAGTAATTTTACAAAATATACTACAATTCTTATTTGTACTTAAAAAAATAAGATTACAGTGAGTTATTATCAAATAATTTTTTTTTGTCAATACAAGTTTTTTTTTATTTAAAAATTTCATACGATTCGGGCATTTTTTTCGAATTTTCGAATTTTCTATTCGAACTCTCGGTTAGAAGATACTTTGATTTTTCACTGCAGTAAATATTTTAGTTGCAACAAAAAGACTTAAATTTTTAATCGAGGATTCTTATCAATGTTCCATATTGGGTAATTGATACGATAATTATCGCATAAAACCGAGATACTGGAAACCAAAAGTTGTTCATTCGTTGATAAAATTTAACAAGAGTACAACGTATATATGAGTAATCGTTATAACTCGGTGAAATATACAAAAAAAAAAAAAAAAGAATTTAATTTCGCTGATTTTACGTGTCACTATTCATAATAAATTATCCTCGATTGATGAAAAATTTGTAAAAGGCAATTAGAAAAAAAATGCCAATTTATTCAGTTACAAATTGCCTACGATGTTAATAGAAACGTCTTCTTTTGTCTCTTGAGAAAAAATTAGCGCTAATAATCTTGATTAAAAATCTTCACCAGATTGCAGCTTTTTAATCGATTACTTTTTATGCCTATATCCTCGTTGTATGTTCTCCTCGTTGTCAAACTACACGCTACTAATTTTTTTTTTCTTTGTACGTTCTTTAAAAAAAAAAAAATTGTAACCGACTTCTCCATCGTATAATCCTCAATCGTGTACTGTCGACAATGTGATGATTCGATCGAAGCTTTGTTACAGTATTATGCATAGATCGCTCCTGTTCTCTTTCTCTTATCATTATAATCCTCCAGCAAAGAAGCTCTCGTTGCACGGCGCGCATCGTATGACGCACACAGAAGTTGACAATTTCTCGTTGACTTCTCCGTTGTTCGTCAGCGAGTGAGAAAAAAAAATTACATGAGTCACGATGAATACTAAATCAAGAGCCTGACTCGTTTGACCCATTTGAACGAAAGTCAAACAGGTGTGTAATTGCAATTTTTTTTTTGCGAGAAATCCATTTTTTGCTGGAGAACTGGAAAGCCCGAATCTGTATAGACTTTGGATAACTCTAAAAATGGCTGAATCGAATGATATATTGAAGAGGGGGGTGAGGGTTTTAGGCAAAAAAAAAAACACTTTTTGGCGAATTTTTTTTAGAGATTTGGATAGTGCAAATTTATTAAAACTTGTTGGACATTATTGAGTAGCATTCCAACAATCTTCTTAATTTTTTTTGTTGAGAAATATCCAGAATTAAGCCGGTGGCGACGCTTTTCCAAAAAGACATTTTGCGGTGCCTACCCTCACTCGGCGAAAAATTATCTGAAACCAAAAAATACAAAGAAAGTTCATTAAAGCATCACTAAAGCCTAACCCCAACGGTTCCTGATTTTCATTTTTATCATTTTTACGTTTTTGGTAGTTATTTGAAACGAAAGTTGCGATTTTCGACTAAATTTTCCGCCATTTTGTAAGTGGAAAACATCCTTAACGTGAAAAATAATAATCATACTAACCGTTGGGGTTAGGTATTTTTGTATGTAGAAACTGTGTACCAAATTTGAAAAGGATCGATTGAATGGTTTTCAAATGGCGAGGGGCGCACGGACTTTGAAAAAGTGGTTTTGAGAAAAACGCGCTCAAAGTTTTGCAACGTTTTAAAGTGATGAAAACATTTTTTTTTTTCGCAACTTACACAGAATCATCGATACCAGCTCCATAGAGTACGTTCCCTGCAGCATTGTCATTCTCTTCAGCTTTTTTTAAACAGAAAACGGAGCAGATTAACCGCCAAGCGAATAAACTGTACACCTGCTCGTCTGCTGCGCGCTCGGATTCGGAGCGTCAGCAGCTACCGGGCAGGTATAGAAAATCGGTCATAACTCCGTTAATTTTGCTCCGATCGACTTGAAATTTTGACACAATATTCTTGAGATGTTATACATTCATTGAAAAAAATTTTTTTTTTAAGTTTAAAAGCTTTACCCCGCCCTGAATGCAGAGTAGATGTACCCGGGGTTTGGCCACTTTTGGTCGAGTTCTGGCCACCATATTTTGATAAAACTCCAGAGTACATTCCGATCCGAGCAACGTAATGTAAAATATTTTTTTTTTTAAGAATTCGTATCACTAGGAAAGCTTCTGTATGAGGAAACCTGAAAAATAAAACCATAAATGGAAGATAGTAGTGAAAATGTACATAACCGGATAGAGTGACCAAAAATGGTACCCTAGACTATATAAAAAGGTGGTTAATTCGTGTAACGAATGTTACGAGTTTTACCGGAGAAACCAACGGACTTCTATAACACTTTCACTTGACTTCGTTACAAATGTTGCGTGTCTCCTGTGCTAAAGTACAATCACGCTAATGTGTTTTCGTGCATGTTTTTTTTTTTTTTTTTCCAGGATGCCGAACTACTGGAAAAAACCACGGAATGGATGTACGACGAGTGGAGCTCTCGTCCAGATCAGGCTCCACCAAAGTAAGAAGAAATTTTTCTAGTATTATTCTCGATATAACGAGTGACAAAAATTGGCTTGGAAAAAATTTCATTGGGATCAATTACAGCGAAAAAAAACGAATTAATTAATTAATCACCAGTGTTTTATACACAGGTTCTTGGCTTTTCAGTACTCAATTTTTGCACGTCTGACATTTTCACATCTTCATATATATATATTATATAAGTGAAATTTCAAATCTTTAATTCTATTCGTTTATGACGATTTTTTTTTTCATTATTTGCATTAATAACAAAATAAATTATACTGTTCTCAAAAATTTTGAGTTTCTATATTTGATACCTTCAGAGTCACATTGATATCGTACTTATATATCTGCGATGTGCATTAAAGCGCGAGAAAGAAAAATCGCTTTATCTTACTGGTGTTTCGTACTTGCGTCACCATATCCCAGCGTGTGACGCATATTATCTGGCGATAAAATATGACGGAGCAACGTGATTTTTCGTTTAATAAATATCGATTTTTTTTTCTTTTTTTTTTTTTTTCAGAGGCTGGAAATTCAGACATCCGCTTGGCATGACGAAGAAAAAGAATTATAGCATTCGTACGGCGAAAATGGGCAAGATGGGACTGTTTTCGAAAGAAATCATCTACGCGATGTTCCTATCGAACATCGTATCTCTTCTCATTGGAACTGGCTTGGGGTAAGGAGCATAAAAATTAATTTTCTGCAAGAAACTTATTCATCACACTCAATCTGGGCTTCACGCTCTTCTTTAACTTGCCGGAAAAAAAAAAAAAAAAAAAATTGACTCATCGAAAATCCCCCAAACGAGCAAAATACGACCGAGAGCGGCCTGATTAATTTTTTCGCATGACTGGAAAGCATTTTTTTTTTTTTTTTGTCAAATAGCAAAAAGGAAACTTTATTCGATGTTTTCTCATTGCTTCACTTTTTTTTCCCAGTATCTGGCTTAACAGGAGGGGCTTGATGCTGCCGCGTGTCACTATCGAGTGAACTCGAAGGAAGGATTGACAAAAACAAACGAAAGAAGAAAAAAAAAAAACAAAACCAGATTGTTTGCGAGCTGGCGAGAAAGACTGATGCTGGATGGCACTCGAGAGCCTAATCAGTTGTCAAGCTGCACACCCTATTTTTTAATCCTCAAAAGCTACTTTTTACCGTGTACTTTAAAAAATTACGTGATCGTCTTAAGCTCTGCGACGCATTATATATATATATATATATATGCGTTAAAAGGATACGAAGGCGTTAATGAGAGCAAAAAAAATGAAAAAAAAAAACAGGAGTAAACTGGAAAAAAAACAGCAACCTAATGTCACGATGATCTTTCGTCAAGTTACGTGTCGAGGGACCGATGAGATACAGAGAAAGAGATAAAGAGACAGTAATATGATTCCCATTTTGTACTGTTTCTAATGCGTTTTTATCGGCGATAGTCTATAATTATAGCGTTTATAGTATATATGTAAAACTTTTGCGAATCGGAGATGAAAAGAAAGCGGAGAATGGACAGGAAAATATATAATATATATATATATATATATATATTGAAACAGAGTTAAGAATTTCAGAAAATGATGGTGGATAGTTGCAGGACCAGCGACAAAGCAGATATAGTATTTAGTTTTTGTGTTTTTGTTTTTGTTTTATTTTTTTCTTTCTTTGTTTTTTTTTTTCAAGTCTCTCTGCAAGATCCGCCGAACTTTGTGTCATTCTTATCTCAAAAAAGAAAAGAAACAAACAAAAAAAGGAATGTTATTTTTCAAAATAAGTGGACATACAAACTTGTAGTGACTATACAATAGAGTGGTTCACCAAAAAAAAAAAAAATTTTTTTTTTTTTCGATGCTGCATCATAAAACTGTTTAGAGTTGAAAAATAATCTCTTAAAAAGATGAGCTCAATCGGTTGAGGTTTTCGCTTTTAATTTTTCGCTTTTACATTGAAATAATACGTAAAATAATACTTACCGTCGATTTCACTCGAAGATATGAACGAAAATGAAAAATGTCAAGAGAGCACTTTTTCGTAGGCATTAATATTTGGTCCAAAAAAAGGTCTTTTGACATTTCATTCAATCTTGCATATTTTGAGAATTATTGTGACTTGAAATTGAAAAAGAAAAAATTGAAAAATCGAAAGTAATCGTTGCAAATTCAGAGAAAATGAATGTTTTTATGATTTTTTTTTTATTAAGTGAATTGTCTCAAGCTACAAACTAGTCGTGAGAGGGATTTGCTATCTAATGTTCTCATGTCATTGTAGTTAGTCTCGAAATTTTTTAGTTATTTTGACCTAAATATGAAACAAATTATCGAATATATTATATACGAGAGTTGATTCATGTCTTCACTTTGGAAAAAATATTCGATAATTTGTTTCAGAAGAAACGATCACGTGAGGCCGTCACTAGACAAGAAAATACCATATCATCCAACGTCCGTTAGGTGAAGCACCCCAAGCGTAACGAAGGTGAATAAACGACCACCGCCCGACTAGACCACGTGTGCAACCAGCATATACTAACAGATGTAATATAGGAAAATCCTCACACCGGGCGCACAATATTATCCTCGCCAATATGTTCACCCGAACTACGCTTTACTTTTCTTTGCTACTATATAAATTCCCATAAACATCTTCCTTTATTTCTTGAGATGGCGACAAGAACGACCTGAATGAATCGAAATTTAACGTTTCTCGATCCTCTTCAGACAACACGCCATATCTACCTGATTTCCTCAAATATCTATACCCTTCATAGATGCAGCAACTAGCGTCGTCGAAACTGCCGCCCAAAGCGAAGATGTAAACTGTTGAACCGAAATGTTCTCCAATTTTAGTAGCTATGGTCAGCTGAATTCGTAATGAGGCGCGGACGAAATCGCTCGCTCGATGCGACGTTTCTTCCTCGGCTTTCGAAGGCATTATCGTTCCGTTTTCCAAATCACTTTCTGAACTAGATGAACTAAGATTTACGACCTTCCTTTTGTTCGCTAACTTTTTCGGTGAACCCTTTCCCGTAGACTTTCTTCCTACAGATTTTCGAGTTTTCGAACGATTATTGTATGGCATATCAAGTAGCTTACACATCAAAAGAGAGAAAAAAACACTATGAGCACCAAAGTGGAGAACATCCATCTAAGACACATGCTAGTACAATCTTTGAGCTGCTTTTTTTTACCTAATTTTTTTCATATTTAGGTCATGATAACTTAAAATCTTGCAATATTAACTACAATGACACGAGGAGAATTTTAGATAGCAAGTCCCTCTCTCACGACTAGTTTGTAACTTGAGACAATTTTTTTTTTATAAACAAAAAATCATAAAAACATTCATTTTTTTCTGTATTTTCAACGATTACTTTCGATTTTTCAATTTTTTTAAACTTGAAGTCACAATCATTCTCAAAATATGCAATATTGAATAAAATGTCAAAAGACTTTATTTGTACTAAATATTAATGCCTACAAAAAAGGTCTCGTGACATTTTTCATTTTCGTTCATAGCTTCGAGCGAAATCGACAGTGAGTTGGAGTAAGTATTTTACAGTATTTTTTTACGTGTTATTTCAATGTAAAAGCGGAACCTCTAAACCTCAGCCGATTGAGCTCATCTTTTTAGAAGATTATTTTTTAACTACAAACAACAGTTTTATGAGGATGCAGCACAGAAAACATTTATTTTTTTTTGTGAACCACTCTACTATACAATATATACATATATATTCAGTCTGTTCCATCGCTCTCTGGTTATTAAGAGCTCAGTGAGCTTCTTGCGCAAAGGTAAAAACGCGCTTGTGTCATGTACAACATCGTGGTGTTTAAAAAATGCCAATTATATTCAATATTATATTTTATTGACGAAAGATTCATTAAGTTTTTATCTGGAAATATAAACACACACACATATATATATATATATACAGAACTGAGCAATTGAATTGGTTTTTTTTACTCGCAAATACGAAAAAAAATCCACTTCAATTGCTCGGTATGAATATATATTATATATATATAATTTTTCTTCGTCTTTGCCTCTGAAAATATTTCGATGTGGCATATTGATGATGTGGCATATTGAATACTTTGCAGCACAATCGAAAATATAAATGAAAATTTTCCAGCGATTATAGAGTATAATTAACGAATGCGTCGATTCTCAGATACGTTGACAAAAGAAAAACGAAGAGGGGCAAAGAAACGTTTAAGGCGTGTGAGTAGAATTAATTGAATTCTGCCGAGGTACGTTAATTGCCATTATCTTTGCGAAAAACACGTATATTCTTCGTGAATAATACTTAGGGACCTTTTTTTTTCGAAACGCAATCGGAAGAGCGGCTTTGTACTCAAAACAACAACGGTCATACATTCACGAAACAAAGGAAAGTAGTTAGTCAAAGACCTTCTCTTGCAAAATTATTATTTTCATTATTATTATTATTATTATTACTACTACTCTCATGTACCTTCTTGCATAATCAATTATTTAGTTTAATCCCTTAAGAATATTTAACATTGTATATTTACGATAACGATTGGCAAAAGCGGCATGAATCGGCGTATTCTCAAAAGAAAAAGAAAAACTAATATGACACTGAATACGGCAATTGACTTTAGTTCTTCCGTTAGTGAATTACGGTATTCTAAGGTATACCTGAAAACAGAAAGAAAAATAAAATAAATAAGAAAATTGATTCGATTTTGTCACGAGAAGCACTGAATTATCGTTTATATAATATACTTCATAATTATTTTGTGTACGCGTGTATAGTATACGAATATTTCACGATTTCCTTATTACTATGAAATAAAGCATTTTGTAAATTTATACATTTTGGAAATTATTAAATAAATAAATAATTAAGTACGAAACTCGAGCTGTTCCCATTAAAATTTACTCGGAGTAATTATATATTTGACTCCCATTCGATCCATATGCTTGACCGATGAAAGCGTCACTTCCGGTTCCTTAGCGTCAGTGCTGGAAGAGGCATATTATTTTCCAAAAGGTAAATCTTCAACTTCGTCAAAGAATAAGAAGGACAGTTGATTTGAGGGGCAAGGGAGGGAGGGATTTACACTCGAAAGTCGAAAAGAGAGAACGTATTTCTAAAAATGTATTTACCAAAAAAAGTTATATCGAAAATTCTAAAGAACAATAAAAACCGTTCGAAAAAAAGCGCGGAAAAATTATTTCTTTCCAGCAGGATGTATCATAGCGTCCATTTTGTCACATCACACGCAACTTGATCGCGTAGTAAACTTCCGGTACGGACGATCCCTCGTCGGGCACATGGGCCCATGCGTACACAACGAGTTTCTTTTTTGGTTATAGGAGAGAAAAAGTGCGATATGAATCGAGCGCCGAACTCGACAAATTGAGTGCAAACAAAAAAAAAGTATCGAACGTGAAGTGAAAATCGTGAAAAAATGGTAAGATTCTTCGTTTATTAATTCGAATTAACGTTTATATCTCTTTTCGAACGAGGATTGTTTGACGAAACGTCTCAGGCCCAACATAGCCCGCATGTTACGCGCTCTCGAACACGCGATTCGTAGAAATTTGTAATTTTTCAGAGCTCAAAAATAAATCGGGTTTTCTTTCTTCTGTTTTGTTTTTTTTTTTTCCCAATAAAATTTAACAATTAAAAAAAATTTTTTTCACCCAAGGGCAAATTTTTCGTGCTTTACGAGCACGCCGCGGGCTATGCCCTTTTCGCGATCAAAGAATTCGAGGAGGTCGGAATGTTGTTGCCTCAGGTGGAGGCTTCCGTGACGGATCTCGCGAGATTCAACGGCGTTGTCAAGCTTGTAGGTTTTTCGCCGTTCAAAACGGCCCTCGCCGCTCTCGAGAGCATAAACAGCATTTCCGAGGGCATAGTACCCGAGGATCTACAGCTGTTTCTCGACTCCGGCGTACCCAAGCCGTCGAAGAAGGAGAAGATAGTGCTCGGCGTCGCGGATCCCAAACTCGGCGCCAGTATAACCGAAGCTCTGGAAATAAAGTGCGACCATACGGGCGCGGTGCCCGAAATAATTCGCGGGATTAGATTTCATTTTCACAATTTGGTGAAAGGCCTGACCGCCAAGAGCTCGGGGGTAGCTCAGCTCGGTCTTGGACACAGTTATTCCAGAGCCAAAGTAAAGTTCAACGTAAATCGAGTCGACAACATGATCATACAGAGTATAGCGCTGCTGGATCAATTGGACAAAGACGTTAATACATTCAGTATGCGTATACGGTACGTTACTTTAAAAAAAAAAAAAAAAAATTTTTTTTTTCCTCCATTTTCATTGTTTTTACATTTAACTTTATAAAACTATCGATTCTTTTTTATTTATTTCATCGAATTTTCGTGCGTTATTGCAAATTTCTTTCCAATCATCCATTTACTCGCATCTATATTTACTTCTATTCAACTTTTCATGCTTTTAGCCACTCGCGCTCAATCTTATAAAGACTGCCTATTGAAATTTTGCTCCATTTTGGCAATCTCCTGAGATCTCCATATCCGCTCACAACTCGGAAACCAATTAACCAATTTTTTCCTTCATTATAGTAACGTTATTCAATTTTCGTATAAATTCCAACCTGGCAATGAGAACAATACTGTAGAAATAATAGTGGCAACATTATTACCTATACAACATTTATCTATATCTATTACTACGTTTACGTGCACTGTTTTACGTGTCATTAGCTACTAATTTTCTCAACTTAAGATATTTCAAGAAACGTAAACGGGGGGAAATCAAGTTTTAGCTGACAGATATATTTGAGTTAAAATAATTAAGTTGCCAGATTTAAGCTAAAACTCCGCGATAATAGAGCACGTAAACGGCCTATAACAGATTTCTATTAAGCGAACAGCATATCGAGCCGCTTCCGAAGGTTATGTCGATGCTTCGCTCTATTTTTCCTAAATTCTTCATCATTTAGAAGAAGTATTCGTGCAGTTGTCCTATTATGATTCGAAACTAGAGCTGCTACTGCAGCTATGAGCTCATCCCGATTCATTTTCACACACTTTTCATGATTTTTCCAAGCCGCCTTTTTCCCCACTCTTACTTTAGGACGCCATTTGTAAACGCTTCTCTTTTCTTGTGAGATGCTCGGAGATAACGTAAACGGCAATGTACTTTCCTTAATGGAAATCAAGCAGCACGTAAACGCCTATGATCGTACTGAACAAGTAGTACATTTTGTGCACGTAAACGTAGTATATCTATGTTAATAAAAGCGGCAAAATCCTATCCGACGTAACCATGATGGATTATACGAGATGAGATAGAGAGCCCTTTTCTTATTTATTTTACTTTTTTTTATATTTAGTCGGTGATTCCTGTGCAATAACTATCAAGTTTCTAAACTTCTACCGTAGACTTTAGTCATAGAGGAATTGCGGACAAGTGCTTACGGCACTTATGCAATCTTCATTTTTACCATTGAGTGGGGCGCTGTGCGGCAATGTGACGTTATATATTGTTAGTTATGGACTACTAATTACCGGGGGTTGTATGCGCTCCTATATTTGTATTTTACGACACACTCAATAAATTCAAATTCAATTCAATTCAAATGTGTGGTCTGCACAGTTTTGAGACGTTTGTGGGCCTTAAACTACGAAATTCCTTCCAAGAATAGTGATTTTTCGCCAAAAACATTTTTTTTCTTCAATTTTTATTGTTTTTACGTTTAATTTTATAAAATTATCGATTCTTTTTAATTTACATCATTGAATTTTCGTACTTTATTGCAAAATTTCCCAGATGAATTGGTTCTTTCTAATCATCCATCTACCCGCATCTATATTCACTTGTATTCAATTTTTCGTATTTTTAGGCACTCGCGCTCAATATCATAAAGACTGCCTATTGAAATTTTACTCCATTTTGTCTGTCTCCTGAGATGTCCGCATCCGCTCACAATTCAGGAATCAATTAACCAATTTTGTCCTCCATGATAGTACCAGTATTCAATTTTCATATAAATGTGCGACCCGCACAGTTTTGAGACGTTTGTGCGACTTATAAGGTAGTCCTAGCGCGACCGGTGGGGGGGGGAATCAGCGGAAACGTAGACGCGGCGGAGCGCGCGGTGAACGGGGCACGCATGAAACAAGAGAGAGTCGGTACCCGTGGCTACCGAAAACTCGTAAAATCTTTTTCAAACATCCGTTGAGCTTGTGTTTTTTTGTGAAAATCTGAATCCTCAATATTTTTAAAACAAAATGAGCGTTCGGTTGTGTGATTCTTGACTATATTAGTGTATGAATTTCGAGGTAATCTCCGCGCGATCATGATTCTTCCTATACGCTAGCGAAGCATCGCTTGACCCGCCCCCAGGCAATTATTACGCGCAACAAATCGACACAGTACCAGCTATTCGTGGATTTGTATCTAAATATGTCAGAAAACGGATAATTTTTTCGTAAAATATGAATTCGCGACGTTATTTGTTGTACTTTCTTGATTAACATTAAGACAAATCGCAGCTGCATGCTTGCAGTAACCTCGCCCGGCCTTGCAAGTACAATTATATCGTAGATTGATCGATCGGGATTCAACTAAAAAAATGAATACGATACGGAAAAACCTTGACAAGGCCGATGTAAAGACTTTTTGACGCATGGTCCACCGTATAACGCTGCTTACTTTCCCTCGTTGCAGTAACATTTTATGATTTTTCACGAGTACATCGATTCCGTGCTATATCATTGTATAACTACAGGATAAAACACGTTTTCTCCTTTTTTGTACTACATGCACCGGGGCGCTTCTCGTCACTCACGTGAAACGATCGTAGTAATTTTTTGCCTTTATTTAAACTCTTGCGCCAAAAAATTTCGGTATTGACCGCTTGAAAACCACTACTAATTATAACACTCATGAGCCAGCTTTGCAAATAAATAACGACATAAAAATAATAATAAAACGTGAATCGTGTGTGTTCCCAACATGCATTTTGTATTGCTGCCTTTCAAATATTGCGTCGATTTGTTGCGTTTAACGTACAGAAGATGGCGCGAACGTCGCACGCCAGCGAAATTTCGCTAGCGTATAGTCGCTATGCTAAAATCGTGATTTTTAACTCAATTTTTCTCGCTAAAAAGGTCGTTAAGGTACAATCAAACTTTGCAGGTGCATCGGAGGGTGCTTTAAGGCTAACGTATCAAAATTTCATGCGATTGTGCACTATGTGCGAAAACGCTAGGACTACCTTAAACTACAAAGTTCCTTCCAAGAACAGTGATTCTTTGGCAAAAACATGATTTTTTTTTTTTCTTCACATACAGAGAGTGGTACAGCTATCACTTTCCGGAGCTCGTGAAAATCGTTCCCGAGAATTATACGTACGCCAAGGTGGCGCAGCTGATAAAAAATCGCAAAGAACTCACGGCGGAGAAGCTGGAAGCTCTGGAGGAGCTTGTCATGGACAGCGCGAAGGCTCAGGCCATAATCGACGCGTCGAAATCATCGATGGGAATGGACATAAGTCCCGTTGATCTTCTTAACATCGAGATGTTTGCCGGACGCGTTATCGCGCTTGCCGATTATAGAAAACAATTGGCGGTTTATCTGCGCGCCAAGATGTCCGGCGTTGCGCCAAATTTGGCGACTCTGATCGGCGATCAAGTTGGCGCTAGACTCATCGCGCACGCGGGTTCTCTCACCAATCTGGCGAAATATCCGGCGTCCACGGTGCAGATATTGGGCGCCGAGAAAGCGCTGTTCAGAGCCCTCAAGACCAAGGGCAATACACCCAAGTACGGTTTGCTTTTTCACTCGACGTTCATCGGGCGCGCTGGTACAAAGAACAAGGGTCGAATATCGCGATATCTTGCCAACAAGTGCTCGATAGCATCGAGAATCGATTGTTTCACCGACACACCGTCCAATATTTATGGCGAAAAGCTGCGTCAGCAGGTTGAGGATCGTTTGAAATTTTACGATACCGGCGATGTGCCGAAGAAGAACATCGACGTTATGATGGAGGCGCTCGAGGAAACCTCAAACGCGATAGAGGCCACGGAGGATCGGGAGATGGAAGAGTCGCCGAAGAAAAAGAAAAAGAAGGACAAGAAACGCAAGAGCGAGAGTCACGAGAATGGCGCGACTAATGGACAGAGCGAGACGGCAACGAATGGCGTCAAGATCGAGGCTGAGAACAACGAGGAGAGCGCAGAACCGACGAAAAAGAAGAAAAAAAGGAAATCAAAGAGCCTCGGCGCTGCTGAATGAGCGATTACGCTGCCCCGGCAAATATACGGCTAGTCGCCCTTGCGACGATTCCATATTTTTTTTTTTTTTTTTAATATACATATAAATATATATATATATATAGAGAGTATACACGATAATTACAAATTCGAAGTTTTGTAAATAAGAATTTTGAAAATCTTGATGATTCAAAAGTAACTTGGCAAACAAAGAATTCAATTGTATCAACAATAGATTTTTCTTGATTCGACGTATCTCACTTCATACAACAATTTGACACTTTCTATTTCCGTCTTTGACATCGTTTAAATACGTGATATAAATTTGTTCTGACACACACACGCACACATCCACATATATAAACATTGCTCGAACGTAATTTAGGTATACTCTACATCCTACTTTAATGAAAAATATAAAAATAAAAATAAAAACAGAATAAGTTTGTCTCAATCATGAGTTTGGTTCTTCAAATAATTGTACGAGCTCGCAAAAATAACGTCGAAACGACAATTAATTTTTACGATTTTTTTTTTTATGTTCTTGAAAGATATCCACGTTGAGCCAGCGATTTGTTCAAGTATAATAAACGCTATACAAGCCTACAATTGAATTTCTCGAATCGAAACATTGAGGGAGCTTTTTGTCTTGCTGGCGCAAAAAATAATTCTTTGGAATTTATCGTACGAAAAATTATCCAGTGGGATATCACTTTCATATTTGGCTGTTTCTCCTCCTGCAGGTAAATTTTTAGCTGAAAATATTGCAAATTGGGATTATGATGATTAAAAAAAAAACAATATCTCGATGACGCGAGTTGTAGCTTCTTCCTAAGGATTGTAATAACGAAAAAAAAAGATTATCGATTCAAAGGCAGACTAACCAGCACAAAAAAAAACCAATTAGTTTCAAATTCATGGCTTTTGTGAACAAAAAAAAATCATTTTTGGCGAAAGAACTTTTCTTTTTGTTCGTTAAAAAAAAAAAAAAAAAAAAAAAAAAAAAAAACTATCGGATATTTTCTACTTTTCGTAACAGACTTTTTCCCTCAAATCTGAAGCCAATTGCTTCATCAGTTCCCGAGCTGTCCTATAATGCTATTTTGAGAAAAAAAAACTTTTAATCCTGATCACCAGGTACATAAAACTAAAATTTTCCAACTTGCACACCTAAATGAGCCATTCAGTAAGACCTGTTTATCTTTAAACATCTAAAAGGACTCTCCGGAAATTGTTGCCAACGAAAATGAGAATTTTCGGACCCAAAGAGACGGAAAGCTCCCTCAATAAAAAAAATTATTATTTTCCACGCATTCGATAATTAAACAAAGACGACAATTAAAAATGGGATTGGGAGAGAATAATAAGCTTATCTCAATACCAGCACCAATGAGCATTTAATGAAGATAAAATTATGTAGACTGCAACATATCTATAAATACTCGAACTAATCATATAATTTCTCGATTATAATATATAAACAAACGAAAAAAAAAAGTTTTCCTTCTCACATTCGAAGTACAGAGTTCCTGATCATTGGCTTTATACGGATTCGTCTAATACAATTTATTATTTACCGAAACAATGCCAATTTTTCGATCACCGTTGCGTACTTCCTCACACGCTTTATTCACGCTGAATTTTCCAACTTTTTTTTTTCCTTCAATATGTACAACAGCGGAAATTTCTTTTTTTTTATCAATGATTTCATAAAACTCAAAACAGCAGTGTTTTTTTTTTTTTTTTATTTATACGTTTTACTCAAAATCGTTGGAATGCTCGAATATTTTTCAAATTGAACGTAACGAGATCTGCAACCGCCATGACTCGGGTAAAACATGGTAGACATTTTTTGAGCGTGGTAAAATTAACAATCAAAATATAATCGAAATCGTCGATCCCCTCTCGATTTTTTGCAAAACAAAATATAATTCTTACACTCATCGATTTATCCTCATTCGCAACTTGAATTTGCATCAGTGATTTTAAGCGCAATCTCTCATTCCTACCTTTTTTTTTTACATATTTACTTTCCACAATGTATTTACAGCGTGATATTCAATTTTAAATATTATGCGAATTCACATTCACACGGAATGTATACAAGGTGAGTTTTTTTAAGCGTTACAAGCGTGTATCTTGAGAACGGTTGGGGTGATAAAAAAAAAAGTTCAATTGAAAAATGAACGCTATAAAGGGGAACTTTATCTGGGCAACGCGGATTTTTAATGGGCGGAGGCGCCTCAGAGATGTCATTGTTATTTTCCTTAATAGGAACATAAGCATTTTATCATCATAAGATTAAAAGTTGATTCAATTACGAATCCGAAACCCACGATTCAAGGTAATTTTGGACTCAGGTGAGTCGTAAAAACACAAAAACCGGCATAATCAGTGGATAATATTCAAGAATTGGTGACCATAAATGTTAATCATCGGCGCATCATTAAAATCAGAAAGCACTCTCCTAGTACCATAAACGCATACCGAAATATTCTTGAAACTCGGCCATTTGGTCGCAAGCTACAAAATTTCGATAATTCAATTTCTGATTTTCAAACTGACCAAAGAAGTGGGTCTCACAATTAAACTCACCGAATGATACAATCTCAAAGAACCTCAGACAGGTAAATAATCACAAAGCTTGTAGCTATTTCATGGATCGAATGCACTTTGCATTAGAATTTATTAAAATGCAATATCATGTAGTTTCAAATGAGTTCGATGAGCTCGCCGTGTCTCATAAGAATTATTCGATATGTTTATGATACTGCGAAAGTGCAAAAAAATTATCGGGATGCAGCAGAACTTTTGTTTTCTGTTTTTTTATGATGCGCTAATGATAAAATTCATGGTCCCAAATTCTTAACATTATCCACTGATAATGCCTGTTTTTTTGTGTTTTTATGACTCACCTGAGTCCAAAATGACCTTGAATGGTGAATTTCGGATTCGTAATTGAATGAATTTTAATCTTATGTTGGTAAAAGGCTATGTTCCTATTAAGAAAAATAACAATGACCTTGACACCTATGAGATGCGCCTCCATGCACCCATTAAAAATCTGTGTTGCCCATATAACGTCCCCCTTTATAGCGTTCATTTTTTCAATTAAACGTTTTTTTTTAGATTACCCCAACCGTTCTCGAGATATACGCTTGTAACACTTTAAAAAACCTCACCCTGTATATGTTTGTTACTTGCGTTAAATGCGCGACAGACGTAGAAGAATAGGAGGAGGAATAATTTGAGAAAGAGAAGCGCTTGTTGGCATATTAGAAATATGAAAAAAAAAAAAAAAAAATCGACCGTATGCGAAACAAACTCGTGAAACGTTTCAACGATTTTTTTTTTCCAATCCACAATCTCATTTATCCGAATATCGCGACTCGTTTACTGTACGACGACGATTCAAGACGATTTGTCAAGATCAATGAATTTTTCTTCCTTCAGTCATACGAAAGGCATTCAACGCCAATTAGACCTAACCTTGAGCCTGAATCTCAGACTTGGTCCATATTTTTGGAGATCATTAAAAAGTCGATAAAAAAAAAACAAAAATTCGAAAGGTTCTTTTTTTTAAGTGACTAAATAATGTAAGTAAAGCACATAGACCAAATCTGAGAGTACACGTATCAAAAGTTGGTCGAGCATACGTGGAATCCTTCATATTTGCTTTATATATTTAGAAAAAAAAAAAAAAAAATACTGATTCGATCTATCTGCTCGATGCTTGGGTAAAGTGGAAGCAAAGATCGTGTAAAAAAATGCTTTTTGATATAGTCATCTTGAACGAGACAGTACTCTACGATAATTCAAACGTTTAACGATCATATTTTTAATTTACCATGTCTGTGTTAGGGTGGTTCATTTTTTATTTTTTAATTGCTCTCACTCTTCAGAAGTATAAATTTCGAGCTCAAAGTACAACTCGGGAAAGAAGATCGTTGGCAATTCAGTCTAAGGGTGACTCTTGGACTTTAATTGCCCACAATCCATTTTCGCAAAGTGGTATTTTTTTTTTTCTCTTGAGGTCGGAATGAATACTTTTAGGGCCTAGGAGATGTTTCAAATATTCTTTTTTTTTTTTTTTTTATACAATGTCCGAGAAAATAATAATAATCCTGGGATATGTTCCAATAGCAGTTTTCCTATGAAAAAAAAAAAAAAAAATTGTATATGTAAAGTATAACACTGATTCATCATTGTCGTGAGTCTGGAACATGCTCGATATTCGATAATATTCCCCTTACACCTTTCGCCTCTCTGTTTTTTTTTCAATTAAAAAAAAACAAAAAAAAAACTTCTCTCTTCAGGAACTCAGATTCCGATAACACGTGCAAACAAATAATTTCTCAATGATGATAACGCTGTAAATCTACGACTTCTCGGTTGCTTATTCGTGTACATGTATAATATATTATACTCCAGCTGCTCTTTGACTATGCTATGGCCAAAAGAAGAAGAGTCAAGAACAAACTATATTTATGTTCGAGACGTGTTTTCTCCATTATGGGCTCAAAAGACATTGCGAAGGCTCAGCAGAGACCATCGTGGAGAGGCTTATTGCTTTATTGCCGGCTTTCTATCTTTTTTTTTTCTCCTATTTTTTTCAGTTTTCTCTTTTTCTTTTCTCGTTTCGTTCAAGTCTCCGTAGAAATGATTCAACAAACTCACAGCGGTCATTCGTTTTTTTTTCTTCTTTTAAATCGAAAAGTTAAACGCTAATGAACCTGCCTTTGTCTTAAAAACTATGATAATAATAATAATAATTACCATGACAACCTAATTAGTTAGTACTTAATGTCTAATAATTATCTTTGTAATTAAGTGGTTGTTTCAACTTTTTTTTTTTTTTTCTCTCAATCTCGAAGGATATGCACCTCTTCATGTCTCTCGTCTCTTCGAAAGAATGAAGCAATTGCTAGCGATTTAACTACGTCTCATATCCGACCACTTTTTCACGAATTTGTGTTTTTTTTTTTTTTCTTTTTCTTTCTTTACAAAATTCGGTTTACCGTTTGACTAATTTGTGGGAACAAGATCGGGCGTACTTTACTAACAAGGCAACTTGTTCGCCCAATCGTTTTACCCTAAACAATTTACACAATATGTATTCCTTTAAAAAAAAAAAAAAAAAAAAAAAAAAAAAAAAAAAAAAAAAAAAAAAAAAAAAAAGTTCTCCGTTGCTATCATACAACCAGCTGTCTTACATTATCTGTGATGATTCGAACAATTTATCCTCGTATAAAATCACAATCGTTCACTCGATGCACTCTTTCGTGTTATTGCGCTATATCTTTGTTTTTTTTTTTTTTTTCCTTCACATTTTTTGTGCCACGACAGTCGATTTGCTTACGATATCTTCGAACTTTTGTTTCTTTCTTTTATTATTATTATTATTTCCGTTTTTGTTTTCATTAAACTTCCCTGAATTCCGCCTACGTAGCTTACTCAATTTTATCAGTACAACTGCGAAAGTTTTGTGTATCTTCGGTTTTTTTTTTTTTTTTCATTTTTTTTACATAAATATGTATGCAAATTTATGCATTATTCATCGTGCATAATTTAATTCGTGTTAGGGAAGCACGTATTGTCAACATGGTGTATTCTGTTTTTTTTTTTTTTTTTCTCTTCGCAACCGTCGACGTTATAGTAGAATGTGTTTGGCGTATAGAGAGCCCCCCCTTAATAATGGTACGAGCTACCTTCTCATGGGTGCAACGAGTCTCGTAAAAATATCGCTTGTGTCTCATTGAAACGCGGGGAAGAATGTCGGACTTGCCGGAGATGCCGATTGCATCATCGGCGGGGCAAATCTCATCGATGAACCACCTGTAACGATTTCCTCTGTCACAGAAGAGCGATCAGAAAATTAGAGTCTGACCGTGAATTATGAGATTGCGTTGAAAAATTAAGAAAATAAAATATGCGTAAGCGCGAAAAAATTTTCGGAAATTTTTCAAACGAAATTTCATGCGAATCAAGCTTAGATTTCAAAAAATTCGAAGATATTTCCAGGATCATCAGGAATTTATTTGATTTGTGACAAGGAAAAATGGTGTAAACCATGAATTCAATGAAAATCCTCATGCGATATTCAATGTTTTTCATATTTTTAAAGTTAATTACTTTTAATTTTTGCTGTATTATTTTTATTTTTTTTTGACCTTCTTCAGTCTAGATCCACCGTTACAAACATTATTTTTGTCATTCTAAGCTGAGAAAACTATTTTTTATAATTTTGGCACTCGATTGATTCGATTACCGCTTAATCACTCTTGGACAGTGATTTAAAAATTTTTTTTTATATTGATAATGACGATTAATTTAAAAAAATTTTTTTTTTAAATTAAAATATGTGTACACGCGAAAAAGTTTTCGGAAATTTTTCAAACGAAATTTCATGCGAATCAAGCCCAGTATGGATCAATGAATTTAAAAAAAAAACGAGAATATTTCCAGGATCATCAGGAATTATTTGACTTGTGACAAGGGAAAATGGAGTAAACCATGAATTCAATGAAAATCCTCATGCGAGATTCTATATTTTTCATATTTTTAAAGTTAATTACTTTTAATTTTTACTGTATGATTATTATTATTTTTTTTACCTTCTTGGACGGTGATTTTTTTTTATTGATAATGACGAATGAAAAAAAAAAGTGTTTAGCTTACCCAGAGGTCTGGCTTGATGCTGCGGACTATTGCTGGCTAATTGATTCATCGTTGGCGCCGGACCCGATTGTTTCGTTTTACTGCCCATGAGATTATTAAGATCGATGTTCAATCCTGCGCCGGCCCACGTTGAGCCAACTGGCGTTATCGACGATTCGCTCGACGAACCGATGGTCGTCGGGTTAACCGGTATTGGCGAGAGAAAGTTGCACGCCGAATCTGGAAATACACGCACCGTCAATGGTGGCAAGCTGATATTAAAGCGACGCTCTTGCGAGCACAAGACAGGTGCGATTACGAATAAGTGGAACGTGCGAACACAAAAAAAAAGAGAGATGTAAGAAAAAAAAAAAAAATAATATATATATATATATATATATATATACACACATAAATATATATTTACCCGTAGCAAATACCGAACTCGTGTCCAATGCAGACGTGAGATTATAAGCGTTCGATTGGCTGTAGCTATTGGTGTTGGATAAATTCGCGTTATCCGATGAGCCCACGATTTGCGAGTTGAAACCATCGAAATCTGACAATAGATCGGTGCCAATGGACGCTGAAGAAAAATTATATATTTACCATATAGCGATCAGTTTTTTTTTTTTTGGACAACTTTGTGATTTTCAATTCCAAATAATTTCCCGTAAAATACATAATCATTAATTTCAAAAGAATAATCGTTCGAAATACTTTTCTAGTGATGGAAAAAAAAAACTTTTTGATTTTTAGATAAATATCTGAAGGTCTGAATTTTTGGATTTTTGTCTTTCTTTTGAAATAATGCATCTCCTACGTTTTTTTTTTTTTTTTTTTTTTTAATGCGGATCTAAAGATTTGTCATCATAAACGTGTCAGAATTTCCAAGAATTTGGGATTTTTGAATTTCATTTTCAAGTAATTGAAAAGTCTCGAAGAGATAAAATTATTTTTAATGATTTTTCAATCGTATATAGCGAATTCCTGCTCCACACATGAGAAATATCGGAAGGGGGGGGGGGGGGGGGGAGAGCGTTTCGATCCCACGTAACATGAAAAAAAGAAAAAAAAAATAATCAATCCTCGCTGAAACCAAGAAGCTGCCACACTTTCTCGTATGCTCAAAGTTGGTAACATAATATTATTGATTTCACGGATGTAGGAACTTTCGGATCCCCCGATTTGAGTCAAACTTTTTTAAATTGTGTAATTAAAAAAAAAAATACGTTGAATTTTGTTGCTTCACATGTTAGAAAAATAATGAAAATTCGTTTTTAATCGTTTGCTCTCATTATTGTTATATTGTGAATTTTTTTAAATCCCTGCGTCAAATCCCACAGAATTAAGACTCTAAAATTTTCATGTTCTACGTAAAAAGACGTGAACTTTGACTGAAAAAAAATATAGTAACGAAAAAACCCCGATAAAACAAAAAAAAAAATTGAAAACGAGGATTTTTCAGAAAGCAAAATATTTCAGAAAGAATTTTTCACAAAGAAAAATAATGAAAATTCGTTTTTAATCGTTTGCTCTCATTAAAATAAAATTCCTGCGTCAAATCCCACAGAATTAAGACTCTAAAATTTTCATGTTTTACGTAAAGAGACGCGAACTTTGGTTGAAAAAAAAAAAAAATATAGTAACGAAAAAACCCCGATAAAACCAAAAAAAATTGAAAAATAAGGATTTTTCAGAAGCTTAAGTGTCTTTTTTTCCTGTATATCTCATCATCTTCTACATTAATTGATGCTACGAATTTTGTAGAAAAAAATACGATAAAAGCATAAAGTCACGCTGTGAAGAATCCAATGGGGCAAACGAAAAAAAAAAAAAAGGTCTGAAAGAATTTCACGTATGCTTCGTGGCATATGTAAAATTTAACGAGAAAAGTCTCACTTGAATCGGGAACCTCGAGAACCCGACGTAATATGCGTAAAAATTATTTGTAGCAATTTTCAATTTTTCGATCGACCTCACCGTGTGAGAACGATTTAAAAAAATTAAAAAAAAAACAAAAAAATACGAATTGTACTTACCCGAATTATTATTGGCATTGTTTCTCGAGACATTCCGATTGGTCTGTCCCCGCGATTGAACGCTACCGAGCATATTATTCCCAATCGTGAGATTCGTCGACAATAAATCGGCATCCGTATTCGCGATATTTCCAGCGCCGGGCATCCGCGATTGATTGCCAAGATTGCTCGTTTTATTGGCCAATGAATTTCCGATATCGGACAGCGTTGATCCCATTAAGGTGGCCTGTGAATGCGACGGAATTGCCGATTGCCAATTCTCGTTCGTTATTCTCGCTCCCGAATTAAAGGCCGACGTAAAATCGGCAAATTCGTCGCTGTTATCCTGCTGTTTTGTGATTTTATTTGCGCTCGTGCTCGTAGCGCCGAAGGCAACCGTGAAATCGCCGAAATTTGAATTTTCATTCTGCGACTGAATCGGAACGTAATCGCTGTCACGGGGATTGAAATCATCGTCATTCCCGTCCTTGTCACCGACGCTCGATCTCTTTTCGTTATTCTCATTTTGCGAATCGAATATATCATTGAGAATATCGTCCTTGTTCCTCGGCTGTTTCGTCGGTGACGGAGCGAAATTATTTTTCGGGCTCGATTGGTTTTTCTGCCAACGGAAGAAAAAAAAAAAAGAAAAAAAAAAAACGAAATAACATTTTTCTCTTGTAAAACGGCAAACGAGTTGTTTGGCAACCTTTTTTTTTTTTTTTTTATATAATCAACTAGCGGGAAACTTGAAATTGCGATTAAGAAGAAAAAAAAGAAAAAAAAATCAACTCACGCTAGATTGTTTATCCTTTCCGTAGGTCGCGGCTGCTCCCATGTCGACTTTTTTCACGGGACGAGATCCCCGCGAGGGCGACGTTTGCTGTATCTCGAACCTTCTTATTTTATCCAGCGTATCGAGCTTGTCGCGAAATTCCCGATCGGTCTTCTTTGGACTCGAGGAATTATCGTTGTCGGAGTCTTCTCGCTCACCGTCGTCGCTACGCGATTGTGCAAAACATAAAAACATTTTTAACGAAAATCCATCGAATATCTCTCTCTCTCTCTCGTGATTTTGAGGAAAAAAATTAAAAAAAAAAAAACAGTACAAGATAATAAAAGCAAACCTGTTGTTTGCATCTTCGAAACCTCCTCTACCGCGACTATCTCTCTCCCAATCGTTGTAACTCTCTATACTCGGTTTATTCCATTTTGGATTATCGGTCCATCGATCGCCGCCACCGAAATTCATGCCCATCGCCTCGCTCGACATTCCCACGTATTTGTCCTTGTTTTTCTTCGCTTTTTTTCTCTCATCGCGCAGCTTATCGTCGTCCTGTATAAAATCAATGAGCTCGCGTACTTTGTGCCTCACGTTTATGCCCTGATCCTTGCCAAACTCGTCCGTGTACGTGTAATTCTCGAGCGAACGAAGATCGTAAATGTGCTCGCGCGATGATGTCACAACTCGCTCGGATCCGTTGCGCACCAGATAATTCAGCAGGAGCAGGGACTGAATGGAAGGAAAAGAAGAAAAAAAAAAAAAAAAAAAAAAAAAAAAATGATAAAATTATTATCGATGATCGAGCGTTGGGGAAATTTTCTATTTTCTTAGGGAAAACCAGTTTGAATGCGAAAGTTTCGAGATAAAAATAGAAAATAGAAAAATAAACAACGGAAAATAAAAGTACAACTCTCTGCTTGGCAACGAAAACCAGTCCTGGCTCGTGTAGCGAGTAACTTTAATTACCTTGTAAGTACGACGCCAGTTTCGCTTGTTCTCTTGCAACATACGCTTCCACAGCATTGACATAACATCGGGAAATTGCTCATACGTGAACGTGGATTGAGCCAATTCCTGCATCATGGCTCCTGACGCGCGAAAAAGAAAAAAAAAATTCATCGTTAACCCCTCGAGTCGATACGACCCATGCGTAATTTCAGTGAAAATATTAACGGAATCGAATCTTCAAATAATATTCCGAATATTGAAACTTTATACTTCGTTCAGTCTTCGTTTAATTACAACTTTGAGCACGTAATTTCTTTAAAAATCTTTTCTTTTCTTTTTTTTTTTTGCTTCGAATTAACCGAAAATGGTTCTTGAATATATCACAGCGGTGTGAAGAAGTATTTGATTTGCCTGCGTAACGTGATTCGTAATTTGTTTAAAACGAAAAAAAAAATTTTTAAAAAAAACGAAACAGCGTTTGAGCATTTTTGAGACGGCACCTCGGGAATGTTTATGCTTTTTTCCAAATGTATTTTTGCGATTGATTAATCTTGAATTAATCGACGGAACGGATAAGGATAAATTTCATTTGCGCTATAGAATATTATTTATTTATTCGTATTCCCAAAGTAACGATCGAAAGGGCGATCGACTATCCTAGTTACACGACGGGTAGCTCAATATTTATCGACGGATGCTATTGAGAAAATATTCTAATCGGAGAGCGAAATGAACTGAGTAAAAAAAAAATGAAAAGCGATGCATCGTTTGCGATTTTCACAAATTCGCGCTACCGAATTTTTTAATTTACCGATACGGCGTTTAATTTACCGATATCTCGTAAACATTAGGAATTACTCGGGGCAATATAATTTATTATTAATTTGTCATTTTACGCTGTAGACATGGAAAAATTACCGCGGTAACAACGCGCGTTATTATTTCTATGGGAAAAAACCATCGGCTTCAAAAAAATTGCTCGAGCCTCTCCGGTCTCGCGATATTCAATAAATTGTTAATGAATTGAGAGAAAATTAGTGGCAAAAGATATTTATGACCAAATTTCCAGCGCTTTCGTACAAAAATTTCAATCCATGGAAAATACTCGATAATAATATTAATAATAATAACGTATATGCGTTGCAGTTACCGGTAGGTCCCCAGGCATCGTCGTTGGTGGCCTCCCTAACTTTGGCTTCGGTTTCCGTGTAGTTCATAACTACGTTGGTCCTGCACAGAGCGTTGAAAAAAAATGAGCGCTCTCGTAAAAAAAAAAAAAATGAAATTTCACAGGTTTCTATACGAACGAGCGAACATAGTCAAGGCGTAAAATTGTACAGTAGCGATTGCATGCATGAAAGGAAAAAAATTAAAAAAAAAAAAAAAAAAAAAAAAACGGCGATAAGAGCCGAAGGCAGAATTTAGATGATATACATCGATTTTGATGGTTTTTTTTTTTCAACTCACGCCTTGTCCATGAATTCCCGCACTTTCCACATATTCATCATTACGCCGTATGTTAATCACTCGTTTCAACTTGGCGATCCAACTTGTATATCACAACAGCGAGAATATTATCGTCTATTCGTGGTTGTAAAAATTTTCACTGGTAACAACCAGCTGTTTTTACTAAAGAGCATTTGATCTAATACTTTCGCGGGAGTACTTGCGTGACCGAGTACACACACACGCACACGAACGTCATCAGACGGTTGCCATGTTTTATCTTCCACGTTTACCCTGGAATTACCACACGAAAGAGAGAGAGAGAGAGAGAGAGAAAGAGAGGGAGAAAGAGAAAGAGAGAGAGAGAGAGAGAGAGAGAAAAATAGGTATAAAACTTTGTTTATTTATTTATCGATGTTAAAATTATAATAGTATTGCGGGTATCGCCGGAGTACGTTGCAAATTGCATTTGCAATTATGTAGAAAACGTTCTTACGGTGTGGTACGTGCAATCGCGGAAGTCGGATAGATAGTGTGTGCGTGTATATGTGTATATTGTATATGGGTATAATATGCAATACCCGCAATACCTTGTGACTACACAACCGTTGAATCCCCCACTTGTAATGTTCCCTTTGCACTCGCTGATGGAATACTAAAAAAAAAACGGGTAAGCTCAATTGCCCACGAGTCCAGGGTACGGCGAGACAAAACCGTGTGTTTGATATATATATATATATATATATATACTGGGAGTAAAACCGAGAGAGCACCACCCGCGAGGGAGGGAGAGATACATATATAAAGAAAAAAAACAAGGACACACCCGCTCCGTATGAAAATATTTTTTATTACCCAGAGTGTTATTGCCAACCTGTATGACACATTCCTAGTTGTAATGCTTGGGATTTTAGACACTCGCACACTTTTTTTGACACGCTGATAAGACTTGATTAATCAAAGATTTGATAAGCTCTCGCTTTTGCTGCTCGGCGTACTCACGCACTATCGAAGAATATCGTGTTTCGATAAGAAATGGATGATTCATTTTATTGGCGTACAATATATATAATATGCTTGGGAATCTTAAATACATAGATCGTATATTAAGGCTCGAAAAATATGCTCGATCGCTACAGGTGCGCATATATTTTGTATGTGTGCATGTCGTGTAAGCTGGACAAGATAAAATTAAAGAAATTGCGAAACATATGTGCCAGGAGCAGAAGACAATTCATAATAGCGGGAGGGGCGAGATTTCGACATTTTATTGTCTACAAACAAATAACGTATATATTCCGTGTATAAGAAGCTTTTATTAATATTACAATAACAATGTCTTTAAAACCGGCTGACTATTCATGGAGCTGTCAGTTGTACACATCTCCACATTTCTCGTCGGTCGGTTTTTCACATTGGAACTCGATAGCAGGTGTCATCTAGGGGGCATTATGAGGGTTTTAGTAGTACGCGATCTAAATTATCGACATATTACGTTGTAGAAAGAGGGCGCCGTGCGTCATTTTTCGGGTGATATTTCGTTCGTTTTTACAAATAACCGCGAGGGGAAGGCTCTTTTAGCTGTTCGGTGCGTGGTAAGTGAACATTGTGAAAAATTCTCATTGTAAATCCATAAAATCCTACGTTTTAGCGAATAATCGGTCTCCACTTTTGGTAATTACGAAAAAGTCGCAATTTTCTTGTTATCCTTTTCATCATATTTTTGTTCATACGGTCGCCGTATTTTCCAAATTCGATTACCTAACCAACATTGTCATCTCCCTGGAGAGATTGACAGTTTATCGAAATTGTATTGAGTTTATAGCTCTTCCCATTAAGAATTTGTCGTTTATGTTAGACTTGGATATAATTACGTGGATTTTGATCTATTTAAAAGAAAAAAAAATCTTAATTTTCATACGACTGAAAAAACATAACCTACAACATGCTTTGGAGACTGCGGAGTAAACTAACATTGTTGACTATCGATGCCGTTGAGAAATATTTTTCAAAATTCATTATTTTCTTGGGTTTTTACTCGCGTAAAAATTACTCCAATTCCCAGTGACCTCTTTGCGCAATGGCTTTTTTACTTGACACTCGGCGATGGTTTTTTTTTTTTTTTACCTTTGTCCAAATTCGTCGCAGGAGTAGTTTGAAGAATGCAGCGGCTGTACAGTCATACATAAAATAATAAATTTTGAAAATCAGCTTTTAAATCCAAACGCGCTATATCATGTTCCAGGTTCGTTGCGACAAATTTATAGTAAAAAAAAAATATATCTTTGCAAGTTTACATCGATGTTGCACCATTGTCCGCGATAGTCCGAAATTTAAAAAAATCTGTAACGACAGGCAGATTTTTATTTTCCATAATTCATTCTACATGCCGGAAGATTTCAAGTTACTTTTTATTTATTTATTTATTAGCAAGTGACTTTTTGAGATGAAAAATTATTAAAATTTTACGAATCTTTTTCCACTGATCAGATAGCTCTGATACAACTGAAAAAAAAGTGTAAAATTTGAATAATTTTTAACTTGAAAAGTCACTTGCTAATAAACGCATATCTCCAGTTTTTAAATAATTAACAAAATGTGGATTTTTTAATAAAAGAAACTAAGAAAATTCACTATCACCATTAGCAGCTATAGTCAGAGACACAAAAATCTGTGACAGGCAGATTTTTATTTTCCATAGTTCATTCTACATGCCGGAAGATTTTAAGATACTTTTCATTTATGTATTTATTTATTTATTAGCAGGTGACTTTTTAAGTTAAAAAATTATTCAAATTTTACACTTTTTTTTCAGATGTATCAGAGCTATCTGATACATCTGAAAAAGATGTGTAAAATTTGAATAATTTTTTAACTTGAAAAGTCACTTGCTAATAAATAAATAAATAAATAAATAAAAATCAGAGCTATCCGATACATCTGAAAAATATGTGTAAAATTTGAATAATTTTTAAACTTAAAAAGTCACTTGCTGATAAACGCATCTCTCCAATTTTTAAATAACAATCAAAATGTGGATTTTTTTAATAAAAGAAACTGTAGAAAAATTTGCAGTTCAAGGTAACTGCAGCAAATTAGGCATCCCTTATGTTACGCTTGCCTTATACAGGCAAGCCGATTGCGCCGTTTGCCTCGTATCAGCATCGGCGCTTTCGAAATTTCGATTTTTCAAGGTCGATACTAAATTTTTTCCAGATGGCAGATACCAAGGTCAAGGCACCTGCGAAGCCCGCCGCCGCGGGCACTGCTCCAAAAAAATCGAAACCCAAGCCGCGAAATTATGACTTGGGCAATGGCGTGTATCGCTTCAGTCGTACTCGCATGTTCCACAAAAAAGCCATCTATAAGTTTTTAGGCAAAAAAACAGAGAAGACCGTAAGTTTCCTGATGTAACAGCCTATTATCGTTATAATTGTAGGCTTTGAGATTTCGGGAGAGGCGAATAATCAACGCGGGCCCAAGTCTATGCGAGAGAAAGGAAAAATTAAAAAAAAAAAAAAAACTTTATTGAATACAGAGAAATCCGGTAAAAATGAGAACAACGTAAACGTTTTTTTTTTTTTTTTTTCGAGGTTCCGCCGTAGCTAACTTTCTCCTTCCTGCTCGCTCTCTCGACACGCTTCGGTAGCGCCACTATCGGCCCAAGGGTCCCGCCCCACATAATTATTGGTTCGCATTGAAGTTTTACATTTTTCTAGCCGTCGAGTGAGGCTAGCCTGATGAGAGTCTTATATATAAAAAAAAAAAATTGATTTCCAAATCACATTTGATAATATTGAAACTTTTCTTATAATCTAATTAACGTTTTACCATTGCCACTCGAGGCAGCTCTCGTGGCGAACTAGCCATGCGATCGAAGCAATAAAATTGAAGAAAGTTATAAAATCCGATAATACGTAAAAGTACTTATCCGAATTTATAATAACAATGGAGATGTCTTTTAGCGCTTGAATTAATTTTTTTCAAGAAGATTCAGGCTTGTTAAAGAGGCGGGGAAAGGATTGCTGCGCACGTGGGGTTGCGTAGCTTGCCGGGCGGGCAGCGTGCAAGAGAAAGAGAGAGAGGTCTGCATTATGAGATCCCAAGCGTATACATTAGGGTGGTCCCGAAAAGGGCCTGTTTTTTAGATTTCGCTCGTCTCCGAGGTTCTTGTACTTTTTCGCTAAAAAAATAACTGACGCGAAAGGGCGCCGGGCTGAAAAGATTTTTTTTACTACAGCCTCAACGAAAAAAATACTATTTTCGGGAATATCAAAGTCGAGATGTCCTTGAATCCTTCGGTGGCTATGTTTTGCATGACCGAAACAAAAGTTTGCGTCAGACATGGGATGCGTGTGATTTTTTTTTTTTTTAGTACCAAAAAATCTATGTTGAAATCCGTAAAAACTAATTTTTTTTAACTTTTATTAAAATATTTCACGGCTCTTTGTTTTTCTCGTTGCTTTATAGCAAAAAAAAAGCTCAAGCTAAACTGGAGGAGCGTGGGTCGATATTGAGTACTGCCTCATCGAATTATTAAAAAAAAATTTCCAAAAAATGGAAGTTAAAAAAAATTAGTTTTTACGAATTTCAACATAAATTTTTCGGTACTAAAAAGAAATCGCGCACTCATCTCAGGTTATACAAAAACTTTTGTTTCGTCATACAAAGCATAGCCACCGAAGGATTTAAGGATATCTCAATTTTGAAATTCCCGAAAATAGCCCTTTTTTTCGAAATTTCAACGTCGTTGGGGCAGTGATAAACAATTTTTTTTTTCAGCCCAGCCCTTTCGCGTGAGCTATTTTTTAGTGAAAAAGTGCAAGAATCTCGGAGAAGAGCGAAATTAAAAAAAAAAAGGCCCTTTTCTGAACCACCCTAGTATACATTGTTTTCTACGTAATAATCTTGAAAATATGTTCTATCCGATAGATTTTTTGTCATTGATTTCGTATATTTCTATCTAACAATTGAAATTCGGATTGTGGACTGACGTTGCTGAAAGAGCCTCCGTATAAAGCGGATCTTTGCCATTTTTTTTTCCTCAAAAACCGTGTAGGAAAAAATTCTAAAAAAAATTGGCAAGGCACATTGATGAGCGAAATATACATTATAAAAATTTCAACCTAACTGTATATATTGGTCAAAAGTACCGAACCTTCTTAATTTCGATTTTTCGTCATCCATTGGACTAGTCCGTTGAATCATTTCACCGTGGTTACCCTCAAAACTGTTGCAACTTTTGTTATAAATATGTTCTATTGATTCGTACACTCTACGCTGAAACGGCGATTTTAAAATTGAATTTTCTTGCGGAAAAAATCGAGCAATATGATCTGAAACTTTGTAATCTTAAAAAAAAAAAAAACGGTAGGATTTTTAATATTTCTAATTCGCAAATTCTCCGATAGGTGCAAAAGTCCAAGGAGACCGCATTAACAGAAAATTTCTTGAATATACTCGTTGGTAAATAAAATTTCCAGCACCAGTCCAATATAGTATTGTATTGCCTGAAAAGAAAAAAAAGTTATTTCCAGCATTTGACAATCCATCTGCGGGAGATTTGTAATCGAGCTCTTTTGAATCTCATTAAAGAATTCGATTTTACGCGTATCCTCATAGATCGATGCAAAAATTGTTGATTAATAATTAATTTGCGATCGAAGGTCAAGCCTAAGAAGCCCGTGACCGTTGAGAAGAAGATCAACGGTGACAAAAACGGTGGTACGCGTATCGTACGTGTGACGAAAAGACGCGCGAATTATCCAACTTCCGATCCGGTCACGGCTCATCATGCAAAGAAGTGTTTCCGAGATCATCGCCGTTACATACGGCCTTCCCTCGTCCCCGGAACTGTATGCATTCTTCTCGCCGGTCCTCACAAGGGAAAGCGCGTCGTTTTGCTGAAGAAGCTCCCGAGCGGTCTCCTTTTGGTCAACGGTAAGATTCTCGCAACTTCCTTGAATCACTTTATTATCGTACAAAAACGAAAAAAAAAAAAAAAAATTCAACATCTTATTTCTTCATAAGTCTCATTATTCTTGTAATTATACGCAGATTATAATTTTAACCCTTTTGTGCCCAGTGGTACGTATATATGTACCACGACTTTTGAAAATTCATAACTTGCACAAAAATTAACGCAGAGTGTTCGTTAAGGGCTTGTTTTAAAGATAAAGGATAGGACTAAATCCAAAAAAATCACTGACCCCCTCGGAGCTACCCCTCATTGTACACATCTTCTCAAAAATCGTCAACAATGACAAAATTTGAAAAATGTGTATGATTTTGAGGATGGATTTTTTTTGGAATACTCATTTCTGCTGTAATTACTTGTCTATCATGCCAGTAATGAGAATATGGTGTCATATTTCGGAATTTTCCAAAATCCATGATGGCGGACCGAAATTTCAGAATTTGAGCTGATTCGCAATAAGCTTAGTATCTTGGGGGGGGGGGGGGGGGGGGGGGTTTCGTGTCGCTGATTCCGAATCTGAAGTCAAAATTTGAGAATTAAAGATGACCGAGCCAATATGGCGGACAGAAATGGCAAAATTTAAGCTTATCTGCATTAAACTCGTTATTTTTTTGCACGATTTACGGGCGCACATATCAAAAAATATATTTTCTATTCCTGGGGGGGGGGGGGGGGGGGGGGGGGGTCAGAATCGGGATCGTTTTTTGGGGAATTCCTCAAATAAATACTTCTGCAACTCTTTTACGTCACTTTGAATCATTCTGATGTGAAATGTTGAAGAAATTCCGAATTGGATGAAAATTGACTGATCATGGCACTTCAGGGGGTGGTTTTTAATGATGGGGTGATTCTGATGATTTCATATGACTTTTTCACCCTTATTATTTATTTTCCTTTCATTTCACGATTTTTCGCACGATTTACGGGCGCGCATACCCAAAAAAAAAAAATTTTTATATTCCTGAGGGATGGTTTTTCATGCATAAGGGTCGTTTAAAAGTAGGAAAAATTATGAAATATTTTTTTCCCACATCTGGAACCCCTAATCTTTCGTATCCAACCCCTGACCTTGTTAAAAATCATCCTGGAAATAAGTTGAGCGCCAAAGGGTCAACTTCAATTTTCTAACAATGAAATTTTAGGAAAATAATGGTGACCCGAATCTCGGACTTGGATACATGAATGACTTTGCAAATATTCATATTTGGGGTTATACTTGTTTACAATTTAAGATTTTTTAAATAATTTCAGGACCTTTCCTCATCAATGCTTGTCCGCTGAGGAGGATGAGCCAGAATTACGTGATCGCGACATCCACGAAAATCGATGTCACGGATGTCAAGCTACCGGCTCACATCAATGACGAATATTTTAAAAGGAAACGCGATAAGCGCGCTAAGAAGGAAGAGGGAGACATTTTCAGTAAGAAAAAGGAGCAATATAAGCCGAGCGAGCAACGAAAAGCCGATCAGAAAGTGGTCGACAAACAGCTTGTCACGGCTATTCGAAAGAGCCAAGATAAAAAGCTTCTCTTCGCATATCTTTCTGCTATGTTTGGTCTGCGTAGCAGTCAGTATCCCCATAGGTTGAACTTCTGATCTGTACTATGGAAGATATTAAAAAATATTTAAAAACTGAAAATCGAAGATTATTTTCTGTTTACATTTTTTTTTCGTCATTGTATCAATATTATATCGTTTATTATTAATATGCTAAAAATATTTCAAGAGGAAGGAGTTATTTACATGGTTACCGAAGGTTAGAGATTTTTTAAAAATAATTTTATAATGAAAAAAAAACATTTAATTTCATGTGATACTAATGAACGATAAACAATATGAATGATAATGAGCAGAAAAAAGTTTAAAATTGCTCAATGCTTAATTAAAAAATCTTGGGGGGGATGAAAAAAGAAAACTTGATAAAAAGGGTCAAATATTTTTAATTTTACAAAAAAAATTATACTTTAATGCTGAAGGTAGTGATTTTTTATCCAATTGTATTGTGGAGTCAATGATGACTAATAGGATTAGTTAGGAAAATTGTGACCTTCCCGAAGTCACAGTTTTTAATCCCGAAGTTTGGGTAGTTAGTATAAGTCGTACTGGAAATGGTAATCCCCCTTCATAAAGCTGCTGTTTTTAATTGTAGTGGTACGAGAAAAGGTGACCCATCCCGTCCCGTTGTTTTAAATAAGCATTGTATAGTGCAGATTTCTTAATCTTGGTTTTGTCAAAAACCATAACCTTATTTCTATAACCATAACCTAATCTTTCCTAGCCATATTATTCGTTAATATCCCGCGCGAGCGTGTGAAACTTCCGGTTGATCTCACGAAAAATGAGACCAGTTCGGCGTTTGACCGCCTAGGTGTCACGTCGGCGCTCCGCTAGCAGACGACGATTCTAATACTAGCCCTAAAATGTAAATACTTGATGAAATTGACAGTCCGCGGTCCGCGGATTTACCTTTGTGTTTGCGAATCGAATCCCGCAAAAAAAATGGATAACGCATCAAAATTGGAAGAGCCGGATGCTAAAAAAGAGGACGTATCCATACAAAATTTGGATACAAAGTTATCGAGCGACTCCAAAAATGTTCAAACACGTATCGTTCGTGGAACAAAGAAAATGCGCATTGATTCAATGGAATCCCCTCAAGTATCGGAGCAAAAGAAAGGTTAACGGATATTTTTATTAAAAAATTTCATACAAACATGTACGTTGAGATATTTTTTTCATATGTGTATTCATATATGTAAATGAGCTTTTTGTAAATCGTACGAAACGCAGAGGCCAAGGACGAGGAGAGCGCGGAGGCCAAGATCGTCCGTTCTCTCAAGAGATCCTGCGAATTATGGTCAATGGAGGATAAAAATACATTTTTCAAAGCCATCAACGAGTTTGGCAAAGATTTCGACGCATTGCAGAGCTACTTTCTCAGTCAAGGAAAAAAGCGCTCGCTATCCGACAATATGATCAAGAACAAGGAGCAAATAAGACATTTTTATTACAGAACGTGGCTCAAGATTTCCAAACATCTCAAATTCTCCGAAGGTTAGATCGTCTTCTCCGTTTTATAAAAAATAATAAATATATATAATTAATTTTGTTTTGTTGAAATTTTCATTGTCCAGGGACAAAAATTACTGTAAACGAGCCAGGTTTATTCACATAGAACGATCGATAGTCAATGATCGATCAAAGATATGTGAGCTTGGAGATCACAAAAGTCTTAAATCGTTGCTATTATTATTATTATCTATCTTTAATCTTTAACACCCAAGAGAAAGAGAATTGCATTCAATTTTTTCATTTGCGCAATGTTGCGACGCGAGCGCATTTTTCAAATTCTCGATCGACTTATCTTGATTATTCGACAATCGGCAAAAAATTTCAAATTCCAATTTTGCAAATTGATAATCTGGATTTTACATTTTTCTGCTCGCAATACGGATAAGCGATTGATGACGATTATTCATTTATTGCCGAAAGATGTGAAGAAAGCTACTCAGGAAATTTATGGACTGATCAATTATGGCGAGTTGAGGAGAAAATTGCCAAGGATACACGAGAAGGTGCTCTTGAAACTGAACGAATTGATATACTGGGGCTCGACGCAGGTGCGCCTCAGGGGCAAAACAATGAGAATCAAGACACCGATATGCAGAGCTCTGAGAAAATTGAATCAGTTGGAAGGTAAATATGTCGGAAAATAATTGCCATATTTTTCATTCTTATTATTATTATCATTATCATTTATTATTATTGCACGAGTGATAATAGAAAAAAAAAAAAGCTAGTAACATTTTTTAAATTCCTGCAAATTTGTCAACTGAAAATCACGATCTTATTTAACTTTGATAGGATGAACCCACCAGTGAATGGACGAATAACGAAACTGTAATATTCCGATTGAGCGTAAAATAAGAATATCATCAAAATAATTTTTCGAATTAGCTTAGGTGAAACGAGACATCACACTGGTGGTTAAAAATAAAGAATAACAGAGCCCGCATGTTCATTCACTGGCAAGAGATCAGAATACCACACCAGTGAATAAACATGATTCCTAACGCATTTTTACGAATATACCTATAACAAACGTTTTGCAAAAAATTAAAGATTATTTCTATCTTAATCAATAAAAAGCACCACTTACCCTAAAAAATCAATAAAACAATTATCTTCGATCACTGATTAACAACTATTAACGCTGATTAACGACGCCTTTCCGTAACTATTTTGCGCGGTATACCAGTACCGCAAACTAGAAAAATTTGGCCCGGTGTCAAAAATTGACACTAAATTAAACTCTCGGTTTTAACGCTATCCGTGATTTTTTTTTTGCTTAATTATAGTATTTTTCGTTTTTATCGGCGGTTCGTAGTCTCCGTTTATATTTAATATAAAAGTGATTTCGTCCATTCACTGGTCTCCGTCCATTCACCGGTGGGTTCACCCTGTGTCCCCATAATATAAAATATATGCAAACGGCAGGTTCTCAAGCATGAAATTATATGATAAATTTTTCATAAATTGTATTTTGTTTCAATGAAATTTCACGAAATCATGATCGCTCTCAGATTGGCAGGAAGAGATAAAACTACCTCCTCGAGTTACGATAGAACTGCGACCTGGAAATAATATGACTTGGTGGCAGGTTCAAGCTCACGCGATGAATCCACGCGTACGAACTTTATTGCCGATTCAACGACGTCTCTCAAGTCTATTGATGTTTTTGCAACAGCGATGGAGACCAGCCAAATACAAAACCGTATCCTTTCTTTTCATTTTTCTTTTCACTTTCGCACGTCTTTCTTTCTTTCTTTTTTTTTCGTTCTTCTTTTCTTTTCTATTTCACGATATCAATTTTTATTATCCTGAGTCAATGGGCAATGAAAAAAAAAAAAAAAATAGTGTACCAATAATCCCGAGAGCCTCGGTCAAATTGACACGAAAGACAATCGTCTGTTGCGCGTTTCGCCACCCGAAGGCTGCAAAATTGCTCTGCCAGTTGTCAATCTCGGCGAGTATCTGACGAGCAACAGCGTGAGCTTCAATTCGTACGAGAAACGCCTTGGACTGAGAAGCTCGCGTCTCGAGCTACTCGGCTCGGTCCAATATATCAAGGGCGTTGGCAAAAAATCAATAAAAAAGTACAAAGTCGACAAGAAAACGTCAACGAGAGTCGAGGATTCGCAGCAGCAGCCAGGCTACGGTAGCAACAACGAGCTCGATTCGCCGGAGCGAAGCGTAAACGCGACACCGGAGACAAATTTTCAGGCTTCGACGAGCTCGAATCTCGCGGATAGATCACAATCCGAGATACATACTTGGTCAGAGCCAAATAGATTTCCGGGCAGAGAAACCGTCGAGAGGATACGATTGGGTTGGAACATCGACGAAGCAAATACGATCACCGTTGGAGATCTTTTTCTCATGGTAGGCAATTATATCAACAATCCAATCTCCTGGCATTGACAAAAGTTTCATTTTATCAGAAAGTATGAGCTGATTCGCGATACGAGAAAAATCTGAAAGAAAATTAACCGGTTTGATAATGATAAGGAGCCATTGATTTTTGAATAATAATCATGCCAAAAAGTTATTAATAAATTGATAAAAACAATTGCTTATCCAATGATCCCAAAAATTTTTTTATATGAAATTAATGCTTTTTTTTTCAATACATGCGATTTCATAAAAATGGTCGGTCTTGAATTTTCTTTTGTTTTGTTTTGTTTTTTTTTTTTTCACTTTTATTTTGAGAAAAAAAATCAGCGCAAATCCAGAACGAAAGAATTTCGCGAAATGCTGGACTGATTATGGTGACGAGTATTGAGATCCGAATTTACCATCTTTTAGGAAAATATTCGTTTTCCCAAGATAAAACAAATATATATAGAAAAAAAAAAGAAATAGATCGACTCCCACAATTATTTATATAAATATCTGAATATTTTTTTCACGCGATGAGAATAATATTTCCAGCAATGCCTCGTTTGGAAGTTTCGATAAAATTTTTCTTTGGCAAATTAGAGAAAATACGAACGCGATGCTTGAGAATTTTGAGGGAAATATAAACGTACTGTTCCATGTGTACTTCATTTTTATGTAGTTTGGTCGTGAATCCAAAGTTTCACTGGAATATTGGTGGGACACCGGAGGCGTTGAGGAAAGAATTGGCACTTCCGGCTCAACGTCAATGAGAATCGAGCGTTCTCAGTCGCAGGACGATGGGAGCTTGTGCCTAGCACTGCAAAAATTATTATCGATAGCCAAACACAACTACGGAACCAGCAAAGTATTCATTAGTTTTTTTTTTTTTTTTTTTTTTTATATTTCTCCGATAAAGAATTTTTTTCCTTATCCCTCGTAAATTATAGATTTACGACAACGCGTCTGGTAGCAACGAGACAGTTGTATCGTCGCGTGTACCTTCTGCCAAGGAATCCATTTTTCGAAGGCCACTCATACCTCAGGTTTATCATAAAATTGGAACTCAGGATGCCTTCAAGACGCAGCTTGACGTAAATATTCAATTTTTGACATCCAAACTTGTCCCAATTTGCGATAAACTTTAAGCCCTTGCTCTGTCTGTTTTTTTTTTTTTTTTTTTTTTTTTTTTTTTTTTTTTTTCCAGAATTTTAAAAATCGTTTTTGCAAACGTGGCCGCACCGTCAGACAGCGAAGTCTCATCGTTCAAAGGGCATTGCCCGCAACGAGCAATATTGTACACGAGGCGAGTCAACCGGCTCAAGATGTTCACGCTAATATGGAAATACAGATGATAGTTGATCCACAGCCTGACAGTGATAATCCAGGAAATATAGCGACGAATAATGAGAACGAAGAATTTATAACTGGAACGATGGACGTGGAAAATTCGGAACCCGTCAAAGCATCAAATTCAATAATAACGAGCGCCACGCAGATTCTCAAAGAGGGAGAACACCAATGGTTGAACAGCGAGGTGCGTGAGAGTCTTCCTTTGCCAGAAAACATGGAATTTCAAATGTTTTAGATTGTTTTTTTTTGTTTTAATTTCCCTTTATAAAATAAATGTAAGCGTCTCGAAAATGCCATGAAAATTTTCACACAAGCAGAGCCTAATCTCACTTTCGTTTGCTGTAATTTTCATGAAAATTACTCGTCAATTTCAGATTCTATGAAGATTTTCAATTGTTCGAAGAATTGCCGATAATCGCTCTTCGTCTTTCGTAAATTTTGAATCGTAATATTTTCTTACAATGGCAGAGTATCATTGAAGGATCGTTGATATTGAATTTGCCAAGAATCCGTGAAATTGTTAGAATTTATAGAAATTTTTTTTTGTTTTTCGACAAAACAATTGTACAAAATTCGTTCTATAATTGCGAACGTTTGTTCCTCAACGGCGGGGTGCTTTGAGAAGGGTAGAAAAAAAAAAAAAATTACGAGATAGCAATTTTTTCTTCTCAACAAATTAATTTGGAATTTCAGGTTGCTGATTTTTCTCTGAGCAGCTTTCTCGGGCAGCTCGAATCTCCGATAAAAGGCTCGTCGCAGCCAAGTCAAACAGGCGTGAATCCCGTTGTCGAGGACGCACGACCCTCATCCGATGTAATTTTCATTTTTTCGTCGTCGTTTTCTTTTTTCTTTTTCTTCTACTTCTACTCGTTCGATGAAATATCGGCAAACCCGATTGAAACTTGATTATGCGATTAATCGTATATTGGAAATTTTTTTCACAGGTCGTGAGCCAAATGCAGTGTCTAATGGGCGAAAGCAGCGTCGATTATATGGCAAAATTTGCCAATCTGGCATCTCAGATAGCGTCGGACGAGCAAAAGAAATCAACTAGCTGAGGTTGAATCTTTGTTTATTGTTTAATTCGATTTTTTTTTCCACCTCATTTTGTGTGCTCGTGTTTATTTTTCGCCTACCGAAATGACAATTAAAAGAAGAAGAGGAAAAAAAAAAACAAATTTATATCATGCGCAGGTACGAAAATCGAGAGTCATTCGTGGATCTTAATGAATCGCATCGATGATTCCTGATAAATAGACGCGAGTCTTGTCGGGCGAAGACACATAGGGCAGAGAAAGATAAGAATAGAGGGACGAAGAATGCGAGAATAAAGCTCGATGACGTTTGGCAATAATTGAGAAAATATTATAATCGCCAGGATATCTTCCAGGAATATATCCCCCCCCCCCCCTCGAGATCGTTGAGAAATCGTTATTTATTTTTTCCTCAATGATTCACACCGTACGCGCGATTCGAGTTGCTCAACATGTGTCATTATTGAGATTTTTTACATCGAGCAATTTTCTACCTCCAGTAATTTTCTACTTCGTTTGTGTCCCCCTCCGCCCCCTAATTACAGCAATAAGAGCTCGTCGTACACTAATATCGCAGATATGGTTATTGATAAGAATTATTTTTTATTCATCGAGATGAGTATATTTACATTTTCTACAACGCCAGCTGTGATATTGCTCGTATTCTCGTGTGGCCGAGAAATCATATTTTTCCCGCCACGTTATGAAAATCGACAGGCTTTTGTTTTTTTTTTTACTGATTTTCAAAACGTTCTTGAATCTATACGCGTCGAATGTATGAAACGAAATTTGGTCTTTTTTTCTTCGGTTACGCTTTTGAAAAAACTTCAATTGAACAAATTATTCGGTAATGAATCATTGATATCGTTTTATTTTTTTTTTTTATGGAGTAAAATTTTCCAATATAAAAAATGGTAATTTTGAAGGTCCCGTTAATTGGAAGAAAAAAAAATTTCAATCGTACATTTCGCTGGACTATTGTTTTTTTTTTTTTTTTTTAATTTTTGCTTATCTAAATGCTACGGATGTATATATGCATTTGGGACTCTGACTGAATTGAGTAAATTTTAAACTCTCTTATCGATAAGTTTGCGTCAGGCGATTGTTGCGACTCCGTCGTCGTTATCTCTGAGCGGTTTCACAAAGACACGCATACGTGGAAAAAAAAAAGCAAACGAGAATATACATGTGCGGGCAATGAGGAAAAAAATTATGAATTCTGATGAAGTGAAAATAAAAAAAAGTATATATATATATATATATATTTGATTCTTGTGATCGAGAAAACGGTTAAATCGATGAATCGCTGTATCCCTACCATGGACGATCCGACCTTCCTATCTCTTCGAGACAGACGTGCTACAATATTTCATTATCCAAGTACGCAGTGTATCGCGAGATGAAGAGAAGGGGGCCACGACGAAGGTAGCAGTTCAAGATTGTTGCGTAATCACATATACGAGTTGATCTTGATCTTGCGTTTTGATTGGTGGATTCCGAAAAGCGGGAAATCCCGGTTAAAGACACTGGAAGTTCCCCGGTTGCCCTCTCTCTCTCTCTCTCTCTCTCTCTCTCTCTCTCTCTCTTCTTGCTCGTTGTAAAACGTGAGGTTCGTCACGAACGACAATTCGCGACTTCGAGTCATCCGAATAATATGTCAAAACTCGTGCCGCAACTTTAACTCGGTTTTTTTTTAATTATTTATTTTTATTTTTTTTTGCAACTACACTCACAGTAGTCCACCGACGATTTCACGCGTCTGACGTCGAAAACAAAATTTAAATATTAAAATCTGTGAATTGAGATATTTATTTGGGATGGGGAAAAAAATTATAATATTAAAAAGAAGTTTCTGCGTTTAATATTCAAGTGGATAAAAAATCGTATCGAGACGTTTGAAAAATATTGTAGTTGGGGTTTTTTTAATTTTTTTTTTTTTAATTTTACAACGCAGTAAATATGAGCGGATTTGTGAATTGTAATAGAAACGACACGCTGACGGTGAGTTTTTTTTTTTCCTCGTTGCGTATATATATTTATATATTGGTTGCGGTTATGATAAAGCGCTGTATGCTTATTGAAAACAGATGTGGGAACAATGTGCACTACTGCGGGCAATAAAACTGTATGGTAGAGCTCGAAGAAATATAATGAAATAACCGAAACGAGCGGAAAAGATTTGGAAAAATACTTTTAATTCGGGAGATTTGACTTTTTGCGTGTTGTTTTTTTTTTTGTCAAATTGTTCTCGAATACGTTGAGGCGGGAAAATGTATTTGTGAGCGAGTAATCGTAAATGATGAGCAAAACGTTGATTTTCGAAAAAAAAATATATTTTACGCTTTTATTTTTTTTTTACAAACTTGAAAAAAAAAAAGAAAAAACTATTTCGCTGCCCCTATGAAGCTTTTTTTTTCGTAAACAAAATTTCAATTTTCAATTAAACTACATCGTATCATTTTCGTAATGATTAAACGAGTCGCCAGAATTTTTTGAGGATCTTGATTTTTTTTTTTCAAAAATTTCCCCGCAATCGGGCTAAAACTTTATACGCAAATATAGACGCGTCACCGAAGATCGTTCGCTGATTAAATTTGTAGAAAAATTCCAAAAAAAAAAAAAAAAACGATTTTCGAGACTGAAAAACTAGAAAATTCTTAAAAATCGAAATTTCTGTAATCAAATTTGGCATAAATATTGTGAAACAATCAGCAGCCACTGCTCAAATTGTGCGACAAACTTCAGCTCGATATCTTGAGCCATTAACAAGTTACAGGGATTTCAATCTGCGGAGCACTTTGAAATTTTTTTCATGCAGATATATTTCAATCGACAAATAATAATAATAAAAAATTTTCATGATTTATTTTTTTTCCCTGCACGAGCAAGCGAAAATTAATTTCACTCGTTTTTGACGTAAATTTTTTGTTTTTCAATAGAATTATTTGCCCATCAATACGTCGCAACAAAGTGACGACGATGATCACTTTCTTCTCGATATGGACTCTATTGTACGCAGAGATAAGGAAACTCCATTGATGACAACGAGAAGATTGTACGAGAATGCGCGAAAAAAATTTTCGCTCGGTAATTTAATCGTTGCATTTTTTTTTTTAATGAAGAAGAAAAGAGCGATATAGTTGCACGAGAATTAATCAATTATATGATTGGGGGAAAAAAAAAAAAAAAACTAAATTTAGGTGACGATGGGGCAGATCAAGTGGATGGAAATGGCTGGTCGAGAAAATCCATTAAAAATTGGTCCCAGGAAGATACGATAAATTGGTTGATGTCGGCAGCCTCGCACATGGGTCAACCTTACAGCTCGATTCAGCACAGTCTCGCTGTCTCGGGAAAAAATCTTATTGACATGTCACGACAACAATTTTTGATCAACGATCCAATCTACGGCGAGCGACTCTACGATATGCTGCACTCTCAGCGTCTTTCCGGTATTATTCATGAGTCATCGTTAATTTCATTTCTTTTTTTTCTTCAATAAATTTCAAATCCATTTATTATCTCAATTTCATACTGCAGTGCCACTTTATGCGAGCCTAAATCCAAGATCGATCGGTTCCGAGGATGAAAATACTCAGATCAGCTCCAACAACGTTTCCGGTGTGTATTTTTTTTGTTTTCGAATGCATTTTTGAAAAGTAAAATATGCATTATAATGTACGTTTTTATTCGGAAATTTTTGTACGTTTATTGGGGAAAAAAAAACCAAAATGGAAAATCATAGATGCAGAGTCTGACAACAGCGTTGAAATTTCCTCAAAACGTCAGCCTGGAAGACCGAAAGTCACAAAACCAAAGAAAAGCTGTAAGCGAAAGTTTTTTTTTTTTAAGTTAAACTGAAAAATCGAGTCTTTCTGATTTTTACTTTATCACATATGTATATATTTTCTTCCCCTCTAAAATCGTAGCTATGGGTCAGGGCAAATTGTGGGAATTCATACGAGATCTTTTGCGCAATCGTGAAACCTGTCCAAGTCTGATATGCTGGGAGGATTATTCACAGGCGAAATTTCGATTCGTTCGAAGTAACGAGGTCGCAAAACGATGGGGCTCCCGAAAAGGAAATACAAAAATGACTTATGAGAAACTGAGTCGCGCCATGAGGTATTATGGTTTTTTTTTCCACGTATTACTTTCCTTTGAATTTCACGAATCGTGAGAGAATTGCAATTTTTTTTTCTTTCTTTTTTTGTGATTTTTTTTTTCTTTCTTTCAGGTATTATTACAAAAGTAAAATATTCCTGCCGGTTCTGGGACGTCGATTGGTTTATCAGTTTGGACCAAACGCCAAAGGATGGCAAACGGATAATCCAAATTTTTGTCGATGAACGCCTTTATTCCGCTGTATCTCAATTATCCTAATCACTATGAGAAATTTCGAGATATATATATATATACTATATTGCAAAGATTTTTATTAAAATTTAAAATTTATACAAATGACTCGAGGAATAAATATTCCTTCCAAAATCTGGAGATCGGTGATTGGGTAAAAATTAATTACCCTCCGAAATAAACCAAGTTAAAATAACAAAAAAAAAAGCGAGCATAGACTTGGGACTTGGGGGACTAAAAAAAAACTTGCCTACTTCACTATGGAAAACGAATTTATCGTATTTTCATGTTTATTATTGTAGCTTATCGGAGGTAGATTTTCTAAGCCCATCAATCGTGAAATGTTTTTTTTTTTTTTTTTTTTTCTTCGTAATCGCTCGCATTACCATGCTGCGAGTACCATGCAGCTATTATGTATGTACTCGCTAATGGGTTTTTTTTTTTTTCCTTCTTTTAATACATAATGGAGGAGATGTAAGCTCGGTAGCTCAAGGACTATACAGATCGAGAATACTAAGATTATCAACGGACTTGGAATTGGAAATTTTTCTCAAAGGCACTCGAGCATTTTTTGCATCGCATATGCTCGTTCGATATTGTTATTTTTTTTTTTCACAATTACCCGGTTTGCGCCAACTAGAGATACAACCTATCTTCATACCTTTTTGCGAGATATATTGATAATTCGAATATAATCGATTAGTTGAAGAAACAAATGGAAATGTCATACGTTTTTTGTTGTTGTTGCTGTTTCTGAGATTTTTGCATTGTCAAAGGTTAATTTCGAGGAATTAATCGATCGTTGGGACTCACTCGTGCGAGATTGTTATCGTGGGCTATGTTGATAACGATTTTCGGCAGTGGCAATTAGTCCAAATAATAAACTTGACTGAAATTCTTGATGTGAATGGTAACTATCAGTCCACGAACGTCCTTTACGTGCCTTCGACAAATCAACTTTCCGCAGATTACTTCTCCTGTAGAAAAAAAAAACAAAAACACAAACAAAAGAAATAAATAATGCATAATAACGCAGTTATCAGTAATGGAAACTTTTATCGATTATTGGAATTTCTTAGCTTATAAAATTATGACGGTTTATTCACAAGTGAATATACTTTTTAATAACGATTTCTGAAAAAGGGTTTTTTAACAAAAAAAAAAAAAAAAAAAATGGCCCGAATTTTGTATCCTCTCACCTTCGGTTATACTGATTGGTTCGGTCAGTGAAAAAACCGTTTGTTTCCAGTGTGTAGTCGGTGCATGGGGTCCTGTACTGAACGATATGGGATTGTCCAGATCATCGAAAAAAACATCGAAATAACCGACGATTGCGGTTAGCGAACCCGTCTTCTTTATCGTAAATTCAAATGGCGCGGTGAAATTGACGCAACTCGTGTCGACGCTGTACAGATCGAAGGCTTGAATTTCCGCGACATTCGTAACTAAATCATTCACGTTCGATATCTCGATACTCGGCTCTTTCACGACTTTCGCTTTCATGCAACTCATCTTGAAGCCATATACGTTTGACCAATAATCCACCAAATCTATGTAGCGTTCTGAGAGAAAAATAAAAAGAAAAAAACATCATTTTTCATATTTCGTAAAGCATCGAGGGGAGGTTCGATGAGACCCCAAAACGACGAAGGAAGACTGCGGAGTGAGAGAGAGAGAGGCTTGATCAATTTTTTTTTTCTTCAGCCAACCGCTGTCTCATCATCGAACTCATTATGATGATTGATCAGACCTTCCCAGCTCCGTTGCAATTTTAATGTTCGGTGTATAGTTATATATAAGTATATATAAGTTATATATAAGTATATATAAGTTATATATAAGTATATATAAGTTATATATAATTATATATAAGTATATATGAGTATATATAAGTTATATATAAGTATATATAAGTTATATATAAGTCGCATTCCACGTCAACTCAGCCACCCCGTTTTTTTTATTGTCTCGAAAAAATTATTCAGTCTGGGCATTTCAAAGGACAATATATCCATGACATTTTACCAAAATTTCATCCCCCCACTATTGTTGGTTCTCGAGATAATGATTAATGAAGTCTCAATTTTGTAAAAATCATAACTTCGTAACTACTGATCGGATTTAAACGATTAAAAAAAGAATCTTTTTGATTTTTTTTGCTCTTTTCGAAAAAAAATATGTCATCATCGGATAAAAGCTCATTAGACAGTTTTCGGAGTAAATTAACAAAAAACAATTTTTCCCTCTTCACTGATGCCTTGTTCCATTTTGAAAAAATCCTGCGGAGTTGTGTATTGCCTCCCTCTATCAGAAAAAAAAATACTGAGTAGAATTCCGATTGGCCCTTTCGTGGAAAAAAAAAAAATCGAAAAATTTCCCCGAAAACTGTCTAATGAACTTTTCTTTAATGACGGCATATTTTTTTTCAAAAAGGGCGAAAAAAATAAAAAAGATTCTTTTTTTAGTCGTTAAAATCCGATCAGCCGTTACGAAGTTATGATTTTCACAAAATTGAGAATTTATTAATCATTATCTCGAGAACCAACAATAGTGGGGGGATGAAATTTTGGTAAAATTTCATGGATATATTGTACTTTGAAATGCTTATACTGAATAATTTTTTCGAGACAAAAAAAAACGGGGTGGCTAATGAGTTAACGTGGAATACGACACGTCAACGCAGCCACGTCAACTCAGCAACCCCGTTTTTTTTTTGGTCTCGAAAAAATTATTCAGTATAAGCATTTCAAAGTACAATATATCCATGAAATTTTACCAAAATTTCATCCCCCCACTATTGTTGGTTCTCGAGATAATGATTAATAAATTCTCAATTTTGTGAAAATCATAACTTCGTAACGGCTGATATATTGTCCTTTGAAATGCCCATACTGAATAATTTTTTCGAGACAATAAAAAAAACGGGGTGGCTGAGTTGACGTGGAATGTCTCATAAGTATATATAAGTTATATATAAGTATAATGCTCTCGGTGACTCACTGGTATCGCCACTTCCAACGATGCTCAGGGAGCATCTGTTTGGTAAAAGTTTGCCACCCGGAGCAAGATAATGATCTCTCGCGTAAATAACCGTGTCCAGCATTCCCTCAAACAACAAAAAATATCCCATCCATTCGGAAACGATTGCGTCGACCTTTTCAACGCCCAGCTCGATATCCTCCAATCGACCTTTCTTCAGCTCAATTACGTCGTCAAGATTATTTTCCCTTTGATAAAAAAAAATTAAAATAAAATAAAATAAAATAAACACGATTATGGTATTGTTCGTGATTAGGACATGTATTTCAATTATCTGAATTAAAATTTACGAATTTAATTGTTCGAATGACGAAAATTCGATGCTACTGAAATATGAGAGATGCTTTTCTTACAAAAAAAAAAATTGCCACTTTTCGTTGTCAAACGCTGATTCATTCGATGATTTAACGAAAAAAGCGATTAACGATAAATTTGTGATTTTTTAAAAATCGTGCTCACCTAACTATATCCATTGCATGGTATATGACATCCGATTGATCGACACTGATCACTTTACGACAGCCTGATTTAGCTGCAAACATAGAGAGAATGCCAGTGCCACATCCAACATCCAACATCACACAATTATTAAACATGTTTGAATTTGTCAGCAAGGCATCGCGGTAGCTTTCGGTTCGCACCGTATCCTATGAAAACAGCAGCATTATTCCGACGCATTATTCGACGCATACATCTACAATTTTACCAAAATTTTCATACGAAATTTTTGTTTCTTCATCTCGATTACTGGCCCAAGGATGAGCACCGTTCGAATTTCGAACCATTGAAATATATCCCAATCGCTAGGACCGTTGTCGCGGCACGAGCACACTTCGCGACAACGTGTATATTTTACGGAATGAAAAAAAAAAAAAAAAAAAAACAAAAAAGAATTAAAAATTTTTCATTTTTTCGCGTTATCCCATTGAATTTTGGGGAGTTTTCGATAAAAATTTGGCGCGATCAATAGAAAATTTTCGATCGAATAGAGAGACTTTAATCGCAGCGAAAGACGGATTTCTTTTTTTTTTTGTTTGTTTGACAATTTAAAGGAAAATATCGAAATTTCGAATGGCCATAACGTCACTCCTGTTTTATGGTTTAAGGCTCAAGAGAGGCTGCGAGTAAATTTGAAAAATACCGTTTGTTTCATCCTGATATGCCGATTTCTTGTGGAAAAATAAGAGGACTCAAAAAATCATCGAAAATCAATGGAACAGGATTTGTATGCAAAAATTGGGAAAAACTGATGATACCATTTGTAAAATCGGTAAGAATTGAAAAAAAAAAAAATCATAGCTCAATCAATCAAACGGGATGTTTATGCGTGAACGGTTACGAAGAAAATAGAACGGTGCTCACCCCAAATATTGCCACTGGTATTTGTGACAAAATATTTGTCTTGATGCCATTTTTTTTTTTTTTTTTGCACGCTCAGCATACACAAATTTCAATAATCGATCGAGCAACAAAAACTCACCGTCAACATCTCGTGATGTATTGCAAAATGACTGTAGGTACTGAAATATCCATCGTCGTCATTGGCACGAATACTTTTAACGGATCTCGAGGCTCTGTCCTCGTCATTATCGTCATCCAAAACTATGGACTGTACTTTGAGCTGCATTTCCTCTATTTGCTGAAAAGTATAATAAAAAAAAATAAAAAAATTATTCCAGGCGTTTATCGAAGCTTCCACAAAAATTCGATCTTTTATTTTTACGCTACAAATCGGGGCTTTACCTGTTTCGCCAAAAAACACACGATTTCTTTCTGCTCCAATTGCGCTTTCAGCGATTGTATTGTTCTCTGTAATTCGGCAAAATGAATTTCCGACAGAGTGACGCAGCCGTTTTCCGAATTTACCGGATACGCAAATTGCTTATTGGGCCTCTCTTCGTCTTTCTCTCCCTTCTCATCTTCTATGTCTTCGATATCTGTAAAAAAATAAATAAAAAAATACCAAATATTTTTCACGTTCAGCCAATGAGATTCTGAGAAATGGAAATTGATAAATAAAATTAGTAACAAGACAAAGGAGATCGAGGGATTTGAATGAAGAAAATAAAATTAAGAAATTCGAAAGTAAAAAATTCACCGAGGCTTGAACTTGGAAACAAAAAAAAAACTCGTTACGCTCCTTCGTAGGATAAACCATTGCCAAGTTTATCATTGGAAATTATGTTTATTTGGAATGCCATGAAGACTTTGAAAAAAAGGCTTTCTTCAGTGAGATATTAGGAATATTTTATTTATACGAAATTCGTGTGATTGAAAATACAACTTTCAAGTTTTTTCCATTATTCAAATTATGTTTATTTGTAATGCCATGAAGACTTTTTTGAAAAAAAGCTTTCTTCAGTGAGATATTAGGGATATTTTATTTGTACGAAATTCGTGTGATTGAAAATACAACTTTCAAGTTTTTTCAATTATTCAAATTATGTTTATTTGGAATGCCATGAAGACTTTGAAAAAAGGCTTTATTCAGTGAGATATTAGGGATATTTTATTTGTACGAAATTCGTGTGATTGAAAATACAACTTTAAGTTTTTTCCATTATTCAAATTATGTTTATTTGGAATGCCATGATGACTTTGAAAAAAGGCTTTCTTCAGTGAGATATTAGGGATATTTTATTTGTACGAAATTCGTGTGATTGAAAATACAACTTTCAAGTTTTTTCCATTATTCAAATTATGTTTATTTGGAATGTCATGAAGACTTTGAAAAAAGGCTTTCTTCAGTGAGATATTAGGGATATTTTATTTGTACGAAATTCGTGTGATTGAAAATACAACTTTCAAGTTTTTTCCATTATTCAAATTATGTTTATTTGGAATGCCATGAACACTTTGAAAAAAGGCTTTCTTCAGTGAGATATTAGGGATATTTTATTTATACGAAATTCGTGTGATTGAAAATACAACTTTCAAGTTTTTTCCATTATTCAAATTATGTTTATTTGGAATGCCATGAAGCCTTTGAAAAAAGGCTTTCTTCAGTGAGATATTAGGGATATTTTATTTGTACGAAATTCGTGTGATTGAAAATACAACTTTCAAGTTTTTTCCATTATTCAATTATATCAAGGTATTATTATTCAATTTATTATAACAGCGCAATAATTTCCCACAAGCACAGAAGGGTGCCCTATCGATCAAACATTCTTTCGGGTACAAATTAGGTTGTAAATTTTTATTTTTGATTTTTTTTTTTGCAAACCTAGCATCAACCATCCGTCGTCCTGTATCGCAGGAGCCAAGTATTCGTTGCTCTCCCACGCTTGACCATCCTGCATGTTCGTTATGTCCGAAGGCTTTGAATTTTTTAGCCTTATGTAGTTCACGAGCTTTCTGTACGTGTAATCGTCTAGACCCAAATTTCTAACGACCTTGGCTAAATTGAAATTGTGTACGGTTTGCAGATGTAGCGTAGCTTCGATGTAAAGTTTGAATTCCTCCTTGCAGAAGAGACACCTTATCAGGCAGCAGTGACTGGATTCTCCCTCCTCCCAATCATCGCCGCTCTCGCAGTCGCTCGCTCCTATTTCCATCGCTTCGGTCTTCCTCGAAACTGCCGGACAATGCGGATTAATTTGTTTTTTTTTAAATAATAACGGCAGATAGTATCATATTATTATTATATGTTGAAAAAAAAAAATACATTTTATTCCAAATCTTGATAAATTATCCAGGCTCCGTGCTCAAAAGTGGGGAAAAAAACATTTTTTGTTAATCCGCCAGTCACGTACATATAAGATTGCTCGAAATGCTGTATCAATTATCAGCAATAAATATTCGATCAAACAATCCCTTGGACGAATTTTTATATAATTTTTTTTTTTTTAGAAAATTTCAAACGAACTTGGACCCCCTCGGTCCCCGTTCATCCAAATTCGCTGAAAGTTTTTTTGTCTCGTATATTGTGATAATAATGAATTGAAATTTGAAGGAGAAATGTTTATATCCTTTGCACGAAAAGTCGCCACAATTTGCCTACAGAGCAATCGAACGAGTAAGCAAACGCGATGTAATTACAGTTTCGTTCTTTAGTATTCTTTAGTATTTTGTATCTTTTTCATTTTTACATACTTTGCTCAAATGTTTTAGGAAATAAAACTTAAGAGTAAACGTTTATGTTTGATACCGTACGATTATAAAAGGGAGGTTATCCGTAAAAAAACATCGGGTAATACGTGTCAAATTCGCTATTTTTTATTACTATCGAGCATCGAGACACTACCCTGCAGCTCAATGAGATAAATAAAAACAAACAAACGAATGGATAATTAAATATTTTTCGATATTCAAATTCACAAAAAAATAGAGACAAAATCTTACGTTTGTCCGTCATGATATCCGAAAGTAATTAGCTTGCTGTGGTCCAAAATTTTACAGTCGCACTGGATCTGTATACGGGGTAATACCAAATCTAAAGATATATCAGATATACGATCGTTGTTTTATCCTTATCCTCTTTTTTTTTTTTAGTATTCTATTGTTAGTTCTCAATTTATCTACAAGTACATTATTCAAACGATTTTGACGCTTTTTCTCTATCTTCGAGGATACGAGAAACACGTGCTCGAACTTGGATATCGGACCTATATGAGTGGGATCAAGTTTTTTTTCTCTTATCATCAGCACGTTATAACCCTCCTTATTCCCCTTTGCCGTCTAGCCTCGAAGTGGTGCGCACAGCGCACAGCGCGAAATCGAAAACGCCGGAAGCTACATCTGAAGGATTAGGGATATTGCGCGGGCGCACTTGAACCGTAAAGCGTGTTGCTCAGTGTGCTGTTGTCGAGTTGAACCCAATCACTTGTTTTCTTTTTTCTATGTGTCCTTTGACTATATATATATACAGCCAAAGTATGTGTCACGTTTTAAGCATATAAAAAAGAGCACGTGGGATTAAGCGCGAACGCGCCATACAGAAGCACGATACTTTCTTTTTATTCTGAATTGTACGAAAATTGCTTATTGTTATTTACTGGCGAATCCTAGAACAGGAAAAAATTATAAATATAAGCTTTTATTCTGGTGCAAGTACGATTATGGTTCGAGATTTTCCTTTGATTGGAAAAACAAAACACGACCGCTCCACAGAAAGTTCGTTGACAGAAAGTAATTGTTACACCGGCTTTGTGCTTTGGTCTCTCGTTACCGCGTGCAAGTTTTACAGCGCATTTTGTAAATCTTCATTAATCAAGACTATACCAGTCGATTAGTGAGTGTGGTAAAGTTATCAAGAAGATAGATCTAATAAAAATTATTTTAAGGGGGAAGAAAAAAGATAAAATGTTTCCCCCGGAAATTTGGGAAGAGATCTTGAAACACGCTGATCCTGTTGATCTCTTGAGATTCAAAAGAGTATCCAAATGTTGGTATGCGATAATACCAAAAATTCTCGAGGTAACTATAGTTATTATGTATTTATGAAAATTTTTTATTAATAATTTTAAAAAACATTAAAATTAAGATAATAATAATAATAAAACGTAATAAAAATATACAATCTGTAAATATGTAATGTAATGCAAATACGTAAGAAACTTTGTATACGCTATTCGTATATACATAAAATTGCCCTTGTGGCTTATTTGGTCAAAAATCCCACACTGTCTCGCAATACTTTTCTGTCAGAAGAGAGAGAAATTATCAAATATATCATTGACGATATACTTCTTTTTTGAGGTAAAAAAAAATCGAAAAAACTAGAAGTAATCGCCAGTCTTTTTGACGCAAGTCCCAAAAACTTTCGCCATCCGACACAGAATTTTCAAATTTATTCAGAATTCTGAAACCTGAGCGAGCTTTTGCTTTTTGTAAAATTTTTGTGATAAAATTACAAATGGCAGATATGGCAAGAAATATTTACAAGAAAAAGTTCCATGCCTTTTTATGTTTTAGCGATATCAAAAATTGTTATACCATATATCCCAGAGTCTGACTCTGCCTTGAAGGCTTCACGCACCATATAGAATTAATAATTATTTGTTATTCATTTCTTGCAATGATATTGTATTATACAAATATATTTTTTTTTCCTAGCAATCGGACGGTTGGTACAAAAAGTGCCAAACGGACGTACCCTATGGAATGTGGGGCTCTATTCTAGAACAGCAAAATCATGCCGCGGTACAATGGCAAAATTTTCATCTGGCTAAAAATCATCCTAGCGTGTGGAAGGCGCTATACAGATCTTGGATGGATTGGCGCAAATTGTCGCAAAAAACTTATTGCATCGAAGAAACTCGCAAATCCATTGCCGAACATCGTCCTCTCGAACGCATAACTTGCGTCGCCGTGCTGAGTACTGTCATAACAATTTATTCGGTCAATTCATATTTTTTTGTCCAACTATTGAAGCTTGATGACGAAAATTGTCATGTTTTTGATGAAAAATAATTTTTTTTTTTAAATGATAAATGAGAAAATCCATATCTTTATATAATGAGTAGCGTATAATCATCATAGCTAGACCTACTAACGGACGGTCCATCTAGAAGATCAGAAAAGTAATGTGAGAAATCTCGGAAAGTGAATACAAAAGTAATTTAAAAAAATGAATTAACAGTTTGGTTACCGTTATAATAATTGATATTTAAAAATTCGTATATATGAGTAAAAACATCAATTATCGGCCAAGTTTGGACTTCACTATTGGGGGATCTTTTTGTAAGTTACACAGAAGTTCTGAAAAAAATATGGACATTTTTTTTGACTTTTCACGATTTTTCAGATTATAATCTTGATTTTGAGAGTCTTCTACACGTGTATTAATTAGGCGGATATTTTTTTTCGGAAAGTTGGGATTTTTTTACAAAAAAAAATAGAGAATTTTGGTTTTTTTTCTAATTGAAGCCGCCAAAATTGAATGAAAAAAAAAAACAAAAAAGTTTCAAATGAAAAAATTCGATATCCAATGGTAGCTAAAAAAATGGAGGAAAAAATCTGAAAAAATTGTATGGCACGTTTTTTTCAACACAGACACCAAAAGCTGTGTAACTTACAAAAAGATCCCCGATAGTGAAGCCCAAACTTGGCCGATAATCGATGTTTTTACTCATATATAAATATCTTTATGATATAATAATCTAATTTTGAGAAAAAAAGATGATTTAAAAAAAATCATTTTTCGTTAAACCACCCGAATGGACGTTACTAGGGTATTAAGTTTGTGTATTTTACGTTGCCTAAGACAATATAATCGCCGTTGGAAGCTCAGAGGGTTACATAACGTTTCACGACATTACCGAAAATCTCGTTTTCAAGATCGATCATGGCTCTTTCATTCAGGATATACAATTGTGGAGAAATGGCGGTTAGCATATTCCTTTTTTTTTTTTTTTTTTTTTTTTCAAATTTCTTCCTCATCCACATTGTATTTACGAGAATTGATTTATCGTAGCGGACCACATCATAGTCACGTCCTCGACAATGCATGGTAGAGTCAATCATTGGGATATGCACGACAGAATACTGTGCAGTCAGTCACGAGGAACATTGATAAGGTATATAAAACAAAAATCGTACTCTTTTTATCGGTTATATCTGCACGATTCTTTTGAAAATATTGTTCGAATGCGCATATGGAATTGAAAAGGTTGAATTTAAAAAGAAAAAAAAAAAAAAATGTATTTTACAGTGCGAACTTTCAGTACTGCTACATGCTGATGAACAATATCCTGACTGTTCATAGACCGGGAATATATTGCGACGAAGAAAACGAACCGGTGGTAGAAGCTCGCTACGAGTTGCCTGACTTTGGCAAAGTTTCCGCCATCTGCGCCAATCGACAAAAGGTCATTCCGGGGTCCTTCCTCTTTGTACGATTTTTTTTTTTTTTTTTTTTTGCAATTGAACATTCGACAATGTATATACACGATAAATATAATTTTATCAGGTGACGCTGTGGACCGAGGGAAATAATCACTATGACGTTTTTGTGAATGGAAAAGGTTCCGGATATAATGAATTTCAAGTTGACGAGCCTAACATACCGATTCGTTTTTACAAAATCTTCAGACCTTGCATCGCCGGCTGCATAGGAGGTACTCGAAAGAGCATAGAAATTTAATTTCTTTCCGAATAATCATTCTAGTTTTCACGATCCCCTGCCGGTCAATTTGAAAATTTCGTAATATACGAATTATTTATCGAAAATTCGAAGAATCTGCCAAAAAGAATGTATAGAAGGCATATTGAAAAAAAAAAAATAAATAAATAAATAAAACTTTAAAAGTCATCAATTCTGGCTATAAATTGCGCAAAAAGACTTCAATATCACGTGTGAAAAATTACAAGATCGTTAAACCGAGTAGTTTCATGAACATGTCCTAAATTTTCATCTCGTTTTTTTTTTCCGCAGAACTCGGAGAATTTGGCTTCTCGATCAGTGGAAAAAAATGGAAGATATACAATCCCTTTAGTAAATTTTACGCTCCGGTAACGGCTATGCTCTTTCACGTTGCTCTTCTCGTACTTGGATTTGGATCGGGTAATTCGTAATTAATTCGTATTATAATGAGCCCCACCCTGCACATCTCAAATTCAATTCTTACAATTTAATTTTTTTTTTTTTTTTTTTTATTTACATAGGCGAGGTACATCTTTTTGCCGTAGAGGACGTGAATTCTCTGCTAAGCCTGGATTTCGAAAAGATGGAATCGAAGAAGCTCGCACTGGATACGAGCCCTATAATCTCGTTAAACGCGATGGAAAATGATTCGATTAATTATATCGTTGCTGCGACCGACAAAAATTTGTACGTCGTAAAATTTTAATCTTTATCGAACGCGTTCGCGAACGACACGGCTCTCTATCCTGGATTCTGCATTAATTTTAAAAATCTATCGAAATTTGATATTATTAAGATAATTATTATATTTGAAATAATGAAAAAAAAAAAATAATATTTTAATATAATTTGATAAATTTCATATTATCGAATCGGCGTGTTTTTTCTTTTTTCTTTTTTAATCCTGAATTTTTATTTTACCGAGCGAAGCCGTACCGCTTCCGTACATACGATCCCAATTAACGTAAATTCCAAGATCCGATTGCGAAACGCTCGGACGCACGTGATTGAGGGCTTCGTTGAAATCATTCGCGGTCACGCATCTGACTTCTTCCTTTCTTATATTTTCCAACATATCGAACGGTATACTTCTTATCGGTCCCATGCTCGCTTCCTTGCAAAGATTCGTCATATCCGCCCCCGAATAATGTTCCGTTGACGCGGCGACATTATCGATATCGCGAGAATCGAGCTCGTGCGGTATAGCTGCCAATAGATTATCGACGATTTTACGTCTTGCCTCGAATTCCGGAAGCGGAACGTGAAGCCTCTTGACGAATCTTCTTCTCGCCGCTTCGTCGAGTTCCTGGGGTCTGTTAGTCGCGCCTATGACCAATATACGATCCTCCTCGCCCGTAGCTGCACCGTCCAATTGAACGAGAAATTCCGTTTTTATGCGTCTCGAGCTCTCGTGCTCGCTCTCCGATCTCTGGGTCAGCAATGAATCGATCTCGTCGATGAATATCACCGATGGCTGATGAACACGTGCAACGGCGAACAGGGCCCGTACCATTTTTTCACCCTCGCCGATCCATTTGGAGGTCAGCGAACTCGCTGATATGGAGAAAAACGTTGATTTGCTCTGGGAAGCGATGCACTTGCCTATGAGAGTTTTGCCAGTGCCGGGCGGTCCGAAAAGCAATATACCCTTTGGCGGACGTCTAAGACCGGTGAATATATCGGGTCTCAGCATCGGCAATACGACGATTTCTTTTATTATCTTTTTCGCATGCTCGAGACCGGCCACGTCGTCCCATGATACCAATGTACCGCTGTCCATTATCTCGTTTCTCACGAGCTCTATCAATTTCTCGTCTATGCCCCTGAGCCTCTCGTCCTCCGGCTCGGCGGCGCTGTCCTTCGTCGAATTTTCACCGGTTCTCTCATCATCGCGATCCTTGTCGCGTTTCAATGGACAAACGAATCTCGAATTTATCGAAGCTTTACCGCCGAGACTCTTTTTCACAGTTTTTTGCTGCTGCTGCTGTTGCTGAATGTGTAATTCCGCTTTTGCCGTTCTGAAAGGTCCGGAAATCGGCGCTTGATCGTATCTTCTATCGCAATCCCCATCTTCAATTCTTTCCCAACGATTTCTCTTCTGTACTCTGCCCAATGATTCGTTCGCGCATCCAAAACGCTCCGATCTCTGTTTTTCGTACTTTACCGAGCTACTCTCTATCGGTTCTTCCCATTTATTTCTTCTATTCTGTATTCCAGCCGACGATTCATTTTCCGAATTAAAAATTGATGATCTCCGATCGTACGTTTTTCCGCTATTCTCATCAAATCTTTCCCACATATTTCTATTCACCGTTCTACCGGACGATTCATTCTCCGATTTAAAAAATCCCGATCTCGATTGTTCGTATTTTTTCGTATCCGACTCCTGCGTCCTGTCCCATGCGTTTCCGGAAGATTTTCCAGGCCGAGGATCGTCGCATCGATCGTAGCGAGATAAATTATCCTGCCCCGATCTCGAATGATCCTTGCGAGTTGTTTCATCTCGCTGCGACGTCGATAATTTTCTATTCATCGAACAGTCGTCTTTCTCATCCGCTATTTTCATCAAATTTTCCACATCTCTGTCGATGATATCTCTTCTGCCGCAGACTCTGTCGGAGCTGATCCTCTGACAGGGCAACGGTTTTATCAGAGAGACGATTTTTTTCGGTTCTTTCAGGCTCGATCTCCATTTTATCCTGTCTCTGTTTTCCGCGAATTTTATTTTCCCGAGCGATCCGGTTTTTTCTAGAAGCGTCTCGTACTGCTTGAGTCCCTGATCGAGAAGAACGGCGGCCGTATCTTCCGATTCGCTGGAATTTCGTAAGAATTTTTCATTCGACAATTTGAATTTCGATAATTCAATACAGAATTATATACGCGTAAGGAGAAATGGGCATTCCCCCCTGCCTGTTGCGTTAAAAATAAAACCATCTTTTTTTTTCAATTTCTTGCTTCCGCATAAAGAAAAGTGGTTTTATCGTTTTTTTTCTTTGCAATTTCAATGTCAGGGTACTTTTAAAACTGTCTGCAACATTGAAAAACAGTAATTGGAAAAAGTACAGGTATCGATGTGTGTGTGTGTGTGTGGGGCACGCTCGAAAAATTGAAATTGCTACAACTCATCAAGCTAACGTTTATAATTAACGTTTTACAATGTTTTTTGTCAAAATTTATGCAGCGATTTCGATTTTTTAGAATTTTCAATTTCACGCAAATTCTCTATGATGGCTAACTTGAGTAAATTTTGCGAGCGCAACGTGTAAAATTTCGAGAACATGCGATGTGCTCGAAAAAATAATTATATCTGCATTTTGGAGCAGAGAATTCACTTATGTCGGATTACAAATGCGGCAAGTCAATTTTATCAAACAATTAATAGTGAACAAATCATAGGAAAAATAAGTATGAGGAATGCTCTTTTTTTTTTTCGAAATAACGAAAACTGCCCATCTCTGCAAACGAATTGGAGATGAGAAAAATATAGGTATCATCAATCTCACGCGTTTTAAAAAATGTATAACTAAAAATTTTAATTTCTATCAATCTGATTTTAAGAGCACTCGACATGGTTGATTAGAGAAAACAAAAAAAATTACAATTTTTCAAATATAATTGATAAAAAAATGCGTATCTCCGATGTTAATATTTCATAAAAAAATGATAGAAGAATAAATGAAACGTACAATTTTCTAGCAGTCATGTATTTGACAGCGAGACGTCGGCGCTCGACGTCCGTATCATTTTTACTCGTTCGGGAAAACAGTATTGAATGATAGGCTGCCAAAAAGTCATCTTTCAATGCAGAATCATTATTCGTCTTTGCCATTTCATTATTTTCCTCGATCGAAAAACAAATTTGATATGCTCACTACAGGTTATTTGTGATTTGTGACTTGTAAATAAGAATTGATAAAGTTGTGTTTGGCTTTGGCTTTCGGCTCTCTACTGAGGTACTGAGCATGAGCAGAAGAGCACACGTAAAACCGGAAACACCTGTTGCCGTCGAGAAAGGAGCGGGGGGGGAGGGGGCCGGAAATTACTCGAATTTTAGGCTCAAGTCAAATACAAAATTATAATCCCGGATTTGAGTGTGTTGACGAGTTGACATAACACATATTTGCTGACGATATGATAGCGCGAAAAGGAAAAATAATCATGGAATGATATGATTGTCTAACAATTGTAAATAATTGTTCACCACCGTGGAGGTGGAGCAATGTAGGCGCGTTTTTTTAAAAAATGGTATCCTTTGAACTTCGCTTTGTGATTTCCCCCCTTTAATTTTAGTTTCTTAAATTAGGTAGATAGGTAGAGTGGACTTATCTCTACAAGGGGACACTGCTATAAAAAAAATGTACCAACATTTTTTCTATTTCGTGCTGGATGTGGAAATGAGAGAGCAATTTTTATTAACTCCAGTGGTTTGAATTTCAGTGCATATGATTACCGAATTTATATTAATAAGAACATGATAAATTGCATATAAATATGTAAACTGGACACGAACTTTTGATGCCTCGCATGCAACAATTTATTAATACCAATTTATGTAAAAATATAATATTTTTTAACACGGGTCCGTAAATCTACAATCTCTGATATAATATTAATAATTCGGAGACATATATCAATGATACGTATTTCCTTTGCCCAAATCAGTTTTAGTATAAAATCTATCATTATTTTTTTTTTTTTCAGTAGATATTTGCCCGATGTTCGAATTTCAATTGTGCCGTTCCCTCATTTGTTTCTAAATAAAAAAAACAAAAATTTTCAGCCCAATATGAATGTCCTAACTCGATTTTTACCATCCGCTGTAACGACGCGAAGTTTTCCATTTACAATACACGTGATTTTTATCTTATTCTAATGTTATTATTTTACTGAAACATCTACTTAATCCTTGACGAAAAAAATTAATTTTATATGAAATTGACGGGGATCGATAATACTTTCAAGGGGAAAAAAAAAAGAAAAAATCGTATTGGCCATTCTAAGGCATTTTTACCCTGCTTATTTGAATATTTTTCTTTGTTTTAATTGAAAATGATAGGAAAAAAGGAAGATATCAGTCATATCTGACGTTTATTACGTATTGAGGTTATCTAGAAATATAATATGAAGAATTTTCATCAAATTTAGGTAACAATCATCCGCTTTAAATTTAAAAAATAGAAATAAAAAAAAAAAAAAGAATTGTTTTACGAGATCGATTTTTAGATTATTTTGAAAAATATTTATTCAAAATATGCAATGTTTCATGTATAATTACTGTTGTGTATTATTAAAAAACAAAAAAAGATAAATATTTTGGAATCCATAACGTTGACTCAATAAAAAAATACTAAAAAAAATACAAATTTAATTGCGTTAAAATTAGGAAAGGCTTATTAAGAAAATAACTTTGAATGACCTATTTTTAAAATTAAAAACGGATGATTGTTACCAAAATATCTCTTTGATGACTTTGTTAGAACCTAAAATTCTTCATATTATATTTCTAGATAACCTGAATCCGTAATAAACGTCAAATATGACTGATATCTTGCTTTTTTCCAACCATTTTCAATTAAAACAAAGAAAAATATTCAAACAAGCAGGGTAAAAATGCTTCAGAATGGCCAATACATTTTTTCTTTTTTTTCCCCCTTGAAATTTTCGTCAAAGATTAGATGTTTCAGTAAAATAATAACATTAGAAGATAAAAATCACGTGTATTTTAAATTGAAAACTTCGCGTCGTTACAGCGGATGGTAAAAATCGAGTTAGGACATTCATATTGGGCTCAAAATTTTTATTTTTATTTTTTTATTTAGAAACAAATGAGGGGATGGCACAATTGAAATTCGAACATCCGGCAAACAAGAACCACCCTAATATATATACATAGAAAACTAGCGATACATGTATTTATTTTATGATCAGTATTGCATTAGATTTTGCATTAGATTGGATAGGCAACATGGGTTTTTTTTTTTTTTTTTTTTTTCCGATTGATGAGCATTGTCGTTTGTTGATTGTTTGACCGAGTGGCGGTCTGCAAAGCTTAGAAAGTTGCTTTACACCATGCATTAGCATTATCGAAGATTCTCTGCCATGGTGAGCGTTCGTTCGTCCAATTCGGCGGAGTATAAGGCCACTGCCACGTTTTGGTACATCTCTCCGGATGAGGCATCATTGCCAAGTGACGACCATTGGACGAACATATACCGGCTATTCCATCTGTTTTTTTTTTAAATCAATATAGCCATTTAATTGTACAATTATTTTATATAATTACGAAAATTGATCGTTTCAATTATTTTTTGCGTTATTAATAATTGAAATCTGTTAATTACATCTCCTTAACGAATAATTAGAATTCATATTCCGGCATAATTCAATTAGAATTCATATACCGGCTATTCCATCTGTTTTTTTAAATCAATATGACCATTTAATTGTACAATTATTTTATATAATTACGAAAATTGATCGTTTGAATTATTTTTTGCGTTATTAATCATTGAAATCTGTTAATTACATCTCCTTAACGAATAATTAGAATTTTTGATGCTTTTTTTTGTATTATTATTATTGATAATTGTTAACGTACCAACGCTGCCGTTAGGATTCAGAGGATATATCTCGGTAGGATTGCCCAAATCGTCCGTATATTTAATTGCCAGGCAATTTCTTTTTTTCAACTCGCTCAATATCTCGCTATTTCGGAATGTGAATCTACCCTCACCATGGGCAATCCACACACCCATGACGCTGTTCTCCATACCTTGGAGCATTATAGCCGGTGATTTTGATACTTTCACGGTTGCCCATCGGCACTCGAATCTCTCGGATTTGTTGTGATCGAGTACGACGTTGACGCGTTGTTCCTCATTTCCTAAATCAACGATTATTTTTCCTCGTAAAATTCAAAACGAGAGAAAATATCAATGATATTTCCAACAAACGTAAAAGTATGTTTTTCATACGAGAATCTAATTTTTTTGTTTTGTTTATATCGAAATAATATTAACCGTCTCGGAGAAATCTGATAATATAGCCCTATCGCGTGCTTGGCGAAATTTACAATTTTTATAATCTCATTATAATTTTTATATTGGCATTGTTGAAATTTTGATGAGCAGCAAATTTTTTGAGAGAATTTGACAACGAATTGACTTGAAAATTTCCTACTTTTGCTAACGTTGCACATAACCCCGAGACAATTATCGTGATTATCGAATTTTCTTTTTTTATTTTTTTTGCTCACCCCCGTCATGATCATTCAGATCACTGCCGATCCATCCCAAAAGGCTCATCAATTGACAACCGTTGCAAACTCCGAGACTGAAGGTATCGTCGCGATTGAAAAAGTGCTGAAACTGCTTGCGCATAGACGGATGAAACAGTAGACTGGCAGCCCAGCCTTTGGCCGATCCAAGCACGTCTGGAAAAAATAGAAGCGAGGCGCGATACATTGGATAAGATTTAGTCTCATTTTTTGTTTTTTTTTTTCATCCACCGTTTCTCATTTCTGGAATTCGTATGTACGAATCATACCGGCATAACTGAAACCTCCGGGGAATATGACACCGCGAAATTTGTCCAGGCCAATGTCGTTCGACAAGAGATCCTGCATTGTAACGTCCCAAACTTGAAAGCCAGCCTCAGCAAGAGACGCTGACATTTCACGATCGCCGTTTATACCTTCCTCGCGTATTACGGCCACTCTGACCTCAGCTGAAACATTTTATTATTATTATTATTATTTTTTTTTAATATTCGTTAATAAAGAAAGGGCATTTGGATGGGAAATACTACGGCGAAAAATGTATTGAATAAATTCGATGAAAAGTTGCGATTTGCGAATAAACTTTGAAATTCAAAGACCCGGAGAATAAAATGATCATCGAGCGGACGATAAGAAAAACGCGTAATAAAGTTTTTTTACGTACGAACAAGACTCTTGGAGACTCTCGCGATAGGACTGATATCAGGATCGAAGGTTAATTTGTAATTCGGTAACTTTCGGTTCTTCAATCCTTCGTACTCTTCATTGGCGCAATCGACGTTTGTTTGACGATGCTCCAATCGATGACTCGTTTCCTCCCACATCTCCATAAGATACAATACCGTTCGATCCAGCAATACTTGTTTGTTGACCGATACAACGATCTGCGTGAAATTAAACAGGGAAAAATTATTTTCAATATAAATTATTCACGAGTGGAACATCCATCGTCTCTCTCTCTTTTTTTATATTTTTTTTTACCTTCGAGCTCAGGCCAATTCCACGCGATTCTCCGATATGATAGATCGGTGCGTCGAAGCGCTCGAAAGTCTTAAGAACGTGGTCCCGATCGCTTTTCCGTATCTCGAGAATCCAGCCAACTTCCTCGGCGAATAAAATTTCGATCGGTGAACCGGACTTGTGATTTATATTTATCGCAGCACCGGATATACCAGCGAACGACATTTCCAGGAGGCAAGTTATCAGACCACCATCACTAACGTCGTGACCGGCTAAGATTTTTCTCTCTGAGGACAAAAGATCCGAAAAATTATTGATAGATCATGCAGCTCGTGGATTGAATTTTGAGGATGAAAAATGTTTGATACGCGTAACAATCGACAAGGATATCGAGAAATTTAATTTTGCGATAGCTCGATTCGATCCTCGAAAGATGCTCCATCAATTTTCAATACAAAGTTTTTTTTTTCATTGAATTTCTCGACGATTAGAAGATAAATTGATTTTACTGACAATTTTGGATGAAAAAAAAAAAAGAAATTAATTTCTTCAGCGATGACTGCGATTTAAATATTTTTTTATTATAATATAAACGAATATAAAAGCGTGAAAAAAAAATGACTCGACGATTCGATCGATGCGTATACGGGACTTACCGCCTATCAGTGTCTGCGTCGCGGCGAATGCATTTTTCACGCGATCGACATTCTCGACATCGGGAACGGAATCACCGAGTTGTCCATAGACCTGTGCAAGCGCCGTTCCACCGATACGACTCTTATTATCCGAGAGATCGACGAAAAGCAGGCAACCCTCTTGTCCCATGGACGGACTCTTCAGATCCGGTGTTACTACCTGCAAAAAAAAAAAAAAATGGAATCACAAATTTTCAATTAATATTCTAATCGGCCAAATGTCGTTCAAGGGATATTCTTTTTTTTTTGTATGAACAATTTTGCACGAGTCTTACGAGTCTTATGTCCGGGCATGGCGCGTAAGACGAGACTACCAATGTTCCCGGTGCTTTTACCACGTCATTGCCTATTCTCGCCGCCATGCTAAGAGAATCTTTGCCACCGTCTATCGCGATTTCATAATCTTTCATGATCGAGCACATGGCCTCGCATGCCTCGTAAAGAGCTGCGCCCTCACCCGGTAATTTCGCTGCCCACATCCAATTTCCACTGCATTTAACGTCCTGCAAGAATTTTTATCACAATAAATTATATATCATGATAAATATATTAATTATTATCCGTGAAAGGGAAAAATATATATATATATATATATATATATGTGATTTTTTTTTTGTAAAACGATCAAGATTCGCAAACCTTTAGATCGGAGATTTTGGCAAAAACGAGATTGGTCAATGACTCTGTGACGGTCATTCGAGCACCGGCAGCTACGTCAACGAGGCCCTTGATCGGTTGTTCACCAATGGAAGTTGCTGTGCCGACCTTGAAAAAAAAAAAAAAAAGACGAAAATAAATCAATTGAATGTAAAAAAAAATTATAATCAACGAAAGTATACGCGAAATTTTGGGAATGATTTTTTTTTTTCGTAATCACCATTGAAAATTGTGATACTGCGGTGACTGCTACGTCAGCAAGGGGTGTATGCAACGGTCCGACGCACTGTTGCTGAGCCACGAGTCCGGTAACGCAACGATCGACTTTGCTCGTGAGATAGCGTTTACTCGCGACCGAGGGAAGTCGAAGAACTCTGTTGAGAGCTTCCTCGACCGTCAGCGTTCTCGGTAGGGTGATTGGTTTTGTCACAACGATTTTTCGTTTCAGATCGAAAGTCTACGAGAAAAAAAAAACACACACACAAATATAATTGCAATTGGGAAGAAAAAAAAAATTATGATTATATATTCACAGTAGAGAAAGTATAAAGAATGAGAGACGAACCTTTTGTGGCATTTTGCCGAGTACGAGCTCGAGTTCGAGATCCACCGGATGTCTTGTACCGCGATCCTCGGTTCCGTTCAAATATTTCGTAGGATCGCAATGTTTCTCCTCCGATAGAACAATCCTACCCGAGTCCGTAACGGTGCCAACAAAATTTATCGGACATTTTTCACGATTTGCGATTCTTTTCAGCAACGATCTATCCTGCTGTCTGCACAATATTGCGTCGTTCTCCTGATACTCGGCGCCCCAGAGCTCCATCGTACTTATGCTCTCGTCACCGAGCTCGAAATTGTTCGTGAATATTATCGCTCCGGCGGGCTCGACAATTTCTTTCAAAACGTTTCCTGTCAAGTAATCGAAAATTTTTCAAGTGTGATTTCGTTTCGAATTGTAAGAAAGAAAGAAAGAAAAAGAAAAAAAAAACGTACCATTTCCACCAGCTCCCTGATCGTGAATACTCAGTATGGGATTTTTATTGCCCATCTCGACACACGCGCGTACCAATCTATTGAGCTTTTGCTCCATCTCCGCGTCTCCACGTTGTACCGCACCAAAATCCAACTCGGACTTGTTATCACCCTGTACCTGTTGTGAAAAATAATAATAATAAAATAACAATAATAATAATGAACGAGATAAAAATTTTACAAGTTCGTAATTCTTGAGTACCTCGACCGAGCTCGCAGAACCACCGCCCACACCGATTCTGTAAACGGGACCGCCAATTTTTATCACCTCCATTCCTGCGACAAATAAATTCATAATAATTATTCGTTTAGCGTATTTTTTTTTTCTGAAAGCTCTTTCTTCGATCTTTATCCATAACAATTATGTTTTTAGCTTGAATAAAAGGAAAGCACTCTGATGGGAGTAAAAGAAAACAAAAAATAGAAATGAAATATTCATGTAGGGTAGACGTACCGGTTGTGGCCACTTTAAGCATTTTCGAACAGAGTTCACATTATTGCAAATTCAGGACTGAAAAAGTGATCGATATAATCTATAAGGTGCACAGAATCGAATTGTTATCATTTAAAATCTTTTCTGATCATGATGAATAAAAAAAATATGAATTTATCTCGTAGCTGTCATTTTCATCATTTGTGGCCACATTTGTACTACTTTTGGCCATCCGAAGTACCAGTTGTGGCCATCAAGCTTTGAATTGGGATACGAATGCGCTACAAACGAAAGGTGAAGTTTTGGGCAATCAGTATCGGCAGATTCGAGTTAAAAATCGTTATTTATTTCCGTAATAAACAAATTACTGAAATGATATAAGCGTGCTCTATCTGTGCCATAAGCTGGCCACAAATAGAACAATATCATTTTGAATGTAGCACTTTTGGCGACCGCATAACTGTCAAGTATTTTAAATTTGTGGCCATATGGCCACAAATAGAACAATCGCGTTTTGAATGCACCACTTTTGGCCACAGCATATTTTTCAGGTATTTTAGCTGATATGTCTGTTTTTTTGTGATTCCAAACCGCAAAATGAGCTTTAACTGATAAAATATACATTTTTTATGCGGCGAAATGACTTGTAGATCCTTTAGATAATGAGAAACCGTAGTCTTCTCACCTCGGGATCCCTTAACACTCCTGACAAGAAAACTAACCAACCGCTCAGCGTTGACACATTTCGTCATATTTCGTTGAAATAAATTAACAGATATTCAATAAAGCAATCGATAGTGGTGGGCAAACATCTCGAATATCGAAATATTACGCCCGATGAAGTGATCACAGCCTTGAAACTTTGAAAAAAAATCGAGGGAAATTCGGAGTGGCCACAAACGGTACAGTGGCCACAACTGGTAGTACGTTTACCCTATATTTGGAAAAAAATCGTTTTTGCCTCTGTATATGAATTTTCAATTTATGATAATTACCTTTCTCAGGAGCGATTTTCTCCGTCATATCGGCGTCTACCGTTCCAAGACCACCGCTGAACATAATTGGCTTGATCCACTCGCGACGATCGCCGTTCGAGCATGTCATACCGAAGGATCTCGCGAATCCTGTTATCACCGGTTCGCCAAATTTATTTCCATAATCCGAGGCGCCGTTGCTCGCTTCGATCAATATATCCAACGGCGATGCCATGTTGTCCGGATACGGAATATTCTTTTCTTCCCACGGCAAGTCATAGCCTTTTTGTTTTTCGACAATTCAGAAATCGCGTCAAGTTCAGATAATCTTTCGCGAGGAGCCGTTAATCGTGTTTTTTTTTTTTAGGATAAAAAAAAATCACCTGGTATGTGAAGATTTCCCACTGAATATCCCGCTGTTCCAGCGACGTAGTAACCACCTCGTCCGACTCCTTGAATATCTCTCAATCTTCCCCCCGTTCCGGTCGTAGCGCCACTGCGAGTAAACAACGACAACGAATGATATTTCTCAACGATAATTTGGTTTATTGATTTTATTGATTTTTCAGAATTTTTAATTATAATTTATAACAAGTTGAGCAAAAAAAAATCAAATACAATTCGTCTTTTCTACGTTTAATGCCGAAAAAAAAACCAATCAATGAATTGTATTTGGGAAATAATTGTTTTCTTTTTCAAAATAATTACAAATATTCGGAGTAATTTTAATGAAATGAAATTTCATTAAAATTGTTAAAAAATGAAAAAATGAAAAAAAATGAAAAAAAAAATGTCACGATGCAGCTTACATGAGAAATTAATGTCCGTAAATATGAATTACCTGAATGGTGCAATTCCGGTCGGGAAATTGTGTGTTTCGGCGGTAAATATGAGATGTTTTTTTAATTTTTCGAGATTAAAAGGGCTCGAGCGTTGAGGCTCGCTGGGACGAAGAATCGTTGCTTCGAAGCCCTCGATCGCGCTGCTGTTGTCCTTGAATTTAATCACGTTGTTTTTATTCGAGCTCGCTTGGGTATCGATGATCATGTCGAAGAGTGTTTTTTCACGTTTCACGCCGTCTATGATCATGGAGCCTCGAAAGAACCAGTGACGACTGTGCTCGCTGTTCGATTGAGCGAGATCGAAACACTCGACGCTCGTTGGATTACGTTTTAATTTCGAAAGAAACAAATTCGTATAAAAATCCAAATCCCAATTGTCAAAAGCGAGTCCTGAAACAAAAAGCAATGTTATTTTGTCAGGATTAATTCGGGATTTAGTGAAAATAAAAAGAAGAAAAATATACAACCGACCTAATTTCTGATTAACGTCTTCGAGAGCTTTTCTTCCATCATTGAGAATATCAACTTCAAACCATTTTTCCGGTCTGAAACCATGATCAAACGACTCAATGGGCTTCGAGTAACGACATTCGGTCATCCGATCGTGAAGTACATTGACGATCTGTGGAAAATTTTTTAAATTTCGTTAAGGACAGTTTGTTTTTTTTTTTCACCAGAGAAAAATCTAATTAATGATACGATTCGTGTATTTTTACCTCATATAATACATCAGGGTGGTGCAAAAAAAAATAATGAAGTCATGAAAATGATTAGGTTTTAAAAAAATGAATTTTTTTTTATTCACCATTTTAAATCATTTTAAATAATTTAAAAAAAAATGAGTTTTTTTTTCACCAGTGAAAAATCTAATTAATGGTACGATTCATGTATTTTTACCTCGTAAGTTAAAAAAAAAATGAATTGCTATCAATACTGCCGATATTAAATTGTTATTAGTCACAAAATTACTAACAGCATCCTCCGTTTCTTTGCTCATAGATCCTTTGTGTTTGATCAGATATCTCGTGCCTGCCTCTATCCTCGTAATTTTTTTCACCCCTATTGATTTGAATATCGAAACGGCATTGCTGGAGAATGCCGTTGAAAAATTCAACCTGTTGCAAGAACAATTTCATATAAATTTACGATTCGCCAGTTAATAATAAGTTTCTCAGGGCAAAAAAAAAGAAATATGCTCGTTACCTCGGTCCGATTTCAACAATGAAGAACGATTCTTCACTGTTTTTTCCAACTTCTTTCAGTACGCTGGAACTCTTTAAGCCTTGAGACTCGAGAGGCGATGCAAGAGTCCATTCGACTATATCGGTCTCTTCCCTGGTCAGATCTTTCTCGCATTCCAAGTAGTAGCACAATTCTGTATCGAGTCCGACGATCAAATTTGATTGCTGGCTAACTGCGCTCAATTTGTTGCTCAGCTGGCCGGACAAGAGTCCAGGACTCTTGTAAAATTTCAGGATGACCATGGCCTTGATCGTAGAAACGTTTACTTTCTTAATTATTTAATTTTCGAGCAATTTTGCTGAGAGTGTGGAAGATTATTTTTTGAAGAAAAAAAAAAAAAAAACCGCAATTTATAAATAATAAAATGAGCAAGTTGTTCTGGATACAGCTACGAGCTTACTGAAGCAAAAAATACTTTGCTTCTGCCCCATCTCTTGAACTCTGACGACGAAAGGGTCAACAACTGTTATCAGTTATCTCTTGGGGGTCTTCGCAATGATGCAATATAATATCGACCGATATAAAACATTGATGTCGCAATGAAAGCGCATCTTCTGTTACTTAGTATCTCCAAGGGGAGAAGGGACCCCGCTCTCTGAAGAGTTGGGAAAAAAATATTTTATTTTTTAGATTTGTTTTTTTTATATGAAAAGAATACGCATGGATAATTTTTTTTAATTCGGGCCAGCATACAAGTCATTGCGATCGTCGAAGCACTTGCAATAAAACCACTCGATTTGTTCGATAAGATTTTTTTTGCGCTGCGGCTATTCGCACCCCTCTTTCGTGTCCGTAAGCGTGAGTCGTGTCTCAATGCTGAGACTGAAAGACACGCTGCTCCAAAATCGTGAGACGCGCCGGCGTGTCTTTTAAAATGAAGACTGAGAGATACGCTGTACGCGCTATTTTAATCATAATTTGCTTAAAATGATACGAAATAGATATGGGTACGAGGGACATGTGAGATAATTGTGTTTCATATCGCGTTACTATAACTCGATATATGCGCAGTGCAAGCAAGCTTTTAAGTTGCATGACAACGAACCATTCTCAACGAAGGCTCAATGTGATATCTCTGCGATGCGATATCGCATTGCCGTGCGTATCATTTTAAGCAAATTATGATGAAAATAGCGCGTATAGCGTCTCTCAGATTTCATTTTAAAAGACACGCTTCACGATTTTGGAGTCGCGTGTCTCTCGGTCTCAGCACCGAGACACGACACATGCTTATAGGGACAGAAAAAAAGGGTACGAGTAGCCACAGCCTTTTTTTTTTTATCCGCAAGTTATAAAGGAGCCTGGAGCTTCTCCGTTTCACCTTAAAATCACGAAACGAACGCCACGAGATCGCAAAGTCAATAATAATTCGACAAAAGCGATACGAAACGTGCGATTGAATAATTTTTCTTTTTGATATCAACAGGTGCGTATGGCACATTGAACGTGTTTGAATTTTATAAAAAAAATTATCGTACACCTAAGTATATTATTCTTCTTTTGTATGATAAAAACTTTTACTCTATTTTGTTAATTAAACGTGTTTTTTTTTTATTTACCCTTATATCATTGTTGAGTCTACCGATCACATGTAGTTTACCAGGTAGCAGACGACAAAGTGACTAAGGGTGCATTCCGAATTGAGCTGGCAGTGCTACAGCGTGATATGCTACGCTTTCCCAGCTTTAGGCGTTCCGAATTGACGATCTAGCGCATTATAGTTTTATACCCCCCATTCCTCAGCAAATCACTCGCCCAATATATCGGAACGGTCTCGCCGTGATATTTGGCAATATTTGGCGGGAAAATAAAACGCTGTGACCGCACTACGTCGGGAGGTAGTGCAGCCACAGCGTTTCATCTAGGGACATTGAGCGCAGCCCTAGCCTTGCGACGGGCTCTGACGTCGCACTCGCATCGCGCTACCTACAGTTTCGGAACGCCGCGGAGGAAGCTATTAGCGCTGCGAGCTCAATTCGGAATGCACCCAAAGTTTTCCGGAGCCATTCCGCCAAAGATTACCCAGCATGCCTTTTGATGACGCACATTGATAAATCATATAAGACATATCATTGATTGACCCTAATGATCCATAACAAAAACAAAATCCCGTAACGATAATCTGAAGAATAATTAAGTATTTGAAAAGAATTTTTATTGGGAGAATGATGATGCATTTATTGGCAAAATAATTATTTTTCAATGCTGATTTGAATCCATTTTTGTGACGTCATGCTTATAAAAGAACGTCTTGCTTGAAGCTTGCATGAGACTCAAATCGTCTACTTTAATTTTGACACGAGATTGCTTTTTCAATTGTCTCGTTAACCCTTCGTGTATTTTTAATCAGACAATATATCCCTAATACGTATAACGAACACGCGATTCGCTGTGTGCAGTGCCATACTATAGGACACTGAAGCAGCCAGCGAGCGGTTTCTGTGTGTATTATTAATTTGAAAAATGAGCGAAAACAGGTATTATTGGAGAAGAAAAAAAATTTATGATAATCGAGTGCGACAAAGTGAAGTGGGAAAATCGATTCCCAGTGTTTACGGGAAAAGAAATATTTATAACTTAAAAGACGACTTTAAAAATGATGCAAAATTGACGTCTGTCGTGTTTCAAGTTTGTGAATTGCTCGCAAATCTTGTCTTTTTTTTAGTTATTTCTCCTATCACAAGCAAGCTTTACATGTTTTGGAAAGAGAAAAATGTACATGGGATATTCGTTTACATCTCCTTCAAATTTTATCAAAATCTGTTTGTTAATTCCAGCTTGATAAATGATAATGTGCGTCAAAAAAAATTAATATCTTCTTTCAAATTCAACCAAAGATTACAAAAATTTAAGTGAGTCATTTTTGGAAAGGTTTTGACATCTCTGCAAATTTTCGTAATTTTATGTTTGTTAATTGATTTACCGAGGGTACTCCCTTTTAATCTTGCTTCCAAGCGTCTCAATTCTTGATCTAAAAACACGCGACTCCATTTTATTACATTATAATAATTTACTCATCGTTATTTAAGAATAATAACACATTATACACGTTTTTATTTTTATTTTTTTTACTTATAATAATGAATATAAATATGTCCATATGTATATATTACAATTGATTTGTATTAATCAGTCAATTTCGAGCAGCCATCTCTCTGGGCACGGTAACTGTGAGGGGTATGGAAAATTATTGAATTTTGAGAGTTTGAGTAAAATACGAATAAAACGAAAAAAGATCGATAATCGATCCATCGCTTGATCTACGAGGAATGATCAACATAAATACGGTCAATTTAACCGGAACGCTATTCGAAATTCCAAAAGTCACAATGATTCTTAATTAATTTCATATAAAATATATATATATATATATATATATATATATATATATATATATATATATATATATATATCCCAATATTTTATTACAAATTTGGCAAATTATCCTCTCACGATTAAAAAGATAATGAACCAGTCACGATTATTAATGAGAGTTCCTCAAACTCGAAAAATACGAAGAAAGAAAAAATACGACAAACATTATCCCAGAAAATCATAATTCGAAACGTCCTCGAATTGTTGATTTTGTGGATTTCCCGGTGCCATTGGCCTTGCCGTCATTTGACCTCGGGGAGCTACCATTTGCTGCTGCATCCCGAGTACCTGCTGTCTGTACTGGGGTTGTTGCTTAGATAGTGAAAACAAAATTTCACGGTTAGTCACGTTCGAATCGAAATATGCGAAAAAAAGCAAAAATGAAAAAAAAAAAAAAAACAAAGAAATTCAGTAAATATTCCTACCTGTTGCAATAAATGTCTAAGTCCAAGGCTATTTGTCATTACAGGTCGCATCATTCTTTGGGCATTGGGTTGTTGAGCGGCCATAGCTGCTGCTGCAGCAGCTGCGGGATTTAGACCTCTCTGAGCCTGCTGTGCCTATTTTTCATAAGCAAAACAATTAACGATAGAATGTAAGAATTCATCATTACCGAAGAATGAAATAAAATGTTTTAGCCACGTTGAAACTAAGGTCGTGAAAATCTAAAAATAAAATAAAATAAAATAAAATAAAATGTTTTTCTCCTTTTACGAGAACAGAGCTTTCTATTCCGAGGATGAAGAATGCGATGAAAATATACGCAATGAGAAGACTAGATCGTATACTTGCCTCCAGCTGTTGCTTATACTGCATCTCCTGCTGCTGCGCGACTTCAAGATTTTGTTGTATCTATCGATCAGAGTAAAACAAATTTCCTGCTCATAATATGCGAGCAACGATAATTCTCGTGAGTATATCGTTGAATAAATGCGGAACGATTTGTACATACGCTGACTTCTATCTGCGACTTGTACTGTGCCTCCTGTTGCTGCGCCGCTTCGAGGGTCTGTCGCAGCTGATGTATCTTCAATAAATTCTGCTGTCTCAGCATTTCGAGATCATCGAAAGGCGGTCTCTGCTGTTGCGCCATCATAGCCGCCTGCGAGCCTGGACCAATTTGTTGGGGTCCACCGACCATGCCACCCGGTTGCATGCTCAATTGGCCCTGCGGTCCACCGGATGGACCGAGCACCTGTTGGGCATTCGAGACGTTCGACGATACGACATTTTGCGTTATCTGACCGCCTCCCATTGCCATTGTGTTGGTCTGCGACATGTGAATACCGCTCTGTGATATTCCGGTTGTCGGCATCGAATTGCCGATATTGCTCGCCGCACCGCCACCTGCCTGAGAAAATACCTATTCGTTCCGCGGGCGTTCGTACAATTTGGCTCAGATTTGTCACTGTTTTTCGTTGGCTCTTAGTCGACTAAATTTCGTCCCAGAATTGATATACATTTTTTTTTTCATCTTCTTCTTCTTCTTCCTCCAATGAAATGGATAATACTCGATTCATGGATAAATTTTTATAATAAATATTATTCAAAATTAATTGTATCTCTAAATTATAAATCGATGGATTCGATGCGTACGAAAATTACGATTTTTCGGGAAAAAAAAAAACCAAACTCAAAGTTTAAAAGTTCTTGGAGAGAAATCGTCGAAAAGTTTTCAACACTCACCTGTCCCTGTCTCATGAGAGCTTGCGTGCTCTTCTGATGCTGTATGACTTTGCGAAGACGATCAACGAACGCCGTCTGATCGTTTGGTATGAAGCCGAGATACGCCCTTTTGTCGGACGTATAGAGAAGAATGAGGACCTTTATGTCGCAGGTGGGTGACGGTGCAACCGAGGTAAAGTGTACGCAACCAGCCTAAAATATAGGATATCCGATATAATAGGATGCAAAATCGAATTTGTGAATTTTATTTTGCATAATTGGAATTGCGTAATTTCAAAATTTTTTTTTTTTTTCTTTTTCGAATAAACTTTGTTGGTAATATTTTTCGAATCAATTCGACATGAGATTAGGATAGCACAAGAGCGAGTCGTTGCATATTTTACGAAAAAAATTGAAATTTCACGTATTTAAGTGTAAAAGAAAATTTAAATTTTCCGATGTACGATTAAAAAAAATAATAACAACACACGCGAAAGCGAATGATACTCACGAATCCGGTGCTCATGACTTTCGTCAATGAGTCAAGAGCGTCGCAGGGCGTGGGATGAAAGAGCACCGATTTCGAATTCTTCAAGTAAGCACCACCGATACTGCCGATAAGCTGCTTCGGCATAAGTTGCATTATCAATTTTTGCGGCCACGAGTCGGCCTTCAATTCGGGCTCGCCGTCCTTTGCATTTGCCGAAACCTGACAGGGCACCTGTCTCGTTTGTTTCTGCGTATCGGCAGGATTTTTCGCCTTTTCCAACCACTCGAGAGTCCCGGTCCAGATTGTAGGACGTTCGCGGCTCGGTACCATTGGCTGACCGCTCACGTTGCCACCGCCAACGTTGCCCTTTCGCACACGATTATCAAGCGCACAATTTAATGTTTTACGGAGAAATTATTACGAAATTATACTTTTACGGAGAAATTTATTAAAAGAGAGATTTATTTTGGCGGAAAAATTGAAAAAAAAAAAAGTAAAATTTTCAAAAATAAAAAATATCAATTGAAATATAAATAGGTTTTTTTTCCCCATAGGGTAAAGCGATCTCAGATCTGAACGATCGAATCGTCCCATCTATTATCATCTCGACTATCCTCAAATTAGCCCCGATACTCGATCTGTCCTTTTCTATATTTACTCAAAATTTATCAGTTAAAGGCGGCCCATCAGTGACAAAACTAGTCAAAAATCGTGACGTGAAAAAAAATCATGAAACCATCATAATATTTTCTAAATACTCTGTCTAAATAAAATTTATGAATTTCGATGATGTTTCCCGTGATATTTTATTCATAATTTATTATAAATAATATTATAAATAAAGTCTCAACTGACAAAAGTATTTAACGCTGTCGGAGCGATCAAGTAAAAAACGATAGCTGATATTCATATGTTTCCTCGCGCGCAGAATGACAGACATATATATTGTATCCGAGATTTGCACACACGATGACTTTCGCGATTAAATTTCTCGGGAAAATCCCTGGCAAGACACAATTTTTTTAAATACCATTGGAAAGTTCACGATTTCATCTTTCAATGCTCAAAATTTGAATAAGAACTCTCTCGTCTTTGTCAAAAGGTATCGTGTCACTTCCGGTGAAAATGGAATCAACTGCCATAAGACCCATGCTAAAATAGGTAATTTTAAATTACCCGTTCGCAATAATTTGCCCGGCAACATACCCTGAAATTTCGAGAGAGCGTTCATTGCATCTTAGATAACACTCTCCCGAAGTTTCATTCGTATCGCCGGTTTTTTAATTCACTGATGAGCCACCTAAAAAAAAAAAATAAAAAAAAAAAAAAATAAACAAATACTTTAGCTTGCTTATTTCGTACCTGTGGCTGATTGTGAGACACCTGCTGACCCATCGAAGGTCCCCCTCCCGCACCTTGCGACGCCGTTACCGTCTGCTGTACCTGGCTAGGTACGGACTGACTAACACTCGAGACAGCAAGCTGCGGTCCAGCTTGATTCTGCGAAGTTTGCGACTGCATAACCATAGAGGCCTGTTGTTGAGCATTTTGTTGCTGCTGCTGCTGCTGCTGCTGTTGTTGTTGCTGAGCCTGCTGTTGGGCCTGTTGTTGCTGTTGCTGCTGTTGCTGCTGCTGTTGTTGCTGTTGTGCGGCTTGTTGAGCCTGCTGCTGCTGCTGTTGAGCCGCTTGCTGCGCCTGTTGTTGTTGTTGTTGCTGCTGCTGCTGCTGCTGTTGTTGTTGTTGTTGTTGGGCCTGCTGAGCTTGTTGCTGTTGAGCGGCTTGTTGGGCTTGCTGCTGTTGCAATCTCATGGACAATTGTATCTGCTGCTGTTGAGTGAGTTGCTGCTGCTGTTGCTGCGCCTGTTGTTGAGGATTTCCGCCCATTACATTAGCACTTCCTGCGAAGAAACGAAACGACCGCGGGGGGAAAAAAAAAAATCACATTCAATTACAAAGATCGTTCAGGGCTGAATTTTTTTTGTCCATCAAATAGCTCATTACCGTCCATACGTTGACCGAAATTAGCGACATTGAGTCCAATGGAGGACGGTGGCTGGGTCAATTGAGCTATGAGAGCGCTGCCCTGATTGTTGTTCTGTTGTACAGCACCCGGCGCTATGAAGGGCGGTCTTATCCATCGTGGATGCCCTCCTCGTGGTCCTATGCCGCCCGGATGATAATTCGGCGGTGCGTTGGAATGCGGATTGAAGCCCGGACGATTAGCGTTCATAGGCACGGTCATCGAAGGCGCGACCGGTTGATGAACCGAATTTATATTCTGGGGCGTTTGATTTCGAAAAGCCGGTCCCTGTGGCTGCTGCGGCTGCTGCGATATATTCTGACTCGTTTGATTCGTATTCGGGCTGTCGTGACTCTGCAACGGGCTCAGGGGTATCTGTGCGGCGCTCGTACTCGCCGGATGCACAACCGGACCACCGATATTCGGGCTAACGGGACGTTCCTTCAAATTGTAATTTCTCAGTAGAACAAGGTGCCTGACGTCTTTCGCGTAATTCTTCGTTTGCGACGATTGCAAATCACCGCCGGCTTTCTCAAATAGCTTGAACAATGCTGGTATCTTGCGTGGCGATAGAATCGATAGGCTGATGTTTCGCTGGGAGGGGAGAAAAAAAAAATACAGTGTCCCCATTCGGTTTTAGCATTTATTCGAGAGAATCGAGCTTTATTTTTAACTATTTTTTTTATTTAAATTAATATTTTTTAAATTCATTCTTTTTATTGCTTGACATTAACCCCCTTCACTGGCAAGCAATCATATATACGTTCTAAACTGAAGTGGACATTTCTGGCAAGTACGCGCATATGCGTACAGTGCCAAAAACGAGAATTCAGGATGGTTCTGGTGGATGAACGACCGTTTAGAGGGGTTTTTTGGGTCGCTGAACACGAATCTGGTGTGAAATTTTCAAAATTCCAAATGACTGATCCAATATGGCCGACCGAAAATTTGGGAAAATCTGGAAATTCGGCGAATTTAGATGAAATTGATGTTCAGGAGGTTTTTTTGACTCGCTAAACACGAATTTTGTGTCAAAATTATGATACGAAATCGGGACTTTCAAGTTTTATCTTTACAGAACTTCTCCAATCATATCCTAAGAACATAAGGGTTAATTTTGGTACTTGAGGGTGATTTTGGTATTCGTGGGTGGTTTTGAGCAAGTGTAAAATTATGAAAAACCGTCTTAGAGTACATTTGTGAGCTATTTCTCCGAATTTTTTTTCACTGCCAGAAATGTCCATCTAGGTCTCAGAATCGTCTGCTAGTGAAGGGGTTAATGAGTATAAGGCGCACTTTTTTGCTGATAGAAAAAAAAAAGAAAAAAGGTTTTCTTGAGAAATCGCGATATCGGAATAATTAATGAACTCGGGTAATATATAAATATATATAATTTAGCCGGTTTTTTTTAACTTTTTTTTTCTTCTTACGTACCCTTCAAAACGAAGCCTCGTGAAACCGGAACTCGGTAAGAAAATTCTAAAAGATGACTCATTCGGTTTGAATTTTTCAAACACTCTAACCGAAATATCTCGAAAACTATTCAAGTTAGGAAGCTGTTTTTGGTTTCATTTCGTAGATAACCAAATTTTCTTTACAAATGGTCGTGACTACTATACACTCAAATGTTCATCTTGTACTCGATACGAGCCTTTAAAGCTGAGTTCATTGAATAAATGAATGAAGACGCTTATTACCTTGTAAATTTTGATTTCACCCGTATTCCAGGCTGATACAAATTATGTCACGCAAACTATTTCATGGAAAATTAAATGATCTACACAATATGTCTCTTTACTTTCTCTCTATCTTTTACCGCAAAAATTACAGTACAGTTGAAATAATTATTACATTAATTAATTAATTTTATTAATTAATTTAATTTAATAATATTAATTTTATTAATTATTAATTAATTAATTTTATTAATTAATTAATTTTATTAATTAATTACAGTACAGTTCAAAATAAAAATTTTAAAATTGATAAATTTCTCGATAGGAGAATTTTTTCATTTTATCTAACAGAAACTTTTCTAATTAATTTGAGTTCCACTATTTTGAAACGTAGTGAAACACACTAGAAGTAAGCTATCGGAGAGTAATCCCTTTCTACCTGAATAATAAAACTTTACCACCAGTGCAACTGTACAATGTATTTCTGGTAAATGAAAATTTGAATTTTACGCCGCGTGATCGATAATTTTTTCACTATACTTCTCCCTGTAGCCAGAGAGGAGTCGCGTTGGTCCAAGAGTACAATGCTCTATTAACTAAAAATGAGGAACAAAAGCAGTTCGTCATGCAAGTCGTTTACAATCATCGCAAAGAATTTCCGAATTTTAATAAAACGAATTTCTATGAATAAACTCCAGAGCAATTTAAAATGATAACCGCATTTTTTCAATTTTTATTTCAAACTATATTGTAAGCAGCAGATGATACAGAGATAATCGTAACGCGTATCGTGTGAAAAATTGAATTTTCCATGAAATAGTTTGCGTGACATAATTTGTATCAGCTTAGAACACGGGTGAGATAAAAATTTACAAGGTAATAAGAATCTTCATTCATTTATTCAATGCGCTCATCTTTAAACGTTCGTATCGAGTACAAGATGAACATTGAGGTGTACAGTAGTCTCGACTTTTTTTTTTTTTATAAAAAATTTGATTATCTACCAAATGAAGCCAAAAACAGCTTCCCAACTTGTATAATTTTTGAGATATTTCGGTTAGAGTGAAAAATTCAAACCGGATGAGTCACCTTTTAGAATTTTCCTACCGAGTTCCGGTTTCACGAGGCTTCGTTCGAGGCTAAAAACTAACTTTTCGAAGGGTACGTGAGAAGAAAAAAAATAAAAGTTAAAAAAGAAACCGGCCTGATATACATATATATTTTTTCGTTGATTCGTTGATGTACTCATGTACGCGATGAAAGTTTTACCTCTTGGAACATGCCGGCTAGCTGTTCAACCGTGTGACCGGCAAATTTGTAAGATTCCTGTACGACCGTTTGATAAGGTGGAGAATTACAGACGAGAATGCAGTGCTTCTGAGAAGCTGTATTTGGCTCTCTGCGTTGTTGCAAATCTTCGAAACATTGTAGACCGGTCGCGAGGCCCTCGCCAATGTTCGCATGAGACTCGCCCTTTCCTCCGACCATTCTGTAATGACGGAGCACACGTTTTACTTTTTTTCCCCCCCACCAAACGAACCCGTAATCAGATAGATCAACGATTCGCATTTCACATCTATCCGCATATCGGCATATATATATATTTTAATTTTTCTAGCGCGATGAGTTTTTGCTTTTTTTAGGACCGTTTTTAAAATAACCATCGGGTACTTTTTTGTCAAAATTGCAAAATAACAATTTTTCAAGTCAAAATTAGCGTTTTGCGCGCAAAGGATAGAGATAAATGAATAAATATATTTACTCCAGTCTGTCCAGGGTGAGCAACAGCTTGTGAGGATTGGAGTAAGGTCCAAGGGTCGAGGTGCAAGGCGAGGGCAAACAATCGGCCGCATGATAGACCACGACGCCGTACAAAGTTGTGCTATTCTGTGAAACGCATTTGTTTTGAAAATTCAGGAAAAAAGATTATCACAGGATTTACGCGGCCGAACGGCTGTCGTACGTTGTAATAGTTGAATAAATAAATTTGAAAATTATATAATACGTACATAATAAAATAGGCAAATAATAATTAAATAAAAATTTTAATGTATCTATATCTCACGCGGCTTACCTCGGATACGTATTCTCTGTCCTCTATCCCACCCTGGCTAAAGTATCTGAGAAAGTTATAAAAAAAAACATTGAGCGAGACCTTTTTTTTTTTTTTCCTCAATATTCGTGCATAAACAAAATGGAAATTAGACGCGAAACTTACTCCAGAGTCGGTATGAGATAATTTGTTTTCAAATCATTGAAGTAAGCTCCATTGACGGCTGTGCCCTCAATGACGAATATCACATCGGCTTGTATACCATGCTCCGTCGGACCGGCTACCATTTTAAAATTTCTACAATCGTTGCGATCTCGCGACGAACGAAAAACGTTCCTCTTTGGTCAGTTTATAGTTTGTCTATATTATATGAGAGAATAATAAAAATGAGTAATCGGGAATTTGCCCTACTCTGCAACTGATGGAATTAACAATGAAAATTCTTAACATTCCAATTATTATTTGTGTTGTTATGATTATTGTATAATATATTACGAGTGGTAATAATAAAAAATTGGAAAAAACACTTGACTGAGAAAACTGAAGTGAAGAAAAAGATGATGAAGTGAATTACCTTGCAAAATTCTCTCGTCCTCCTGTGGCAGCTGTCACGGTTATATTACCAAGTCTCAACGCGTCATGACAGATGACAACAATTACAAAAACCTCTGAGCAAAATTTTTTCGATCCAATTGCAATTTATACAGTCGATTTCCACAATACAACGAACGGGAAGATAAATTGTGAATAATTTATGTATTATAAAAATTCACCTAATCACAAAAAATATATTAATTTATTGTTTCTCTTTGTTATGCATAATCTCGGCATTATTATCACAAAGTTAATACAAAAAATTTTAATTACAGGCGAAAATTAACGCCAAAAACAAAATCTCATTACGAAATAAACATATACGTCTCTATCCAGAATCCCGATACTCCGACACACACCACCGCACACGACACACACACACACACATACACACTTTACGAAGTAAAAAGTGATCCTAAACATATATTTATTGCGTGGTTGTAAAAGGTATTCGCAAAGTCATTCCGTTCAAAACATATCGAAATACTCAAAATTTTCGTCGCTCCATGAAACGGATTGAAGATGGCGCTAAAGGTGAAAGTCGTTTTTTTCTTCAAACCGTTAGTTCGGCTATCTCGTTTAAAACTTGTCAACACTTGGTCCTGCAAATTGTGGTTAATTTCCCAGTCTGTGCCTGTGTCGTGTTTGTATAATATAGGTTACGCTGCGCTTCGAAATGACATTTGTAGCTCGTAAATATTATTTATTATAAAAACTAATTGTATCGCGTGCGTTTGTTCGACGATTTCATCGATGTGTTACGTATCTCGGCGAAAGGTTGAATATTATTTGTCGTAACGGTGTGGGAGGTTATGATACGAAAATTGACTTTACTCCGAAATACACCCCGTGGTCAATGTTTACTATCCGAAAACACACTTAACGTTCGTCAAGGAGGTAAAAATTTTCACCTTTCATCGCATCGTCATCAATCACATTTTCATAAATCTTTTATTTCACCGTTTGTGCTCGATTTTTTTTGTCATACATAATTTTCATTGACGCCGTAGCACCAATCTGCTTCTCATCTTCTTCGGAGCAATTGACATTTGTGTTTTGCAAAAAGTCCAATGACAATGTCCCGAGGTCCTCGTGAGTTTTCAATGACTCTCGTAAAACATGTATTTTTGATCAATCGTCTCATTTTCGTTGAAAAAACGATCTTTGTGTCATGTTTTTTTTTTTTTTTTTTTTTTTTTTTTTTTATGACAATCGCTCCAGTCCCATTCGTCCTACATAATCCATGGAATTTTTTTTTTCGCAATTCCGAATACTCGCTTTTTTTCCCTCGAAAGATTAACGAAAATCTGCCTTGAATGAGAAATAATGCTCGCCGGTCTCGTTTAACAAGATTATCCGGGATTTATCGATGAAAAATTAATTATCAATTTTATGCTTTAGAGGTTATTTTTTTTGTTTTTTTTTTTTTTAACATCAGATAGCAATTTATATTTCACATGTTTATACGCCGATATGACGTTGATGTTAAAAAAATACAATTCCCCGCACATTTCAGAATGTGACGAATCGCCGTTTGTATTCGAGCTATGAAATTACACAATAACGTTGAAAAAGGGCCAAAATGATTGGCGCAGCCTCTGGCTTGGAAGACGCTTGTTGGCAAGCTCAGGTGAGATTCGAACGGTCGTCGGCTGCTGCGAATGTAATCGGAGCACGAGTTGTAACGTCGCTCCAATTTTTTTTTTTTTTTTTTTTTTTTTCTTTTTCCCTCTCAATCAGGATATGATAAATCAGGTGTCGAGAGGCTGGCGAGACGGTCAGAGCGTCGCTCTGACCGGCGGAGCTTCAACGACGGGAAGAGCATCGCCGTTGATGCAGAAGAAGGATCATCTCGGTCAGTCTAGGCACAGTATTCAATCCAAACTGACCAGACTTTACTTCGAGGAATTGTCCAAAGTTCCTCACGCAACTCCCGATTCTGTTTTGGTATGTTCATTGTAATCAATCGATCATCCTTCATTTTTCCTGTAAAAGCATTATTCAAAGGGTAGCAAAGGATTTTGCACTCGAGCGTCGAAAAAAAATGTAATATATTTCGTTAATTTGCCAAAAAAAAAAAAAAAAATAAATAAATAAATAAATAAAAATTGATATTGAAATACCCAAACGAGAAATTATCCGAGATACTTTTCTGCTCGTGTACAAAAATATTCTGATGGGAATTTTAAATAATTTTGAAAGAAATTCTGTCTTTTTTTTTTAACTTTTACGCGTCTTATTGAAAAAAAAAAAAAAAACAAAAATGATCCGTGGAATATTTCCAAGAAAATCGTGCTTTTCATTCGAACGAAGAAGCAAAAAATGAAATATTTTCTCTCAGAACAATCTTGAAAACGAGTGCGACCTGCTGGGACGACTTGTGCAGAGGGAAGGACTTCACACGCTCATTGTAAATCTCTATGCCGGCAACAAAGGATACTCATTAGCCGTAAGAAATAGGTACGAGAACGATTATTACGATATTCCTCTTTGTCGCGCATCTTTTGTTTTTTTTTTTGCTTTTTTGTTTTTTTTTTTTTTTTTACTCTCGATTCAATTGAATTTATTTCATTTTTTACGCGCAATAATCAGCGATAAGGGTAGCCAGTACGAGAAGGGCGGTGCGTTACTGGCCGAAACGCAATTAATGGGCTACGAGCAGGGTGAACTGCTCTCGTGCATTGACAATGGTCAATTACCGGCGATGCTTGCGGAACAGCTCGAACCGAATAATTCTCATTTGTTCTACGACGGTTGTATAATTGCCGAGGTGCGCGATTATCGCAAAGCCTTTCCTCACAACAAAGCCGATATACATCACGTTCTTCTGAAACCTACGACTCAGGTAAATCGACGAAAGAAAGTAAAAGCGCCATGTCTGTTTTCTAAAAACGATCTAACGAAAATTAAAAACTATCACGAAATTGACGACTTGCCTCAAAATTCGTTATTTTTCATATGAAATCGAAATTCAAACATAGAAGAGTTGAAATTCAATTTTGTAAAGATTATTTTGTACTCGATACGTATCAAGTGGGGGAAAAAAAAAATATGAATTTTCTCTCATCCCTTTATGTTCTCATTCGATAACAAGGAGTCTCGCACACGGTCACTAATGTACAGCGATATCCAAAACGTAGTAAATTAAAAAAAAAAAAAAAAAACTCATGAACATTCCACAAGCAATCTACGTCAACCGCGTTCTTTGCTCGGTCGAATAAATGCACAGTTGACGCAGAGAAAGTACGAATAACAATGAATTTACCTAGAAATTAGGAGTATGAATGAAATTTTTTTTTTTTTTTCAATCATTGGGGCGCATAATGTAGAGTAAGTAAAAATAATGAGGACGTATTTTTTATTTTTCGTTAAAAATGACAGATGAAACCTGTTATAGGCAATTTAATTTCAGGAATTTTGATATATATATATAGATATAGCGTAACATGTGTGACGTCATAATGTTATATTTTTCAATTTGTCATATTAACGGAAATTTTGATTCAAATAAAAAAATAAAAAAATACGTACTAAATATTTTTTCCTAAACTACCAGATTTTGAAATAAAAAAAATTCATTTATACTCCCAATTGCCGGGTTCATTGGAATTATCCGGAAACTTGGACGTGATTCTTTGAGAATCCAATGATTCTTGAATTACGAAGGATAATTAATGAATGTTAACGATCGACAGAGCGTATTATCGGACGTTTCGACACTGACGAGTGACGGTGAATGGAGCCACGAGGAACGATTGATGCTGGAATCACGTTTGGTCGCAGCGACGCAAGGACCTCTGTGCCTCGATCCGAATCCCGCGTCGAGTTTGGCCACGACACGCTTAAGACAGTCGAGATCTCTGCTCACGGATCATCAGCTCATGCGTCAAGCCAAAAAATTTTCTCAGGTACCATCCCACGATCGAATTCTCTCTATCTCGTTTTTTTTTCCCCCATCGCTTTTGCAATATATTTATCTTTTTTTTTTTGTTTTTTAAATGTGTAATTCGTCATTGTTTTTTTTTTTTTTTCCCTCTCAGGTGACGGTAAATCGAAAGAGAAAATTGGAACAATTGGCACAGCCGGAGGGACTTACGATACAGGATTTGATGCAAAAATTGCGTACCAAGAGAGGATTGCCAACGACCACTGCCTGTCCACCGCCTTCTCTCGTAAATCCACCGTTGCTTCCGCCTAGCACGCCGATCGATGTCTTGAGGCAAGACATTTTTTTGCCTTTCTATCGCACATTACTTCGTCGATGATAACAATTATCGTATCAATGAAAACAAATTTTTTGATCAATTTTAATAAAAAAAAAAAAAAAAAAAACAGATACGCTAAAGCTTACGAGCGACCGCGGGAAACGAAAGACTGCCTGCCTCAACTTATAGAAGAATATATATTAGAGACTGAACGGGGCCAAGGACGTGTTTATCACATAAAGCTCTCAATCCTACAAAGACCTTCCAATTCCGAGTACCTGGGAGAGCTTTATGTGGACAGAGATCATCGGGAGGGTGAGAGAAACGGATCTGCGTGCAGGTATAACATTTTTTTTGTTTCCTTTTATAATTATATCTTTTTTCCTTTTTTTTTCTCTCAATATGATTACGGTTCATCGATCCTTACACTACTAATTTCGGGGGGGTTTCTTTTTTTTTTTATATATTTTCATCGCGTAAAGATTCACTCTGGGCACGAGAGTTCAAGCTAATCACTATATGCAACAATTTACGGAAATATTTACCGAGGAGGGTAGGAAAAACGTGCGCATAAAGCATGTTGTACCGGGGCAGGCCCCTCGAGTAACGTGTACACCCGGGATGCAGAGAGCGCATCAGCAGGTAAAGTGATCATTTATAAATTTTATTGTCCATATACTCCGATAATGAGAAAATCGTGAAAACAATTAAGGGGTCTACCCTGATTAGACGGGCCAAAAAAGGCTATTTTCACGATTTTTTTTGACCGGTATAAATTATAAATATGGATATAAAAATTTTTAGGCCTAAAAAATACACTTAAAATGGACAAAAAAATTTTTTCATACTTATTTTACTCAGTTTTCGTACAGAAAAATGGGGGAGAAGACAGGTCAAAAAAAAAAAAGATGGGTGTGCGCTGTTGATAAAATCTCTGGAATGGATGACCTGAAAAAAAAAAATGGTTTTAGATTCAGTAGGTAAATGGCTATAGCGCATATCATACGATTTCTTATTTTTTCACAAATGACAAAATGGCGGTCATTTTTCCAAAAACTACGAAAAAGCACGTTTTTTTTCATCGTTTTTGCAAAAAAAAAAAAATAGTTACACTCAAAATTTCAAAATGCGCGCTAGCTATAGTCATAAAGAACACGTGGTAAAATTTTGGTAAGGATCGGTTGAATAGTTTCGGAGATTTTATCAACAAGCCGTCCAAAAACGTCATTTTGAGAAAAACGCGTTTAAAGTTTTCTTTAACGAAAAATCGTGAAAAAAAATCTTACTTACGTCTAATCAGCAATGCCTGCACCATACATTATGCATTCGGTTTCTTCATAGCGCTCATTTTCATCCAATTTTTTTTTTTTTGAAAATTCTAATTAGGGTAGACCCCTTGAATCATCTCATAATATTATATGTCTCGAAAGTTGATATCAATTGTTGTATTAGGTCAAAGAGTACAAAATTAGGTCAAATGATTGCACATTGAGAATATAAAACAAGAACTATTATCTATATAAATAAAAATTGAATGCTGTTCGTTGGTAAGCGCATCACTTGTGAACGGCTGGACCGATTTGGCTATTTTTTTTTTTTTTTTTTAATATTCGTAATAGTCCGAATAAGGTTTTTAGGGAAAGAAAAATTGGAAAAGTTGCCCGGAAAATTGGAAAATTCGGCAAAAACTGAAAGTGCCTTTTATCTATGGGATTTTTTTTTATGAACTCGAGACCATAACTCACGATTCGAAAAACGAATATGCGTAATTATTTTTTTGTTTTGTTCGTTATGGTCCTGGAAATGTTTTCAGGAAAAAAAAATTCTGGACGATTACAAAGGAACGTTGGATAAATTCGTACAAATTGCAAAAATCATAATTTTCGTATGCACTCTCGATCATAACTGACGATAGGAACGACATATTTGGTTGATTCTTTTTTTGTTCTGTTCGTTATGCTCCCGGGATGGAAATAATTCAATTGAATGTTTCGAATTGAAAAAAAAAAAAAAAATCTGAAAGATCTGGAGAAAAATCTGAAAAAACGCATCCCAGCCTAAATTAAAATAAAATTACATTTGTTTTTACTTTTGTATTGTTTCGCGATCCGTCCAACAAATGCAATTATTTTATTTTGCTTACGCATTTCCAATAGCTTTTCACAAATTAACAGCACGATCGCGAACAAATTTATTGAAATTTCGACAGGACAACGTCTGTCGGATCAGCTATAGTTGCGCATAAACATGCCTGGTCTCTGGCTATTGCCTAAAAGATTAATTGTCATTGCGATTTTTCATTTTAAAAAATCCGTAATAATGATCGAATTTTCAAAGAATTCTTTATACGTAATTTTAGGCTCAGCAGGCACAAGCTGCTCAGTTGGTAGCTCAGCAATTGCAGCAAGCTCAATCACAGCACGTCGCACAGCAGGTTCGTTGGATAATCAACAATTTTTTTTTTTTTTCGCGCTCACTTTCTCATGTTTGTCTCAAACGGTTGTAAAATGTTTTGTTTTGTTTTTTTTTTTTCTTTTCGCAGATTCTCTCCCGAGCTCAGGGCCAGCTGAACAATCTGGCCGGACAAGTAGCTTCGATAAAATCCATGACGGAAGCAACGACATCCGGACAGTCTGGTGTTACGTGCTTGGACGGAGGCGCGAGCGCGATACAAGCCAGCATTCCACAGATCGACGGAGGAATCGGCGCGTCTTCCGTACAGCAGCAGCCTCTCGCCAATGGAATTGTCAATAGTCCAGCTCCCGTGCCAGTATCCGTACCCGTGCCCGTGCAGCTCGAATCAACGACGGGAATTTCCGTCAACGACAATGTTAATTCTTGCAACGGTTCCGGAATTCTCGTTTTTCAACAAAAAGCTCCGTTATCAACGAACGTCAATACTGCCGTTGCCACGAATTCGGTGCCCGTACTCGTGAGTGATCATCAATTCAAAAAAAAAAAAAAAAAAATTCTCCTCGATTATGCGATTTTTTGAAAATTGTTAACACATATTTTCGTATTTACCGATTTTTCATGTTTTTTTTTTTCTTTTTTTTTTCAGCAAGCGCAATTGCAAGCCGGCGTTCAGAGCAACATAAACGAGAGCGGCAATAGCAATCAGAGCTCGAGCGAGACAACGTTCAAGAAACATTCGACGAATCCAGCGATAAGCGCACTCGTTACTTCACTCATGAACTCTGCTCAACAATTTCAGCAACAAGCAGCGGGTATGATCAATTGAATAATATAATAATGATTGAATCGACAAATTTTCGAGATTCCGGTGACGCGGTAGGTCAAATTGCGTGAAAAGTCTAAAAATTATTCGTTGTCAATGGCAATGTTGATTCATACGTTGTCATGGGGGACTTTAGACTTCGTTTTAACTTGCAGAGTCGAATTGCCAAGTAAAATTCTATTGGATATTGACTTTTTTGTTTCAAATGATTTTTCGATCGCTCGAATTCTCGTACATTTTGGAATATCCCGCTGAAATTTCCTGCGCATTTATTTAAAATATCATAGGAGAATGATTGATACATAATGCGAGAATAATAGATACATTTTTATGGAATAAATTTTCTTTTTTTTTTTTTTCAATTTTACTAAGAACATTTAAATTCAAGGAAGTCTCAAGCTATCCGGTAAAAAAAAGAGGATTGGAAAAGATGTAAATTTGAAAAGTTGCATTTTTGATAAAATTACGAGAAAGTACAAGTTCATTATTATTATTATTATTATTTTTTGTAATTTCTGTACATTATTAGCTAACGCAGCAGCAGCTGCACAGAGCTCGACGAAGACGAACAACGCCGCGATTCTCAGTTTGTTGAACAGCAGTCCGGCTAATCTGGCACAGCAAAAAGCTCAGCCACGTAGGATCTCCTTGAATACATCGCTTCCATCGAGAGTCATTGGACACGGAAATGTCATAACGGTTCCAAGTACAACTGGTCAAGTGAGTTTAAAAAAAAATATTTTCTCTTAAAATTTTTGTCTTGATTAATATTAAAAGCGTCGTGAGGATTTTTCGATCCAAAATTATTTGATCAAATTTTTAGGTGAGAGTGAGCATAAGCTCTGGACTGACGAGCCAATTGGCTGGCAAGCAACAACCGGTCAAAGCTACCGCTGTAAGATTAGCCAGAGTTCAGGATACGGCTTCGACCCTCGGTCTATCGATGCCCGGACTTTCGGCATTACTCGCCGGTGAGTCGTAAAGAAAAAAAATCATTGAACTTCGACAGATGACGTTCTCGCACATATCTGACCTTTCAGACGTCGCATGCGTAATGGAATAAGGTCGTAAGTGCCAAAAAGGCGATTTTAGTGCCATAAGGTCGTATAATTCCCCCCCCCCCCCGTCATTTGTCGTAAAAATGATTAAAACGCAACAAATAATCGAAAATTAGGAATTTGAAAACCTAAAATCAGAAGGTCGTATGTCGGCGGAAATGACGTTCTGGTTTTAGGTTCTTATTAAAGAGGGATTAATGCTTCACACGACGTATCCGCCCAAGATACGACCTTATGGTTTTAAGATTTTTTTAATTCTCGTTTTCGCTGTTAAAAATCGCTCATATATCATCACAAGTTGCTCATAAGAAATTTTATTTTTCAATATTTTTATAGTTTTAAATTGTGTACTTATTTGGTGGTTCCTGAGAAAAAAAATGAACCATTTTATGATTCGTATAAAAGATTTTTGAATCCATTATTTTGGGAAACATCGCGTGTGCTGCTGAAAATTTTCAAACGGAAATAATAACAATATTAATAAACGGTTGTGTGGCGCGTACGACCTTGTGAAATTCAGTTATCGTGATTTTTTTCTTATCTCAAATTAGAACCACAAGGTCGTATCTGTCAATGACTCATTTTGGAAGTTTTTCCGAAGGTTTCTACGTTTTTACTTTCACCAATGCCAGAAAGTCGTATAATGTCGCTTACGACCATCTGGAATTACTTTACGCGATTATTCCTCCTTTAGAGTTAGGTCCAAAAGGTCATTTACGCCAGGACTTACGACGTTCTGGTTTTAATTGGACAAATTTAAATTTTAACGTTTTTGAACATATTTTTACGTGATACGCGTATAATACGATCTTATTCCATTAGACACGCGATGTCTTATTATCGCAAAGCTTTTTCACACAAAATTTCTTCTTATTCGTTAAAAAAAAAAAAATAAATAAACAACCCGAAGGTATAATACGAAAAATTTGCAATTTACGCAGGTACACCGTCGGCGGATAATCCGATACCGGGAATAAACAGCGCGTCGTCGCTTCTCGAGAGACTGACCGCATCGTCGAGTCAGAGCAGTCAACCGAGCAGCCCAATGACAAGTCCACCGCCGGCAAATGTTAATATACAGGGTGTCAATCTTACTAGTCTACCAAACTCGATAAACGGTCTTCAGAACGTGCAGGTATCGTTTCCGGGCTTGTCGCAGCCAATAACAATGGCACTTACCGTTTCTGCTGCCACTGGCTCGGTAACGCCCACCGGTGTTATCGTCTCTCTTCCGATATCCAGCGGGACCAATACGTCCACCACGGTCTCCAGCGTTAGTACCAATTTTTTTTCCTTTTATTTAAGTTTGAATTACCGCAAAAAAAGAAACGTATTACGTATTATATTCATTGGAAAAAAAAAAACAATGTTGTGGCACGTGTTTCAGATGGTCCCGGCTACTGTTGTTACCACAGCTGTTGCTGGAACAACACCAACCGTTGTTATTGCTAATCCTGCTAATACTCATCTCTCTTTGCCAATCGGTTCGTTAAAATGATTTTTTTTTGCTTTTTAAATTATATATATATATATATATATATATATATTTTTTTTTTTTCACAAATTTCCTATAAATATTCCAAAACGTTTGGTACTTTTATTTAGCTCAAATCTTACCATCAGGAGTCAAGGGATTGTCACAACAAAATATACGTAATACCAATGCCGTTGCGGCGGCTGCTGCTGCTGCTGCTGCTGCCAATCGTTCACAGGTAAAATTATCTCGTTTACTTGTAAAAACGTTAAATTTTCATAAAAATGATTCCAATAATGACAGTATAAATTGGCAACGTTGCTCCAATCGAAACATTGATAACTTTCACTTTTCGCTGTCTAAGATTTCGTTGTAGTCAGGTGGCTGATTAATATCCATGAATATTATTTTATCGATTCGAATTTTATTTCCAATCGAAAATTATTGATCGATATCCATGAATATTATTTTATCGATTCGAATTTTATTTAAAATCGAAAATTATTGATCGATATCCATGAATATTATTTTATCGAATCGAATTTTATTTCTAATCGAAAATTATTGATCGATATCCATGAATATTATTTTATCGATTCGAATTTTATTTCTAATCGAAAATTATTGATCGATATCCATGAATATTATTTTATCGATTCGAATTTTATTTCTAATCGAAAATTATTGATCGATATCCATGAATATTATTTTATCGAATCGAATTTTATTTCTAATCGAAAATTATTGATCGATATCCATGAATATTATTTTATCGAATCGAATTTTACTTCTAATCGAAAATTATTGATCGATATCCATGAATATTATTTTATCGAATCGAATTTTATTTCTAATCGAAAATTATTGATCGATATACATGAATATTATTTTATCGAATCGAATTTTATTTCTAATCGAAAATTATTGATCGATATCCATGAATATTATTTTATCGAATCGAATTTTATTTCTAATCGAAAATTATTGATCGATATCCATGAATATCATTTTATCGATTCGAATTTTATTTCTAATCGAAAATTATTGATCGATATACATGAATATTATTTTATCGAATCGAATTTTATTTCTAATCGAAAATTATTGATCGATATCCATGAATATTATTTTATCGATTCGAATTTTATTTCTAATCGAAAATTATTGATCGATATCCATGAATATTATTTTATCGATTCGAATTTTATTTCTAATCGAAAATTATTGATCGATATCCATGAATATTATTTTATCGAATCGAATTTTATTTCTAATCGAAAATTATTGATCGATATCCATGAATATTATTTTATCGAATCGAATTTTACTTCTAATCGAAAATTATTGATCGATATCCATGAATATTATTTTATCGAATCGAATTTTATTTCTAATCGAAAATTATTGATCGATATCCATGAATATTATTTTATCGAATCGAATTTTACTTCTAATCGAAAATTATTGATCGATATCCATGAATATTATTTTATCGAATCGAATTTTACTTCTAATCGAAAATTATTGATCGATATCCATGAATATTATTTTATCGAATCGAATTTTACTTCTAATCGAAAATTATTGATCGATATCCATGAATATTATTTTATCGAATCGAATTTTACTTCTAATCGAAAATTATTGATCGATATCCATGAATATTATTTTATCGATTCGAATTTTATTTCTAATCGAAAATTATTGATCGATATCCATGAATATTATTTCATCGATTCGAATTTTATTTCTCATCGAAAATTATTGAGCAGGCAGGACAAGCTATACAGCTTGTCGGATCTCAGAGGCCGCGACTTAATCAGATGGGACGCCAGGTTCAGGTACCGGGCCAGGTGAAGTCTTCGGTATTGCAAAATCAATTGGTAACCGTTGGAAAAACAATGGCAGCGAATCAACTTATACTTTCGGGTAACAAGCAAGTCTTAACTCCGATAATGGGTAAGTGAACGATGCAATCGTACATTAAACGGAGTTATTGTTTCTCTGGTAAAAACTTTATCATATTTATAAAGGATCGAACGTAAAAATGTGAATTTTTCACGGCGTAATTTTGGCTGAGAAGAATCTTTCGTTTTACCGACGTGTTCGATTTTTTTTTTCCATAAGCTCACTCCGAGTTGGAAAAATATTTGATAAAAAAAAAACAAGATTTTATTCTCAAATCTTTCTGCCGAAAATTCAAATTGAATTGCAATATATTCGAAAAATATTCCCGAATAAATGATCATTGATCGAACCATCTCGCTTCAACGTTGCGCGAAATACCAATGGAAGTGGAAAAAGATCTGCCAGTCACTTCTTTTTTCCACGGATTCATTGAGATTTACCGAATTTGAAAAAAATTTTCTCGATTCACCGGGTCGATAAATCCGGGACCATAAAGAATATTATTACTTTTTCCCCAAAAGCTCAGGAGTAACTCTGAAAAATGTTATCGGGAAAATTGTTTGACAAAGTCAGTTAGTCCGGGATGAAGATTTCAACATTGCCTTAATGTTGGAATTTTTTTTTTTTCCAGGAGGAAGTAAACCCGTGCTTATGGCGAGTCAGGCGGCATCTTCGTCGCAGTCTGTGACCGCGAACAAGCACACTCTATTGGCAAAATCTCTTCACGCTAGAACCGGTGCTACGGGACAGGTGAATCCACAGAGCCAAAATCTCGGAGTTGCGAGTCTTTCGCAGCAACAAGTACGTATACATATACAATCGATTCATTATGGAGAATTTGGTTTTTTTTTCGTCATTTTTATCGAAAATTGACAAAGTTCCTCCTACGAGTCTAGAAACAATTTTATTTTTAAACGCACTAAGGTAAAAAAAAAAAATTAAATGTACAAAAAAAATGTACACGAATTGATTCGAATTTTCGTTTTTAGCTTCAACAGTTGCATCAGTGCTTGGCGGCACAGCACAAGGCAGCTGTGGCGGCTGGCAATTCACCGGGCAGAACGCAAATTCAGCCTCAGAGAAGCTCAGCCTCGGCGCCCGCCGAAGATCCACTCTGAACATGTTCAAAAAGCTACGCCAACTTTTATGATTCATCGTCATTTATATTTCACGTTTGAAAATCGAATAATTGGAGTCTTTGCTCGTTTTTATTGCAAACCCAGAGAGAGAGAGAGAGAGAGAGAGAGAGAGAGAGAGAGAGAAAGAGAAAGAGAGACATCTGCTTCGAGGGAGAGAGAATGAGAGATTAATGGCAGTACAAGTTGAGGGAATTAAGGGGTGCGCGTGCCGGTATTGTAAAGAAACGGAGCAGCTGAAAAAGAAAAAAAAAAAGAACAAAGAAAAACATGTCTAGAAGCTTTTCGAACAAAGAGCGCACATTCACTCTCATTGCGGTTCACCACTTATTACAAATCTCTCTCCCCCCCCCCCGTCGTGGTCAACGAACTCCCGAGCATTATAAATATGTACATAACATCTTAAATAGTAAAATTTGTGTGCATGTGCAATAAAAATTAAAAAAAAAAAACAAAATATCTTAGAAGCTTAGTTCCATTCGGGGGAAAAAAAAAGATAAAATCACCGGCACGTCAGCACATTCGTATTATCCGAAGGTTTCAATTATTATTGTACATACCGCATTCACAGGTACTACTAAATACCTTCTAGTACATACTACGATATATGATTTGTTTTTATATTAAAAATGAGAAGAAAGAAAATCTAAAAAAAAAAGAAAAAAAAAACCCAAAACCAACAAGACTTTATTCTTATTGATATGTCCGCTGTAGTTTGCGCTCTGCTCGGCTCATCAGTGTGGATCGCATAAGCTACGATCGGGGAGAGAGAAAGAGAGAGAGAGCGAGAGAGAGCGTTCGACGGAAAATATCAGAGAATAATGGAACAAGGATTTCGAGGCCAAAGTTCGAATGAGTGAAGAGGACGAGAAAAAAAAAACGAACAAACAAAAATGTTGAAAAATATATAGTTTGTATATTTACATAAAAATATCATTTATAATAGATTTACAACAACGTATAAATTAGTATAATCGAAAAATATATATATATATATATATATATATATATGGCAGATGCCCGTACATCTTCATCCAAATAAATAAGTACCTAGTTAAAAAGATAATTAGTGCCAACAATATTAATATCGTCACTCTTTGCAACGAGAAAAAAAAAAAAAAAAATCATTGGTGGCCTTTGCGCGTTACTTGCAATTATAAACGAGCTTTTATGCTTTCATATCGTTGACGAAATCATGGGCCATAGTATCCCACACGTATGAATCGAAATTTGAAAATAATATTACCGAAGTATGAAAACTCGGAAGTATTCGAGGTATGTCGTATTCGACTGACAATCGATCGATATGATACTTTGAAAAATTATTATGAATGCATTGCGGTACGTTTTTAGGATTCAATTTCTGTGTTTTTTTTTTTTACTCAAATACGAGGAATAAAGTTTGCCAGTTTCGAAAACTCATGAAATACGGTTCGTAATTCGAATGATTTTGAAAATTTCAAGCTCTCAATCTCATATTTTGATCACAATTCACGAGTCGCATCCTACAAACTTATCGCAATATATTTGCGGTAAATTTTTTCGACTTTCAATGTTTCGGTAATACTATTTTCATACTTTGTTTTATGCGCGGATATCACGATTTTTTTTTTCTTTTCTAGAACTTCGTGAACAAATATATTATACTTTGGTTCGTTTTATTTTCATATATTTTTTTTTTAATCGTAGTAGTTCGATATCGTATATAAAATTGTTCAAAAAGAAAATATCGCTATGCGTGATCGTGCGCGTTTTTTTTTTAATCCAACTATCGGGTCAACAATTTTTTTAAGGCATTTTTTTTGTAACATTTTCGATTTTTTTTTTTTTTTTTTCCAGACTCAAATTCAGCTCTCGCGTTCAGAGGAAAAGATTTCGACTCACTGGTGAAGCAACAGAGTCTGAGAGAAATTGGCTCGATATTTTGTGTGTACAAGTTCAGCCCCTTCGACTGGTTGGATTTATTGAATTTTCGTCGATAAAGTTGAGAAGAGCAAGCAAAAAAGTAAATCACGAGAAAATTTTCATTTTTTTTTTTTTCATTAACGCGAATTATCCCAGCTCGTATAACGTGTATAAAACCGCCTCGTCGCTGTCACTCACCGAGTCCAAATCGATTTGTAATATCGTAAGAAAATTTTCATTTACGATTAAATTTATTATCATTAAATCTGGATTTCACGGGTATTTATCGTTAAAAATAATAAATTCGTTCGTTACGGGGCACGCCGGTAGGGCACTTTCCCTGTATTTGCTAATTACATACTGCCATTGCAATTTGCTACTTGACCAAGAAAAAAAAAAAAAAAACGCATTACGCTTCTTTGCGAGTATTGGCAAGTAATGAGTAACAAATTAACAAAATGATTCATCCGTTATCTACAAATAAATATGAAAGATATAAGACTGTAATATTTTCTCATCTTTTTTTTTTTTTTTTTTGCAAGAAAAATAAATTGCCCCGGTCGCTATTATATCGTCCCGTTCGCAAGCTTTATCACGATTTTCTCACAGCAATTAGTTGAATTTTAAAAATCTACATCTCCGGTAATTTTACCGAACGCATCTCGTACGACCATCGTGACTAGTAAATTTTTCGCTCAATATTAACGGTGAAATATATTTTAAAAAATAATTTTTTTTTTTTCAAAGTACCGAAGCATGCAAAGACAAAGATCGAGGCTACTCGGGATCCCATCTATATTAATTGATTTTTTTTTCTTTTTTCAAAATCAATCAAATCGAAAAGTCGTTTCAACGAGACGCTCCGACGAACTAATTGGTCTTTTTCGATTGTTATCGTTTCGTTATAAAAATCGTAAATCTTCCCAAACAACGCGCCAGTCCGCGCGTGGAACGAGAAACGATTATATTTACGATCTCGTGCGAGTGAAGAATAATTCTTCAATGAACGATGGAATGATAAAGCGTCGTGATATATAAGCAATGTACAGAAAAAAAAAAAATTATAAACGTTTTCGTTGATTAAAAAAAAATTATAGATTTGCTAACGCAGGCTGATCGACTTCCGGTCGACTGTCCGGAGGATTCGTCGTGGATAACGGTGGATCGATGCTCATCGCTTCACGGCTCCTATCCATCCCCCATTCACTCTCGGGATCGGAAAATATATTCGATCCGTCGAACAGATCGTCGTCGTACGACGCGTCGGAAAGATCATCCATACTTGGCTGATTGTCATCCGTGTACAGTGACTCTGTTATCGCTGTTTAAAATTAAAGACATTTTTTAAATTTTGTTTTCGTAATTGAACGTTAAGTAACAAAAAAAAAAAAAACTGTTCTTGTCTTTTGAGTAAGGTGGCTCATCAGTGAATTAAAAAACCGGCGATACGAATGAAACTTCGGGAGAGTGTTATCTAAGATGCAATGAACGCTCTCTCAAAATTTCAGGGTATGTTGCCAGGCAAATTATTGCGAACGAGTAATTTAAAATTACCTATTTTAGCATGGGTCTTATGGCAGTTGATTCCATTTTCGCCGGAAGTGACATGATACCTTTTGATAAAGACGAGAGTTCTTATTCAAATTTTGAGTATTGAAAGATGAAATCATGAACTTTCCAATGGTATTTAAAAAATTGTGTCTTGCCAGGGATTTTCCCGAGAAATTTAATCGCGAAAGTCATCGTGTGTGCAAATCTCGGATACAATATATATGTCTGTCATTCTGCACGCGAGGAAACATGAATATCAGCTATCGTTTTTTACTTGATCGCTCTGACAGCGTTAAATACTTTTGTCAGTTGAGACTTTATTTATAATATTATTTATCATAAATTATGAATAAAATATCATGGGAAACATCATCGAAATTCATAAATTTTATTTAGACAGAGTATTTAGAAAATATTATGATAGGTTTATGATTTTTTTTCACGTCACGATTTTTGACTAGTGTTGTCACTGATGGGCCGCCTTTTAAATTTCTCTCTTTTTCGATACTCCTCGTTTTTTTTTTTTTTTTTTTTTTTTTTTCATTAAATTTTCAAGGTTCCACTCATAAAACTGTTCGTTCAATGACTCGTAAACTTCTCCAGGCCAATTGCTCCAATCTTGTGTCGTTTATCGTTGAAAATTTGTTTTGAATTTTCATGTCACGAGAGAGCTCTCGACGACTTACCGTTGGAACGCGCATGCCTTGATAACCACGCTGGCTCGTCCCACTCGTCGAACTGAAGCTTCGTATTGACCTCTATCTCGTTTGGCGTAAGCACACCGTGAGCATCGGAATCCGTGACGTCGAATATCTCCGTAACTCGAACCTTGTTATTCTCATCCATATAATAATACGCCATTATGGCATCCTGATCGGAAGTAACTTGGAGAATATTTTCAAATGTATCGTCGTACGTCGGTCTGTCCGACATGTTTATCACGCAACTGGATTTACGAGCGCAATCGTAATCGTCGTGCTCCCACGATTGTCTGCAAAAAAAAAAAAATCCAATATCGTCCGTATTTTGTTAATTTATTGTTATCGAAATGATAAAAAAATAGAGAATAATAAAAATGTATTTGTTCCTCTCAAATGGTTAATCAGAAAATTGGGTAAAAGTATCGAATCAGGGCTGCAGCTCAAAAAACGCATGGATTTTTTTTTTCTAACGCTTTTGTTATCACTAAATTATATTTTTAAATGCAATATCACGGTGGGAGGAAAATTTCCAACACTGTAAAAAATATTTAAAAACTGGGAATATTAAGTAATCCAAATATTAGCAGATAATAGCAGGTATCGTGTCGATACCAAGATACGAGACACGCGCACATACACACACTCACGATAAACTATGAACCGATTGAACTAAACGCAGGAATTTAAAGATCGGACAGTAGCATTTTAACCCTCAAACGTTGACGATGGGTCATTCGTGTACGGGCCAGAATGCAAAATGCTGGGGAAAAATGCCTGCACGTCTCCATATTTTGGATGAAATTGTTATAAAAAAAAAAAAATTTCGGGCGGGACAAATTATTATCATTCAGTTAAAGGCTCAAAGAAGGCCCATGAATTTTTTAAGATTTTTTTCAAAAGTTAAAAAATTTTGAAATAAGCGAAAGATACGAACGACTCATCGTTAGCTTCAGCGATTGCTCAAAACATTGTAAGCTGACGAGGGTTAAGAAGGAATGAAAACAGGGACACCGAATATAAACATTGTGAGAAGCTAATAAAAGTATCCACGTAATAATGAATTGTGACGGGGGGGGGGGGGGGGGGGGGGTATAATATCGCTTACCGATGTTATTATAAAATTTCAAAATCGAAAAGACAGTACTGTTTTTTTTTTTTCACAAAATCATGGCGTGTTGAAACGCGAGGTGATTTGTGCAACTTGCGGGAATCCCGCTAATCTCAATGAGAGTACACGGAAATAATTTTTTTATTAATTTTTATTGTGAAATCACAGTAACGGGCGGACAAACCCATAATTTTCCAAAATTTAGGAAATAAAAAGGTAAATTTTCATGGAAATAAGTCAGAATTTACTGTCGGGTGACGTAAATTTGAAATGTTTTCAAGAATTTTAACTGAAAAAATCCGTAAATTTTACCTAAATATAAACATTTTATACTTTTCGGTACACTTGTCCCCACGTTAAAATTTTAAATGTAATTTTTACCGTGATTTTACAGTAAAAATTAATAAAAAATTATTTCCGTGTAGTCTTACCTGGCGCCAAAGACGACACGAACAACGAATTGGAAAGAAATTTGTTCGTAAAATGTGCAATATCGGACAATCTTTGCGAATCAAAACGTGGCTTCGCAATGGTAATTTGGCACCAGAAAAATGCCGTACATCAATTGCCTATTATATCCTTTTGCTCCAACCGCATAAAGATTTTATTATGAACGAATCAAAAGTTGGTTCACACACTGTGTGTGAACAATTTTTTTCGTGAAGTAGCGGAGCACTGGGTCATTCAGAATTCGGCACCTCAGATTGGCGACCCAAACAAAATTGTAGAAATCGATGAAGCCAAGTTTGGCAAAAGAAAATATCTATGCAGAGTGTCTATAATAAATGTGGAGAGAGTCTATAATAAATATCTATGGAGAGTGGTAATACCACCCTGTATTGCTGTAATATCTGTATTACTTACTATAGTCGGTTTAAAAAATTTTTTTTACGGCGTTGAAAGTCTTCCCCCTTCTCAATATTACATGGGATATTATTTTTTAGCGATAACAAATGCTAGAAAAAAAAATTTGGAGCAGTTTTGAGCTGCAGCCCTGATTCGACGCTTTTACCGAAAATTGGAGGAAAAAAAAAACTGAGAAATTAAAATTTTCAACTCACATCTCGTTGTTGTACTGAAGGGCAAAGTTTCGATTGGTTCTTTGATTCTTGTAAGTCGCGTGATCGGCATCTTCGACGGCTTCCATATCGTAAATACCTGCCAAATAAACAGGGAAAAACCCCGATGAGTCTCACAGATATACTTGTATCGATGGAAGACTTTTTTTTTTTTCAATCAAGGTCGAGTCTTCGATCTTCGTTACTCACTCGTTCCATATTCTCTGATAGCCAGTTGACATTTGATTGATTGAGAGATTTGTGGATAATATACGTTTATTTTTGGGAATACGATGCTCAGCTGTTCCAAGAAAAATCGTCTTATTTCGAGTAGATTGGCGCGCAGCTTTGGAGCATTCATGATGAATCTGCAAATAAGAAAGTATGATTTTATTTATTTTATTGATATCCATCGAAACGGGTGGACGACTGTGTGGTAAAAAAGCTAAAGAACACGAAAGATTGAGATCTAGTGATGTGAGATAAATAAGTGGGCGGCAGGCTCGAGGTGTAAGTCGAGTAAAAAATATTTTATCGAATGATATGAGGTCATACATTATAATTGTAACGTCGATAGAAAAATTAAATGAAAAAAAAAAAATATATTGTATATATCATGACTGAATTTATAATTTCTCCATAATTCGGTTGAAAAAATGTTATTATTTTAAAGAGTCCTTTCCATGAACCTCGAGCGGTATTTTATTTATACTTTTGTATGAGTCTATACTTTTGTTTTATCATTAAATTATATTTTTTTCCCCCATATTGTGACATTTTTAACGGCTACACGGGACGATACGCGTAAATACGTATCATACCGAAAAGATATTTTCTTTTTGTCAAATGAAATAAATAATTGAAAAAAAAAACAGGTTAAAATGTATGCGACAGGCTGTTCATGTTATAAAGCAATTATTTTCCATTTTGGTATCAAAAAAAAAAAAAAAAATTATGCGTAAGCAGTGGGACAAAGGAACTTGGAAGTATCACTAAACCGAACACCACAATGGAACGAGTACATGATCAAAATTTCAGCCAAAAATATTCATAATTCATAGCAGTTGTTTCATTTTTACGATGAACCGTTGTATTTTTCAATTTCATTGGATAGCAGCAATTTTTTTTTTCAAAATTTCATTCAAAATGATGCATAAGATGCAGTCCATTGAATGTAAAAAGTGTGCTAAAAGTGTGTCTATGACAGATGCATGAGTAATTTAGAGCATTAGGTTAGGAGGAAGATCTCAACCTTTAAAGGACGGGACTGGTCGAAATTTCGACCACCAAATTTGTCGGGCACTTGACGTGACAGATTCTTCGATATTATGTACAAATATCGTGTAAAAAAAAAGTCCAATTTAAACGTAAAAATCCCCGTCCTGAAAAGGTTAAAGAGGTTCTTAACCCAGAGAAAAACGGTAAGAATGATTCTAAAATTTAAGGGGAGGTTTGTGCTGGTACGAGGAATACACCGTAATTATTTCAGATTTTTGACCACGTAGTTGAGGAGAAAAAAAAACATTAAATACGCCGCTTATACGTGGGCTCTTATGGGATAAGTATTCGAAGCTGTGATTGGAGATTATTTTAGGAGTGAAAAAACGGTAACATTTCCCCGAAGAACCGCTTAAACAATATATTAGACCTTTATAGATATAATTTGCCCATAAAGAAAGTTTTTCACCGTGCCGATTGTGAAATATACTTGCAAACAGAATTGAGCGTGAGTAATGGCAAATTAAGAAGTTTCGATACCACTTTTGAAAATGATGACATCAACTCAATTTTTTTTTTTTTTTAAATAAGTGACAAATATATAAAACGTGAACTACTCAAATTTCAAGTCGATCCTCCATGTGGTTTTTGTAAAAATAATTTTCAAAAATTTGGCTTATACACGAGAGTAAATGGGAGCAATATTTGTTTGAGCTGTCAATTCCATTAAAATACTACCACCCGCATAAAATTCATGTCAGATCTTTATTAGATCTTTAATATGACTGTCAACAAATTTTAATAGGTTCGTCCATCTGGTTTATTTGTTACAAGCCAAAACATAAGCTCACTATCCACGGGTATAGCGCATGAACGGGTCAGACTCTCTTTTGTTTTATGCACGCCCCGCTCACCGCGCGCCGCCGCATCGTCGTTTCGGCTTATTCCCCGTCGCCGCGGTCTGTACCGAAATACCTTAAGGTGGCTCATCAGTGAATTAAAAAACCGGCGATTCGAATGAAACTTCGGGAAAGTGTTATCTAAGATGCAATGAACGCTCTCTCAAAATTTCAGGGTATGTTGCCAGGCAAATTATTGCGAACGAGTAATTTAAAATTACCTATTTTAGCATGGGTCTTATGGCGGTTGATTCCATTTTCACCGGAAGTGACATGATACCTTTTGATAAAGACGAGAGTTCTTATTCAAATTTTGCGTATTGAAAGATGAAATCGTGAACTTTCCAATGGTATTTAAAAAATTGTGTCTTTCCAGGGATTTTCCCGAGAAATTTAATCGCGAAAGTCATCGTGTGTGCAAATCTCGGATACAATATATATGTCTGTCATTCTGCGCGCGAGGAAACATATGAATATCAGCTATCGTTTTTGACTTGATCGCTCTGACAGCGTTAAATACTTTTGTCAGTTGAGACTTTATTTATAATATTATTTATAATAAATTATGAATAAAATATCACGGGAAACGTCATCGAAAGTCATAAATTTTATTTAGACAGAGTATTTAGAAAATATTATGATAGGTTTTATGATTCTTTTTCACGTCACGATTTTTGACTAGTTTAATAAAATGAAAACGTATTTGGTGAAACAAATGCCGAACGCAACCTGCCCCGCGCGTCGCCCGCGCCGCGCCATAACGTTCCCCTTGTCGCACCCAATTAGGAGTATGAATGAAATTTTTTTTTCGATCATTCGGGCGCATAATGTAGAGTAAGTAAAAATAATGAGGACATATTTTTTATTTTTCGTTAAAAATGACAGATGCACCTGTTATAAGCAATTTAATTTCACGGATTTTGATATATATATAGATATAGCGTAACATGTGTGACGTCATAATTTTATATTTTTCAATTTGTTATATTAACGTCAATTTTGATTCAAATAAAAAAAATTTTTTAAAATACTTACTAAATGTTTTTTCCTAAACTACCAGATTTTTAAATAAAAAAAATTTCATTTATACTCCCAATTGATGTTAAGAACCTCCTTAATGCTCGAAATTGCATGGTCTCTCGTGGTATGAACGATGGTATCGAATTTTGAATCGCGATGAAAGATGACGAATCCGAAAGCTTTCCGGTCTGGGCTCTTAATCGCGACGTGAAAAAAAAAAAAAAACGAAATCTGGCCAGAGACATTGAAGAGCTTACTTGGAAAGCTTACCGTGACGATGAAGTCAAGTGCATTGCACATTTGTCGACCGCTTTCCGAGGTGTACGCACGATATTCCCGACAACTTTGTATTCCAACGTGCATTTTTCTACTGTATTGCCTACCAAGCTAACCATTACAATTGCATATTCATTATAATGATGATCGAGGCGATGCTACCAATTTTATCGTTCTCTCAGCTCTTCGACTGCCTTTCGATTCGTTATTATTTTTTACACTCTACTCGTTTATTTCAATTTTTTTTTTCCGTTACTTTTTATCGACGCTGTATCATAGCATCGATGATTTTACATTGTCGAGCACGGACCGGATGCGAATGATCGTGATAATAAAACGAATCATGCAGAAAGAGCGTGACAAAAAAAAATATGAAAATTAAAAAAAAAGAAGAATTCCTTTTTTTTTTACTTACTTTGTGAAAGTTGCGTAAATAACGTCCGCCGGTAGGGTATACGGGAGACTCAATAGCGACAGGATCTTCACGCTTTTGTGCTTGAAGAGCCAATTGATGATACCCTTGTTCGCCGAGTCAATGGCATCTTGAAATATCGTCATTACCGGCTCTGGTAAATTCGCGACCAACGCTTCCTGTACGATGCGGAAAATAATTTGTTGAGAAAAAAAAAAAAATATATATACCATACGAGTGATCGTTGCGTGGTACTTTGGGAGAAAAAAAAAGATTGATTTACCTGTCTGTGAATTTTACACTCCAAACATTCGGGATCGTATTCCATGCTGTCGTCCAGTGTCTCCGACACTACGAACGTCGATTGAACGGCAAGACATCTTGTACAGTTTATCAAATTGTTGCGATGCAAAAATCTCAGGGCATCGTCGAATCCTTGCTTGCACATGTTCGACAGGATCTGCGTGAGAATTGAAACGACGATTTTTGTAAAAAAAAAAAAAAATTTGCACAATCCATAATTTGCCAAAATTTCATATGCGATTGATATTTATTTGTGAAAATTACCTCGGGATTCGGCGGAAAGAGTATTCTTGCGAATCTGTAGATATTTTGTCTTGAGAGCTCGATACTCGTATTGGCAACGTTTACCTGTGAATACAAAATTTTTAATCGAACATTCAAGCCATTCAAAACGAAATATATATTAAATATTTCAAACAACGCTTCGATATGTTTGATCGCATATTTAAAGAATTTTTAGTCAAGGATGGAATTTATTCGAGTACGGAGTTACACATGCTTAAATCTCTCCAAAAAAAAAAAAATTACGCTGTTATTCCTAAGGTACTTTATTCTTTAAATTAAAAAAAAAATAAATAAATAAAATAAAAATAAAAACTCACGTGAAACAATTGCGAGGATATGTCCCTTGGACAGATATCACTCTCGCCGCAAAACGGACTTATCGTAATCGTATTTTGATCCAGAGTTGGAAGATTATCGCTGAATCCACCGTCCATGTATCTTATACCGTGGAATCTCGGGGGCAATATTCCCGAGAAAAATGGAATGAAGGAACTTGCGAGAAGAGCCTTGAAAAATGGTTCAATGTTGAAATACAATTTTTTTTTTTTTTAATTTACTTACCGAATGAAATGTACCGTACAGAGATCAATAAGTTAGGGACACGGTGAACAATTTTTTTTTTTTTTCGTAAAATTTTAAAATTTTTCATGGTAAATATAAATTTGTAAAATTATACGTTAATTCGGAAGAAAATTTTAATAAACGAACTTTTATTATGGAATTTTTCTAAAAAATTTTTCCAAACTCTCGATACAATTAAATATTTGTAACATTCCTTGCAAGTATCCATTTTTTTTTCTTTAGCATCGAGAAATAAATTATTTCATAAATTACATATTTAAATTACGAGTTTCATAGGGGGAAAAAAAGAAAAAAAATTTACCGTGACTCGATTAAGATTCGATACGCGGAACGAGAAAAAAAAAATTGCCTACCTGCAATAGATCCTCTCGAGAATTGAATTGCGAAACAATGACATTTTTTCCATCGTATACCCTCGTGAGGGAAATGTGAAGTTTTCCACTGACTCTGATGTGAGCATCGTACGGAAGATACTGAAATGAAAAAAAAAAAAAATAAACAAAAAAATCGAGTTAACTTAATATGATAATTTTTTTTTTTTTTTTTCATCGTGATCATAATTGCGAGCCTTCGAACCTTTTGCAAGCTTTCCAAGAGTATCTGTTGTACATTGAAGGATGGACTGAAAGGTCCGAGTGTCCGTTGTCTGGCTTCACGAGCGACTCGCAATACATTGCTCGTCATTTCTCCTGCGATTGAAAATTATTTATCATTGATATTGTGTCCCGTCTCTTTTTCTCAGCTGACGAATAATTGAATAATTGACTCAATGATATTTTGAGGCTCGTGTCGTTGATTTCATGAAATTAAAAAATTTTCCATTGCTCCACACTCTAGAATAGTCTGATGCAAAAAAAAAATTGCAAATATGAAAAACTTTAGGATCCAATCGCACGAAATTTCTCTTCGATTACCAATCGCGAGTCGAATTAACGATACTAATCGTTGAAAAAAAAAAAAAAAAAAAAAAAAAGATCCTCATGAGACGATCTCGCATAAAGGGGATCGTTCCCATAATATTTCAATCATGGGCAATCGATGTATGAATTTTTTTTTTCCTCAAAATTTTCGTTTTTCTCTCGGCATTTGTTTTTTATTCTCAAAATAGCTCGCTGCATTATCCGATAAGCTCTATTTTTGTGCCGAGATCGCGGGGTGTAAATATTATGCATGTCGTAACAAATAAATTCCGGAAACGACGGAGACTCGAAAAATCGAGGATCTCATACGCGATCAAATGGATCTTGGCAATCGTACACCTGTCTGAGGAAAAAAAAAAAAAAAAAACTCATGACCCCTCGTTATTATTTCCTCTTTCAGAGTCAACGTTTCGTCAGCGTGTAATTTTTCAAACTTTGGACATTTATTTTTGTTTTCCGATAAGCCCAAGTTTGTTCATCGACGCGAAAAGCTTTCTCTGCTGCCTCTGGAGAAGCGTTAAAAACGAAAGAAAGACGGAAAGAAAAAAAAAAGTGTGTATAACATTTTATCCTATCGTTTTTTTCTTTTTTTTAATCTTTAGGTACGATCATCAAAGATCCAGCTGATATCTGATCAGCAAGATAAAAAATACTCCAATTAAAAGATATGAAAAAACAAAAATAATAATTCTACACGCTAGTTTGGCTAATTGCTTCGTCGAATAATATATATATATTTTTTTTTTCCACGGTTTATCTCGAGTGCTCTCTATATCCATTCATACATCGATGACAATTTTCTGAATTTAGTTTGATTTTCGGTTTCTTTTTTTTTTCCAAAAATTAACTGACAAATCAATGAGATTGTCGCATCTTTTTTTTTTTTTTCGTTATCAGTGGGAATATCCCCCTTCAACGAAAGCACATACGAGGAAATCGTTAATGGTCAAAAGAATATGTTGAAATTTGTATATATCTGTATGAGGAAAGGCTCTGGTTAGTAGAATAAACGTACGGGTCGTTGACCAAAAAAAAATTCTGTACCAACGGTTGAAGATTATTTCACAAATGTATACATATACTCATATATTTACCTAGGTTCGAATTAAATGAAATTGTATCAACAATAAAGCACTCTCGTGACTTTCAATAAAACGTACAGAGAATTCATGATAAAACGGGAAACAGAGAGAGAGAGAGAGAGAGAGAGAAAAAACGTCCTTGATTGCTGTTTGTATATTACAATATGATTCATTTCGAATTGGCCTTTTCTAAGCTTGACCCACTTATCAACTTCTATGCTCGCTCGAAACGCGGCCATATTCCCTGTAATATTATATCATTGCGCCGCAGCGTTATTGTGGCACAAGCAGAGATAATTTTGTAATATTGGTCAATAGAAACGTTGAAAAATCCAAATAGCGCGTCAAACTTGATACGATTTTACTTATTTTTCTTTATATTTTTTTTTTCAGAACAGAGAACAAAACAAAGGCTCAAAAACTAACGGATCTTTTTGTCATCCCTTCGCAGATACATATTGAAAAATTTTCTCCAGATTCTTCGATATGCTTTTCGTACAAAAAGTTTTTCCATAAAAAGCGTCAGAAGCGACGAAAAAAAAAAAAAAATCAATTTTGAAGGTTGCCGATTGAAAAGACCAGTGAATCGACCAAAAGATTAAAGAAAAAATGAAATTAAAAATTCAGAGACGATGCATTTCCGTTTTTTTTTTTTTTTTTTTTTTACCATACATTTATTCACGAATTTTTCTGTCAGCAATACAGCAAATAAATTTGACGCATGTGCCGATGAAGAAGCTGATGGATGAAAAAAAAAAAAAAAAAAATACATGAAATTTTTGAAAATATTTTCGAAGATTTTAATTCATTTATTCGTTTTTTTTTTAAATTAATTTTCTACTGACCATGCTCATCGACTGGCATAAATTAATCTGAATTAATCAGGATTAAAAATTGATGTGAGAAAAAAAAAAAAGTTCATCGCGCGCACGTGCTGGAGCGTGAAATCGAGACAAAGAGATAAGAAACGCGATAACTGCGCTCCGGAGAAAGACAAAAGAGTATCGATCCGGATAAAACGTTTAAACTGGCGTAATCCAATTCTTGCATCGCATAGAGAAAATTGTGATAAAAGAGAGAGAGAGATCGAAAAAAAAAAAGTGAGAAACGCTGAGGAACGATATTGCGTATCTGCGAGTCGGTGCGTAAACAAAGGAGGGTAAGTTCACTCACCGAGGGGCAAGTCACAAAGGAGGCAGCAGGCGGCTATCGCGCCAGCCGAAGCTCCGCTGATCTTGTCCACGAGCAAGTGAGGCGTGTATTTCTTGAAACATGCCGCCACTCCGACGTGATAAATACCGAGGAAACCGCAGCCGGCGAAGGACAAATTCATTATACGCGCTGCAATAATTAAGATTACCGTCATTAATCCAATTTATAATTACAATAGTCGTTATGCGCGTAAACAAACCATAATTATTGATAAAAAAGCGCTAAAAGATTTCCAAGAGGCTCGCCGTATATCGATGACAATAGTAAAACAACGATAACGATGATAATAACGATAAAAAATATTATTTCGCATCGATACGGTAAAATTTTAAAAGGTTTTTTTCTCAATAACGAGCATAGGTAAATAAATTATTATCGACGTGAGCGCGAGATAAATCTTTTTGAATACAGATGAATCCGATTGTATCTCGTAACGAGGTACAATCGCAAGAATCAGTTTAAATGAGATTACTTGATTTTTTGATTGACGAAAATATGTGAAAAAACAAAAATCAACTTTATTCGTGCTATCGCAAGAACGCAGTCGCGACCAAAATGTAAAAAAAAAAAATTGAGAAAAAAATGTTTTTTTCTTACTAAAAGCTTTTTAGGCAAATGTATTTTTTTTTTTTCTGTTGTACATTAAAATCCCTGATCTTTTTGCGAGGAAACACGATTTATAGTATAATTTTTATAACCGTATTGTCTTGCGTTAATTGCGTAAAAATTAAAAATTCTTATCAACGATTTTTCAAATTATATTTGCCTTATCGAGAATCCAAACTTTTTCAACAATTCTTACATAAAACATTGAACGAATAGCGTGAAAAATGAATGATGCGAAAAGAAAATTTTGGAGATTCTTCAGAGGAATATATTTGGGATACGCTCCGTGTATGACCTTGAAATTTTTCATTCTTCGTAAACGTATCCAAAATTAATGACTTTTGAAACTTTTTTTTTTTTTTAATATCTCTCGTCGATATCCTTGATACGTGACAAGCGAAGAAATATATAACTGGTGAACTACAAGTGTTTGTCATTTTGTACCTTTTTTGTTTGTTTGTTATGTTTATTTTCCGAACTGAAAAAGAATACCTTGGGAAAAGGGGATTGCTGGCAATTTAGTACGCGAGGTTTCTCATTGTTCGTTCATTTATTCAACTATATTGATTGGGATGAATGGAAAAAAACTTTTTACGTATCTGATATACTTTGAAATGTCAGCAAAATGAATGAAATGTCATTTTTATTTATCAATGTGTAAATAAAGTTGCTCAATTATTCAATTTGTCAGCAATCTACATATAGATACCAAAAACTTTGCGAGTACACACGATGAATTTTCGAAATATAAATTTTTTTAAAATAAATATATGTACGTGGAATTATGAATGTTTACCTAATTACGAATTTAAAGTCACGAAATAATATAGCAAAGAGCTCGTGCGCAGCTCTGACGTCCGAATTTGCGTCTCGTTCAGCGCGCGCTTGCATACGTGAAATTGCAAAATGCGCGTGTAAAGTGCCTCGGGATAAACAAATAAAGCCCCGCGCGCTTTCCTCGTTCTGGCGCATAAAACAAAAAAACATACACGCGCGCACCAGCTGTCGAGACCAACTCGACCGATGACGGATGACTACTATTCGTACTAGCTCGCGAGAGCCCGTACGTTAGTGTGTTTTAAAATGAAAGAGCAACAAAAACGAAAAAAAAAAAATAACATGTAACACGATGAGAAAAACAAGAAGCAACAACCCGTTTGTGACGTTCGATCCGCGTAGATATGACGCGGTCTTTCTACTGGTCAAATTTTCGTGGTGTGGTTAAACCTCCGCCTACCAATGCAAGCGGCCTCTCTCATTCCCTCTCTCCCTCCCTCTCTCATTCTGTCTCGCTCTTTCTTTTTACCATTTACGCAGGGTCATAATTTTTGTTTATTCGTATAAACTACACGGCTTGTTATAATTATTTTCCACAAGGGCTGCGTCTGTTACGTATAGTACAACCAGTACAACGTTAGCAGCAAAATTGTAGATACGTGGGTTGTATATATTCGTGCATGCATTACATTAACTTTGTGAAAATTGAACGAGAAAAACAGACAAAAGTAGAACGAAAACAAGCGTTTGTCAAAATACTATATAGCTAACCGTGCCGACCGTTTGTTTGTCTTTTGTCCATTCGAAAACACTCGTTACAGTAACGTTTTGTGGTGGGATGGTGGGAAAATAAAAGCTTCAGATTGGTTCGTTGGGGATGTCGTGTCAACACTCGATAATACACGCCGCGCTGCGGACAAATTTCGGAACTATTGGGTGGCGCAAAACGAATATCCGGTTATTAAAAACTTTCTGATAATCAAAAATTATTCTTAATTTATAAGTTAGGTATGAGCATGGAAAAACTTGTAATGATCCCCCTTTTTCCTTGTTTTCCTTCTTCGATATTATCGAAGTTTCGTTGTTACCTGCGAAAAATGAGCGTGCGGCGACGCTGACGGTAGAACTTCAAACTCGGTGTATCATCGACATATCCTAGACCTAGGCATCCTAGGGCAAGGCACATCTATGTAAATGCACACGGATTTTGAAACGAGAACCTGTTATGTGTTGACATCGGCGTTGACGTTGAGTAAGTTGAGTTTTGTATCTCGCTGTGGCGGTAAATATTCCGCATAACGTGAACTTTGTACAATATTCCTGCACGCATGTAAGCATAAAACGCGATCAAAACGTTAATTCCATTTTTATTTTCTTTGTTTAATATTGATATTGCAGTCAAGAAATAACGCGACAAAAAGGGTATATTTTTGTTGATACGTCGAAGCTCCCGCACGTGCTAATAAAAAAAAATAAAAAAAGAAGTAAGCCTGCGATCATTATTAATGAACGTTTTTAAAGAACATTAACGACACAATACACTGTCGTTTGAAAATCATCGAACGATTTTGCATCTTGAAGGTTAAATACGGTGACACACATGTCAAGCAGATCTTTAGCAGATTTGGCTTATGATTTTTATGCTAATTACTTGCAAGACTCGAAAATGAATTCCCACGTCGAGCCAGCTACCCACGACGGAGAACAGACGATGGCGGATGTCAGTTTTAATCATAATGAGCAAGGCGATGGCATGTATCATGCGGTTTACGTGCCCCCGGAGGATTCCGACAACAGTCCGGACGGTAATGTACAAAAAAATTTACGGGTAGAGGAAGACGAGGGAGTTTTTACGAATTTTTCTAATTATCATTCATGTTATTAACGATGTAAACTTTTTTTTTTACGTATTGTCTCGCGTTTGGAATTTTTTTTTCAATCGAACGTCGTTTTTTTTTTCATGTTCCATTCGACGACTCGTAACTATACTGAACTGGCTGCAAATATAATTTCCAGATTGCCTCCTCATTATTTTTCCTCGTCGATCGAGCCATTCAAAAAAAGTATTGAGACAAATTTTGACTTTGAAATAATTTCGGTAAAAAAATTGGCGAAACCTCTCCCGATCTATCCTATTCGGTTTTAATATTTTCATTTTTCACTGTAATCGTAGACTCGATAAATTTAAGAATACATTTTACGCTCGTGCATCGGCGCAAACTCTGGCGTTGTATTCTCAGTGCTCACGCAACGACGCACCACTAGCGGCCAAAAATGTAACCCTTGTAAGAAGGCTCGAGGGTCCGCTGCCCGTGTTAGAAATCATGCGGTGTGACACTTTTAAAAAAATATTATGCCATGTTTATCTCTGAAAACAATGATGTCGTCCCATAAATAAACTTATTCCATTAAAAATGGAATACACATCGACGAATATGGAATTTTAATATATCGTTACGCACATTATTATTAGAATAAATAGACTTTCGCGACACGCCTAGCGGAGACCCGTTGACACAAAAGTTTCGCTTTACTTTTTCTTATTCTTTGATTGTCTTGAAAATCAATTGAATACCAGTTGACTTATGCTGCACAAAACGAGAATTATATAATATTCAAGTGAAAACAAATTTTTGCTTTCTGCAACTTTTGAGCCAACATTAAAAAGGAAATTAGGAGTATAAATGAAATTTTTTTATTTCAAAATCTGGTAGTTTAGGAAAATATATTTAGTACGTATTTTTTATTTTTTTATTTGAATCGAAATTGCCGTTGATATAACAAATTGAAAAATGTAACATTATGACGTCACACATTTTACGCTATATCTATATGTATCAAAATCCGTGAAATTAAATTTTCTATAACAGTCATTTGTCATTTTTAACGAAAAATAAAAAATACGTCCTCATTATTTTTACTTACTCTACATTATGCGCCCCAATGATTGAAAAAAAAAAATTCATTCATACTCCTAATTACAATGAATTTTTGGTATATTTTTTTCCAAGTTTTTTTTCTACACTATTAATCTCACTTGGCTCACAAATTCACTTAATTTTCAATTCAATTTCTATTATGGATTTATACGAAATTTTCATTGAATCACAATTTGAGTTGAAATTATTTAAGGTTTGAGTGTTCGTTTGAAAATTTTGTGTGCCTTACTTGCACTATATTTATTAAAATTTATCGTTTCCACAAGGCAAATATTATTTTCAATTTATATTCTCTTATATCAGATCTGCTGGGTACACCCAAAAAACCTGTGAAAAAGCACGGTCGTGATTTGTTTCACCAAGCCATTACTCACGCTCAATTCTGTTTACAAGTATATTTCACAATCGGAACGGTGAAAAATTTTCTTTATGGGCATATTATATCTATGACGGTCTAATCTGTCGTTTAAGCGGTTCTTCGGGGAAATGTTACCGTTTTTTCACTCCTAAAATAATCTCCAATCATAACTTCGAATACTTCTCCCATAAGAGCCCACGTATATGCCGCATATTTGATGTTTTTTTTTTCTCCTCAACTACGCGGTCGAAAAATCTGAAATAATTACGGTGTATTCCTAATAGTAACAGCACAAACCTCCCCTCAAATTTTAGAATCATTCTTGCCGTTTTTCTCTGGGTTAAGAAACTCCTTAAGAGGATTCAGTGACTTTTTCTCTCGTCTGCGTATTTCATTTTTTTGCAGCCGATGGTTAAAATTTGGCCGAATTGTAAGACTCTCTCTCTCTCTCTCTCCATTATTAATATTTCTACCGTGTCATACTCTTCAAAGTCGCGTATTTTTGATATCTTGGAAAAAAATATCGAGAATATATTTCCAAACTTTGAATATCAAGGTAAACAAACGGGAAACCGTGCCAGCTAGCCTCCTATGAGACCGCATGAACCCAGGCTGCCGCAAGCGCCTCCATCGGTCGTGAGCATCGCGAACAGAAAATAATAATCGTAATAACAATACCGATTGTTGTATCAATATTTCAGAAGCGAATAATCGTGTTTATCGTGACAAAATGGAAGCTCTCAAGGCCATGAAAAAGTACAAAGGGGCGCGTCTGAAGACATTCGCTTGTCGAGAAGAGGCCAAGAATTATACGCTCAACGGTGGCGAGAAGGAAAAAATCTCCGCCGTTCCGTTGATAAACAATGATAAAGCGAGCAAATTCAAGAGTCTCAAGCCGCAGGAGCTTGTGGCATTCAGGAAATTGATTGAAACTGGCGATTTGGAGACGGTGAAAAACGTTGTGTGGAAAAATCCGAAATATCTCGTCAGTAATGGCGATACACCGGCGATACTGCAGGTATGTTTCTTTCATCGTTTCGGCGAATTCGAGAAACTTCTCCATCTTAATTCGTCGCTTCGATTCACGCATCTTGCTTTATCGCTTGAATTTTGTTAAAAAAAAAAAAGAAATCTGATTTATGAACAAGAGAAAATTGCGAGGAAGGAAAGCAGAAGAATTTCAGATTTTGCAATGTTTCTTCTTTTTTTTTTTTTTTTTCTTGTCTTCTCAATCGTTTGTGCGATTCTCAACAGGAAGGCTGTCGCTACAATGCTTTGCACATCGTCGCGTCAAAGGGACAAACGAATACGTCTCAGATGTGCGAGCTCATATTAAATACCGTGGGAAATCCTGATTTCGTGAAATTGCTATACGGCGAGGAGGATTGCAAGACTTATGTCGATCGTGCTCACATACTCCTTGATCTATACTTGAATACACCGGACAAAGGTCTCAACGAGACGCCTCTACATTTCGCGGCTAAATACGGTTTGAGGGATGTCGTCAGAGTACTCGTATCTTATTCCGAATGCATGAAAAATTTGCCGAATAAATACGATCAAACACCGGCGAAGGTGAGATAAAAATCTTTCGTGATGAGTTTCTTAGTTCGAGAACGCATTGTCGTACCACAATACCACGCGAGCTTCAAAATTATCGGGATATTTCCCGATAGGTTTCCTGCAAACAAACGAACGAGTCAAGTTTTTTTTTTTTTTTTTTTTATAAAAACTTAACTCGTTCGTTCGTAAGCAGGGAACCTATCGGGAAATATCCCGATAATTTTGAAGCTCGCGTGATACATTCAGAGGATTATTTTTTTCCATCAAAATTTCGGTCAATGAAATTGCACCATGAGACATCGCACAATTAATAGTTATACAATTCAATTTGGGATTAATTGAACATTTTCCTTCACTTTCTCATCAATGGTTACCAAATAATTAACTCCGAATCTGCTCATATTCAATTTCCACAATAAAATTCAATTTGTCAGTTCTGAAACGGGTTTCACTCGATTGGGAGATCTTTTGTTTTCCATATTCGCTGTGTGCGGAAAGCCAAGTGGCGCCGCGGCCGGCTGTATTCCGCAAATTTTGCTGGAATAGCTCTCATTTATTTGCATAGAACGAAACCTTGTTGGATTAATTTTAATAAACGAACGTTTGTATTCGTGCTGCATAGAGTTTTTTGAGGTTGAGCTTGACTATAACTGCGTTGAAAAAAAAAAAATTAATCGACGTATTACGATGTAATGAAAATAGGTTTACGGCTACTTTTCCTTCTCAATTTGAGGCTAAGAGACAAGGCTCGTATCGAGAACGAGAAAGACGTAACTCGGACTTGATTGTAACGTAGATGAACGATTACCCACGAAGTGCTCACCGCATATTCGGGTAGCCAATCATGAGAGCTACTAAAAAGGAAAAAAAAAAAATCAATTTATTTGTATTATAATATCCTGACATGAATTTTTTCATACCAGACAATATATGCGCGTTTAATCTCAAGAATTTTACTTTCTTTGTTTTTTGCACCCAACGAATCTAGTTTTTGCGCTGCTCAACTTTATAAACTGCTGTCGGAAACGCGTAAAACTTAATTTCCGAAGTTGCGTAGCGGAAAAAATTCTTATATGACTTCACACAACAGTTTAAATTTCCTTTCCGTGACTTCTCTCATTATATTGCCCTCAATTGCGCTACGCGACTCCAGCAAAAGGATGTGCATTCTCGCCACCATTGGCGCTCCAAGTCGTTCTCAGCCGCTATAGTATGGCACTGCACACAGCGAATAGCAATTAAGGGAGTAAATTGTCAGAAAAATTATCAGTTTGAAACCGTGCAAGGTTGTATCACGTGACGTCGAATCGTGCAATTCTATTGGACGAAATTTGGATGGAAAAAAAAGGATCGTTCGAATTTTTATGATTAATTTTAGATAGTATGCAGCCGAAAGTGTCAGGAGGACGAAGCTGTTAAGAGAGACATACACATGTTGCTCGAGGATCAGTATTACGTGCCGGTACTGAGATCGGAAGACAATACAATGCAGCCGACCATAGGTGATCCATTTTCACCGACGAGCCCGCAGGTACGATTTTCGCGTCTTACATCCCAAGCATTCTCCGTCAACTCGGCCACTCATTTACATCGAGATATAAAAAAAAAATCTGAAAAAATTTCAGGTTGTTTTGGGTGCTTGGAAAAACTTTACTGTTAATTTTTTCAGTTTTTTTTTTCCCGGCCGCTGGGTACGGAAATGTGGTCGATTTTTTAAAATTAACTTTTTTTTTTTTACTTTACCAAGTACTCAAAGAATTATTTCAATAATATTTTCGTGCATAAAATTTGTCGTTTTTGATCAGCTTTCGACTGAAAATATTTGCAGATTTTTCAAATCAATCTTTAAGACTTTTTTGCCTGAAAAAAAACACGAAAAATTTCATTTCAATGTCATTTTCATGTGTTCGGGCAAGTTTGATTATCGTGAAATTTTTTTTTTAAATACTGCTTATATGCATACAATTCGCAGAAAAAATTAACGAAAATGGAGATTTAATTCTTTCATCCAGAAAAAAATTGCAGCATAGAGTATTCATAAAATGAATTTCAGTGTTTTCTACATTAATATTTAATTGTACACAGAAAAGAAACAATAAAAAAAAAGCAAACGATGGAAAACAATGGAACAATAAAAAAAAAGCAACGATAGAAATGGGTGGCAGAGTTGACTTCATCTGTAAAAGAGAAAACGAACGAACAATATTTTTTCAATATTTTTTTGTTTTTTTTTTTAAATATCTTTACTCGATGTATCGTAATTCGTATAAATTTCTTTGGGACATTGGCCAGCATCCGATGAAGGTCGATCCGATAAGTCCGAGGATCGAGGTACGAGCATTCGCTGGTCCCATGACGAAACCTCAGGCTTTCGAATTCCGAAAAAAGTGGAAAACACCACCTCGAATGAGCCTAAATTTAAGTCAACGCAGAGACACGTCCCTCAACGATTCCTTCAATAGCTTGGTCAATTATCAGAATCCCGATGTGAGACTCAACGATACCGAGAAGGGTCTCGAGCGCGTAGGCAGGTAATAAATATTAAAATGGAAATCATTTTTTTTTTTAATTATTTTTTTTTCTTGATCACGAGTTTTACGAACGAAACTCGAATGTTGATTGTCGCACAGAAATTTGGCCGAAGAGTATCGCGTCCCGTGGAGAGAATTTTGGCCCTTTTTGAACGATTTCGCGGACTTACGATGCGACGAAGGCCTCGCCCGAATAGAGAAATACTTGGAAAATCGTTTCAACGATACTTGCCACAGAGAGGTTCGTTTTTTTTCTTTCCCCTCCAAAAGACGACAATTTTATTCGATTTTTCATCGTGCCGATTAAACGATTGTAGATTATTTATTTATTTTTAATTATTTATTTATTTATATTTTTATATTTTTATTTTTTTATTTATTTATTTTTAATTTTTCTTTTAAATATCGATGGAATGGAATAAGAAACAAGCAACTAAAAAATTAACTCCGACCATGCTTGGGAACAAAGCTGTACGAGATTTTATCGTATCACGTTTCGTCTTCTAACACACCCGACGTACCTTTTTTTTTTCTTCCACCAGGACATTGCATCGGATAAAAAACGAGACAGTAACAGTCCTGACATGAATAATCTCTGCGCCAAATTGGAATCTTGGAGCTTGAAACTGAAGGAAAATGATTGTGAAAGTGATACGGGTAGGTCGTATCATATTTTTTGCCAAATATAGCTCGTTCTCTACCGAGTTTCAGTGTGTTTTATGGCTTTTTGCAGACGACGAATTTTATACGCCACCGTCATCGCCGTCGATGAGCACTCCTCAAGATTCCGACTGCGATGATGAAATGTCCATGGCTGACGAAGGAACCGGTACTTTCATCAAAGGGTAAATCGAATCATCAAATTGTACATTGAATAAAATTCGAGTAATTTCAGTAAATATTATTATCACTATTATCAAACGTAGGATTTATTTATTTCATGGTTCATACGATATTCAATATTCGAGAAAACGAAGTCTCGCTGCTTTTGATCGTATGTTTTCATTTACTGTGAAATACGAAAAGAAAAAAAAAAACATTGCCTGACAAAATTTTTACGCATAAAAAAATCCGTAAATATGAAAGTAGGGAAAATTAAAAAAAAAAAACGTAACTATCGTCATTTCTTCGTTATATAAACTGTTTTTTTTTCCTGGAAACTTTAAATTTCCTTATTTCAATGAAAATTTCAAATTAATGCGCAAAGTAAGTCGGCGAAGTTTTATGATCGATATGGAATAAATTAATTTATGCATGCGAAATAATTTCGTTACTTTCTATAATTCTCAGATCTGTACCAACGAAAGATGATTTCGCCATTTACAATGCCATTTCCGGCAATATAAATCCGGAAGTCTATCCATTCGTATATCGTTGGCGACACGAGATGCAGCTTATCATCGACGCCGACAACTTTGAGTACGTTTCTTTTCTTTTCTAATCCAAAATATTTCAAATAGTTTCAATGGGAATCCTAATATTGTGAAAAAAAAAAAAAAATTCAGTTGCAACAGTACTTTCTCATCAACGAGGAGAAGACTGCTCACGACTCCGGAAAAACCGAGGATATCGAAATTTTGACATGCTCAAAAAAGCTGCGAGTACTCATGAACATCTTGACTCACGCAGCGAACTGCGAGTCCTGCGATAAGGACGTTTTTTGTTTTGTGATTGGAACATATTTTCAACTTCCATTAACTCTTGTCAAAATCATTTTTCTTCTTTTTTTTTTATCTCTCTCTTCCTCTCTTTTGCAACGTCGTCTAACAATTACATTGTTTATACGCGGTAAGACGCGATACTACGTAAGTCATATATGTATTATAAATTACATTATAAAGAGATGGTATATATATATATATATATATATATTTTCATAAAAATGTCAAGAATATACGTTACTGTAAAAGTGAAGAATTTTTTCTTTCTTTAAAAAAAAAAAAAAAAAAAAAAAAAAAAAAAAAAAAGAGAGAGTCAGCAATGGCATACTCGATGACGCCACGTTCCTCAAAGATTGCCAAATAGAAATATTGAAAATGGGGGGAAAAAAGAAGCAATCGCGACGATCGTGAGTATATATATTTATAAAAACAATTTTCTTATTCGCTGAGCTTATTTTTATTCGTTGCCAAATAGAAATATTGAAAATGGGGGAAAAAAAAAGAAGCAATCGCGACGATCGTGAGTATATATATTTATAAAAACAATTTTCTTATTCGCTGAGCTACTCGACATCAGATTTCTAATGTCACATTTAAACTTTATTCACAATAACATTACAGATTTGAATGAAGAAGAAAAATTACATCGGCCGCAATTTTTTTACATTTTTTTTTGTAATTTTTGTTTGTTTCTTTAAATCCTATTAACGATAATTTTGAATGTTCACGAACCGTGCACGTGTAACATACAATATTAACAATGTTGCTTCCATGATAATATATATATATATGTATAATATATCAATAATAAGATGCTCAAGCGTTGACAGGAGCTGGTGGAGTTTGCTTCAATTGAAGAATAATTGAACGCATACGCGATACGTCTTTGGATGTACGCGATGATTTTGGATTGAAGTCGCAGAGCTTGGCGATTCTTTCCCACTCCGTGCCGGGTTCCACCTCGTCCGCTTCGGCTACGAATTGCTTCTCGGCGTTCCTATTGATAACACCGAATCGGTGATACAAGATGCGTAAGCATGCCAAGTGCAACACAACTAACATAACATCGACAGCCGTCATCGTCATGTGACAACAATTAATTCGTAACGTACGTGTATAACATATATTGTCATTTCGTCATGCGTATTGTTTTCAAGCTAAAAAAAAAGTCTCGACGACCGCGTCAATGCAGTTTTTTCTTTGCCGCCAAAATCTTTAACGTGTCATTTGTGATTTGTCAATCGTGTAAAAATGTGATAATAACAAAAAATCGTAGCTTTGAGTTATTTTGTTGCATTGCAGGACTTTCTTGGATGGTTTTTTTTTGTTTTTTAACATTAGAACGATGTTGCAACATCGCAAATTTACTCAATATGATTTATTGCTTCAATGTTGAAGTAATATCCTGTAGAATTGGAAAAAATTTCTAGATGAAGGATTCAAGTGTCGATACTTGTGCAAGGAATCTTGCGAGTTTCGTAAGAAATCTCAATATCAAGTGTCTCGAATGATATTTCACGTTTCTTGCAGCAAATTACTGACTTGAGGTGATAATTCGGTGAAATTGTTTTGGCTAATTGAGGTTTATGTCGTTTTAATGCATTCCAGGACTGTATTTTTTTTTTTTTTTTTTTTTTTAATATGATACTAGAATAGTCTTTCAACGTTGCATGTGACAAGCTCGTGTGATTGTAGTTTTGAAATTCTTCGAATAGGAAATTTAAATGTTCATATTCATCGTATAGGGAATCATGCATGTTGTACATGAAAATTTAACACTGTTGTTTTTAATGCTATTTGACGTTGTTTATAACAATAAGCCGACCGTTATATAACACGAAGCTACCACTTAAGGTTGGCTCGCAAAAGCAAATGATCACCTCGAGTGTCTCATCGCTGCATGCAACGTTCAAATTGCATCAAAGGTGCCAGATCAAGTTACAATTTTATCGAATCTCAAAATTTCCTATATGAGAAATGTCAATCATATAATTTCTACGTATATCTTTTTACTTCTTCCTCACAAGCTTACGCCTTTGTATTTGTTTTTTATCGTATCGTTTTTGCTACAGCATGGCAATCGTGTACAGCGAGAGCATATAAGCCTCACAACTTGGCATAGGCGAGTATTGCAGGCTCGATGAGAAAGCAACGGTAAAAAAAAAAAAAAAAAAAAGATAACAAGTCACAGAGGAGACGCGTTATCGCGCATTTCCATGAATAGCTGCGCGTCGCGGCTAATTGCTAAAAGCTTCGAATGATCTTGGGGAATTTTACCGATACTTTGCTCTCTCCGCGTATATCTTCTCCGACTATACGTTCGGCTGAGCGAACGCAGAGCCAGGGAAGTCCTCGAGAGAGCAAAAGAGAAAGTAGACGAAAAAAAAAAAGCAAAAAAAGACGATTTATGAGAACGCTGAAATTCGAGTGTGCAGTGCGATGTAGCATGCTAATAGAGAAAAATATATAATATATATATATATATATATATATTTTTCTTTTTTTTGTTTGAAACTTACTTGGCCGATTCCCTAAGAAGCAGAATGAGAATAATATGTATGTACATATAAATATGTAATTAAAAAACGGTGGGAAGGATCGCTCTCCTGAGATGAGAATTGAGAAAAAAAATCAACTGAACAAACTTATATTCATTTGCGTGACGTTAGGCGGCGGAGGCGCTCGAAAAAAAAAAAAAAATAAAAACAGACAAAAGAAACGGAAAAAACACGAAATTTTTCGATAGTATTGCAATTTTCAACGCTACCTGTTGGTCGCTTTCGTCTTGCTGGTCGTTTCGCCATGATGCTTGTACCATTCCTCCAATTCCTTTTTCGCTGCCTCTTTCCACTCTTCTTTCTTCTTCTCTTCTTCGGCGTCTATAGAAAAAGACAGACAGAGGGTACAGTAAGGGCGAATGAGGCAATTTCGATTTTTTTGCTAAATATCGTAAGTTCTAATCCTCAAGGACAGAGCGAAGACTTTCGCTCTCACCTTTCTGCTCGAGTCTCGCCATCTGGTCTTCTCTCCATTTACGAATTTTTTCCGGTTCCTCTCTGACTTGCGTAACAGCGGTAGCGCTTTCTGTAATGCCAACGCACGCATGAATGCAAAGCCTCGGGCGAACTCAAATTTGACATATCCATTAAAAATAAAAGCTTCCATTTGAAAATTACCAGGAGCCTTTTCATTTTTTATTTTTTTTTCAAAATTTTAATATCGATGCCGCGGCGAGTCGCAGCTTTTCATCGACTTTTGTTGGATTATTCTTTGGCAAAACGATACAAGAATTATGTCGTGGAAAAAATTGGGAAAAGAATGATGCATTAATTGTTTTTTCCTCAAATCTTCAAATATCTGATCGAGTATATTACCAGCGGCAGAAAAAGAAGACTCGGTCGGTTGATCGATGGTGTTTATCATTTCAAAACTTCCCTCCGAATCTCCGCCGGTAGCTTTCATGTTTCCAAAAGCACTGGATATATCGTCTACAAGCAAAGAGCATAACTGTATAAAATATGAGAATCGAGCGAGCCGTTCTATCTCGTTAGGTCCAATAAAAATCTTTTATTTTTTTTTTTTCAGTAGAAAGTCTAACGAATACGCCTGCTGAAAATAAAAATATCAAACAAATTGTTTTTGCGAAGTAAATTCTCAAAAAAAATGGCACGTTTTACGGCCAACGAGATAGATTTTTCAGCGGGATAGAGGAAGTATGAATCCTTAACGAGGTTCACCGGGTAGAGCATAAATGTAACAGAAATCTTTGAACTTTTCATGCTATTCGCTGTGTGCAGTGCCATACTATAGCGGCTGAGAACGACTTAGAGCGCCCATGGTGGCGAGAATGCACATGTTTTGCTGGAGTCACGGAGCGCAATTCAGGGCAATATAATGAGAGAAGTCGCGGAAAGGAAATTTAAACTGTTGTGTGAAGTCATATAAGAATGTTTTCCGCTGCGCAACTTCGGAAATTAAGTTTTACGGGTTTCCGACAGCAATTTATAAAGTTGAGCAGAGCAAAAAGTAGATTCGTTGGATGCAAAAAACAAAGAAAGTAAAATTCTTGAGGCTAAACGCGCATATTTTGTCTGGTATGAAAAAATTCATGTCAGGATATTATAATACAAATAAATTGATTTTTTTTTCCTTTTTAGTAGCTCTCATGATTGGCTACCCGAATATGCAGTGAGCACTTCGTGGATAATCGTTCATCTGCGTTACAATCAAGTCCGAGAGTTACGTCTTTCTTGTTCTCGATACGAGCCTTGTCGGTTCGTATGACAAGACCGACAAGGTTCATGCTTAGCGTCAAATTGAGAAGGAAAAGTGGCCGTAAAACTATTTTCATTACATCGTAATACGTCGATTAATTTTTTTTTTTCAACGCAGTTATAGTCAAACTCAACCTCCAAAAACTCTATGCAGCACGAATACAAACGTTCGTTTATTAAAATTAATCCAACAAGATTTCGTCTGTGTAAATAAATGAGAGCTATTCCAGCAAAATTTGCGGAGTACAGCCGGCCGCGGCGCCACTTGGCTTTCTGCACACAGCGAATAGCAGAAAGTTTCTCTCTACTCGCAAATAAACAATAGAGAAAAGATTTTTAAAAAATGGCTGGGAACATACGTAGAAAGAAGTAAAATCTCGCAAAACATGTTCAATATTAGTTAATTTTTTTTTAATATTAGTTTATTTTACACGCAGAACGTCCTGAATCAATTCAGAATTTTCGTCTACGCCGCTCTCGAAGAATAAATATTGAAAATATTCATTTTAACATAGGTACTCATGGCACTTTGTGTTCCCGCCGTAATAACGAAAGGAAAAATGCAGAGAAAAAAAATGAAATGATAATATGATAGAGTGCAGATAAGGGGTTACATGAGTTTCGAAGCCCAAAAAAAAAAGCATGTATTCTCAATTTTTTTTTTCACATTATACACAAATTATTTTATTCAAAATTTCAAGTACATCAAAGAGTAACATTTCAACGGTACTTTAAAAAATTTTCATCCAAAAATGTTGGAAATTCAGCCGATGCGACCTGATTTCCGGAGACCTCTCAAAAGAAAAAGTGTCCTTGCGGTGGTCGCGATAACTCGTGATAGCTTTATCCGAAATTAAAAAAACAGATATTTTCGGTTAGTAGATAAGTATAGCTCGTGACTGAACGAAGGATTTTTTTTATTTTCGTTACAACTAATTTTACAAGGCTATACGTAGTGTAAATTGTACCAAAAAATGGTATTATTTTGCATACAACTTTGCCAAAAATTCAAATTTCAATTTTTTTTTTTAAATCCTTCGTTCAATCACGAGCTATACTTATCTACTGACAGAAAATATTTGGTTTTTTAATTTCAGATAAAGCTATCACGAGTTATCGTGACCACTGCAAGGACACTTTTTTTTTTTGAGAAGTCTCCGTAAATCGGGTCTCATCGACTGAATTTTCAACATTTTGGGATGAAGATTTTTTTAAAATACCGTTGAAATGTTACTCTTCGATGTACTTAACATTTTGAATAAAATAATTTATATATGTGAAAAAAAAATCGAGAAAAAATGCTTTTTTTTTTGTCTTCGAAACCCAGTAACCTCTTAAAGGAAATCCCATGACAAAAATCGGATCGTTTGTGTATCTCGTTTGATATTATTGTTCTTTTACGTTTGAAGCAAATGTTAACACACGACCAGCCCCCTACGTTGCCCGTGTCCCGCCATACTTTCCCCTTGCCGGGCCCCGGCATTCCTAGCGAATCTCCTTAACAAATGCTTACCTTCTGCGTTGGGTGGTACGGCTGCAGCAACGGACATAGCCACAGGAGAAATTTCATCTTCCAATCCTACCAACTGATCCTGTTCCCTAGCCATAAATTCTGCGGCAGGATCGATATCTGGTTCGCTGAATGCGTTCATGGTCGCTCTATATCCCCGTGAACAATAATTTGAAGCTTTTTTTTTAGGTTATGACAAAAATGTAAGTTTAAGGGACACAGGACCCGAAATAGCGTGGAGATGCCTAAATAAATTCTATTCATTCCGATACGTCGGTTATGACGAAAAATCAATGGAGCGATTCTATCCACGTAATAAAATTATTGAAGAAAATTTTTACTCCATAATTGTGTAGATTGTCGAACGTAAGTGTAAGAAAAGTCAGAGACAAAAATCAAGTGTACAATAATTTGACTCGTGCGATTCGTATAAAAGATATAACACTGATAATGTTTTTTTTTTTTTTTCATTCCTTACCAAATTCTTTAAAAGTTCCGCGGTGACAGTATAGTTTTGAGATCGCAATGAATCGTTCGCTGTTGTCGGAAACACCCCTTTTTTTCACGAAAAATTAATGTCAAACGAATCGAGATGTCAAAGAGGCCAGTTAACGTCAATACTGGTCAATATACGATTGAAGCATAGACGTTGAAAATTCTATGTTGAAAGGATGAAGAGAGGAAAAATTCAAAAGCAATGAGAAGAAAATTCTAAAGAGAGTAAACTCGATGCTTTTTGTGTGTTTTTGAAATTTTCATCATTAATCGCGACCGCGGGAGATGGCGGGAGAGGTTTCATCCGATGATGTTCGAAAAAATGAAATAATAAAAACGAAAGTTGAACTTTGCAACTCGTAGAATATACATGTTGTTACAGACGAAAAATGTTGTAGTGATCTGGAGCTCGAAATGTTCCGTTTCACAGTGAAAAATCTGCTGCGTTTTTTAAATATTGGAAAAACTTTTTCACGTTAGTTTAAGGAGGCTCGAGCACTAAACTTTTCGCCTACAGAAAAAAAAAAAAATTTCAAGTGTATAATAGATTGAGTAACTATCTTTACGTGACCAAATTTTCAGACCTGGTCACCGACTAAATAAGAGAGATAAAAATTGTTGAAACTCAAAGTTTTAACACAGGGCTCATGAGAGGATCACCCTCGAAATAAGACTTTGACCAAGTAATGTCCTTAGATCTACGCTACATATGTTGACAAAAAGCTATAGAAGTGCTGATTAGATCATGAGGATTACAAATATATTAATAATTTGTGGTGGAATTACTTTTTTTCGGATATCATGAATCAAAGTTACCCGCTAGCCACAGGTAGCCGCGTAAGCAGTTTTTTGGTTCATGCCAGTTCATGCATGCCCCGCACTCACCGCGCTGACGTTTCCGGTTTCTGCTAAGGGTGACTCCCCACGGAGCGTAACTTGCGTACGCTTGCGTACGTGTAAGATGATTCGACCAATCAGGACGTCGAAGCGAATAACGGATCCCTAGATGCGACGTCCTGATTGGTCGAATCATCTTACGCGTACGCAAGCGTACGCAAGTTACGCTCCGTGGGGAGTCACCCTAATTCCGCCCAAACGGTCGCGCTCGCTGATCTTTCTCTTTACTTCAAACCGTATGCAATTGTTTCATTAAAACTGTAAAAAGTGCTATGAAAAGGAAAATAATTATGTTTTCCGTGTAAAATTTGTCAACTGCGTCGAAGAAGCACTTTCAAATTCTGAACTTTCGAGCGGCCATGACATCTTTGCGAATGCAGCATCGCCGTCGGATAATTCCGTTACTACAGTTACACCGTGGATATATTTTACCATAGGATTGGCCCACTCATTTTTCATACTTTCTGCTTTCTGCCTGCGGTTTTTTCACGTGTCAACAGTAAACATGCTCGCGTATTTTTAAATCAACAATTATGGATACGAACAATACTAAAGACAATAGAAGAGGAGGAAGTCAGCAACGATCAAATCACAGTAATAATGTCACGACTGAAAAAAAACCTTTTGATAAGAAAAAATACAGATTACAAAAATATAGTAACAAGTATAAGGGTAAGCCGTTTCTTTTAAGGTTAAACTCGTTGCTGTCAACTGCTTAATTTATGTATCTTGAAATAATAATTCGTTATTGCTCGCAGTCGATCAGTGGGATGAGCGTAGGAAAAAGGCTGCATTGCGTGGCTTCTATAAAGATCTGCAAAAAGATCAGCGCAACACGCCGTCCAAAGCTCCACTTTTGGAGACCGGGGATGATAAAACCGAAGATAAGAGGTAACTGAACGGAAAATGTAGCCTTTCAGAGCCGCGAAATCAATTAAGTATTTTATCATTATGTAATTTCATCATTATAAAATATGTTTCTCCTGTTAGCAGCGACAAGAGGAAGAAAAGTCCTTTTTTCGCTGCAAAACAAGAGTTTAAAAAGAGAAAAGCTGAGAAACAGGCAAAGAAGGATCAATCTCTCAAGTCCAAGGAGGAACGCAAAGAGGCATTGAAAAATTACAAGGAAAAAAAGATGCTGATGTACAAGAAGCTGTCGAAGAAAACGAAAACTGGTCAGCCCGTGATGAAGGAAAGATTGGAGATGTTGTTGGAAAAGATAAAAGAATCTACCGGCGCAGACTAATACGTTTTTTTTTTTTTTTCAATATCATGTACAGATAATTGAGATACCAAGCAATGAAATATGGAATGATATTCGAGATAATTCATTAATTATTCTTGCATTTATCAATTAGGGTAAATAAACGGTCGAATGTCTGGTTACAGAAATTTTCTAACATGAATTTGTTTTTTTTTTTTTTAATATACCACAAATAGCGGAAAGCGAGTCGTTAGCAGAGATGGCCGGGCACCTTTTTTATGAAAATAAGCGTTCTTTGTTTACTATTTTTAATAATTTATCAATTACTCTGGAACAGCGGCCTGCAGTATCCGTACCTGCATATGTTTACTCTGCACTCCATAATGTGAGAGATTTTTCTTTTGCATTCTATGAAAAAGAAAAAAATTCTTAAATTTACGAACAAACAACGTTATTTATAATCACGTTCTCCGTCACTCGTACCTCACATTGAATTTTTGTCATTTTTTACATGCAAAAAACTAAATATAATTATTTCAAAATGCCATAACTCACTTTCATAGCAATAATTAATAGTAAATCATTTATAAAAGACAATTTCGTTATAAGTATGTATATATATATATATATATATTATAGAATAAAACCCCACATTTTAACTAGAAAATGTATCGTTTCGATGGAAATTAGGATCCGCTGTGCCTAAATATTACTTAGGCCTGAAAAATTTAAAACTGAATTCGAATTTCGCGCCAGGTCTCAATTATCACGCAGAGTCGCGCATGCGCTTTTTGGGGGAAAAAATGCGTGCATCAGCGACAGCCGCGGCGTGTGCGAAAGACACGCCACGACCACGACGGCGATGCTAAACCACCGAGCTAAACAATCTTCTTCCTTTCTCTTTCTCACGCGTGTGTGTACGTGGGCGAAAGAGTGCCGGGGCGGCGGGCGGGGGGATAAAGCTGATTATACGATTCCTCGCGGGGTGAACATCTAGACACTACACTAGTCAGCGGTTGCAAATGGCGACAGCCACAAAATCTGTGGCACCGTGTCGCGAATAAAAGTTTACGCCTCCCCGTGCATTCGGTGATCGAGTCGTATCGCGATATAGAGCGTTACTATCTCTCACTTGTCTCTCTCCTCTCTCTCTCTCTCTCTCTCTTTCTCTTAGATCGGTACGTAAAACGCTTTTTCGTCAATATAACGCGTTATTATTCAAATTGCTCTCGTTAATCGTAAAAAAAATAAGGTTGGTCGTGACGTTGAAAGCAGAGGGAGGATTCGCTTTTCGGCGAATTATCTCATGATACTGATTCCAATGTACATATATCGCCTCCCCGAACACCTTCAACGACACGATCGAAAAAATGATAAATCTCGATGCATCTTTCGTTTAGCCCTGTGTATATATTATACGTTTATATATATATATATATATATATATATATATATATATATATACTTAAAAAAATCGTCATCAAAGTTTCTCGATAATCAACAGAAGAAAAAAAAGAGACAATATACCCGTAAAACGATTGTGGGAATGTTCGATCGTGTCGTGTGAAGGTGTGAGGTTCCAAGAGCAATCTGTCTTTACGTCTTACGTCGTCCCTTCTCTGCAGTGCTCCCTTTCTTTTGCCACCGCAAATATGTAAAGATACCGGAAAATTCCAATTGGGTAAAATTACTAAAAAAAATCCACCGTAATTTGTCGTAATTTTACGTTCTTTTTTGATCGTTTTCGCCGCGACAATACACGATGACAATTTTTTCTAAATGTAACGATTTTTCATGTTACCATTGGAAAAAAAAAAAAAATATACCGTAATTTACGAATGTGGATTAGAGAGGTCGGTGATTTGTGATTGAGGTGTCTTTACAATTAAATTATGCACAATTAATGACGATAAATGTCTCTTGTCTTCGTACATGGGATTCGGTAGTAAGACTAAAAAAGCATTCACGCGATCCTAGCGTTATAATTACTCAAGGATTTTTTTTTTTCATACACCGGCGAAAAAAATGATTCAGTTTTAAAAAATTTCGGGTCAAGATGAGTGGTAATTTTTTAAAGCGATCTTTTATTTTTTTTTATAGAATTTGAGTTACGCGATTTTAGTTTTGAAAAATTTCGGCTATAAAGATGAGTGGTAATTTTTTAAAGCGATCATTTATTTTTTTTATGGAATTTGATTCACGCGATTATTATTTGGACGAAAATTTTTCAAACTCCGTTATCGATTGTTTTAACAAGCTAACCTCAACCCTACTTTGCCAATAATGACCTTGCAACAGTCGAATGAAAAATCAGCATATAAACAATATCTTTCAGGAATATTATTTTAATAATCTTGCAATAAAAGTGACATAAAAATACTCGATTATCCATCGGATTTTTATTACGAAGATCGTTTTTATTTATCACAGTAACTTTAGGGTGTCAGCAGGAATATCTTAAGGGGTCATGTCAATGGTATTGTTACGGTAAAATTACCGGTAAGGTATCCGACACATCTCTAGTCGCTTTTCCCTCTCGATCTTTGACTTTTTTACGGTGTCTCTCGTTGCATGTCGGGGTGCGTGCGTATGTGTGTGCGCGCGCGACGCGGCGACATCAGTCACAGGCGGCTGCTGTCAAAAATCGCTTCTTCATTATCGAAATTGGGTCGTGACATCCCGGCGTCTATTTCTTTTAACAACCGGTGATCTGTCGTCTCGGTGGAAACTTATTTTTTTTCCCCCCTCTTTTCCACATATACGTAAGTTATTGTATTTTTTTAAAATTTGGGTATTGCCCGTTTATTCAGTCGCAATGGAGGCACGAATGTCGAATCTGTCGAAACAGCGTATCGACGGCTATGTATCCTATATTGACGCAAGGTTGTCGAATTTTTTTCGCCGAATAATATATCTATATATATTTCGTGCTCGATCTATGGAAATTCGCGAGATTAGGAAAAAAAAAAAAAAAAAAAAAAAAAACGTTACGAGAGGATTACGATTTAAGACGGAGATTTTGTTGGACAAATTTTTATTTTGGAGTGCTTTAGGATTAAAAGTTTTCTTAACGATAAATCATTTGACAGTTGCGGATCATTTATTCGGTTTTTTTTTTTTACGTCGTTTTCTTTTCACAATCTTTCCTCATTTTTTCTCGAAAACGTTGATTCTGCAGAATTGTGTAATGTTTACATATTTATACATATAAGGATATACATTATCGGCAGGTTATTTAATTCACGGGTCAAGATGCCGGCCGTACGAGGAGATGGTATGCGAGGATTGGCGGTATTCATTTCGGACATTAGGAACTGTGAGTTTTTAAGTTTTATGCCCTTTGCGTATTTCTACATTTCATACATCGAATATTATTATTATTGAGCGAAATGATAAAAATGGAAGCGCAGCGACGATAATGCAAATTGTAAAAAATCGGAACAAAATTGCTGGCGCAAAATGATTGAAACGAAATTATAAATGAACGACGAATGTTCGATTGCTACGAAATTTCTTTTTATAAATGAAAAAAAAAAAAAAAAAAAAAAAAAATTGCATAAATCTTGCATGGCGCTGCTTCGTTGAATTTGCGAGTAAATCGTGATAACGAGAGAAGAGCGACAATTAAGCTGGTACGAAGATATACAATTCGATCGATCGATTGTCAAATATTCTTTTATCAGAAAAATCGTTCGCTATTGCGGATAGGATGATTGCTCTATGAATAGCCGGAGATAAATTGCTATTGAAAGCTCGGCGAGAGGCTGGGTACGGGAGGGCCTTGGGAGGCGGAACTGTGATACCGACATATCTTTTTTTTTTCTCTCTCTCTCTCGCTCTCCGTCTCTCTCTCTCTCTCGCTCTCCTATCGAGCCAGACTTTGCCGCACACGTGTATAATACTCACGTATAGCAGATTCTTTATCTCTCTTTTTCTCTCTCTCTTTCTCTCTCTCTCTCTTTTGCTTCGCGGAGAGAACAAATCTCCGTCATATGTTTATCGAAAAAATATCACGCCAAGGTCGCCACGAAAGAATTAGTAAAAATATGATTTTGCGAAGCCGCCGAAAGATTCCCATTTTTTTTTGTTTGTTTTTCGTTTCCGCTTTGATCTTTCGAAACAATTTTTCACGACACATCTATCATCGATAGATTATTGCTTTCGCATGCTCGAATTCATTGGTTTTTTTTTTTTTTTTTTTCGTAGCATGCGCTAGAAGAGCGTGAAATTAAATAAATCAATAAACGCGATCTCGGTTGCCCGATGGCCAGGTGGCATTCTGCCATTTGATGACTTTCTGCATCGAGTTGCATCACTTTCGACTCTTTTTTTTTTTTTTTTTTGGTGCTGTCGCACTTTTGGCCTTTGAGAAAAAAAAAAAAAAAAACCGAAAAAAGAATTTTTTATTCCCAGTAGGAGAATGCAAGAGAGAGAAAGAGAGAGAGAGAGAGCAAAGGAAAGAAAAAAAAAACTCAATGTATAATGTACATAGCGATTATTCGATTGTTCATCAGGCAAAAGCAAGGAGGCAGAAATCAAGAGGATAAACAAGGAATTGGCAAATATTCGAAGCAAATTCAAAGGTGACAAAACGCTCGATGGATATCAGAAGAAGAAATACGTCTGCAAGCTACTCTTTATTTTTCTCCTCGGTCATGACATTGATTTCGGGCACATGGAGGCCGTGAATCTTTTGTCATCCAACAAATATTCCGAAAAACAAATCGTACGTTTATCCGTGAATTTTTCACACGATCGTTGATATACTTTTTTTTTTTTTTTTTTTTTCGCGTAAAAATGAAAGAAATTGATACGCGAATGCGTTCTTCCTCGTATTTACAGGGATATCTCTTCATATCGGTCTTAGTTAACACAAACAGTGATCTCATCAAACTCATAATACAGAGTATCAAGAACGATCTTGGCTCGCGCAATCCGATTCATGTTAATCTCGCTCTTCAGTGTATCGCAAATATCGGCAGCAAAGAAATGGCGGAGGCTTTTGGCAACGAGATACCAAAGTTGCTCGTATCCGGGTAAGTTTCATGCTCCGCGAAGATGAGGAAATAATGATAAATGAAACAAAAAAAAAAAAAGCGCAGTCGCTGTATACACGATCACCCGTACACGTACACAATCATCGTACTACAACTCTGCCCCTTATTTATTCATCGCTTATTGGATCTAGACGGCTGGACATTAGGTAAAAATCTTTACGTAGTTGCTGAATTTTCGGTGGTTCGTATAGAGAATTCAGAGGAAAAAAAAAAAATTTATATACTAGGGTGTTTAAAAAAAAAAAAAATTTGATTTTTCATGCTCCCACCCCTCAAAACTTGAGTTTTGATAGGAAAAAAAAAAAAAAAACATCCTCGCGAAGAGGGAGCTCCGTGGCTCAAGTGAAAGCCGCCCGCTCATTGGACGTTTCTAATTATAACAGCCAATTAACGTCTATGACGAACTTTTTGGAAGGAAAAATTTGCGACCATGAGAATTGTATTTCGAAGAAAAAGAATCTTTAATGATTTAAAAGTTGCAAACGATATTGCCGAACGGAAAGTAGCTTTGTGCGCGGAATTTAATTCATTATTAACTAAGGATTAGAGATCAAGCGCGATTATATACTTTTAGTCGCTGATTTCCACCGAAAGACGCTATGCCACGTGTAAAAAGACGTCGTTGGCATCGATCTTTACCGAAAATAAATAAATTACATTTTGCGTTTAATTTTTGCCTCAAGTCATAGCGGAAAAATTGTTAAAGGTGAATAAATTTGCTTATGCACTATCTTCCCTGAGACTTATGATTTCCTATTCGCTGTGTGCAGAAAGCCAAGTGGCGCCGCGGTCGGCTGTACTCCGCAAATTTTGCTGGAATAGCTCTCATTTATTTACATAGAACGAAACCTTGTTGGATTAATTTTAATAAACGAACGTTTGTATTCGTGCTGCATAGAGTTTTTTGAGGTGAGCTTGACTATAACTGCAGTGAAAAAAAAAAAATAAATCGACGTATTACGATGTAATGAAAATAAGTTTACGGCTACTTTTCCTTCTCAATTTGAGGCTAAGCATGAACCTTGTCGGTCTTGTCATACGAACCGACAAGGCTCGTATCGAGCACAAGAAAGACGTAACTCGGACTTGATTGTAACGCAGATGAACGATTACCCGCGAAGTGCTCACTGCATATTCGGGTAGCCAATCATGAGAGCTCCTAAAAAGGAAAAAAAAAATCAATTTATTTGTATTATAATATCCTGACGTGAATTTTTCATACCAGACAAAATATGCGCGTTTAGCCTCAAGAATTTTACTTTCTTTGTTTTTTGCATCCAACGAATCTAATTTTTGCTCTGCTCAACTTTATAAATTGCTGTCGGAAACGCGTAAAACTTAATTTCCGAAGTTGCGCAGCGGAAAACATTCTCATATGACTTCGCACAATAGTTTAAATTTCCTTTCCGCGACTTCTCTCATTATATTGCCCCTCAATTGCACTACGCGACTCCAGCAAAACATGTGCATTCTCGCCACCATGGGCGCTCCAAGTCGTTCTCAGCCGCTATAGTATGGCACTGCACACAGCGAATTTCAGCAAGAGAATAAAGAACCACGGAGTACGTATTTGAGTGAAGAAAAAAAAATTATCACGAAAATAAAATTTCACTGGATACGAATTGTTTATGACAATTGATAAAAAATTTTAAATCGAAAAATTATTATGAATAAAATCGATCTGAATTTTTATTTAAAACACAATGGTGTCAGATAAAGCTGTTCAGCTTAAAATTGTTTAGAATTTTTTATAAAAAAAATTAGAAATTAGGAATAAACAAAATTTTATTTAATGAAATATTTTTTTCTTGATTCCAAATACAATCCTCATGGTCTTAAATGTTTCCTTCCGAAAAGTTCGTCATAGACGTTAATTGGCTGTTATAATTAGAAACGTCCAATGAGCGGCGGCTTCCACTTGAGCTACAGAGCTCCCTCTTCGCGAGGCTGTCAAAACTCAAGTTTTGAGGGGTGGGAGCACGAAAAATCCATTTTTTTTTTTTTTTTCAACACCCTAGTATATACATATTTCCTGGGAACAGGGTACATACACGAAAATTTTCACAAAAAAAAAAACAAAAATATGAATACATCGCCTCGATTGATTGTCCGGTTATTTCACGTTTTTTTTTTGTCCCAGGGACACCATGGATGTCGTGAAGCAGAGCGCTGCTCTATGTCTTTTACGACTATTGCGTACAGCGCCGGATGTCGTTCCCGGCGGTGAGTGGACCTCTCGTATCGTTCATCTTCTCAACGATCAGCATCTCGGTGTTGTAACAGCCGCGGCATCGTTGATCGATGCACTCGTCAAGAGAAATCCCGACGAGTACAAGGGTTGCGTGAGCCTTGCGGTCTCACGACTAAGCCGAGTAAGTCAGCGATTTATTGATTTTCATATAGCCCGAAAATATTTTGCCAGACCGACGAGTCTACGATTGGCAAATACATCGCGGAATATTTTCCATGATTTTCATACTATAAATAATTTTTTTTAAATTTAGTTTTTTTTTTTTTTTAATTTACAATCGTACGGGGTCTTCCGTGTCCTTTACGTATTTCATTCTTTTATCCCTTGCTCATTTCAATTTTCATATTCCATTTCGTTCCAATGAGAGAGCCCTCCGGATCGTTTTCCTCGGTCGCTCCTTCCTAATGCCCCGCATTTTCATCCACGGCGCTAGGAAGGCAGAGCACCCGGGAAAATTGCAAAAAAACCTCTGATCCGATACAGCCGACGAGATATCATTGAGTTTATCAAATACCCGCGGTTAAACTATAAATCTCCGTATAAGCAATTAAATTACAAATATTAAAATGCAACGATGTTTAATATTAAAGATCGTGACTTCGAGCTACACGGATCTTCAGGATTACACGTATTACTTTGTACCGGCACCCTGGTTATCCGTAAAATTGCTTCGGCTACTTCAAAATTATACGCCGCCAGGTATGAATTTTTTTCTTTTTTTCTTTTTTTTTTTTTTTTTTTTTTTCAAATCAATATATCACGATATGAAAAATTTTTCCCCGATATCTCTCGGTCGGGATATTCCAATCGAACGATTAATATCGATTGATCTCTTCTTGTAAAGCCGAAGATCCCGGTGTGCGTGGAAGATTGAACGAGTGTCTCGAGACAATACTGAACAAAGCGCAAGAGCCACCGAAATCGAAGAAGGTACAGCACTCGAATGCGAAAAATGCGGTTCTATTCGAGGCGATAAGCCTCATTATTCACAACGACAGCGAGCCAAATTTGTTGGTACGAGCGTGCAATCAGCTCGGTCAGTTTCTCTCGAATCGCGAGACGAATTTGCGCTATCTCGCCCTCGAGTCGATGTGCCATCTTGCGACGTCCGAATTTTCTCACGAGGCCGTGAAGAAGCATCAGGAGGTCGTGATATTATCGATGAAGATGGAAAAAGACGTTTCCGTGAGGCAGCAGGCCGTTGATTTGTTGTACGCTATGTGCGACAAGAGCAACGCCGAGGAGATCGTGCAGGAAATGTTGAATTATCTCGAGACCGCGGATTATTCGATCAGAGAAGAGATGGTACTGAAAGTCGCTATTCTAGCGGAAAAATATGCCACCGATTATACCTGGTACGTCGACGTTATATTGAATCTTATCAGGATAGCCGGTGATTATGTCTCCGAGGAAGTCTGGTACAGGGTTATTCAAATAGTCATCAATCGCGATGACGTTCAGGGTTACGCGGCAAAGACAGTTTTTGAGGTAAACAAAATTTTTTTTTTTCTTCTTTCTTTCCCAATCGACCTAGCTCAAATTTTACTTTGATAAAAATTATTTGCCCCAATAATGAAGATGTATGTATATTCTGTTTTTTTTGTTTGTCTTTTCAGGCGCTACAAGCACCCGCGTGTCATGAAAATATGGTCAAAGTCGGTGGTTATATTCTCGGTGAATTTGGCAATCTCATTGCCGGTGATCAGCGCTCTTCGCCTTCGGTGCAGTTTCAACTATTACATTCCAAAGTTGGTAATCGACGGAGTAAAAAAAAAAAAATGAAAAAAAAAATCATGCATTTTCTACTTTATTCCGGGACGACAAAATTGTTCGTTATTATTATTTTTTTTTTTTTTTCACGCAGTATCACTTGTGCTCTCCGATGACTCGAGCATTGCTGCTCTCGACGTACATAAAATTCGTCAATCTCTTTCCGGAAATAAGAAGTCAGATTCAGGATGTCTTCAGGCAGCACAGCAATTTACGTAGCGCCGACGCTGAATTGCAACAGAGAGCATCGGAATATCTGCAACTCAGTATAATCGCGTCGACCGATGTTTTGGTAATTTCTTTTTTATCTTTTGTTTTTTTTTTTTTTTTTTTTTTTTTTTCCCGTGTGATATTTCGAATAACGTTGTACCGAGCGGGCAGGACATGCCGGTGCAACTTTGCTTGGTAACGCGCTTTATTATCCTTGGACAAAATATCCACGGACAAAATATCCGTGAAGAAAATATCCCCGGACAAAATATCTAAACCGGAGTATTAAGCAAGTTCTTTTCGATACTGGAAAATATGTTGTTTACATATTGTAATAATACAGTAAGTACGTAGAACAGTACGTAGATCTCCGTGGTGGGGATTCTCTGTGCTCCGCAATTAAATATATATTAATTCTAAATAAAGCAAGGTCTTTTCGATACTAGTTCATATTATTTAATAATTACACATGTTATTATTAATACATGTTACTACATGACACATGTTATTTAATAATTAAATCGGTGTTGACGATTTTAATGTTTGCTTGTTATATTTCCTGTTTTTTCCGCGGATATTTTGTCCGCGGACATTTTTTCCGCGGATATTTTTTTCCGCGAATATTTTGTCGCGGATATTTTGTCCGCGGATACTATGTTACGGTACCCTTTGCTTCCATGAAATCGTCGACAGCCGAGCAAATTTTCGTTATTGCGTTCACAGCGAACGGTCAAAATTTTTTTTTTTCCCCTCCGTCGATGCAACGAGTAATTAAATTTTTTTTTTTTTTTCCAATTCTTCCGAAAGCCATTGATAATTACATCGGAGCGCACTTTGTTAAAATTCATGCAATATCGGGCATTCCCCGCTTTGTAGAATTTGAACACAAAAGAGGAAAACTAAATTAGAGGATATTTCGATTAAAAATTCCAACAGGCTACGGTTTTGGAAGAGATGCCAGCTTTTCCCGAGAGAGAATCCTCAATTTTGGCTGTTCTCAAGAAAAAGAAACCCGGTCGCGTGCCCGAGAATGAGATAAGAGAGAGCAAAAGTCCAGCGCCAAATACGAATCATCATATCGAGGCTCCTTCGGCCGTCGCAGCGGCGGCTATAAACAATTCGTCCGCCGATTTACTCGGTCTCTCGACACCCCCCTCGTCGCAGCCGACAAGCAACACCGGAGTTTTACTCGACGTTTTGGGCGATATCTACAACACCCCCAACAAAGTCGGTGCTACCAATGGTGCTCAAAATACCTACAATCCTAAGAAGTAAGCGAAACATCCAACGGTTGAATCTTATCGATGGTTAATGAAAATAAAAAAAAAAAAACTGCAAGTCAGAAAATTGCTTTCTCGAAATCGCATACAATTTCTCAAATATCTCTCAAGCAATTTTGCAACGTTTCACGTGTAGCTTTTTTCCCCCTTTTTTTTTATCGTTGCGTACTAATTTTCTTCGGTTTGAGCGATCACAGGTTTTTCGAAATTTCATAAAATCCACACGGTTTTTTTTTTTTTTTTAAATCGAATCTCGCGAAATATCCGTCCTATCCTCATTAATATTCGTTTTATTTAGAAAATTTTAGACCCTTATCTCAAAATTTGCGATAGCGCGAGATACTTTTCCGAGAATTCAAAAATTCCACAAACATTATTTAAAAAAACAAAAACTATTGTAAATGAAAATTATTGATGAAACTAACGAAGCTTATTTTCAGATTCGTGTGCAAGAACAACGGTGTCCTGTTCGAGAACGATCTCATACAGATCGGCGTTAAATCGGAATTTCGACAGAATCTCGGTCGCATAGGTCTGTTCTACGGTAACAAGACGCAATACGCGCTGCACAGTTTTCAGCCGCAGTTGTCCTGGTCGGAGGATAATCAAGCGAAATTGGCGGTACAGGTGAAAGCCGTGGATCCGGTGCTGGAAGCCGGTGCGCAGATTCAACAGATGATCAATGCCGAGTGCATCGACGATTACAACGGTCAGTATTTTTTGTAAATTTTTTTTTTTTTTTTTTCCCCACGCCGCTCCCCGACAGAGAACTTGCATTATCCTCAGCTTTTAAATTATTTAAATGATTATTATTCGAAAAAACATCATTCACATGGGTCTTTTCAGTTGCTCATAATTATCTAATTAATTATACCAGCTTGAAAATTGAGTTGCATTTCAAACTTGTATCGCGCGACGGTGACGTCACAACACCCCGGTGCAGCAGCGCCTCTAGCGGTAAAATTAAGAAATTCAAGCAGCTAAACATTCGTAATCCAAAAAAAAAAATCTTAATTTTTCGTAAATATGTAGTCTGTAAATGGGTTTACAAACATGACTAATGTTACCTGAACAATCGAAGAAAGTGTACAGATATTTTTTTGTACCATGTTTCAAGAACGCAACTGTATCAACGTTAGAAAAAAAAGTTTATTTGAGGAGTGTCGTGACGCGTTACTCAAGGATGTTGAGTTCAAAATCGAAAATGATGACGCAATTCTGAAAATTTTGTATGTTTTTCATATGAAATATTAAAGAGGTCGTGTAAAAATTTTTATGATTTTTTACGTTTCGTAGGTTAATAGATAAATTCTGCCAATTTTTTTGCAGTATTTACGTAATATCTGACAAGAAAATGGTGCCAATAAGCTGAAAAATATAAAAATATGTTTTAAGAGACATTATCCGGATATTCTGGAAAAATTTCACAATTTTTAGGAGTACAGTTTTTAGAATATTTATAATGAAAGAGAAAGAGCCCGTGAGCGGCGCAACATTGCATCGTCGATGCATGCCCCGCGCTCACCGCGCACCGACTCCGCCCTATCCCCCGGCTGAGTAAACAACTCAACATCCTTAAGATACGATAATTCACTTGCTCGAAGAAAGTAATGCAATGTTTAATAACTTTAGAAAATATTTAACTATGACAGAATGATAAAAAAAAAAAAGGAGAAAATCGTTTACATGCAAGTTCTCTTCTATTTCACTCTTTGATTTCAAATTTTGCAACGACAAAACGAATTTTGTTTTTTGTTTTGTTTTTTTTTTTTTTTTTTTTCCCCACAGACACGCCGAGTATGGCAATTTCATTTGTATACAACAATGTGCCACAAAAGATCACGATGAAGCTGCCATTGACGATAAACAAGTTCTTCGAGCCAACGGAAATGAACAGCGAGTCGTTCTTCGCTAGATGGAAGAATCTTGGCGGGTGAGAGTTCGATAATGTGTTAATATTCTTTCCTTTTTTGTTTTGTTTCGTTTTATTTTATTTTTTTTTTTTGACTTTTTCAAAATTCATCGTAATCGACTTGGCCGGGCTTGTTAATTCAGAGCAAATCAGCAGCGTTCGCAAAAGATCTTCAAGGCTCAAATACCGATGGATCTGGCGCAGGTGCGCACAAAATTGCAGGGCTTCGGTATGCAGCTCCTCGATGGCATCGATCCGAATCCCGATAATTTCGTTTGCGCGGGAATCGTACACATGAGGGCTCAGCAAATCGGTTGTCTGCTGCGTCTCGAACCCAATAAACAGGCCCAGGTAATCGTTATTTCTGACTCTCGAACTTTTGCAAAAATTGCATACACAATTAAAATTGCATTAATTTTTCCCAAAAATTATCAGCTCAAACGTAAAATCATGAAATAATGGATTTTAATTCTTTCTCCCCCCCCCCCCCCCCCACGAAATTTTAGATGTTCCGGTTAACGGTTCGCTCGAGTAAAGAAACAATGTCGATCGAGGTGTGCGATCTGTTGGTTGATCAATTTTAAGATGTTCCTCGATGGCAAATTACGTCGGGATTGCTCGTTTTCTCGGATTTAAGACGAGAAGGCATCATTACGGGACGTTTAATGCTAATTGTTTGTTGACGATGGAAGAGTCAGTCGTATCCAAGCTTATACTCAAGAAAAAAAAAAAAAAAAAAAAACTGACAAATATTTCACCACGCCAAAAAAGAGAGAGAGAGAGAGAGAGAGAGAGAGAGAGAGAGAGAGAGAGAGAGAGAGGGGGGGGGGAGTCAGGGTGTAGAAATTGGTGTGACCTTGCCAAGGCTGTTTACAACTATTCTTAGCAGAATGGGACACTCTGAGCGATATTGAAAGTCAAATCAAGTACCGTACACGAAAATCGAGACAAGAAAAAAAAAAAAAAAAGATGAAGAAAAATCCAACGAGTTCACCCACGGGCAGTATTAGTCCGCAATCGCAGGGTAACAAAGCGATTAGGTTTATTTTCTTGTTTTAAATTCGTTCTATTCTTTCGTTAAAGCATCCGGGAAAGACTGTCAGGATTAAAAAAAAAAAAAAAAAAAAAAAAACGTAGCAGACAATTTTTAAAATTAAATTCTATCCACGAGCACGTAATCTCAAGTGTATTAATCGTGGCTCGAGCCGGATTGGACAAAAATATAGACGAATAGAGAGGCAAATTGACGGATAAACGAGACAAAAATTTACACTCAAGTGAGATTTGTACAGTCAACGAGTGATATCGTACTTCGAAACACTCGTGATGCTCGCTCGTGGCCAATGAGAGACGGTCCTTTCCCCAATTGTTCTTTACGATTGTAGCTCATGCGAAGCTGTATCATGTTTATTCATTGCACGTGGTCCGTTCGGTGTTTCAACGAGAGAGAGAGAGAGAGAGAGAGAGAGAGAGAGAGAGAGAGAGAGAGAGAGAGAGAGAGAGAGAGAGAGAGAGAGAGAGAGAGAGAGAGAGAGAGAGAGAGAGAGAGAGAGAGAGAGAGAGAGAGAGAGAGAGAAAAAGAGAGATAAGGGTCGGGCTAGCTTGGATGGGATCGACGATATTGTAGCTGTATATGATATTAATTATTAATTATTTATTATAGAGAAGATATCCTCATATTTAACGAAGCTCAAAAAAAACGAACAATCATTTTCGCGTAAATATTCGTTGGAGAACGTTGCATAAGATCTACGAACTATCATCTCGATTCGGCAATTATTTTTCGTCTTCAGGAATTATCTTTTGATTCTCGTTATCGCCGATAGCGATTCCACGACTGGATCACGGGCTAGACTCGGAATTTAAAAAAAAGAAAAATGAAGAAAAAAAAAAAAGGAAACCATTAAAATCCATGATTGACTTTTGAACGAGACGAGAATACGAAAATTTCTATGAGAGAGTCGCTTGAATCGTATGCGTAAAAAAATTGTTTCGTCTTTGTGCGTGATTTTGTTTTGTTTTTTTTTTATAAAGCTAAGAAGTTTCAGTAAAACAGCTTTGAAATTGTAAACATATATATATATATATATTAGATATATATATATATACTCAATTGTACATAAGCGGGCTTCATTGATTGTTCGGCTGAATTTCGTAAATTGCGATCTTTGAAGCTTTTTTGTTTTTCTTCGTTTTTTTAAAATGGATATTAACGCTGGCACTCCGACGACGCTGTCGCTTTTTCTTTTAGCTACAAATTCGTGCTTTTTCCGGATTTTCGTATTTTTGTTTTCTTTGTTTTTGCTCAAACGTCCTCGAGATTTATATATAATATCTTTTTGTTTCTTCGCCTTTCCCCTTTCTCGATAACTCCAAGCGTGTAAAGATTTTCTCGCATCCGACCGATCGTCGTTCATCTCTCGTATAAATCCTATCTATACATAACATATATCAGGGTGTGTCGAAAATGGACTTTTTTTTTTTTTCTTCGCTCCTGCCACTCAAAACTTTAGGTTTTGACATCAAAGAAGCCCTCGTTCAAGGAGGGCGCTGTAGCTTGAAGTTCAGAGGTCTCTCAACGAGGATTTAGGTTTCCCATCTAATTAACACGTGAAAAATATTGTCTCTCGTTCAATATGATGTCGGGCAACCAAAAAATTGGCGATGTCTGTGTTTCTTGGCTTATTTGAAAGCATTGACTCATCCCCTGAACGATGATAGGTCGCTTTTCGACTTACCTTGCTTCAATTTTTTTTTACGCCACTCTTCGACCACAATAGACACTTTTTCAAGTTTACAAAGTCTCCGAGGTATCAATGAGTTCAAAATGAATTGCTACAAGTATTGATTCTTGATTCGAATCTAAATAATCAATTCCAAAAATTGGTAAAACATACGAAATTTTTCAAAATAAACATGGTTTTTTTTAATAAAATTGAGGATACGGAAATACGGAATTCAATTTTACTCAAAAAACCATGTTCATTTTGAGACATTTTGAACGTTTTACCAATTTTTGGAATTGGTTGTTTATATTCGAATCAACAATCAATACTTGTAGCAATTCATTTTGGACTCATTGATACCTCGGAGACTTTGTAAACTTGAAAAAGTGACTATTGTGGTCGAAAAGTGGCGTAAAAAAAAAAATTGGAGCAAGGTAAGTCGAAAAGCGACCTATCATCGTTTAGGGGATGAGTCATGCTTTTAAATAAGCCAAGAAACACAGAAATCGCCAATATTTTGGTTGCCTGACATAATTTTGAACGAAAAACAATATTTTTTACGTGTTAATTAGATGGGAAACCTAAATCCTCAGTGTGCGACCTCTAAACTTCAATCTACAGCGCCCTCCTTGAACGAGGAAAAGTTTTGAGTGGTAGGAGCGAAGAAAAAAAAAGTCCATTTTCGACACACCCTAATATACATACACACACACACACATATATATATATAGATGGTCAAATTCCATAGGGGCGTATAAGCTATGCTTATACATAACCGATACGCCCCTTTGGCGATCGATATATATCTATACATCACCCTATTTAGATAGGCATATAGGCTAATCGTAGAGTTTCTTTTCCCCTGACAAAGCTTGTGCGTTTGAGTGCTTTCCTGGGAGGTTGACAACGATCGATCGAGCGAAAGAACGAGAAAAAAATAGCAAAAAAAAAATCCGCAAATCCATCTCTCCTCTCTCTCTCTCTCTCTCTAGCTCGAACGAGGGTGTCATTTGAATCTCATTGTGCGCGTCGTCAATAATTGCATGATTTTGTCGTCGCGGATAAAGTGCGAATGGAGGATCGCGCTTTTTTTTTTGTTTTTGTTTTCGGAATTAAAATTTGGTATTTCACGTAAAGTATGCGTCACGAGTATGTTTTGAGACAGAGAGCGAGAGATTAAAAAAAAAAAAAAAAAAAAAAAAAAAAAGAAACATCCTCGTTGGTCATGGATTTCACCGTGTACAATCCTGTGTGAACGAGTTTTCCTTTGGAGCGATTTATCCCGCAAAAGAAAATCGTATAGAGCGAGCGCACTCGTGTATTGTAAAAAAAATAGCCGAATATAGTTGGCCTCAGAATAATTAAATTATACTCGCGTATACATGGATATACACACATAAATATATATATATGAAGTGAAGAAAAATATATATACTTATACATATATGATATAATTATGAAAATTCGTATATATATATATATATATATATATATGTATACACTCACGAATATTACGAGCGTGAATGCAGCACGATTGTTGTGGGGGTTCACATTGGAGATGAAAAAAAAAAAAATACACAAAAGAAGAAAAAAAAATCGAGAACGATAAATTAATATATGTGAAAAGCAAGTAGTGCGTTTGTCGCGATCGCCATAGAGTTTATTCCCAAAGCACTTTATAGCTCTCCGTGGATCTTTGTGTCCATCTCTCGTTATGTCCCTCGATGTATACGTCATTATTATTATTATTATTATTATTATTATTATTATTATTATTATTATTATTATTATTATTATTATTATTATATACATATATATATATATATATGTATATATGTATGTATATATCTGTCCCTTATACAATTATCAATTGCCTTGTCTCGTTTAGTTATTTCGTCCCCAAAAGTACATCTCGCAGAATTCTGCGGACTCTTTTCTATTGTTTTTTTTTTTTTTCCCCTTTTCTTTTTCTTCCTCTATTGTAACAATGATTTGTTTTGTATCGTTGAGACCCTATATGTACATGTATGTTTGTAAGATCACTATTGATTTATATTACGAAAAAACAATATAATATCTCTCGTAAAAATATTAAGGTGTTGAATCGTTCATTATTCTTTTCGTCTTCGTCGTTGGTTGTTTATCCTTTTGCGTGAATTGATTAAAAAAAAAAAAAAAAAATCGGCAAGAAATAAGGAAAAGCCACAGATATACAGGGAGGGGAATAATTTTTTTTCCTTTGGAACGCATTATCGAAGATGTATGTATGTCTGTGACTTTTATGGCATGTTTACAGAAAAGAAAACGTATACATTGTTTTTTTTTTAATTCCTTATGCTAAAACGATCGTACAACTCGAAAGTGAAACAAGACTGCCAGTCGTATAAATTATTCAGCACCGTTATCGCATAATGTACATTTTGTTATACACTGGTGTATGTGTATCCATGGTCCAATCCAAATCTGTGGTTATAAAATACGAATATTAGTGCGAATCGTTGACATCCTCGTCGTGTCCATCCGAGGGTTTTGTTTTAAAAAAATTTTTTTTTTTTAAATTCTCAGAACGTTCATTTTTTATACCGGTAAAATCGATAAAGTAACACTGAAATTTTGAGTTTTTATGAATTATATCATGAAGAATTGAATGAGAAATTATTAAAAGCGTGTTCGTGAATCGAATATCGATTTTTTTTTTTGGAAAAATTTTCTCTCGCTCCACTTCGCAGAGACAAAAAGGGATCTCTCTGGTTACTTGAAAAATGAGAATAATTTTTTTTTTTTGTATTATTCCTCAACAATTATCTAATAAAAGTGGCATACGGTATTCGTGACTCGATATCTTCAATATATTATATTTACTCCATTATGTTGAAAATTATATTTACTCCATTATGTTGAATGTTCATTGTTCTCTTGAATTTTATGGAAAATAAAAAAAGGTTTAAAAAGAAAAACCATTCACATTATGGAGTACATGCTGTACTGACAGATTATTAACTTGTCATGAAGTAATTGTGGATAAATTAATTAAAGGAATGGTAAACAAAGATTTTTTTTTTTTTTCCAAGTAACGAGAGATGCCTATAGAGACAAATTCAAGCGATGAGCAGCACTTTCTCTCTTTCATTCTCTTTTCATAATGATGACATATGAAACTTAGCAAACTCGATCCAATGGAATTATCGTCAGAAATAAAAAAATTGTGACTGGCTCGTTCGTACCTTTTTTTTTTGGGTCAGCAAAATTTTCACGCAAATGAGATCCGTAAGAAGTAATTCCGGAAGCTCGTCGAGTATTGCAAAAAAGTAAAAAAAAAAAATTATATTTCAACCAATAGAGATCCTTTCGATTGATGAAAAAAAAAATTTCTTTTACTATTCACACTGGGCTCATTATTTCATTGGAGCAACTTTGCCAATTTCTGTGTTACTATCATCTCTCATCATCAATAGATCTTTTTATTTGTAGAAGCACGAAAAAAAAAATTCCATGCGTGCAAACGAAAAGAACTATTTGACCAGATCATTTTTCTCATTGTACATTATCGTCTCTCATGCCATTTTAACATCGCTACTGTAATTGTATTCTACCATTCGAATTTGAAGTATCCAATATTTCGTTTGTTCGCTGTATGTACGAAAAAAAAAATATGCGAGTGCATTCATCCGTCGAGATGTGTTTTATCGGTGCTTTAGTAAAAGCCTGAGCTTTGTCGAAAGAAAATCATGCTTTTTTTTTTTAATTATTTTCTTCTCATCTGTCTCATAGAGTCTGTGGCCGAAGTCATTATGTAATACACCCGTGGCCTCCGGAAGACCGAACCAAATTATCGTACCTATACGAGTTTTATCGTAACATATGTTTAATATAAATATATATAAAGAAAAATTATAAAATACATATTAACACTTAACGTTACAATTATGCACCGAATACAAGATTTCTGCCGTTGAAACCATATTATGCATAAATTATCGAGATTTTTTTTGACGACCATCATGGAAGGGACTTCACGTATTTTTTCCCCTTCAATTATTGCAGAGCGAAAAAAAAAAATCACAACGATAAGGCGGTGATAAATATTCAGATGCGGGTTGGGGAAAGAAAAAAAAAAAGAAAAGTTGTAGGTGAGAGATGCATTTTTACAAAATAAAATAAATATTTTTAAAAAATCGCACAACTCCCACGATTTTTCATATACACATCTGAATATTTTTTTTTCGTACGATCGGAAAAGCATTTTTAACGGTCTCGCGTTTTGAATTCTCTATACGAATTTCCGTCTGACGAATAAAAAATATAAGCCGATCCTTCGGTCTCAAAAAAGAACGGGATCCCCTTCAACGCCGATAATACTAAAAAAATTACGGCTCTTCTCATGGAAAGTCATTTAGATTATACGATAATCCCGTCACGTTCAATCTACTTATGTTTTTTTTTTTAATTTATTTTTGCTTTTTTCGATATCCTCGTTCTCGTTGACACAAAAAAATCATCGTAGAATAAACGGGGGAAAAAAAAAAAAAATTCAAGGTACAATAATTAAGTCCCCACGTTATGACGTTAATTAAATAAATATATTATATATATACACACACTGTACAATTATAAATTCAATTTTCGAACGACTTTTTTCGTAACTCCAAAGTGTGACAAATAAAAAATAAAATAAAATCCTATTGATAAATACAAAATACGTGACCGGATATTATCAAATAGTTTGCACTCGTTAAATTTTGCGCAAATAAAATGGCTTTGTTATTATTTTACTATTAAATAACGATCCTTCGATGTAGCCAGAAAAAAATTCCTCAATATATGATACATAAATCGAAAAAAGGGTCTCGGAAAAAAAAAAATACTTTAATCGTAATAGATGATAAATACTACCATAGGTACACAGAAATAAAACTATACATATATATATATATGTATACATGGGGGATTTCACAAAAAACCGAGAGGTCATAGACGATGGTATTTCGAATTTGTCGAAAATATTTTTTTTTTTTCCGGATATTTCGATCTTTATCTTCATTCAGTCCCATCAAAGGGACAGCCGATTAAAGTTTCTCATAAAATGACATTCATGGTCAATTTTCGAGCAGAAGGAATGAGAATTCGTAAAAAAAAACTCAGGGAACAAAAACTGCTACTTTTTTTTACCTACTTTCGAAAATAATAATAATAATAATAATAATACCGCAATACCGTAGAATCGTGTGGGAAGAAAATAACCATTTTATTTTCGTCTACTGAAAATATATGCCATATTTTATTTTAAAAACTCAAATATATAACGATTTCTCAAATAATTATGCAACTTTGGAGCCTAATCCGAGCGTGGTCCGAGCCGATCTTCGATTTTATTGCATGATTTTCGTTCAGGCTTATTGATTACTCGTTGGTTTTTTTTTTCGTACAATTTAGCTGAAAACAAAGAAAAAGAAAAGAGACTTCGATGGTCATATTTTTCCAAAAACACTATCGCACCTTTCCTCATTATACTGACTGTGAATAAAACTGTTGTTCAAACTTAACAAAGTCTCTTTTTTTTTATTTTTTGTTTTCAGCTAAACTTTATGAAAAAAAAAAATCAACGAAAAATCAATGAGCCTGAACGAAAATCGTGCAATAAAATTGAATATCGGCTCGGACCACGCTCTCAGTTCAGGCTCAAAAGTTGGATAATTATTTGAGAAATCGTTATACATTTAAGTTTTCAAAAAATAAAAAAATGGCGTGCTTTCAGTAGGCGAAAAGTGATTATTTTTTTTTCCCACATAGATTCTGCGATATTGTCGTATTTTTTTTTTTGTTCGAAAGTAGTCGAAAAAAACTAGCAGTTTTTGTTCTTTGGGGTTTTTTTTTTTTTAAGAATTCTCCATTCCTTGTGCTCGAAAATTAACCATGAATGTCATTTTATGAGAAACTTTGATGGGCTGTCCTGACTAAATGAAGATAAAGATCGAAAAATTCTCCTAGGGATTTGTGTGCTTAATACATAAAAATCAGCAAGAAAAAAAATATTTTCGACAATTTCCAAAAACCATCGTCTGTGACCCCTCGGGGTTTTTTTTTTTCGTATGAAATCTCCCATATATATATATATGTAGGCTGAGTAAACGTCTTTGGTTATATATTAAAAAAAAAAAGAATTGTACATGCGATATTTACATAGCTCAAGAGAGACACGAAATATAATATTGATAATAATAATATAAATAATTATAATAATTATAAACGAGAGTGCGAAGTTGATTGTTTCTGTACACGTAGTTCGAAGAATAGATTATTAATAACATCGATAGAGTAGGGATCACCAGCAACGACTAATTAATAAAAATAAAAATGAAAATAGGAAAAAAAAAAAAATCGATCGGATCCCTTTCCGAGGAACCCCGAAGATCCAAATATTCTTCGACTCGTGCGTTATTGAGACGTTGAATATCGGAACTTTAATATAACATACAGCTAATTGCCAATCTGTAAACCCCGATCGATTCAAAATAAAAAAATACAATATGTACACCGCTGTTTGAATTTTGTCTTTTCGATTTTTTTTCTTTCTTTTGTTTTTTTTTTGTTTTGCTTTTTTCTCCATCAGCTCTTCGCGCTGAATATTAAATAATGCCACGACGATCGATTGACTAGGTTTTCACCACGGTTATCCGCGATGAATCATTTTCGATACATCTTCTCATTACTGATCGAAAACCAGTAAAAAAAAATACAAAAAAATACAAACAAAAAAAATTCCAAAAATTCTCGACTGTGACAGAGAGAACTTTTGTCAAATTTTACAACTACATTCGGTTATTCGATTCAAACCAAAAATGTTGCCTCTTGAGAAAATGACGAAAAATAAAATTAATAAAATTACTCAAAATGTTCCAAAGTTTTTTTTCCCCTTCATTTTGATTTCTTTTCATGAATTGAAAACACAAAAAAACAAACATAATCGTACACGTCTTTTTTTTGTGATTCATCCGGGGCACCGAGAAATATTTGTCGATATAGATGAAAAAAATAAAAATTATACAAATTTATAGATTTTTTTTTTTCTTTTTTTTTACCGTATCGATAATCCTGGCTAATCGCAAGGAAATATATTTCGGAGTATTTCATCGAGTCGAGAAACGAATTTTAATCGCGTTAATTTACAGTCTGGGAAAAAGAATTTCTCGTTGAATCGAATGATCGAGCCTCGGCATTTTTCTCGAGGATAATTTCTCTCTGATAGTCGCTGACACGAGAATCTTCGCTGTTGTCGCTGACGAATGAGCTCTTCGAGTTCGTGCTCATGGCATCCTCGGGCGCGAGGAAAATCTCGGTACCGTGATCCTTGCATTTTATACGATAATCCGGATTTTCGTATGCCGTACGATGACAAGAGTCGCATACGGTGTCCGTGCGTCCGTTCGCGCACGGATGAGCCTCGTAGAGTCCAGGACCGCAACGCGAGCATATCCAGCATGGTTGAAGATTGTGATGGGGACTGTATGTGCCCGGTGGACATTTTCCGCATGTCGTGTCGTGCTCCTTCGTACAATGATTTATCACACCCCAGCCGGGGGAGCATCTCGTGCAACCGGAATCATTGCGATGATGTCGCATTCGCGGCAATGACTCCGTCACCTGGGAGCAAGAAAAACAAACAAACAAAAAAAAGAAACGAAATTCATTAAAAACCCTTCTCGTGACGGTTCGACATTGCCACAGGCTGTGCGTGTGACATTTGGGGTTAGTGATGGTGGCAAAAACAATTCGATACGGATGAGATCAATCAATTGAGGATTGATCGGGAAAATTTTTAAATATTTGAATCACCTCGAAAACGCGAATTGTACTTTCTCGGAGATGACACAATCGATCGAGATGAAAATAAGCTCATATCCAGTAAGGTGTATTGGGCAAAAAGTGGCTACAAGCTTTTTTTTTTAATCCCGATCGGTAGGTTCGTTGTGGGAGAAAGTAACGATAATGATTTTCAGCTATTTCCCTCGCACTAACGCGCGTGTCGCGTGGTACATGGACGACTTCGCTTTAAGCAAGTCCGACGGTCTCTCGCTGTTCCCTATATCGAGGTCATGGTGTATTCAGATCGGTTGTGGGAAAACAAACAAAAATTGTTATTGCTATTTTTTTTTAAGGTAACGTTCATATGCATTCTCCTAATAATGAATATGCTGGTGAATGTTAATAAAAATTGTTATTAAAAATTTTATTTTTCTCTGGATATCAGAGCTGATGAGTTAATAATGATAATGATAGTTTGCGAGACATGGGCTTTGGAATATTTGCTTCTTTTTGCATGATTTTCTTAAATGAGACCTACTCTCTGAATGAATATAACGTAGATTTTTCCTCAATGGGCTCTATCGTTAAACGATGCAAAATCCACAATGTGAAAAAGTTGAATTTACCCGAATGTATCTGAATTATTAGTTTTTGAAGGAGACTGATTTTTCTTTCTTTTTTTCCCCCTCTTTCGCATCATTGTTCTCATTACTATTTCTATTCAGAGATGAGTATATATATTAGGGTGATTCAAATAAAATCGATGTTTTTTTTTTTTCGTATAAATTTGATAGCTGTTAGTACTTGTCAAAAAAGTAACTCTCTCCAAATCTGAGCTCTTAAAAAAATTTTTTAGAGGTCGCGCAAGTGACTTTTTTATTTTTTTTTCGATCGGGGCTAACAATCACGATTTAGAAATTTCTATTTTTCCGTTCTGCATAAAAAAATATCAGTACCTGATGAAGCAGTGGTTGTCCCAAAATTTGGGCTCATAAAAAAAAATTTAATGGCCGTGCATGTCACTTAAATTTATTTTTTTTCATTTTTCGCTGAAATTTGTAGCATAGATATTTCGATTTTTCATTGCTGCAGCAAAGGATGTTGGCACTTAAAATTTTTTTTTTTATGAGCCCAAATTTTGGGACAACCACTGCTTCATCAGGTACTGATATTTTTCTATGCAGAACGGAAAAATAGAAATTTTTAAATCGTGATTGTTAGCCCCGATCGAAAAAAAATTTAAAAAGTCACTTGCGCGACCTCTAAAAAATTTTTTTAAGAGCTCAAAATTTGGGCTCATAAAATTTTTTTTTAAGAGCTCAAAATTTGGGCTCATAAAAAAAAAATTTTAAGTGCCAACATCCTTTGCTGCAGCAATGAAAAATCGAAATATCTATGCTACAAATTTCAGCGAAAAATGAAAAAAATAAATTTAAGTGACATGCACGGCCATTAAATTTTTTTTTATGAGCCCAAATTTTGGGACAACCACTGCTTCATCAGGTACTGATATTTTTTTATGCAGAACGGAAAAATAGAAATTTTTAAATCGTGATTGTTAGCCCCGATCGAAAAAAAAAATAAAAAAGTCACTTGCGCGACCTCTAAAAAATTTTTTTAAGAGCTCAAATTTGGAGAGAGTTACTTTTTTGACAAGTACTAACAGCTATCAAATTTATACGAAAAAAAAAAACATCGATTTTATTTGAATCACCCTAATATATATACAGTATTGTACGTTATGCATGTTGGCTATAATGGTCGGGAGTTGTTTCGATCGCCGTTGGCGAACAGGTGCACGTGAAAGACGAGGGCCAGCTGACTTTGAAAACACCTTGCGTCCGAACCCAAGACGTTTCACCTGAGACCATATAATACAGTAACTGCAATATCACTACAGGCCCGTTTCTCTCTCTCTCTCTCGCACACACGCTCTCTTTTATTTCGTGTCTTCCCGCCCTCTCGCGAAGGATCTCGATAAAAATCCTCTTTGTGAATCTAGAGGGGCCCCTCGAGGTAAGAGATCTTGTGCTCTCGTCTGTTCGCAGTTTTTTTCAAATTACATATATATGTATATATAGAAATCTTGAATCGTTTAAAAATTTTGGGCCTCTGCATCGTGAGAGAGCGCGACTTTGCTTAGTCCCGAAAGGGCTTTCGAATCCCATCTGCCATTATATCGAATATTATGATTCCCACGCAGACTACAGCCAATATCTCCGGATCTTTTCTCGAAATTCAAAGGGATCAATCTACCTCGTAATAAATCATTACGATTATATGGCTCGTATATGGGCTGGTATCCTAAAAATATCCTGTATCCTTTTCTTATACGAAAGAGTGACTTTTGGTATCGTTTTTTTTTGTTTCTCGTACCCTCTGTCGTTATTTTGTTGGCCCCCCGAAAAAATTTTGTACGATCGATTTCAACTTTATCGAAACTAATGTGGGGAGCAGAGAGAGAAAGAGAGAGAGAGAGAGAGAGAGAGAGAGAGAGAGAGAGAGAGAGAGAGAGAGAGAGAGAGAGAGAGAGAGAGAGAGAGACGATGAAATTTAGCGGTGCAATGCGAATCATTGAAGGGGAAAATTCGTTGGACGCAGACTAGCGTAAGGTTTCCCAAATTTTGAACCTTTTTTTATTTTTTAATTTTTTAAGTTTCCATTGTACATCTTTTTTCAGGGTTTGACGTCACTTTCCCCTTCGTTCGTATTTGTATTTTATTTCTCGAGACTTCTCAAGGAAAATTATTAGATATTTCGGTGCACAAATCAATTTTACTGGAAAAATCCAAACGAAAAGTTGTTGTCGTTGTTTTCTCTTCAATTCCTTTTTTTTTTGGAATCCAATATTCAGATATTTATTTTCTGTTAACCACAAATTTACTAGACTTCTCGAAAACCTCAAAATTCCATTTACAATCCTCAAAACGATTAACTCACGTTTTTTTTTAAATTGTCGTTATAATCGCTAAATATTGAAACAAAATTACCAAAGGAAAAATACCATATGCACGAATAAATATCGAAAAATGAAAAATTCTGATTATAGTTGTCCTACACGAGCCCGAGGGACAGAAAAACTATGAATAATTTCATGGAGCGTTAATTCGATGAAAAAAAAAAGAATAGAATTTCCTCGCAAACGGTACGAAGGATTGAAAAAAAGTATTAAATCCCCCCCAGTGTACACGCAGGGGATTTTTATTTCAAGGATATATTTCGTACTACGGAATTCGGGGAGAATTTCGATGAAAAATCCGGCGATATCTGATCGATCGTAATTATTTTCCGGAAGGATTAACGAACGGAATGGCGAGTAAAAAAAAAAAAAAAAAAAAAAAGAACCATACGAGCGATACGAGAGGAGTAATAATGAGACGAGTTGGGCGATGGTACCAGCTGCGTGGCGATTTTACGAAGCAGCTGTCGTGAGACCGGCACGCGCCACTGGTCTCCAAATTTCGATGATGAATCGTGAAAACACACCCGGCCCTCTCATCGGCCTGCTTCGTGTTAAAAATGATTTTTCTCCCGTCACGATGAATATTTTGAGATGAAGAATGCGATCCGTTATTTCCCAAATTGACTTTCTCACTTGGGTATGGTCCAAATCATTAGTTCATAGCCTAAAGACAATTATGAAAAGAACCCTGCCTGAATGACGATACTTTTCCCATTTGATTAATGGGATTTTTGCACTTTTTGGACTTTAATTTTTTTTTTTCGCTTGCTGTATTCATTACCTCATTGAATATTGTTGATTTCACCACTGTTCTGACATATTTAGATGTGAAACCTTTAACATTGGTGAAAGAAAAAAAATTTCATAAGTTTTGAAGAGGTTAAAGTTTATTTTTACCGTATTTATCAATAATTTTCAAATATTTTTGAATTTATTGACTTTTCAATGCTTTTTATCTATTCAAAGGTTGAACATATGTTTTTATATGCTCTCATTACTGTTTATTATAAATTTTGAATAAAAACAAATTTTTCACCTCAATTTAGAAATTGTATCTTAACACCGTTTGTTTTGGTATACCGAGAAGATTTTAAGTTGGTTTGTAGAATGTTGCGATGTAGAATCGTTTGGTGGTCTCGATTATATTATTCACAATGAAAGGACAAGTTTCAACGATTGGTAAAATATGTAGCCCCTCCCCCCCCCCCCCCCGCAAGAGAGATAAAAACTAAAAAATCGAAAAGATCGATTTTTAGTGGAACGATCTTTTTAGTTTCGATATATCGTATATAGTATCGATATATGGCCGATGATAATCCGACACAATCCACAAGATCGACCTTTCGTTTACGATCCGGCAATCCTAGACTGAGATGTCAAATACTAGTCGCGAAATTCCCAACTTAAAATTTTCACGGTCCATTAACAGACGGTGTTAAGATACAATTTCTAAATTGAGATGGGAAAATTTATTTTTATTTAAAATTTATGTTAAACAGTAATGAGAGGGTATATAAAAAACATATATTCAACCTTTAAATAGATAAAAATAAGCATTGAAAGGTGAATACATTCAAAAACTTTCGAAAAATACGGTAAAAATAAATTTTGACCTCTTCAAAAGTTATGAAAAATTTTTTTTTTCACTAATTTAAAAAAATTTCCATCTAAATATGTCGGAAAAATAAAGTCTAAAAAGTGCAGAAATTTTTTTTTTCTTTTTACAATTGTTTTTAGGCTATAAACTATAATGATTTGGACCATACCCAAGTGAAAGAAAACTCAATTTGGGAAATAACGTACACGCTAATATACACATAATCGACTCATCGATTCGTTTCATACTTTCACCTCAGCGCGATGGTGACACATACTTCCCTTTCGATTCAACGAGATGTTGCTTTGTTTTTTTTTTACTCACTTTTACGATCTTTTTTTATTTCGCTTCTGTTACACTCAATTTTTTTTTTTTTTGTAGATTTGAATAAAATCGAAATAAATTTTTTTTTGTTTGATCCTCCGTGCGCGAATTTGTCGAGAAGAAAAAGAAACATATTTTCTCGCGTAAGGGAAAGCTTTCCTTATTTTTGGGGAGGCAAAAATTAATGAAACTCGAATAAATAAATAATACTGATACGGTGTTAAATATAATTAGGGGAGAATTTTTTTGTTATTAAATTTGTTCCTTACTTCACACATTATACTTTACTTTGCTTTACTTTACGTTCCTTTTACTATACACATAAGATGTACGTAAAATTTTTCAAATCCTTTCCACGAATTCCGGATATTCATAAAGCGTAATATTTTAATGGATAGTGATAAAGCCAGAGAGAAAAAGGATGTATATTCAGGTTTTTTGTTTTTTTTTTTACTTCAGCTTTCTCAAGAAACTGCCGCACGGGGTGGTTTTATGTGCATACGGGTCGAGGCTCGGTGCCGTCACCTTAATTGGACGGGAAACACGTGTGAGACGCAGACGACGGGCATTTTTTTTTTCCTTTTTCAAGCGCGTTCTATACGTAGTCTTTGGTATATAAGCGCGAAAGGGGGAATTTGCGGTGCATTAAGGGGCTGTGAGGGATCTACCCGATGCACCCTCTCAATTTCTTCGGAGACTCGGTGCAAGGGTTAAGAGTTATTTCGACCTCGGTAAAAAGACCGGTACTTCTGTTTTTTTTTTCGTGTACTCTTGCGATATTGCCTTTGGCTTTTACTCTTCGTACTTTACGGAATGTATATCGATAATTTTTCATCATTACTTTGCTGTAGAAATTCGAGTCACTCATATTATATCTGGAGACGAGGTGGAAGCAAATTCTTCTTTGCCGAGCTCGTTTGCTTTTAATTGATGTGCAAGCCCCGTGCAGTCATGTCCAAAGAGTATAGTAATTTTTTTTTTTTTTCGATAAATTTTCTACAAGGGAGCTTCAACGATTATCCCAAGTTGAAAGAAACAAAAATAGTTACGAAAAAGTCATGTACGAGTCCCAAAAAATCCCGAATACGTACCTAATGTAGTTTTTTTTTTTCGTTGAACATCAGTATTGCATAAAACTGGATGAACATTCATGTTTTAAAAAATTGCAACAACCTACGCGATCTCAATATAAATTCATCGTTATTTTTTTTTTATGTGCCCTCAAGACCTATCAAGATCAAACACCGAATAAATACGGTAGCTCGTTGGAGTGGAGGAAAACTTTTATAAAATCATTTTTTTTCCGCAAAAATTCGCTCATTTTTAGATACGACTTTACTCCCAGTATGTACTTGAGCCAATTCGATTTAATGATCGGACTGCACAAAGTATATAGATATATATATATATATATGTATAATGAGCTTGGTTATAATGCTCGAACGTAATAAGTCTCTCAAAAGATTTATGCGCCGATCAGAGTCAAAGAATGGCATCTTTTTTGCATTTGAATTGTGCATGAGATTTTACTATACTAATGAGGAAAGGGTTTTAGTAATTGTTTGCACATTTTTTTCAAAAAGAAAGGGCTTTCAATAGCGATCGATCTAGCCTGTACGAGGTTTATATGATTGCGAAAAAAACAACAACAAAAATAACAATCAATGTACGAAATTAATTAGATATTCGTTATTGTCCACAATTCGATATGCCGTGTCATTTATTTTGAAAAAAAAAAAACGAGACCCAAAAGTAAGAAAAATTCTACGATTCCCTATTTATTCCAGAATTTTAATGACACTGCGCATACAAATATACATATATTCGTCGCATAAAGAGCAACTTCCTGTTAAAATTTTTTTTTTTTATCAACGCACGTACGCATGAATTCACCACGTACGCCTCGTTGGCAGACGTCAAATATCCGATTGTCATGTTCCGACAAAAGCCAGCAGGAAAGTATATAAGCCGGAACCGCAGCAGAGAGACTTCCGGAATTATACTCGCGGGAGACAAAAAAAAATAAGCAATAAAGAAATAATGATCGAGATACGAGAATCGACTCTATATGTGTATATATGTAGAAAACACACGTGCGCCCTATTTCTTTATATTCACCCACCATCTTGGTCACGCTCGAGGGGAAGCAGGAAAATATGGGGTTGAATCTACAAGCTCTGCGTCTCCGTACAGCACAAATTCCATAAGAGACACGTGAAAAAAGAGGGACTCCCTTTCCCCCCCCCCCCCCTTTGCCTCAAAGAAGATCATAGGGTCACGAGAGCACCGGTGGTAAAATTTGTGGTCACGCAACGAGAAACAAAAGGCTCAATTTTATGCGCTTCATGTGTAACGAACTCACAAGGGGTATGCATTAATCGTGGATGGTTTCTCGAGGGTTAAAATTGCAAACGCAAAGATTTAAATGTGAGAAGAAAAGAAAAAAAATGTAAACGGTATAGGAAAGCTGAAGTTTCAAGGATGCCTAAGCCTAAAAGCGTCCATGATTTCAAGCTATCGTTTTTATTTCCTCTTCAAAGAATCGAAAAATCAAACTCACTGAATCTTTGAACTATATTTGCCGCTGACAAAGGCTTGTGTTTTTTTTTCTACTTATACTGATAAAATTGTGTTTTTAATGAAGGCTTCGCGGTCGATTCGACAAAATTTTTCTTTCTCGAATACCGCGGGGCTCGGTGGTGATCGTGAGAACGAAAAGTGGAGCTCCACTTTGTATTTCATCACGTTGATATATACGTATAAGTAAACTTACGGGGTGCGAAAGTGAGTTTCAATGTATACCTAGCGAGATCTCCATTTATTCATCGGGAACACCTGCACATTTGCATCGTGAAAAGTTTCTTCCTACGTCCTAACACACGCATATATGTATATATATAACGTTTTACACGAACGTCCAGTCGCAAGTGTCTCAGGAAACTTTACGGGGCGTCAGGGCCAATTACTTTCCGGTCATGTGGAAGATAACACGAGAAAGGAGAAAAGTCGGTAACCAGAAAAGTATGGTATATAAATATAATACATATATCCATGCATAAATGTATAGATACACCGGGGAAATATGCACGTGACGTTTACCGTATATAAGTCTCGTCTATTGGATAATTCTCGTTTAACTTTGCGTTAAATCTTTTTTTTTTTAAGTTTGAAAAATTTTAATTCAAAATCTCGATTAATGACAATCTTCGTGTGTATTGACGAGAACCTCGACAGCAGACAGCGATAAAAAAAAACGTGGAGCCTCGATCTATCATGCAAGAATTATCGATGAGACATATTTCCTGGTCAAAATTCAAAATAAAATAAATGCCCAACAACAAACACTGCCCAGGAAACGCATATTTTGATGCACGAATTTTTTTCGTCGATTCGTACGAAAAGTTATAGGACATAAATATATGTGTACGGGTATGAAAGTCATATTTTACAGCGTTTCCCTGACAGTATATATATATATAGGGAAAAGGGAATCGGTCACGTTTGCGGACATGACGTCGGCTCGTTCACGACGGGCGAGAGTCCGGAAGGAGCACGTTTCCGTGGTCACAGGACACTGTCACTGTAGGTCACGCCACAACGACGTTTACATCCGGTTTTTATCATGCGTTTACCCGTGCAAACGACGAACGGTCAACCGCACATTCTGACGCTTTTTCAAAGTCCGATAAACGGGGAAAATTCCTGCGCGTTTATATGAATGAACTGTGCGTCACCAAATGTGTGTATATACGGTGAATGTATAATAGGAAAAAAAAAGTTCGCGTGATATAGCTCCGGTATACACTACGTCCTCGATTTAGGGAAAGCCAACGAAACCAGGACCGTCTCGCGCTTTAGTTTGAATCGCGATCGCGCAGTTTAATCTGCGCATGCTGACCTTGTAACCAGCTCTGCCGCGATTGGCCAAGCGCTTTCCCCCACCATAATCTGCGTTAATCCATATGCGCCGTATATGTATAGCGTGAGCTGTAGCTCGGATCAAAGTTCCTATAAGCGAGTTTCTAGTGTACCGAAAATTTCAATACGCTGGGAGCATCGACAAGAGAATTGTGTGCTCTCTCGGACATTTCCGTATGCAATAAATTTTCTACGATTATCATGGCTGCTGGCACATAGTTCATACGGCAGTGCAAGCCCAAGCGTGAGCAAGGGGTGAGATTCTTCAATTTATAACCGCACGGATCAAGGGAGACCGAAAATTTTCGAGTTCATTGGAAAAATTACATCAACGAGATTCTTTATAATATGGACTATAGGAGTAACGTAAAGTCACCCTCAATGAGAGTACATTTAAAAAATGTTGAAACGAATGAAATATATATATGAACAAAACATCGAGGAAGCAGAGAGAAAGAAGGAATATAGATGGGATGGAAAACAAATAAATTGAATTCTCGTTAGAGAGTTTTCGCGATTCGATCGACGTTTCCACGCATATATGTGTATAGATTTTAAAATGCATAATCACATTTTCATGAACTGCGGCTCCGTACATCGCCGGGAGCAAATAAAAATGAAGGGGGAAAAAAAAACAAGACAAAAGAGGGAAAAGGTCGAGAGTTGGTGGTCGGAATTGCCGTGAGAGGTATACTCTTCGGAAAAACGACAAAGTTCGCGTGGAATTGGGTTCCTCCATTGCACATGCGTATGTATTCTACTTATCGTATATATATATATATATATATATATACACACGCATGCGATGGGAATGTACAAGCTTTAGCCTGAGTGAACATACAATGCATATAGCGTGCCCTCTGGGGGCGAGCGGAACGTTCCCATGCCATGCTAATGAGAAAATCGTAGCAAAGCAAGACCGGCAACGATGCAACTCAGTCACTCTGTAGTTGTTCAATAATATGCATAATGTATAGCAGAGTTTTGATTCGTGAAATTTTCAACAATCTGAATTATATGGGATCTACCATTTTAGGACTTTTCGATCGATATTTGGGGCTTGATCAGCGCTGTGGTAACAGTTTCGTGGAACCGATGGAATCCCTTTAAAGAGTTTCGGTACACCTATTGAAAATGCTGCCATCAACTCAATTTTTTTTTAAATAAGTGAAAAATACATAAATGTGAACTGCTCAAATTTCAAGTCGATCTTCCATGTCGTTTTTGTAAAAATAATTTTCGAAAATTTGGCTTATACACGAGCGTAAATGGGAGCCATATTTGTTTGAGCTGTCAATTCCATTAAAATACTACCACCCGCATAAAATTTATGTCAGATCTCTATTAGATATTTAATATGACTGTCAACAAATTTGAATAGATTCGTCCATCTGGTTTATTAGTTAGAAGCTAATACATAAGCTCACTATCCACGGGTATAGCGCATGAATGGTCAGACTTTCTTTTGTTTTATGCATGTCCCGCTCACCGCGCGCCGCCGCACCCTCGTTTCCGCTTATTCCCCGTCGCCGGTCGGTACCGAAACTCCTTAAATCCGTGAGAAAAAATACATCAGAATCCTAGACTCCAACGAAATATCGGCGTGTTTTACTTGCCGGATTCATCAGATTTTATGAATATGCGGTTCCGCAACTCTTTACGATCCCTTTTTGCACCTCTTTACAATTTTTTCTTGTTTACACTCGGGAATGGGGGAAAGTGTACAAATCTTGACCGATTGCAGGCAGCCTTTTCGACGATTCGTCAGGTGATCCATTCGCCTTGGAAAAATGACCTTTACCGTTATATTGGCGCCAACCAGGGCGAGGCTAAGCGGTAACCCATTCGAATACCGGACGACACAAGCATCGGGGTAGATCGGCGAGAGTCGCGTAAGCTACAACATTCACCTTTCGCACCATCAGTCAAATTCTACGGGTATCGGTAAATGGGTGTTATCCCTACGGGGTCTCGAGAGAATATCGACAGAATTGAGATCTCATATGTACATCATATATACAGATGTCGGAATTTTACGAGTCCGGTGGACTTTTGGCCATTACTTTGCTCCCGCTTAATCGATGATATACGATCGTGAACGAACCACAGGGGACACTTGGAATTATCGGTTTATATAGTGGCTGTTTTATGACGTCGTTGAAAAAGTTGTAACCGAGCAGCTGAAAAGCCACAGCGGCCTTGTCTCGACCATCGAGGCCATCGTCACGAGAGAGAAATAAAGAGAGAGAGAGAGAGAGAGAGAGAGTTGTATATTATGAGCTTCCGTTTTTTTCCCTCCTCATCAATTGTTTTATTCGTTCTGCCCATTTAATCGGCGCTAATTACAGATACTCGCTATCTCATTTATGAGAAAACAAGTCCCGGCTGAACTTAAGGCGTATATTAACACCGATAGTACGATACTTCGAGCGCATGGATTACGATCGATACACGGAGATGAAGCCGACAAAATTTTGCAATGATCATACGGATCGAATCATTTTCGTACGAGTTTTATGCACAAATTTACGTAATACAGAATGATGGATAAAATTAAGAAAAATTTGGATGAAAATGGTCGAGCTCATCGAATTGATGTACGGTTATTTATGAAATTTGAGTACAAATAACGCGAAAATAATTGATTCAATTCGAATTATTTGAAAAATGATTCATTAAATTTGAGTATAAAATTCTAGGCTAATAATACATTGTATTAATTGAAATTACTCCGTAGTAACTAAAATAAAAATGAGACGAGAATAATTCCGTCGAAATAAATGCTGCGAGAAAATGTTGAATTTTCACCGGCCATCTTTCTCTATTCGGAATCTGTGCTAGACGGACATATATATATCGAACTCGATTATGAAACAGTGGATAATGAAGGAGACAATGAAGACAGGAGATTGTCCCGGGACTCTGGCTCCCACGATATCAAACACAAAAGAGAGACCTTGGTCTAGACTTCTGACCATAGTCCCTGATCTTCCCGAGTTACCCCTCTCGAACCATAATTCTTCCCGAGCTTCTCTCCTCCTATATCTATGCGCATGAAGCGTTTTCTTAAAAATGAAAAAGGCGCAATTCACACTATTGTATACACGTTAAATTCACGTGAGCTACGTCCTTTTTCATCTCAGTGATCGATATACATGTACATATTTTATATGCAGGCCGTAACTACGGGATCGACTCCCCTTGCATGTGAACCGATCTTATCTGTCGTGCATGCGGCTATAGTGATATATATAAATGTTGCAAGGGCTCTCTCATGCCAGGCGATCTAAAATCGCCCACGATCTAAGCTACAGTTTCCTGCATATCCGGATCTACTTTGCAATTTTGCTCCAATTTTTATTTTTTCATGAAGCTCTATCGCTTCGAGGATCCCCGTCTTGAGAACTTACAGCTATTAACCTTGTTCGTGAAATTAACAAGTAACAGTATAATTTCTCGTATTTAATTATTCCACGTGTTCTCCTTGACGTTAAGTTTTTCCTTCATCGACGGTACAGGGGTTGATGAAAAAAAAAATAAATAAATAAAATTAATTCCCCAGAGCAGCAAGTATCGCGTGCTAAAACTTGTATTACGTCCGGACAACAAGTGTGCTTTTGGAAAATGTAATTGCATTAAATACTAACATTGCTGAGGCACCGTAAAAACACGCACAATTGAAAGCTCAAAGAGTTCATCGTAGATTGTATATAATTAATTGCGAATATGAAAACTGATGGACAAATTTTTATTTTTCGGATAACGAATTTCCAGGACAATGATTCAAGGATAGCGACTGAAATTCAAATGTCATCGTGGTTTTCTCATCATTTTTTTTTTTTTAATAATAATTAGAAGATTGTAAAGAACTCGTAATTTTTTGAAATTTTACTTTTTAACGCTTTCGCTCAAGCCGATAATTCTTTAAATTTAGCGTATACTTCGGGATATACCGTGAGATTTTAGTTATAACGTTGCAAAAAGAAAAAAAAAAATCCGGCAGACAGCTATGTGTTCCGGATGAATTATCGCGGCGCCGGAAGAGATGACCCCCCGCCCCGCTGCTCGTTGACGTCGCGATTTGTTCGATTTCATTGAACAAACGAGGGAGTCGCGAGCGTGCGAACGAAATCGAGAATAAGAGCTTTTTTTCAGTCTCTCCCTGCGTCATCATATAGTGGAGTATATGTACATTCGTCTATGTATATGACCATTATCACTAACGGAAACGATGTCGCGCGAGGAGGCTCCCAGAAGCCAACAATTTCCGTCTCGTTTTCTGACCCATATATAATATAACATGTACCTACATATATCTATGTAAATGCTATACATATCGTCCCCTCACTAGCAACGTTGTTTACACGAAATTGGGGAAGCATATCGACTGCATACATACGAGATCGAAATGTCCAATTAAACCCCCAGTCAATTTTTCACTCTAGATTGATATTAGCTCGTTCATTTTCGTTTTAAAAAATTTTTTATGCGCACAAATCGAAAAAAAAAGAAACATTACGAAAACCCATGGTTACGAGTATTTCATCTGTATGTACAATCACCCGAATAGCAATTACAATAGCGACCGCATTTTTTTAAAATCAGTATAATCATTGATGATGAATGGCTTTTGTCTGATGTGCATTTTGAAATAAATCGAAAATATAGTGTGAAACATTGCGGTGACATGATAATTATCGAAAAATTCGATAATTGGTCCAAAGTATGATTTGAACGAAAATTTGGACAATCAATATTAATTAATTTGTAATTACTACTAACTAACCAACCGCCAATTAGTAATGACATTCCTAGCTATAGCAAAGGTTTGCATTTTTCAAAATTTCGTAAAATTTAAATTATTTCTATGTAAATGCCCCCCCCCCCCCCCCCTCCCCAATGAAAACATTTAAATTAATTTTGGTTTTTGTTAATTTGAAACAGTATTTAAATTACATTTGGTTCTCGTTCATTGAATTTTCAAAATTTAGATGAATTCTACTCAAATTGCCACCACAATAAAAAAAAAGAATACTTAAATTAATTTTGATTCTCACTCATAAAATTAAAAAAATTATAGCTCGATATTATTATAACTTTGTTTGTAATTAAATTTTTCGATATAATTAGAAATTAGGGTTCATAGCGGCATTGATGCGTGCGACGTGAAATTGTAAACATCAAGATTTAATAAGAAAATTTTTTTAATATCATGTGTTAATCGATCAAAAAGTAATTGATCTACTTTGAATTGTTGTGTTCAATTTTGAAGGTAGATTTGAAAAAGAAAAAAAAAATTAATTGCACCATTTAATATTGTTTATAAAACTGACCTCGATGTAAGCAACGACGAGAAAAATTGCGAGCAAGACTGTCGATAATTTTTTGCCGGTAAACATATTGTCCTCCGATTTACGATCTTGCCGCGAATCTTCAATATCCTTGCTTCTCTCGATCCTTAAATCGGCACTGATCACTCGTACGTATATTAATTAACGATTGATTCGACAGTGTTATCCAGCGATTATGAATATCGATATACGCATAGAATGTTTCAAAACACGGATTGTTTTTTGTTTTTTTTTTTTCGACGATAAAACCCGAAGATATGTAACGATGTTACTTCGTGCACGGTCCTATGCGGAATGAAGCGAACGAGCGAGTTGCACAAAGCAGCTGCTCCTCTACAGACGCCGAATACACGCGGTCTCTCCTCTCTGCTCTCGCTATACCTTTTTAACTTCCCTGTATATAATTAGAAAAAAAAAAAAATTCCCACCCTATCGATGGATCCGAATTATCCTGATGATTGTCAATTTATACGGTCTGGGTAATTAATCTCGTACGTTTCTAATTAGCCACGAAGCACCTTTCACATTAATTTTTCCATATAAAGGTTGCCATTTTTTTTCTTTCATCAACTTATTTATTTAATCAATTTCCCGAATTCTTGACGATTTTCATTTTTCAATGAGACCGCCTTATCGCGATGTCAATCGATATTATCAGATCGAAAATTCACGAAATTAAGTAATTAAATTATTATGCAATTATTTTGTATGTTCGACAATTTCATACGAGAACTATCATTATTCGCGATCGATGAATATATGTTTCAGTTCGACGATCGATATTTTTCGATTGACAGTTATAATTCCAGCGTTATTATTTCATTTGATTTAAGAAATTACCGATCGATTGAAATAAATGCAATTAAAAAAAAATCAGTTCAGTCAAATAAAGCCGGATAAAATTTTATATCATTCAACTAAAATAATAATGACCAAATATTTAGTTCGCCATCTTCGATAATCTTTGTCAACGGTATATAAATATTGCTCAGTGTGAACATGAAAAATTTCATTATGAAATATCAATTTATCAATTTAGTCCCGGCACTTGCGAATATCGACAGGACGCCTTAACGATCATTGTTAATTGACATTTGTATGTTTTTTTTTTGCGATAATTCAGGATGAAAAGTATATTATTATTCGCATTCGATAAATATTTTAAGGCAGGTACCCGTCAATATAGAGTTACGAGTACACGTACATATATATATATATATATATATTGAAATTCGAGCAGGGCCCGATCCCTTGGGATCTTTGTACGCGCACGCACGTCATTTTCCCCTTCAGCTGCGTCAGCAGCTGACAGGCCCACGAGTCCCACTCTCTGGCCTTCTGTTATACCTCCGCGGTCTGACTCCTTCGCGTTAGGAATACATCGGTCGGCTACTATATAATAAGAACCCCGTGTAGAAGTATCGAAGACAGGTGTAGACGCGGCACGCGACAGCCGGCACTCGCGTTTGTACTATATCTGCATTGGCTATATATACATGTAACAAGTCCCCAATCTCTCTCCACACATATTGTCCGAATCACACTTATTCGCCTGGTGAGACCAGCTTTTTAATTACGAATCCCAAACGTGGAATTTACAGCGAGGAAAAAACTTTTTTCCGTGAAGATATCCGCCGGGTATAATTATAGCGGAGAGGGGGAAAAATCCGAACATTTCATTCGCACTTAAATAATATCGTTGATTGTCAGATGATTAAGGCGAATGTCCCGAATTGTGACTATAACTAAGCCCTGCTCGCCATTAGTAGAGGAAAATCTTCATTTTAAGTTATCTAAGGGTTGAAAGTATTAAGGTAGTCCTCGTGCCTCGTGCTACAATAGTGCGAGAAAGTTTCCTATGTACCGCATGATAAAATATACACGGCACTGGTGGGCATATGCAGCGAACTTTTGATTGAGTCTGTACAGAAATGACTGTTGCACACGGAACCGTGCATGTTCAGATACATTCACACCATAGAATATGCAGCTACTCTATCTGTATATGCGTCGAATTTTCATTCATATTGCATTCTTTTTGTGATCGTCGTTCGTAAAAGAAACGATAAATAATTTTGTTCTTTTTTCCTAATATGTGAATAATAGTCTTCTTCCGTCTACAATTTTTTAATCAAAATCTGGTGACGCGTTTAGTTGTAATATTTAAAAAACCGTGCTTGTATCAGCGTACAGCATAATGCTTTTGCTATATGCTCTATACGTAATGGTTGTTAACTTTGACATTGAATATCATGAGTTAGGAACGGTAAATCTGCTTCAAATTTCACGAGAAGTTGGGTACTAGCATTCTCTTCGTCCACTATAAATTTTAACAAATTCTCGTGAAAAACGTTTCTCAGAAAAAACTCATGAACTACCTTAATATTATTGGAACGCTCGGAATATCAGCTAACGGAAGCCCACCTTATTTTTATAATTCTTTTGATTATTTAATTAATATATTTCAAGTATGCGTACTCATTAAGAAGACCCCAATAGTGTCCTACTCGTTAGAAGAATGTCCCATTTATTGACCTATGCAAGTCCCGAACAGTGACTTGCATAGGTCCTTTCAGATACTTGCATATATAGGTACCCTTTCAGAAATATACCCGATCAGTGATGCGGACCGCCACACCGATGTTCTAAATGGTGCAAAATTATTCATAATCGGTATCAATCATGAAAAATAATTCGACATGACTAGTATTTGAGGCTGTCATTTTTTAAAATATATATAAAATCATGAAACGGCTCTTACGTAAAATCAGGTAACTCATAAATCGATTCTTTCTGTACAGTAATCTAATAATTTTTATTTTTATTTTGAAAATGAATTTTATTTATTTTAACAAAAGCTTTCGAGACTTCGTTTTTCAATAATTATTTATGGTGCTCTTTCTTGACTTTGTCATTACCAAAGTGAGGTTATGCATTATACTTAAAATAGCTATCAGCTAAATGACATTTTAATGAAAACCATGCATTTTATAAGAATTGTAGATATATTTTATGAGAAAAAAAGCTAACATAAGTTCTTATAGCAGCGTACCGAGTCGACGAGCCGAATGGATTCGCTCAGACAGTATTCGGGGCACACGATTTTCACTGTGTACCGATTTATGACCTATATTTTTTCGGTCAAATATTTAATTTGTTCGTCCATTTCCACACTCCACTACTTAAATTAATTGTTTTAATATATTGCAACTTATTTCAATTGAATTGATGATTTTTTAATCATAAAACAAACCTTTTCGTGTTACCACTTCCTTAGCCTCGGTGATAAGGAAACGTCTGTCTTAACCTCGCTCGGCGATTGGTTCATGAATTACGGGCGAATACGCAACAAATACTACTAACTCATACCCGATATTTATTTTGAGTGTCAATACGTAAAATAAAGATTATACAAAAAAGAAATTACATTTATTGAACGTGAATTGAATTTATTGTAATAAGAAATAGATTGGACGAACACTTCTCGGTACACACAGTCATAATTCGGGACGTTCACCTTACCGATTCGATTTTATTTACCAAACGATTGATCGTAAAAAAAAACAAAATCTCTTCGGGTGATGCACCTTTCTTCGATTAAAAAATAAATCCTGATCAACATCAATTTGTTTTTATAAACACTTTTTTTCTATCATAATCTTGGTAAACGGGAACAGGAATTATTTCGTCTACCTTTCGCACTTTGATTTTTAATTTTCCCTGCAAAACTTCCAGATAAACTTTATGATTTTAAGGGCTAACAAAGAAGGTTACGACAAAGAAGGCTTCGAAGCCACATGACATTCACTTTCATGATCTATCGCCCGATAATCTTGTATATTTAAGTTTTTACTTTTCATCGTCGATATTAACGTGATTCGTATATTTCTAGCGTGCTATTGATAATTTTTCAAAATTCATAATATATTTAGCGGTATGTTCCGGTCTCGCTAGCAGAAAAAAAAAAAAAAACAAAAAATATGTGCGCAATGATATCCTCGATGGAATCGAAAAATGATATTTCGTTCGTCTCTGTTAATTAATCTCAGAATTATTCGCCAATAAAGTTATTTTTTTTCTTAAATTTCTGATACGGTTTTTACTTTTTCCTATATAACGGTAATAATTTTTTAATGCCCAATTTCCAGGAGGATATCTATATAAATATATACAATATATATATATAGTGTGTGAATCAAACTGTGAGAGTGTTGGCCGCAGGATGCCAATGACTTTCGTTCGTCCAGGGTCGCAATTAACCCGCGGGCCACTAAGCATGAATTAAGACCAAGAGTCCTCTCTCTCTCTCCCTTTCTCTCTCTCTCTCTCTCTCTCTCTCTCTCTCTCTCTCTCTCTCTCTCTCTCTCGGTTCGCAGCATCATCAGAATGCTGATTTATGCGCAAACTGCTCACGTAACCATGGGCAAACCGCCGAAAGGGTCTCGATCCTGGGGCATCCATTTCCGTTCTCCGGAACTTGCATCGCGCACTCACCTACGCCTCCTCTTATTCTTTGTATACTACATAATCACAAAATTCGTGCATTTTATATCAATTCTACTTTGGGCATGTATATCGAGCATTACTCTTCAAGACGCTGCACTCCGTAATTTTCGGTAATACAATTTCTCGAGTATACCGTAGAAGCGAAAGTACAAAAAAAAAAAAAAAAAAAAAACAATTCTGACAGAAATTATACTTCGATATTTTTTTGTACAATTAGATTTGTAGAGGATATTACTTTGGGCTAAATTCGAGTCAAAATCTCTTGAAGTTTCGTTCATTTGCAGATAACAGTTTATGAATTGTTCTTTATGACTTAATTGATAATTGGTCAAAACTACCAAATGGTCATAATATATCCTCCCCACTATCCCAAAAGGTTTTTAAGGCACAGCATGCCGCAGTGGCGGGACTAGAGGAAGCGGTGTGCGGACCGATTGAGATTTTCACTCACGATATGCCTCAAAAATTAAACGGTAAACCATTCTCAAGTTTTTTTTTTCTTTAGCATATTCTCATGTTCTCCTATAAGCTCAATTCTCGTTGCTTGTTCAATTCTCACATTGGGGACTTAGACGATAGAACGGAAAAAAGGTGGCATTCGTGGACGCTTGATACTCAAAGTCGTTAACCTTTTGACCACCGGGGTTTTCGTGACTTTTTTCTCAGAAAGTTAATGAAACTTGTTCATATTTCTTGGGTTTGAACCTAACGAAGTTCCGATCACAGGTAGCGTCTTATATATAAGACTTTTCGGCGGTCAAAAGGTTAACCATACCAACTTGAATTGTAATATCTCGACTTGGAAACGGTCAATCTCGCGCTTAAATTGCTTAAGCGTTTAGACGATACCTTCAATAATATGCGCGCTAAATGAAAAAGGTGTTGCCTTGAGTTCCAAGAGTTCCTGATCTATAAACCTTTCTGTCGAGAAAATAACGCGCAGCCTTGAGAAGACGATTCTGCGAGTAACCAATCGAGACAACAGATTAACGCTAAAAGGACCAACTGAAAATTTTTATAATCATTCGGTATTAAAGCTTATGAGAACGATCAAGAGAACCTTCCCCTGGGAAGATTTTGAACCCGCTTTGCAAATATTAGCAAAGTATGTTCTACCGACTTATTCGGCTTCCTACTGTGTCGGTAGAAAAACGAGTGAGCTCGAGTCGACAATGTCAAAATCTTCCTTGCCATATAAAGCTTCTCTTTCCACGATTATACGGGGATGTACCCAACGAATCCAAACTGCATATACCTTATAGACAATTTCTCTGGTATGACATTCGTCGATGAACGATCATTTTATTTTTTTTCTCCCAAGCATTTTACGTTTTAATCTGACTGAATTTTTCTACCAATATACCTGTCAATAGCTCTCAATAACGCTCCAATATGGATTCCATATATATCGATTTAAAAAATTCATCCGCGCAAAAATGGAGTAATTCTCATCGAACTACCTATCCGCTTCGTTATTATCGAGCTCCATCGCAATGTTCATGCAAGTTCGCCTCGTTTGCGAGAATATCGCGCGAAACACATATACCTTAGCTCACTCTAATTTTGGCAAAAGCTTGCAGCGCATGCCTGCCGTTATGTATTCGCACTGAGTCCAAGCGAGTGGATCGATGCCGGCGGGTATACAAGCAAAACGATATTGTTCGGGAAAAGACACTCTCGTTACGCTTAAGGTAGTTCTTGCGCGACCGGTAGCGGGGAACAAGCGGAAATGTAGGCACGGCAGAGCGCGGTGAGTGGTGCATGCATATGAAACAAGAGAGTGTCTGACGATTTTATATCTTTCGCTACCGAAAACTCGTAAAATCTTTTTCAAACGTCCGTTGAGCTTGTGTTTTTCAGTGAAAATCTGAATCCTCAATATTTTTAAAACAAAATGAGCGTTTGCTTGTGTGATTCTCGACTATATTAGTGTATGAATTTCGAGATAATCTCCACGCGGTCGTGATTCTCCCTATAGTCTCAATCCTAAAATCGTGATTTTCAACTCAATTTTTCTCGCTAAAAAGGTCATTAAGGTACACTCAACCTTTGCGGATGCATTGGAGGGTGCTTTAAGATTAATATATCAAAATTTTATGCGATTCTGCACTATGTGCCAAAGCGCTAATAGGACTGCCCTAATAATCCTCAGCGATGGAGAAAGAGCAAAAAAAAAAGAAGGAAAATTCTAGCTGGCTCGCGTTACAATCGATGATCCAAGAAGCGTCAATCTCATCAGTGTGCTTCGCGCTATACTAATTATTCCTATCTTGAACATTTTAAAGAGACGTCTTCATATAATACCGATCGAACCTCGTCCGCCTTCGGCGGGCTCGTTTGATCGAGTTATTATATTATTTCATTAGTGTAAAAAGTTCTCTGGCTCGATATAGCTCCAATTTGAGCAAGTTAGAATCTTTCGAGCTCAACGACGAGGAGAGAGAGAGAGAGAGAGAGAGAGAAAATGGAAATACGATAAAATCTCAATCACGGATCAATAAAAATAAAAATGAGGACTAACAATGTTCTTATAATAATGGCTCATCTTGTTGTGTTCACTGAATTCCATAGGTGAAAGCATGCTCGAATTATAAGCAACATTTATTATGTTTACGAATTTTTATGAAAACAAAGGCTTCCTTCACAAACGAGCGAAAGCTGTAAAAAAAAAAAAAAATACAATCTGGCTTTGGCATTTTTTCTTTGGTTACGGCTGCAGCACGATTAAATTTATTATTACACGTTTGGAGTCGTGAATTTGGATTTATGCGAGAAAAATGAAAGAAAAAAATTACGGTTTGAGCTCTCGCGCGGTATGGGAAAAGTCGGTGGCTGCGGTTTGAGAATATATACTGGATTCTCATGATTCCCGGAGACTTTTTTTTTCCCCAAGAATACGCGTTAATGATATTGTGGGTATTTCAATGCCATATAACCTGTAAGGCTAATCGTGGGCATTGGCAACCCTGACCTAGGAAATTGTCTCTTTGATAGGTCAAGGTCAATATGCATCGCCACTCACGCTTGCACGTGTACAAATTTATATACACGTATACATATTTCAGTATAGTATTTATCGGTTTGTTTACTATACTACCTATGCAATTTATGACGTTTAGAATACCCGTCTCTACAACCGGTTCACCATGAGCGCATTGCGCATTGAGGCATTCGTCTGGAATTTTCGAGCAACCGATAAAAAAAAATGGTGACAATTATCATCGTATAAACACATCAAGTCCTGATTCATGTACACGGAGAAATTTTGACTCGATGTTAACAAAACTTTTGCCGGATATGAATGAAAATAAATGATTTTCACGAGAAAAAAAAATTTATTTACGCGAATAATTATTTTAAAATTTGTCGCTTATGCATATTTAACTTGTATTTTATTCAAATATGTAAGCAAAATATAGAAAGATAACGAATATTTCACATGTATTTGGATAATTATGAAGATGTCTTTTTGATTTATAGAATTTTTGCATAATAATTGATACAAATAATCCGCCCTCCCTTTAATCAATCTAGGAGAATAAGGTCTGCGCCCACTATGCCGCTCCGAGCGGCATATTGGGCGCAGACCTATGAACTAAAATTCTTAATTTTTTTAATTATTATTTTTTTTTTTATAATTTACATTTAATATAAATTATTCTATAGCAGCCGAAAGCGACAATTATCAAAATATTTATCATCGTAGTCATGAAATATTTCTCATAATATATGATAATTCATTAAGGAGGTTCTGCTCGAACCTTAAAAAAGTTATAGCGACTTGAAATTTTAACAGTGTGTTTGTTAAGGTGTTCTTCGTGTACCTGGAAAATTTCAATGAGATTCACCACCTACAATTCCGAGATAAAAATTCGTATAGATACTCTTGAAATGCATTATAGGGTCTTATGGCATCAAGCGTTATGACGTGAAGAATCGTTCGATATCAGGTACATAAAAAAGTAGTGACTGTTTAAAAATTTCAGGAAAGTACAAACTTATCAATTACAAAATCCTAGAAAAAAATGGACGCGATTCGCCATGCCTAAGCGTGAATAATGGTAAATTAATAAAATGAAAACTTTCTACATTTGGTGAAACAAAAATGCCGAACGCAGCTTCTGCCCCGCACACGTCGCCCCCGCCGCGCTGTACGTTCCCCTTGCCGCACCAAAGTATGGGAGCAGTTTTCCTTCCTCGATAATCCCAACTTTAATTCCGTCAATCTCAATTTGGGCAACTTTACGATAAATTTTTCTAAATTCTCGAACAAATGGCGCAACGCGATTTGCAATTTTCGTTTATTCGAAAAATAAGGAGCGAAGAAAAATGAATGTTGGTGCATATAATATCTCGCCGGTATATAACGCAAGTTGCATCAACGTTTCAGCGCTTTACGAATCCCCGGACGGGCATCTGCGATATTGCGCAAGTGCTTATTCAGTCAGGCTGTTTATGCCAATGCAATCTTTTTTTTTTTTTTGCTATAATAATCTAATGTGTGTTTTTACCTTTTACCAGGAGCTAGCTTACCAGTAAAGACTGGTAAATTAGTTTGCGGTTGCTATTACAAAAAATAATAATAATAATAATAATAAGAATAAAAAAACCCCCGAATTAAAATTGCAGATGGTTTTTATGGAACGAGCGCGAAACCTTGGCAATCTTCATATCCTGTATCTCTCGACTTATTCAAAGTGAACGATGACGATTCTTCAAATTTTTTTTTCTCTCTAATATTTTTGCATCGTCGCGTTCTAACCTTCCTGTCAGTTCCAGTATTACCAGTGTCAATTTAATAAAATTTGTGTTCGTATTAGCAAGCACACTGCGGTCAGAGATCAGGCATTAATCGAATTGATCGTGAAATCTTAACTTCGCTGCGATCGAAATTAACTCTTTTATTATACGAACTTTTTTTTACAAGGTTCCAAGGATCATCGAATTCAAGAATAGGAAAAGTTTATTCCGAGATGACTGACGCATTTCATAAATTTTCAATATGTAATTCAGATATATCGTTTTCCTCGTGTTTTTCTTTTTTGCTCTTTATTTTCAATACTGGGAATTTATTCTATGACGATCGCGTCAAGAGTATAAGACTGCGGTTCGTAGATCGATATATGTCTTGCCTTGAATATTGGAAGATCGTTAATTTCCTATACAATTTAATGATGTTGAAATTTGCATCGTTGGAATAATGCAACGAAAATGGGTTGAAAAAAAAAAAAACATATATATATTTTTCAGTATCGCTGACGCTTTTCTGGCATATTTCGGGCCCTGGTCCGTGAAACAAACCGAAATAAAAGTTCAAGCAATTTTAGACTTCGAGAACCCACACTGCTCATGAAGCGGTGAAATTTGCAAAAAATCGTGTTCCGTGCTGTAAAGACATTCTCATCTTTTTTATTAGCGTTAAAAATCAGCAGGCCCTACAGGATGATACAGAAATTTTTAAAAAAATTAAAGCCGACTGGATTCCACCTTTATGAGGGGGGGGGGGGGAATTTTCAGAAAATCGTGTTCCCTGATGTACAGACATTCCCATCTGTTTTTTATTTATGTTACAATTCAAGGGGCCTTGAAAGATGATACATAAATATTTTCAAAAATTCAAGCCGACTGGAACCCACCCTTACGCGAGCGGGGATGAACTTCCATTTAATATACTTTTTAAAATACTTTTTTCAATCGTCCTTCACGTTTTACGTATCATTGAATCAAAGAAACGTATAAGTTTATCCCGAGACAAACTGACGCATTTGCAAAATTTACGTTAAAATCTAGACAACGTTTCGTCGTGTTTATTTTTTATAATCTATCTCTCCATTTTCAATATTGGGAATTTATTATATGAGGAAGGAAAACAAGCGGGGGGACACGATCGCGTGAAGATCTGCCGATTCCTAGATTGATGTCTTGTCTTGGTCATTGAGCGATCTTCGATTGTCCCATAAAATTTAATAACAAATAATAATAACGATAATCACGTATAAAGAGCCGAAGCTTTCCAATCCTGTCCAGTGTCAAGGGGCTAAAAATACAAGTTTGACTACGAAATTCGGTTGTGTCTAAGTTGCGAAAAAAAAAAAAAAAAGAAAACCTTATATGCCTATGAGGCAGAAGAACGAGCTCGCGACAAGATTACGTCGCGATCTGCAGTTCGTTAAACGCATCGATCGTATCGTTGAACGATCTTGCAACGACTCATATACACTGAATAAATAATGATAATAGTAATCGCGAAAGGATCCGTATTCTTTCCATCTCTCCCCACAATAGGCTAAACTTTGCTATACTCTTATACTCGTCGTTCGGGGAGACGGATTTTTCTGTTTATAATTTTTTTCAATGTCGGAAACCGGTTTCGCATCGGCTGATAGAATGAGCCAAAGCAGAATTTAAAATAAGAGCTCATGTTTAGAGACCGCATTGTCCGGACTCATGCAGTTGCAGTCTGCATATCGGGAGCGTCAGATATAGTGTCGTCAAAGATCGAAAAGTTGCGAATTAAACTAGTACGAAAAAATTGTCACTGTCATAAATTTCATTCGAAATCCTAATCATATATCGGAAAAATCGTGCTCTGAATTTTTAGCACACGAAAAAATTCATACATATATATATGCGTGTATGAATCTATTATTGGATCGTTTCTACTTGTCGCGGAGGGGTGATATGCCAAGCAAATACTCTCCAGTCTATACGGTAGACTCAATTGAATCGCGAGTACAGTCGAGTCGTGGGACTCCGTCAGTAAAGTAATGCACTTCAACTGCAGTTGAATTGCTCTTGTCGATCGAAATTATTGTCGCTGGCACGCGGTAACGCCGTTGATGCAATTGTACGGATGTACCACAATCGCGTTACGAGAAAAAAAAAAAAAAAAAACAAACAAAAAACTAATTTCGCGCCGTTATCGTCAAAAAAAAAAAAAAACAAACAAAAAAATTAATTTCGCGCCGTTATCGTCAACGCTTCAAAGTTTTATCGTCGTTCTATATACCGGCTGTTTCGCACTGAAAGTGACATTACTCGCTCGAACGAATATTTTTTACACCGTGTGTTGCTGACTTATTTCGCAAAGCTTATCAGTTTTCATTATACAGGTATAAATTCGTCTTTTTCGAGTCGAAGGCACGCTGCGCTCTGCATTTATGTGCTTCAACGACGAATAAACCGTGAAAACTTTTACGAATTTGGATCTCTCCGATGGTTTCATTAAAAAAAAAAAGAAAAGAAGATTTCATCGTGAACTACATCGACGAATCTGTTTCGTTGCTTATATCTCTTTTAATCTTTTTGGCATTGCTCTTTCTTCTGTATTGCCATTTTCCAAATGAATAAAATTTTATTCAATCCGAATCATTATGACACACTGACAAATACTTTTTTTTTAAATCCTCCTCGTTAAATCGGTGCGAATTTTGGTTACATCGTTTTTGTCAATTGTCGTGGATCAATGGAATGCACCGGATGAAATGGAATTACGAGTTTTTTTTTTATTTTTTATTTTTTTGAAATGGAATTACGAATTGTTTATTTTTTATTTTTTTAAATAAATGAACGAGATCCACTCGTTTTTTTTTGACGTCATCCATATTTTTTTTATTACCGTCAATTAATCCACGACAATTTTCTATTCGATACCTTTTTATTTTTTGCAATTTTCAACTTATCCACGTTACGTTTTTTTTTTCTAACCTAATCACTGTCGTTCGGTCTTCGTGAATAAATATAGGTATATTATAATAGGATAAATCGATGATGTATCGTCGAGTTGTGCAACGTGAATCATGTCGATCGGGACTGACAGCGCTTTGAAGCGAATTTTGTTCGAGCTCGAGAATATACGAAATTTTGAGAAATCACGATATAACACGATATACTCCATCAATCCGAGTATTCGTAAATTTTTGCATTTTTCCACGTGCAAACGATGGATTCATACGTTATTTTCGTTCGCAGGAAATAAATCTGTTCGAGATCTCCCGACATTCGACTTTGAGCCGCGAATATATATAGTCGCTTGATGTTCCATTAATACGCATCTTCGAACGACCAGAGAGTCCGTACATACAAGTGGTTAATTTTGAGCTATCACGAAGCATGACGACCGGCCGAATAGTACGAGAAACGACGATGAATTCCGGGGGCCGAAATGATCCGCGAGATGTGACAAACGCTGAGGCGCAGGTCGACGCGAAATTGAATTTACTGAGAAAACCGGGCAATCGTCCCGAGGACAGGCTCAATGAGAAAATCATCGATGAAGATTTCCGTCGGAAGGTCGAGAGAATATTTAAGGGAATATCCGATTTACCGTATAATTGGAACGATATGACGGTTCGTGAACAGCGCGATTGGGTTGGCGCTGTGATGCGTCGTCATTACATCAATACACCGGATAGTTTGCTCCCTCTGTGTGTTGGCTCGTTGGTAAGGGGCGATTGCGAACGTTCGGATTCCGATCCAAAACCCGATTGGTTAGATCATGAAAAGTTACTACGGGGTCAGCGTTTCGCTCTCAAACATCTGTCCGGTATATTCTTCGCTCAATTAGTCGTGATATATTCTATTTTCTCGTTCGAGAATGCCACCAAACCCATGGTCGTGACAAACAAATCGAGCGATCCGTTCTCGTCATTCAAGAGATACCTCTCGACCTCCTGTCGAACGATCTCTTGGTACGAATCCGATCCTTTCACGAAGGGTACGAAAGCGTACAAAGAATTGCAAGGGGTGCGCAAGTTGCACGCGGCGGTTCGGGATAAATTGGAGAAATGGAGCTTTGATGAAATTCACGAAGCGTCACAAATCAAGGATGCATGGAATCCAACGAGAAAAACATTAATCGAGGATTTTCGTGACTCTTGTCCGATACCGTTACCGGGACAATGTCCTTATGTATTCAGCGAACAGGAAAAATACAAGTACTCGAAGGGTCTGGACCAGGGTGATATGGCCGGAACGCTATTCGGCTTTGTCAGTTTCACTATACTTTATCCCGAATACTTTGGTATTCACGGTGCTACCGATGAAGAACTCCATGATTTTTGTCACCTCTGGAGATGCTTGGCATATCTTTTGGGCGTTGAGGATGAGTGAGTCCGTTACTGTTTCGTATAGCTTGGTGGAGAAAGGAAAAACGTTTTTTTTTTTTTTTTTTCCCCCCAAGGGGTTCGTTGTGTTGCACAGTCATAATATTTAAAATTACATTTCACATATTATTGTTTGCGGCGTTATATTATGATATTTCGGTAATTATTTGAGAGCGGGGCGGGGGAGCTACCGTGAGAGTTGAAAATATTTTTGTTCTTTATTTTTTTTTCTACAAGCTGACATGTCAAGACTCCCGATGCTTTTTTTTTTTGTAAGAAATTTTCTACGATTTGCTTGGAAACGAAAGCATTTTTCATTTTTCATTTTTCCTCGAGAAGGAAGCTCTTTCAATTATGGCAAACAATGTCGCGCCATTTTATTTTAAATTTATTATTAATATTTTATTTTTAATCTCGATCATTGGATTATTGCTTCGGAGGCAATATTTCTTTCGCTCAAAATTAAGGGATGCTTCTACTTTGTTGGGCCAAAAAAAAAGTTCGATTTTTCACCAATTTTTTATGCGAAAAATATTAAATATAGAATGACGATAATTATGGTGTGTTTGCTAAGCTGTCTTTATTGAACATGATAATATCTTTTGAAGTTTGACACACCATGGTATAAGGGAGTGGGAGTATGCCACGTATATATGTCGGTGCACCGGCGATGATATTCTTCGCTTGCGGAAGTCCCAAAAGTCCTGGACGGGTGATACGAAGCAAAAAAATCAAAAATATTTTTACTTTGTACAATGTTGGTTGTGTGTGTTATAGTCGAACTAGAATTATCCAAAAATATTGAAACGTTTTTATCTTATGAACAAAAAACTACAAAAGTTTTTGGCAAAAAACTAAACTTCCCCTTCGATCGCTCACTATTTTTGTATTTTTTATTTTTCAATTTTTCTTCTTCATTCCAGTTCAATTTATACACGATATTGTACAAAGTAAAAATTTTTTTTTTTTCGCTTCGGATCATCCTTCCGGGACTTGGGACTTCCGCAAACGAAGAATATAATCGCCGGCGCACCGACATACGCCGGCTCCTTTCACTCCCCAATACCATGTTTTACCAAACTTTAAACGATATTATCACGTTCAATAAAGACCGCTTGGCGAACATATTAAATATCAAAATTCTGTATATTTAATATTTTTCGCATAAAAAATCGGCGAAAAATCGAACATTCTTTGGCCCAACAAAGTATAGGGACCTCCCTTGAAGAGACCGAAGAGGTTCGAAAACCTCCGTAGCGATTCTTTCCCTCAAAGTTTGAGATTTTTCAGAGCCATTCTTAATGATTGATTTTCGTGAAAATGACGAAAAAAAAAAAAACGATGAAAATCGTTCAATAATGAAAATTATTCTTGTATATTAAAAAAAAAAGCGTAAATAATTAATAATCAAATATGACTATGCCGTGTGACTCTGTCCAAATATTTTTCATCGATGATTTTTTTTTTTTTTTACATTATTAGATTCAATGTATGCCGTGGAAGTCTGGAAGACGTGAGACAACGTTCGAGGGACTTTTTCGAGTATTGGGCGAAGCCAAATTTTCGTGATGTGAAACCCGAGTGGGAGCACTTGCTTAGATGCATGACGGAGGGAATAAATTATTATTTTCCCATTAATTACGAGCACAGTTTACTCTACGTGATGGATTTGCTCGAAATTCCTGTGCCACGATTTCGCGCCTCTCTCAGCTATATCAGTCGGATTCACTATCTCACAATGAAGTAAGATATATTATCGAAAATTCGATAATTACAAGTTTCTCAAGAAAAAAAAAAAAAAAAAAAAAGAAAAGAAAATATATTCAATCAAATTTCGCGTATTCAATTGCAGATATACGTTTTACTGGACCGCGAGATTGCCCGGTGTCATGAAAATAATGAATTATACCCTGAGAAGGGCGCTCCAGCGAGCTCGCAATTTTACCGACGACGAGCTCAAGGTTTTGCAGGAGAAATCAAAATACACCATGTCAAAGGTCATAGCCGAGAGTATGGCAATTTGCGATACGAACGAGTCAGGGGCCTCGAGCTACTGGCAAAAAGTATTTTTTCTCGTTGTCCTGTCGTCTTGCTTTTTAATGAATTTACCAATTGTCGCGAAGGAATTTGCTAAAACGTTGTTTCGCATTGATTTCGGTGCGACCATGAATCATTGAGATTTTTCCGAAGTCAGACGCGATGCTATACGTATACATATATAATATAAAGATTTCGTTTTTCATTCGTTACGCCAACGCAGGAAAAAAATTAATTTTCATACGCATGAAAATATAAAACTTTTCTTTTTTTTTTTTTAATCACCCAAATATTATCCATAAATAATATTGCTTGTATTAATATTAATATTTGTATAAATATTAATACTGATATTATTAAAATTATTATTATAATATGTTTGCGTATATTTGAAAATTTTTTTTCATGCGTGACATAAAATAATTTTATTTTTTTCTACGGAGGCGTAAGATTATCGAAAAACGAGAGTCGATACGAACATCAGAATATTATGATGTTGAAATTTGCATCGTTGGAATGCAACGGAAATAAATTTTTTTTTTTTACATCGCGAAAAATTATTTCCGGTATTGCTCTGACGCTTTTCTGGCATATTTAGGCCCTAGGTCGCGAAAAAAAAAAAAAGAAAAACTGAAAAAAGGTTTAAACGATTTTCGACTTTGAGACAATACTGGAAATAATTTTGTAAAGGAAAAAAAAAAAAAAACCTGTTTTCGTTGCATTCCAACGATACAAATTTTAACATAATAGAATATAACATATTAGTAGTTCGGGAAACAGAGGCTAGATCCGAGTGCCATCATTTTACGAATTGAAAAAAAAAATTTCATGAATTCGAAATCTACGATTCAAAAAAGTTTCAAGGTTTCAATAAATTTTGTTTTTTTTTTTTTTTAATTGTAAGATTTATTTATCTTTATGCCGGCCATGTTGACTCCGCAAATTTTTTAATGTTTATATATATATATATATTATTAGCTCGAGACTTTGAATCAAATTTTTTTATTTACGCAATAATATTTCTAAACGAAAGGCCAAAAGTTTTCGCATATAAATGGGCATAAATGGGCAATAATACAAAAATATCAAAGCGTGTTATAGATTATAGATATTAGTCAAAGATGTACAAAGAGCAGGGAATTATATCCTGGAAATATGATAATTAAATCAAGAGAATTATTCTCATTAACATTTATAGGTTTGCACAGAAATTTTAAGATATAAGAATATTTTGAGTTTTATATGGAAGCAAAGATTGGCTGTGAAATCATGAATATAAGGCCTAGCAGAATTAAGGGATATTTTTCGTATACATAGTTGGAATCAAAAATTAGATTCGACGCGTGATAATGTCGATAAATACGGTGCGATTTTCCGAGATTGTGAGAGAAATCGTGAAAAAGCGAACGTTTTTATAATTTAAGTACATGGGGGAGATTGGAAAAATTAGGAAAGCACATTTTTTGTACTATATTTTATGATCATGGGTGATAAAAATATTATTTTTTCTATGTATAATAGCCTGTAGCAATTTGTGCATTTTTTTTTTTTACTAAACATCGAAATCTAGATGAAAATTGAAAAAGATGTTGTTTTTCAATTTTTTTTTGTTTCCGGCCAGTACTGCAATGAGTGTGACCTGTGACCACCGAGCGATGGGAAATTTTTATGAATTTTTTTTATTCAACCGAAATTCAATAAAATCTATGCGATCTTTATTGGCCAGAGGTTTTCCGTAGTTTTCCTGCGCCCTCGCGCAAATAGGATGTATCCTATTTGCGCATACATATGTACGCGCATTGTTTCCTATTACATATGTAAGTGCATTGGAAAAGAGTGACTGTGAACGACGCACTGGGGTTAGGGGGTCTCAAGGAATAGAAATGGGAATAAAGGAGAAGAAACTTAAAAGCCTGAAAAGGTAAACAAGGAAAATATAATAAAAAAATAAAAAAAAAATTTTTTAAATAAGTAAACAAATATGCAGAAATAAAATGTGTCTGCGAAATTTTTCGCATTTTGTTATTCTTTATTTACGGAATATTATTGTATTAATTTATTTACGATAATCACCTAAAGTGCCCGTAGGCATATATATTCGCCTGATGAATCGACATTCAGACTTTCAAATGCAATAAATACAATATATAAAAGCTGTGAATTAATAAAATTGGGAACTCATAACTTTCAACTTCTCCTTATAGTATATGGTTGTAATAAAATAAAGTCCTTCGGCGGAAACATACGATATCCGAAATTCATGAAAATCCTATCTTCCAATTCTCATTGAATCCAATTTTAGGATTTTATACTGTATACGCAAAGCAATATACATGCTCACAATCTAGATTTTACATCTTTTTTTGATTATATACAATTTTACGCAAGCTTTTGTATTTTATTATTGTATATTGTATTCCATGGATAATTCTGACCATTTATTTCAATCTTTTATTGCGTTTATAATTATGCATCAGTTTCTATCACATGCCAAGTTCATTGAAATTTTCTAGGTTAGTTTTCATTTATATTTTTTCATGCAGTGCATCGTAATTATTATGGAAAAAAAAAAATAGAGAATGTCTTTAACAAGATAAGCTTTATACCGCTTGCTGCATAACTGCACACAATTTCAAACTTAAGAGATAACGAACCGCGAGAAGAGTGAGGTTACGTATTATTGTCCTTGTTACTTCAACCGGCAAGTTGATTTTCTAAATTTTCGCGTATAGGTACAGTAGGAAATTGATTTGTCGCGCACGATAAGAAAAACTTTTACTTCGTTCGTTGAGAGAGTGAAGCGCTGTAGTCGGGAATAGCGCAAAGTGTAATTACGCGCCAACCGCCAACCGTCGGAATTCCGGCCGTCGGCGTGGGGTGTAAACACAGTAAACACAGGCACATATATACACACGTTCTTCCAGCAGGTGTCCGTTTACATGCGGCTATCGCTAGTTTGAAACTTTACAATAACGGCTTTAGTGAGAAAATTGTTCGCAAGGAAGATTTTCCGAGGTGTGAAAAAATCAAACGGTTATCGAAAAATAATTGAAAAAATGCTCGTAAGTAATCTCATACTTTCGTTGAAGAAGCACGTTTTTGTGTTGTTGATTATATCAATAAATGTTTTAGTAATTACGGCGGAAAAAAATCAAAAAAACGTGTTTTGTATAATTCCCGAACAAAAAAAAAAAAAAAACTTTGTAGCATCCCACAAATGAGAGATCGTTCAGAATACTTTTTTTTCGTCCCGTGACCAAATATTATCAGATGTGTTAAAAAAAATTATGAGGGGTCTTTGGAATAGTTTTGTTTTCAACAAAAATGCATCTCTAGCAATTTTTTTTCCGATTCGAACGCGAATACACACGTCATAATTATCGTTGAAGTATTTTTAAACAATCAATCGTCAGGGATTTTCGACACTTTTTTTTTCCCCACGCGCATTCAAAAGATCCTGAAACTGTCTTGTGAACCGTTACTTGCGTCACGAGTATTTTTCTGATGCCGATACTCGACCAAAACCTTCGACGGCAGTTTGCCCTTGTCCCTAAAATTCTGTCTAGGATATCCTAAAAAAAAATCATTTCAATACACCGCGGTTATTGAGAGAAAAATTTTTTTCCCGCATAGCTTTATAAATGCGATATATTTTTTTGTTCCAATAATGCGCGATGAGGCCATGCGCCGTACGTTTTAGTTCTCAAAGTTCCTTAAAAAAAATCTATTTACCACGTTACCCCCCCCCCTCCGAGTTTATCGGAATATCGGCTTATCGGATGAAATAAAACTCGAAAGAATACGAGCCAGCGCGATATTAAAATGGATCAATGTCGAAGACATTTATTTTTCGTCTTTTCCAGAGGCGCCTCCCGAAGATCCATCGTCTCGACCATCGGCGAATATAAAATAATCGCGCGATGGAGCCGGAAGCGACGATTCTCGAGCGTCTTCAGGAACTTCGCAAATGGCAAGTAGAGCAGCAGGAGCGCCTGTTGAAGCAGCAGCAGGAGCAACGCGATTTACTCAGCCACGAGCAGGATCGCATGTACGAGGCTCTCGGTTTATCCGTTCAAAATATCGTTTCGAACGATTCTCATCCCCTCGAGACGGAGCCGTCGTTAGCCGTCGATAGGTCCGATTCGCCGATCGAGCGGCGCGAAATTATCAGCGCCGAGACGAGCTCGCGTAACGATGATCCGGAGCCTGAAATCGTCGAGGATGAATCGACGATGGATGAGGATGTTGCAGATATGAAAACGACGGAGGAACGGACGAAAAACGAATTGATCGTACCTCCCCTGCGACTGACCGCCGACACTTATCTCAATTACGAATCATCCGCGGATATTTTTAGTCCTAGATCGGAAATTCCCATGGATCGCGAGGCAGCGCTCGACTCGCCGAGTTTCACGAGAACACCGGAGAAATTTTTCTCCCCCGTCGACGACGACGACGAGCGGCTCGTTATGGATGGAGTGAAGCCCCTCGCCGCGGACAAGCCCGCGAACAGATTCATCGATCTTGACGATCTTCCCGTGCCATCGCCGAAGAAGGACTTCAAGACGCTGCTGGAGGAGAGATTGCGCGATTGCGAGGCGAGCGAGGATCGAGCGAGAAGCGAGAAAAACACGGATGTACGAGTGAAACGTCCGTTTCTGAGGAAGGGCGAGGGTCTCGCGAGATACACGCCGGGTAACGATAAGAATATCCCGAAACGACGAACGGGAGGACAGCGCCGTGCCTCGGTTTCAGCGATTACGCCTTCGGCCTCGAATTCCAGAAAGAGCAATCCTTCGAAGCTCAGGGAAACCCCGAAGAGCTCGAGAAATCGTGAAATTTATGGCAAAACCGGCAGCGTCACGGCTGCCGGACAAGCAAAAACATGTCCGAGGAATATCGCTTCGTCAAAGTACAAGAAACCGATTAAATCCGTGTCCGCCGCGACGAATAAAAAAACGAGCCTGAACAAGCAGCGGGTCGAGCCGCCGATCGACATGAACGCATCGTCGGATATCGAGACGAAGAATCGTCGTGAGCTGGAGGAAATGCGAATATTCGAGCTGCTCGAGGAGAAAGCCGAACATTCGAGCTTTTGCTCGAATTCGAGCACGGTAATGGCGTTGTTTCGGCAATCAACGCCGCTCAAGAATCGTGGCGGATCGGGCGCGAGCAAAAATCGTGAAAATTGCGAGACCAGCGAGCGAGAACCGAGCGACAGGTGCCTCGAGGAGATCGTTCGTACAACGAGATCGAACATGATCACCGCGACCTCGTCGCCGATTACGAAAAATCACGAGGCCGCGATACGCAAGGATCGCGTAATTTCTAATCGAGATACCGGCGCTCGGGTCAACGAGAATATAAATACATTGAATAATTCCAACAGAGTCGCGAATTACAGGACGATCAAGCAAACGCCCGTACAGTCAAATAACAATAACGGAAGCAACAAAAATAACGATAACAGCAGCAGCAGCAGCAGCAGCAGCAGCCGAAACAACAATGGAAATGATAATAACGAGTCTTTGATGGTTTCGAACGACGAGGAATCCGTCCGGATTCGTGAAAAATACAGCGCGAATAATGACGCTTCCGTTGACAAAAGAGGAGCAAAGAGCTCGAGCGCGGAAGCCCAAAATGTCAGTCTTCACGTCAGATTTTCCGAATACAACGAGTACAAGACAATTGGCCTGACCGACACGTCGATAATGTCGAACGACGAGACGAATAATCTGTTAAATTATTGCAACGATAACGGTGCATGGAGCGATGATCGTTCAACGAGTCCCGATTCATCGGACGTCGAGGTTCTGTTCTCAAATATCGAGATCAGAAATGATACGAGCAGCGCGATTATCGAAGAATCGAGCGATATTTTGTCAAATAAAAGGAAGGAACGTGGCTCTTGTCGCGATGAAGAATCGATCGATCGTACTACGGACGACGACGACGACGACGAGGACGAGGATTACACGTCGTATTGTTCCAACGAGGAATCCTGCGACGAGGAAAATACGACGATAACGGAGAACAGAGACGAAACGAGAAAATCGTCATTGGGCATTGACGATGGAATTGTTAACGCGGGCAACGAGCGCGAGACGGAAAATTTCGATGATTCGACGAGCACGATTGGACGTGACAACGAGAATGAAACAACGCCCCCCGATATGATCGTAACGATGGACGTTAACGACACGATATTCAAATCGGAACTTCTGAAGACACGTCTGGCCGAGCTCGAGCGCGAGATCGATATATTTCGTAAGGAGAACGCGGCACTTGCCGTGCAACGTGAAAAATTGCGCGACGAGACGAGAATGCTTAGACGCGATTACGGGCTTAAGGAGGAAAATTTGATGAAGGAAAAGATATGCAACGAGGAGACACTGAACGAGGAGAAGAAACGCTTGTCGAGGGAAAAAGCCGCGCTTGAGAGTCGACTGAGAGACGCGAGGGAAAAATCATTGCGCGACAAGCAGGAGCGTCAGGAGTATCGGATACTGCGAAAACAGCTCGACGAATTGAGGGACGAGACGAGCCAGAGGGAGAGCAGATGGCAGGCCGCTCAAGCGAGACAAAAGAGCCAGATACGCGTACTGCAGAGTGAAAATGCCCGCTTGAAGCAAGAATTGGAGAAAGCCGAGGCATCGAGGGCGAGCAATTTGCGCAACCGTAAATCTTACGGTTTTTCGAACGCCAGATCGATGCATCGCATAAGCAAACAGTTGGACGGTCGACAGAGGAAGCTCGCAACGCGAAAGGACTCGTCCTCGGACGAGGAAGAAAACAATGGCGAGACTTGCGCCGGAGAAACGGAGATCGAGAAGCCACGAATCTTGGATAACGATGAAACGAGCTTTGTGGATCTCGATGACGGTAAAAACATTGTCGGCGATGGCCTTGCTCGACGCTCGATGATCAAGAACGACGATGATTTGCGAAAAAAGCGAAATATGTATGTCGATCTGTTGAACGAGGCTACCGAAGGTTTGCGCGGCAATGAGGAAATTATTTTCGGCAAAAACGCGAGATCGTTGGATAAATTGCAGCGGGAGGTCGTCAACGAGGCGCAATACGGATCTTTGGCTATCGGCAGCGATTCCATGGATCAGAGAAAATTGGAAAATTCGCCCGAGCAATGCTACGCGGATACGACGAAAAATAGTCCAAGTCCGGTTACGATTGAGGCGGTAAATATGGCGGATAATGGGGAAACTCGCCGTGGGATTAACGAAGACGCTGTCCAAGAGTCCAGACGCTGGTCGGACGTGCCAATTTGTCAGAAGGACCGTGGCAATAATTCGACGATTAAGCAACAAGAAATACGAGAATTAACGTGTCCAGATGGTCACTTGGAGTATTGGTATCCTAATGGCAACGTTAAGAAGATATATCCCGATCGCAATGTCACCAAGATGATTTATTACAACGGTGACGTGCGCGAGACCTCGGAAGACGGTAAAATAAAATATTTTTACGCATCGACGAGAACTTGGCACACGACATTGCCGGATGGCCTGGAAATCTTGGAGTTTCCCGAGTAAGTTCCTTCGTATATTCCTGTATGATTTTACGTTCTTTTTTTGATAATTTTCCAAATTTCACAAGATCCAAACGCTTTACCGATTCTTTCCAACTTCTGTAACGAGCATGGCTTTAAGGTAGTACTGTCGATACTGCGAGTGTCAAATGTATACACCGTCATGTTTGACTCACGCGGTATTTAGAATAGGCAACGTCACGTCTATAATGAACCGATAGAAAAGTACATTTTGGATATTTATTTCCTAATTACTACTCTCACGTGCTCTGAACCTGTACTTGTAAGAATTTAAAATGTTCCTTATAATATTTTCTCTAAATTGTACCAATTTTTATTGAAATCTGAACGGTACATTTTGAAAAATACGATGAAAACTGTGATTTCTCATAAGGCTCAATGCTAATTGTGTGAAATTACAAATGCCAATATCTTTTTTCTGGTTCTCTTGTAGACTTTGAAAAATTTAACTGAATCTTTTTCTCATCATAATCTACCGCTACACTAAATTTTATTAAATTCTGAACGGTAATTCTATAATCGACAGTACTACCTTAAGGAGTTTCGGTACAGACCGGCGACGGGGAATAAGCGGAAACGAGGGTGCGGCAGCGCGCGGTGAGGGGGGCATGTATAAAACAAAAGAGAGTCTGACCGTTCATGCGTTATACCCGTGGATAGTGAGCTTATGTTTTGGCTTGTAACTGATAAACCAGATGGACGAACCTATTAAAATTTGTTGACAGTCATACTAAAGATCTAATAAAGATCTGACATAAATTTTATGCGGGTGGTAGTATTTTAATGGAATTTACAGCTCGAACGAATATTGCTCCCATTTACTCTCGTGTATAAGCCAAATTTTCGAAAATTATTTTTACAAAAACGACATGGAGGATCGACTTGAAATTCGAGCAGTTCACGTTTTATATATTTGTCACTTATTAAAAAAAAAAAAAAAAAAAAAAAAAAAAATTGAGTTGATGGCAGCATTTTCAATAGGTGTACCGAAACTCCTTAAGATATTCCTTGCATGAATCCGAATATCTTCAAATTAACTGATTTTTGTCTACAGTAGAGTACAAATACATCCCAACATACTTGCAAAAATTTCAAGCCAAGTTATCGAAAATTTATCCAAACATTGGGAGCTTGAAAATCGTTAAATTTATACGGCATTTTATGGAGCTGATATGCTGGCCATATTTCTATCTGATAAATTATACGCCGAATAATCCTGGATGTCCGATACAAACTGCCCTACGCGTGTAAAAAAAAAAACTCTTAAGAATCCGTAACGACGATAAAAATCATTGACATCCACGCAAGAACCACCTTAAGTAAATTTAAATAATTTTATGAAATACAAAACCTTTGGCCTTCGTCATTTTTTTTTTTATCAAATTAGTTTTTTTTTTTTTTATTTTCTCGTATCCAATTAATTCGAGTGGCTCTTTCTCGTTTCAATTGTCACAGTGGTCAGGTCGAGAGAAGAACAAAAAATGGCACGAACGAGGTCTCCTTTCCGGACGGTTCGGTTCGTCTTTTGGAAGCTGACGGAACGGAAAAGTGGATTTTACCGGACGGCACGATGGCCGAGACATTTCCCGATGGAAATAAAATACTTTCGTTTCCAAACGGTCAGCGCGAGGTTCACACCAACGAGCACAAGGTAACAATTTTCTCTCGATCAGCGAGAAATTTCAACGAATATGAGATTTTTCGTTTTTCATTCTTCTATCCCAATCGAATTTGAGTTTGAATTTATTCGGACAGGTGCATACGAGTAAAAACATCAATTATCGGCAAAGTTTGGGCTTCACTGTCGGGAATCTTTTTGTAAGTTACGCAGCTTGGTGTCTGCGTTGAAAAACACGTGCCATAATTTCTCAACTTTCTTAAAAATAAAAAAATTCAAAGATCTCAACTTTCCGAAAAAAAAAATATAGCCTAATTAATATACGTGTAGAAGACTCAAAATCAAGATTATAATCTGAAAAGTCGTTTTTTCGCCATTGCCCAGAGTTCAAAAAAATTTTTTTCAGAAAGCTGAAAAAATTTTACTTTACATGTGTCATTTTTAAGTTGGGATCTCTAAAAACACTCCTGGAATTAATAAAAATGTAAAAAAAAAAACATTATAAATCTCATTTATTCTGACAATTTTAATACCAAATGTAACTTTTGAGTTTTTGGAAAATATTGAGTATCTGAATTCCAAGACTGTCAAAGGTACTCAATCATTGCATTCGATTTTGCCTGTATCAAATAATTTGGGAACAGTTATTCTCAAACCTGTGTCGAACTCAGAAACGTTTTCTCCAACACATGCATTTCAACTGGAACGATTTTATGTCGTAATGGTAAAATAATAAATAAAAAAATAACCCAGTATTTACACCAGTACACAACAATTGTCTATCGTTCGTTTCAACAGCCACCCGAAAAAAAAACTATTAAAATTGTTTGAATAAATGAGATTTATAATGTTTCTTTTTTACATTTTTATTAATCCCAGAAGTGTTTTTAGAGATCTCAACTTAAAAATGACATATATTGCGTAAAATTTTCTCAGCTTTCTGAAAAAAAAATATGGAATTGTTTTGAACTTTGGGCAATGGCGAAAAAACGATTTTTCAGATTATAATCTTGATTTTGACAATTTTCTACACGTACATTAATTAGGATATACTTTTTTCCGGAAAGTTGAGATTTTTTTACCAAAAAAAATTTTAAAGTAGTTTTTTTTTTCAAATTCAAGCCGCCAAAATGAAATGAAAAAAGCAAAAGAGTTTTAAATGAAAGAAATCGATACCCAATGGTAGCTAAAAAAAAATATGGCATGTGTTTTTCAACACAAATCCCAAGCTGTGTAATTTACAAAAAGATTCCCGATAGTGAAGCCCAAATTTTGCCGATAATTGATATTTCTAATATACAGGACATAGGTTTGACCGAAATATTCCCCGCGGAGCTAAAAAGCTGTGTGCGGTCCTGCTTATACTATAAATATACAAACAGGAGAAACGTCTGACTTATCCTGATATGAGGATGATCTTGTTTTTTTTTTTTTTTTTTTTTTTTTTCCGTCTCTTACAGCGACGCGAATATCCGGATGGAACGGTAAAGCTCGTTTATCCGGACGGTACTCAAGAAACGAGATATTCAAACGGACGTGTTCGGGTCAAGGACAAGGACGGCAATTTACTGGTGGATGTTCATCATCGATGATTGGCCACGATCTTTGGTATCTTTTAATTTTTGGTTACTAAAATAACGAAATGCCTGCTCTCTATTCATTTAAAGTTGACGATAAGAAAAAAAAAAAAAAAAAACAAAACAATCGAGCAAATCGATGCTTGAACGAGTCAAGGATTTATCCTCAAAAAAAAAGTACTGCCAGAGCTTCATGATCCAGTGAAGACTGTCCTTTTTTTTTCTTACCAAAATAGATGATAATTTTTTATTTTTTACATAATATTATAAGAGTCATTACGTAAAGCATACTCAGCATCCTTTTTCTTATTTCAAGATATCCCACCGCATGTACGCGAGCTGCTTATTTCTTTTTCTTTTTTCTTCTTCTTTTTTTTTTTTTCGTTGCTTTTACACAAGTACAAACATACAAGAAATTTTTAGTTCCTCATACGCGCGATTTCGCAATGTAAAAGTTTATAAAAAAAAAAAAAAAAAAAAAAAAAATATACATATATTATAGATCGTCTATTGTGTATAATGGAAACAAAAAAATTGTTTTACGTTCACGATAATATTTCGCGTTAATCGCGCGTACATTCCTCGATCATTGCGGCAAGTTCGCAAACCTGTCGATCGAGCGGCGTCGTTTCGTTCTTCGTATTGCCGAGTACGTTCAGTGCTTCGCTTATCGGCAATTCGTTCTTAACTCTGCGGCTCCTTACGGGCAAACGTTTTACGTTTATTTCGTGCAATGCGCATATCGCCGTTTTGAACGTAACGATAGTATACGATAGTCCATCGTGGGGCGATACGGACCATAAAAAATTTTGTATGTAGTGCATATCCGTTATCAGGCGTCTCGGACGCGATTTAACGATCACGTAAATCAGAAGGGGTATTAGATCGTCGGTCGGTACAACGAGAATGGATTTTCTCGCGCCTATCATGTCGTTCTCGCGATCGATATCCATTCTCGTCTCGACGGCCGCTAGAGCGCCCTTTATCTCGGCTATCATGAGATCGAGGGTCGTTCTCAGGCAGGAAAGTTTCTCCTGTGGACCTTTTCGTGCATCCAGGGTCGCCAATTCAACGATAGCCGATGGCAATGATATCGCGAGCGATTCCTTGGCGCCCAATTGATCGGCCGTAACGCCAATATCGATCAGATTATCGATAATTTTCTTCACGGATAAATCATCGTGCTCGAGGGCGTTGCCAAGCAGCGTGTATATAGCGTCATGAAGATGATGCATTATGAATATCTCGAGCGACGTGCTGAGCAATTTTTGAAATCTAACGTCGCGCTGAACGTCAAGGGTATGACGACGCATCGTTCGTGCCCAATGACGGCGCACGATATCTTGAATTGCGTTGCGTAATTCGTCGGCCGAGCCGTAACGATCCATATCCAATGATTGCAAATCAGCCCGCAGATCGGCCAGCGAGCAATGGTCCTGTGATGATAATTCGCGGAGAAAGCTCATCGCCCTGTTATCAATTATTGGCGGTGATAAAAATTCGGTAAGGCCGAGGGAGCCTCGATTCGTTTATGCCCTACTGAAAATATTGTGGAGATGACTTCTGATAAAAGATCTCAGATTAATTCTGATGTGAGTCCACGCGAGAGATCTCATGTTGGCCCAAATGAGATCTCACTGAAGAATTTGAACTGAGACGTGGTCATAAAATCTCATTTTTATGAAATTTTGTCTTTTATTGTTCCTGCATTGATAACAAATAACAATTTTAAAATTGTCCAAAATTTTCTTCGATTTTCGATTTGAAATCTAATTCAAAATCACGAGATCCGATATGAGATCTGTTGCAAGATCGCATGTGCGATTTTATGACCACGTCTCAGTTGAAATTCGTCAGTGAGATCTAATTTGGGGCCAACATGAGATCTCACCAAAGAATTTGAACCGAGACGTGGTCATAAAATCTCATGTGCGATCTTGCAGCAGATATCATATCGTATCTCATATATGGCAAATCTCGTGATAATTTTTTAGAAAATTTTGTCTTTTATTGTTCCCGCATTTATAGCAAATAACAATATTAAAATTGTCCAAAATTTTCTTCGATTTTCGATTTGAAATCTAATTCAAAATCACGAGATCCGATATGAGATCTGTTGCAGGATCGCATGTGCGATTTTATGACCACGTATCAGTTCCAATTCGTCAGTGAGATCTAATTTGGGGCCAATATGAGAACTCACTAAAGAATTTGAACTGAGACGTGGTCATAAAATCTCATGTGCGATTTTGCAGCAGATCTCATATCGTATCTCATATAAATCTCGTGATAATTTTTTATGAAATTTTGTCTTTTATTGTTCCCGCATTGATAACAAATAACAATATTAAAATTGTCCAAAATTTTCTTCGATTTTCGATTTGAAATCTAATTCAAAATCACGAGATCCGATATGAGATCTGTTGCAGGATCGCATATGAGATTTTATGACCACGTCTCAGTTCCAATTCGTCAGTGAGATCTAATTTGGGGCCAACATGAGATCTCACCAAAGAATTTGAACCGAGACGTGGTCATAAAATCTCATGTGCGATCTTGCAGCAGATCTCATATCGTATCTCATATAAATCTCGTGATAATTTTTTTATGAAATTTTTGTTCTTTTATTGTTCCCGCATTGAAAACAAATAACAATATTAAAATTGTCCAAAATTTTCTTCGATTTTCGATTTGAAATCTAATTCAAAATCACGAGATCCGATATGAGATCTGTTGCAAGATCGCATGTGCGATTTTATGACCACGTCTCAGTTCCAATTCGTCAGTGAGATCTAATTTGGGGCCAATATGAGAACTCACTAAAGAATTTGAACCGAGACGTGGTCATAAAATCTCATGTGCGATCTTGCATCTCATATCGTATTTCATATGGCAAATCTCGTGATAATTTTTTAGGAAATTTTGTCTTTTATTGTTCCCGCATTTATAACAAATAACAATATTCAAATTGTCCAAAATTTTCTTCGATTTTCGATTTGAAATCTAATTCAAAATCACGAGATCCGATATGAGATCTGTTGCAGGATCGCATGTGCGATTTTATGACCACGTATCAGTTCCAATTCGTCAGTGAGATCTAATTTGGGGCCAATATGAGAACTCACTAAAGAATTTGAACTGAGACGTGGTCATAAAATCTCATGTGCGATTTTGCAGCAGATCTCATATCGTATCTCATATAAATCTCGTGATAATTTTTTAATGAAATTTTGTCTTTTATTGTTCCTGCATTGATAACAAATAACAATTTTCAAATTGTCCAAAGTTTTTATTCGATTTTCGATTTGAAATCTAATTCAAAATCACGAGATCCGATATGAGATCTGTTGCAGGATCGCATGTGCGATTTTATGACCACGTCTCAGTTCCAATTCGTCAGTGAGATCTAATTTGGGGCCAATATGAGAACTCACTAAAGAATTTGAACCGAGACGTGGTCATAAAATCTCATGTGCGATTTTGCAGCAGATATCATATCGTATCTCATATATGGCAAATTTCGTGATAATTTTTTTATGAAATTTTGTCTTTTATTGTTCCTGCATTGAAAACAAATAACAATATTCAAATTGTCCAAAATTTTCTTCGATTTTCGATTTGAAATCTAATTCAAAATCACGAGATCCGATATGAGATCTGTTGCAAGGATCGCATGTGCGATTTTATGACCATGCCTCAGTTCAAATTCGTCAGTGAGATCTCATTTGGGGCCAACATGAGATCTCGCGTAGACTCACATCAGAATTCATCTGATATCTTTTATCAGATCTCATCTCAATATTTTCAATAGGGTAACGCGTATGCTCTGGTACGAGGGAGACTTGGAGAACCTTTTATTGGTCCCAGATGAGGTATGCGGAGATTTTTTAAATTCTTTTTTTTTTTAGAGTCGTTAGATGTGAATAACGAAGGACAATTTGGTGATTGTGTAATTGCCATATCTGTGTGTGTATATGGGGGGGGGGAGGAGGGGGGCGTAATGCATAGCAGTATAGAAAAAATATTTATATCTTGCAATAAAAGTATTCCTTTGAGGGGTTACATGGGTTTCAAGGCCAAAAAAAAAAGCGTGTTTTCTCGATTTTTTTTTTTAACATTATACATAAATTATTTTATTCAAAGTGTCAAGTACATCATGAGCTAAATAGGATTTAACAAAATTTTCATCCAAAAATATTGGAAATTCAGGCGGTGGGACCCGGTTTGCGGAGACCCCTAAAAAAAAAGTGTCCTCGCGGTGGTCACGATAACTCGTGATAGCTTTATCTGAAATTAACAAATCAAATATATTCTGTTAGTAGACAAGTATAGCTCGTGATTGAACGAAGGATTATTTTTTTTTAAATTATTATTACAACTAATTTTACAAGGGCTATACGTAGTGTGAATTGTACCAAAAAATGGTATTATTTTGCATACAACTCTGCAAGAAATTCAAATTTCAAATTTTCTTTAAATCCTTCGTTCAATCACTTATCCGCTAACAGAAAATATTTGGTTTTTTAATCTCGGGTAAAGCTATCACGAGTTATCGTGACCATCGCGAGGACACTTTTTTTTTTTGAGGGGGTCTCCGGAAATCAGGTACCCACTGCCTGAATTTCCAACATTTTTGAATGGAAATTTTTTAAAATACTGTTGAAATGTTACTTTTCGATGTACTCAACATTTTGAATAAAATAATTCATACATAATGTGAAAAAAAAAATCGAGAAAACATGCTTTTTTTCTTGGCTTTGAAATCCATGTAACCCCTTAAAATGGTATTTCGCGTCAAAGCTCCACAAATGACTTGGCGATCGTATTTGCGGATAACTTGAAAGTAAGAACTCTATGAGAATGGCGCGTAGAAATTTCTTCGCGCGCAGAGTATCCTCAGTTACCGTAAATTCAATCGGACCTTTCATTGTTTTCTCTGTTAATTTTTTTTCTACCCTGATTGACTCGGCTGGGATCGATACAATTTTCGTTGGAACAATAACAGTTTTTCGTACTTTGATCATCTTTTTGCATGAAATTTTAGTCGAATCGTTCTCGATTGATGAAAAAAAAAAAAAAAATTGTTTTTCAGGGTAATAATCGCATAGCTAGGATCGATACAATTTTCGTTGAAACAATAACCGTTATTCGTACTTTGATCATCTTTTTGCATGAAATTTTAGTCGAATCGTTCTCGATTGATGAAAAAAAAAAAAAAAAATTGTTTTTCAGGGTAATAATCGCATCCGTAAATATATGCGCTTGGAAAAGTTTTTATAAAATATGATTTACCGACTGTTCTCTGGGCACAAGTATCTCTGACGAATCTTGCCTCTATGAGAAAGTCTCGGTCCGTTTTATAGAATTATTGAAAAAAAAAAAAAAAAAAGAGTCGAGCAAAGCCAGAAACTTGAAGTTGTTGCTAAATTCACTGGTTCAAATACTTCAATGTACCCTGATACGATACAAAGCTGTTCTCATAAATGAATAAATGGAAAAAAGAAAAAAAAAAAAAAATTAAAATAAAGCATTCTTCGGAGAATGGCGATTATTTTGTTTCAAAACTCACTCTTTGTAGCAATTGATCGACCGATTGAGTTTCATTCTTGCGCTCGGTAGACTACGAGTTGCGCAATACTTGGGATCCATGGGTTTCTCAACGATAATAATATTGTACAACTGAAACTCCTTGTTGTAACCGCGCTCTATGTTGATTATCTTGACTCCGCGTCCGTCGATCTCGGTCCCATAGTTGAGACGCTGCACCGGCCTAACGAAGCTATCCTCGATTTTGTACGTTTGAGAATTTTTCTCATCGGTCGACGCAAAGTAGCAGGGTCGCTGGGAAATTGGCTCGAGTATGTGATCGTCTGTAATGAAAGAATGGAAAAAAAAAAAAAAAAACGATCGTTACGAATTACCTTTTCTCGCGCGATCACGAAACTTTCGCGACGAGAAACAAAATATTTTTGTTCGCGATTTACCAACAAAAGCGTCCGTTATCGTTAAGCCGATCAGCGAATCGCTGCACGGCACGCATATTATCCAGCATTTCGATATGGCAATTTCGTACTTGCGCCTAAATTTTTCCTACAAATCGACGTATCGTCAAAATTTTTCAATCTCCATTCGCAACAATGCGTCGTATTATTTTCATTATTATTTTTAAATCCGAGCGACAACTGACCCTCAGCAGAAGATAAAATGAATTGTACGTCAGTTCGTCTACCTCCATAGCCTGTATAATATATATGGCCTTGACAAATTTCTTTCAACGTATATATTTATAATCTGGGGTAAAACGAAGAAAAAAAAAAAAAAAAAAAAAATGAACGTTATAAATTTCAATTTGAATCCAAAAGCTCTCTCTTTCGTCCGTCGTGTGTACACGATTTTTTGACAAACTGATGATAAATTGGTGAGAAAAAAAAGGTGATAATGTATTATATGCGGTTCGCTCACGCGTCAAGAAAAAAATAAGTATATATTTCGTAGAGAATCTGCGGCCTCGTTATCGCCTATCGGCTCCAACGACATTATTTATCCATCACATTGAACACTTTTTGTTTGCTCACGAATAGAGTTGTAACGACTTTTTTTTTTTTTTTCATTATCAGTGAAGTGGAAAAAAAACCACATGTGACCGCGGGGAATGTTTTTTTTTTTCTTTCCTTATTATGACGCGACGCGCAGCGTCGAGAGAACAAACCGCGAGACACCTGGTAATAGGTGTGAAAGGAGTAGTTGAACGCGCGAGAACGAGAAAAAAAAAAAAAAAGAAAACAAAACATTCGTATGTCGTTTCCACGGGATACCGGTATATCACGCGCGTAAAGAATGACCGTGAATGCGCTTGTGTGCGTTATTGCGTGGGTGTGAAGTGTGAATGACGCTGTAAACATTTTTTGCAGCGCCATCTTACGAGGAAATGGTATAAGCGCGAGAGAATCCGGGGATGTTTCAATATGCCTTTTCTCTCCGTATCTCGAGATGAATTACGAGTTGGAATAATTATCGTATCTTTATAAAATTAGCCATGCGACTTTAACTTTGAATTTTTTTTTCTTTTCTTTCTCTAATCGTTCGATTGGTATTTCCTAAGAAATTGTCGAAAAGTTGAAAAACCTTAAATGTGTCCGTCTTTATGCACGGATTACCATGCGTTCGAAAATCGACTTACCGATGCTCGATATAATTACTAACAGAGATCTATAAGTTTGAGAGTCGAAGAAGAGCTTAAAATCGAGTATTTATGGTGGAAACTGATTTTTCCAGTTTTCACAGATATTTAATGGTCGTAAAACATGCGATAATAAATTTACAAAGTCTCGAAAATTGACCACAAGCGCGCCGCTATTTGGCACATATTATGCGATCATTGCGCGTGGACAAAAAACACGACGAAAAATTGAAATTCATCGTTGACCTACTGAGATAAAAAATTCGTCTTGTTATCCAGTATTCTATACATTTATATGTACTACATACCCTACATGCAGATATAAAAGGGATACGATAGCGCCTCGACGCCATAAGTAATAACGTAAAAAGATTTTTATGCGCGGGCGATTTGAACGCTGCCACACGTTTACATATGAGCATATGAGTAAAAAAATCAAGTATCGGCCAAGTTTGGCCTTCAATATCGGGGATCTTTTTGTAAATTACACGATTTGTAAGTTACTTGGTGTCTGTGTTGAAAAACACGTGCCACAATTTTTTTCAGAATTTTTCCTTCATTTTTTTTAGCTACCATTGGGTATTGAATTCTTTCATTTAAAACTTTTTTTTTTTCATTTAATTTTGGTGGCTTGAATTTAAAAAAAAACCAATTCTATATTTTTTTTTGTAAAAATTTATAAACTTTCCGAAAAAAAATATAGCTTAATTAATGTACGTATAGAAGACTCTCAAAATCATGATTATAATCTGAAAAGTCGTTTTTTCGCCATTTCCCAAAGTTCCAAAAAATTTTCCATATTTTTTTCAGAAAACTGAGAAAATTTTACATAATCTGTGTCATTTTTAAGTTGGGATCTCTAAAAACACTCCTAGGATTAATAAAAATGTAAAAAAAAAACATTATAAATCTCATTTATTCTAACAATTTTAATATTTTTCGATTGGAAATTAAGCTCTGACGTTTTTTGAAGGTTCATTTAATTCTCAGACACCAATAGAATTAATTTATGAGCTCTCTGTGAGTTCTTTAGTAGTAACAGATACTAATTTTTTATTGAAAATTAATCTTAATGAATGTACCATAGAGGCATATCCATTTTACGAAAAAAATTTTATGAATTAAATCTTGTAAAATATTGAATTCTTCTGTTGTCATAATGGTAAAATAATATAAACAATAACCCAGTATTTACACCAGTACAGAAAAATTGTCTATTGTTCGTTTCAACAGCCACTAAAAAAAAAAAAAAAATTATTAGAATAAATGAGATATATAATGTTTTTTTTTTCATTTTTATTAATCCCAGGAGTGTTTTTAGAGATCCCAACTTAAACATGACATATTTTATGTAAAATTTTCTCAGCTTTCTGAAAAAAATATGGAAATTTTTTTTTAACTTTGGGCAATGGCGAAAAAACGACTTTTCAGGTTATAATCTTGATTTTGAGTCTTCTACACGTATATTAATTAGGCTATATTTTTTTTTTCGGAAAGTTGAGATTTTTCCACAAAAAAAAATATGGAAGTGGTTTTTTTTTTCAAATTCAAGCCACCAAAATGAAATGAAAAAAAAAGTTTCACATGAAAGAATTCGATAACCAATGCTAGCTAAAAAAATTGGAGGAAATAATCTGAAAAAATATGGCGCGTGTTTTTAAACACAGACACCAAGCTGTGTAACTTACAAAAAGATCCCCGATAGTGAAGCCCAAACTTGGCCGATACTTGAAGTTTTTACTCATATAAATTAATACGATCAAACTAAGCGCAAATATTCATCAGCCAATTATATATTTAAAAACTACGACAATGTTTGGATTTTTTTTTAAAATATAAAAACTCATTTTTAGCTAGTGAGGTTAGACTTGTAACTCTGAAAAACGTTTTCCATACCGCGTTCGATAGAACCTTCAATTATTAGAAAGTAATTATACGTAATGAGCGTTTAATTTAACCTCTTGAAAAGGGCGTCATAATTTTAAAACAGCTGATCTCCCATCACATTATTTTTCAAAAAATTTCCCTATCACTTGCAGAATATAAGAAAAAAAAAAAACATATCGATGACTCCTCGGTTATGAAGAACACGCAAATTATATTTTTTTTTCTCTTAAAAATTGGCCTAAAGCTCCTGAAACGAATTTGAGTAATTTTTGTTTCGTAGATAAAATAAAAAAAAAAATATCGAATTTTTTCTCGCCTTCTTACTTTCTCGTAAGAAGCTCCGTTTCTGAGACAACTCTGTTAAAAGAAAAAAAAAAAAAAAAACGACAGAACAAGTTGTACGTAAGTATATCAATGGGTCTTTATCATAAAATGATATCGGGTCACGATCGTTTAATCAGAAAATTTCAATTCTATGCTGTAAACGATATATATATGTAACATCGATCCTGAATGTAAGATTAATTCATTACCACGATTTACCTGAATAATTCGTGTGAACAGTGAAAAATGGGTAAAGGAAAAAAAGATACGTGTTTTTTTTCCGAAGAATCGTATAATTAACTCGCCTTGCAATTTCGTTATTGTAAAAAAACTTTTATTATCACTCGGTACGCATCAGGAAAACCTGTATGAGGACTAAATTTAACTCGATCGTATTTTGAACGTAAATAATTATATGGGTAAACGCGTGTTTGTGTTTGTGTACGCGTCTCGATCGTACATATTATACGGACTTGATGAAGTTCACGCATTTTATACTTGTAAATTTTGGTGGGGAGAGCAAATCATTGTATCGAGGTATATATATATATATATATACGAGCACGTGAATTCGAAAGTTGTCCGTTGATATCTAGAATCGTTGCTTACACCAATATTAAACACAACACAAAGTGCGTTCGTGCTAGGCGGACGCGGGCGACGACGACGATTGATAATACACGCGCGGTCGTCGAAAAGTGTTTTTTTTTTCTCAAATTCCGGTCCAAGCGCAATTTATTTTAACCAAAGACAAATTGATATTATTTTATCTGTGAAATATTTTGTGCTATTTGATATTTCGATACGGTAATCGTACAACGTTTTTTTGGTGAATCACACGTTTCATCAGATACAGAAAAAAAAACAATTGGCGATGATTTTGATGTTGTGGAATGTTGAGATCGACTCTTATCTCGCTCCTACTTAAAACTTCGTAGTTTCGGTAAGAGATGAAAATATATATATATATTATATATATAAATTTTTATATCTCTCATAAAAAAAAAAAAAAAAATTAGCAAATCAAATCGATCTCAGTTACGATCGATTGTAGATCTATTCTCGTAATCTGCAATTTTGAGCGTCCAATTTTTACGAATAAAATATTGACGATGAATTTGACATCGAGGAAAATATTGACGGGAAAAATTTTCTCGTTCGTGCTTGAAACTTCGTACTTTTATTAAAAAAAAAGGAAGAAAAAAATTTGTATCTCTCATTATGTCAAACGGATACATAAATATGATCCATCTTGATTACTGTCAACTACTCCTGTCGTCGATTGATCCGTAAGATTTTGCGACTAAAATATATTCAATGGCTTGGACCTTCGTCAGATAATATCGATGTCGAAAAGTCTGTTGCTCAAACGCACGAAACTTTGTAGTTTTCGTAAGAGAAGAAGAAGAAAAAGAGACTGGAAAGATGTTATCTTCAATCATGGAAAAAAATATATATAATATATTGGAATCTCTGATTAATCCGATAATCAAAGTCTTGTCTCAGTGGGTCACGCTGAATCAACAAATAATATATTTTCTTCGATGTATACTGTACATTTCATTCTATCGTGCTGGATACATCAGCAAGAGAGAGTCAATTTTCACGTCAATTGACTCTGCGTGTGTCTCGATTCTTCGCGTGTATATCAAATAATAACTGTAGTGTATACCGAGATGCGGCAGCATCTTGACGCCAAGTAATAAAAAAGAAATTTTTTAAAACTCCCACGGAGCTCTTTCCCCCGAAAGCACGAGCTATACAGTAAGTTGGTTGAATAATCAATGTATCAACATTGATCTATAATTGTACTTTATACGTTTTATCGTGTAAACTGATCGATTGAGACAAAGCTTTGTATATATTAGAGCGAAATAAGGCTATGACTTACAAGGCAGGCTTACCCACGCGTTCGTTAAGAGACAACAAAGAGTATAGTAAAATTAAGAAAAATAGACTTAATTTTTTTTTTCCATTGAAATAATTTCGGCTTAGTCGAGGAATCTGTTTATTTTTCACTTCGAAAATCGAATTATAATTTGTGGTGAGATTAGAGAGCGTCTGGAATATTTGATAAGGGACGGAACGAGGAGGGCAAAGACTAACTCGGACGCGTGGAAATTGTGTATATATCGTCAATTGACCCAATGGATTTGTAACTCAAAGTACATTCGCGTGTTTCGTTTCTTTTCTTGTAAAAAAATTTCATGTCATACGAGCGAAGAAAATTCAAAACGTGTAGGATTTAAAAAAATTTCTTCAATTCCTTAACGAGTTAATTGATCGAAGGATTTTGTTCGTTTGTAAATCGTGGTGAATCGCCTTAAATTTGAATATCGTGTGAGTCAGTTCGGTGACTGACCTCCCAAGTGTATTCACGATAATGTACGAAGTGGAGTAACGTCGAGCTGGGCGTATTAAGGATGCTCGTACATTCCCAACAAAAAGTAAATATCGGTGTGAATTTAAGAAAAAAAAATATATATATAGATATATCAAACCACATCGAAGATGCTGAGAACATTTTGAATTATTATAACGCGAAAAAGGTGATATATATAAGAAAAAAAAATGTTCAACAAAAGCAATTCATTTTTCTTGTCGTCCAAAATGATTTAGTTAATTTTTCTAAATAAATATTTATTTTTCAAGGATTTGTGTTTCTTTTATTGACACTCACGTTTTTTTGAGAATTCTCAAAAGTTGTATTTGTGCAACTATTTGTTCAATTATCCTGCTCAAGTGTTTCTGCATATGAATATGAAGCTTAAAAAAATTCTCGAAAAATTAACAAATGACTTTTGTATTGAAAAAAATTATCGGAGATTCGTTATACAATTTGAAAAAAAAAAAATTATTATCTTAACTTTTTGTCGTTATTATTATTAAAAAATACTGTTCATAGTATCTTTAATATGGTTGATTTTTTTTTTTTGAGATTTTTTTCGTATCGCGGAGTACTCAAATTCTCAATCGATTCAAACTTTTGATTGTAAATGTATGGGACATATGCTACATACGCACAGTGCCTGTATAATTTAAATGCAAATTCATTTATTCAATATTTTTCATTGAACTTGAAACCGTTGTTCACGTACGCACAACACGATAAAGACTATCACGTATTATTGCCATGTATGATGATTTATTTCCGAGGAAAGAACGATATTAAAGAATTTATTGGAAATATGTGTCGAAAATTCGAACAACTGCTAATAAATTTGACATTATTTTTAAAGTAAACAAACGAGAAATGTGATAAATAGCTTTTCCTTTCGCGTCGAGGAAACTTCGTTTGCGTGAAATTTTATGCGACCGCCATTTTTTAATTTTTTTATCTTGACATTTGGAATTCGCGATCAGCTTCCGAAAAATATCACGATCCTCGAATTTGGTGTTAGCCTGATTAATTTTATTAATTTCAGACTGCCTTTTGGGCTCCGTTATTTGAAATTTCGGTGTAATATTGAAGTTTTGCCTTTAAGAAATATTTCAGCTTCTTTGGATTTGCAATCAGCAGTACAACTTTTTTGCTAAATAGATTTCATGGAAATGAAAGAAAAATTATTAATTATATAGCGCTGCCACATTGAGTCAGCTGCTATTTGAAATTTTTAAATTTGAACTTCAGATTGGTAATCAGCGAGTCGAAATACCACTAGATCTGAAGACACCGAATGAACCATATATCAATATATTTCTGACAGAATTTGTACAAAAATTGACATGGCATAACAGCAATTATAAGAGTAACATCAGTTTACTATATCGATTGATTTGGATAATGAAGATCACGAATCGAGTTTTTTTTTGCCTCAAGATATACGTTAATTGCCACGCGAGAAGATTCATCGATTTCATTGCATGAACATTACTTCGGATAAGATAAGAAGGTCGAATTATTAGATAACGACGAAGACGTTTTTCTTCTTCTTTCGTTAGAACGAAAGAACGATCCGTACCAAGTTAATCGTAGCGGCCAGTGATCCCTCGTGATGTGTCTCAAGCACATGAAGCCAATATCATTGAATTAATAATAATCAATTCGAGACAATCAATCGGTCGTTGATTCATTTTAATTGCCATATACAGTCTACCAGGAAAATCATTGACAATTTTTTGTTTTTATCATAATTATTAAATCCGCACTTCGAAATTGTTTCTCTTGTGCGTGATTTCGATGAATCATCGATGACGATAGAAGGTTTTGTGGATTCGAAAAAAAAAACGTGTAACACGAGATTCCGGATGAAATTTCAGATTTGCCTCACGGTCCGCGTTGTCGTCCTTTCAAAGCTTGCTAAAGACTTCCATCTTTTTGTTTGTTAATAACAAAAAAAAAAAGAACTTGCCACGATGACTTCCGTGTCTTTGAAATTGGGCGACCAGGGTTTGCAAGGTATATATATATAGATATTCTAAAATAACACGAAATTTCTTCTATCGTTGTTTCAATTATTGAAATTACGAAAATTAATTGTCGTCACGTGTCAGATGAAGAGATACGAATGCAGGCCCGTCGGGAGATCGAAAAAATGGGAGCATATCAATTGACGATGTATCTATTCGTCAGTGTGCCATTAATGTTGTCGGCGACCTATAGCGTCGGTTATGCTTTTACGGCGGGCGAAGTCGACTACAGGTACGTACGTCAACAAAAAATTTATCCGCATAATGATATTATAATGTAAAAGAGTTAAAAAAATATCACCAAATAAACGATGTCGTGGATTGAAAAATTTCACCAATATCGTTTCACGTGTGGATTATATGTTAAAAAGAATTAATCGAATCGGGAGGTTCCTCTAAAAAATTCTTCTAAAAAAAACTTGTATATATTTTACGTAGATCCATATAAAAAAGCACATGTATCTATAAACCGTTGCATCCGATGCTGCTGAGCTCTCTCTTATATATCCCGTAAACATATCGGAGATTTCGGGTCTTTGACCCGCCTTGCAGCTGCCAGACGATTAGGAACGAACTTCGGGAGTATCTAAAACCACGATATAATATACCTTCCCAATCATCTTTCGATCGCGCGCTCCTTAATCGAGTTTTCACTCGGATTTACCTTGCGTGAAAGAGGGAGACGCAGAGAAGATCGTTTTCAAGACGTGATATATATTACGTTGCAACGTATTCACTCGGATATAGGATAATGGAGGCTGTGAGAGCTCGGCGAGGCGCATATGTCGATGGCTCGTGGAAGCAATTGCTTCCCCTAATTACTCCCAAAACACGAGCCACCGCTATCTCCTACTTCCCGGCATTCGAATTAACGTCAAATATACCGCGCGCTTACCGAGCGCTCATAGCTGCATCATCAATTAGCCGTTCTCTCTTATTCAAGACAATCACAGGCTTCGCGATTGTTTCAACCATATAGATCGAGATCGAGAGAGAAAGAGAGAGAGAGAGAGAGAGAGAGAGAGAGAGAGAGAGAGAGAGAGAGAGAGAGAGAGAGAGAATCGTGCTCATTCGAACCGCTATTGCCGCTACTGCCGTCTGTGGCATTCGATTACACCGTGTTAATTGCATAAATTCCAATATACCCAACTATCACTCGTACAAACACGTGAACCTTGATGCCCGCCCTCAGATCAATCTTTTAACGATAAATAGAAAATAAATTCACGAATCGTTTGTTCTCAGATCTTGACGTTGATTAAAAAAAAAAGATTTTTTCTGTACTTCAATTTATTGAATTTTCATATAATTTTCTTTAAATTTCGATCAAGCTCAAGTAATAGTGATGAAAATTCAATTGATTAAACTTGAAGAATTCGTTAAATTGAAAATTTCTACATTGCTTGCCAATGATTTTTCGTCACAAAGCTTCTTCCATGTGAAAACCATACATGAATTCATGGGACATGCTTTCTCATCGAGGAAAGCTTCGCAAAAGGGAATTTGTGCTAATTTTTATTGCGCCGCGTTAAAAGAAAATGCACCAAAGTGTTGAATGAAAAACGCAAATTTTCCAGATGTCTCGTACCCGAGTGCGAGAATTCAACGCGCAACGAGTGGCATCCAGCATGGATCGACCATGCCGCACCGAGGAAAGGTGACAAAATTGAGACATGCACGAGATACGTCGTACGTGACAGTATCAACGATTCGAATACATGCTCGGCCTCGTCCTTCACGTCCAAGGAACAGAGCTGCGACGCCTGGGTCTACGATCCCAATGAGAAAACAATTTTAAACGAGGTCACTCCCAATAATCAATTAATCAATTATTCTTCGGTCATTTAATCGTCGTAATAGCTTCCTCCCGCATGTCATGAGCGAACGAATGCTGATGAATAAATTTTCGTTTTTGTTTTCTCACACGCAGTGGGAGATTACGTGCGACGAGAATCGATGGAAACTTGCCATGGTCGGGACGATCAACAACATCGGTCAGCTCGTAGGTTTAATTTTCGCTGGATATCTTTCCGACAGGTGAGACATTTTATCATAATTCAATCTGGCAGATGGGTAATATCCGGTTAAAAAATAATATTAAAAATTTACCAGCAAAATGATTTTGAGTGATTATTCTAAAAAAAAAAAAAAAAAAACATCAATGTTAGTTCTAACTGAGTAATTATTCCAAATTATAAAAAAAAAAATTATTTTTCGTTATTCTTCTTACGATTATTATTCGTATTTGGGTGAAAGTATAATTTTTATCAAGCAATTGGATTGGATTCGCTATCAGCATGAAATTTTCTATCTGATATAAGACCGGAAAACTTTTATTGAGTAAAAACAAAAATTTTTGACCACACTCGGAGTCGTTTATTGACCGAAAAACAAAGAAGTCGCTCGTATTTTATTTTTATTTACATCCATTTTTATTTATTTATTTTAATTTTTATTGTATTTTTTTTTGTTTTTTTTTTTTTTTTCATATATTTGTTTCAAATATTTCCTCATGTCTCGTTGTCATAATTCTCGATAGATTTGGGAGAAGAGCAGTATTGACAATTCAGACGTTTGCCAGCGGTGTGATAGGCGTGATACAGTCATTTTCCGTAAATTATTGGATGTTCGTATCCCTCGAATTTCTACAAGCTACAGCATCAACCGGAATGTTCAGTTCAGGATTTATACTAGGTATGAACTTCGACGCGTTGAATGCCTCAAGTTTATCGATACTATAAAAGTTGGTATATCACAATTCTCAAAGCACGAAATCTCACCGAATTCTCGTTCGAGAGTTATGAAAGAAAAAAAAAGTTCTCGCCACATATGTGACGCTGCATATGTGTGCACTTTTCATTCGAACCAAAATTCGCGAAGTACCGATATTATAACTGTATACTTTTTCACGCGAGGCAAACATCTATAATACTCTCCAATGATTTCCCCTGACACCATTCATGCTTGTATACGACTCCAGCTAATTGAGAAATTACGCAGAACAAAAATAAAAACACAACGAGTAAAAAAAAAAACATCGCGATTCTCCGTGTACAGGATTAGAAATGGTTGGCGAAAAGCGTCGTGTACTCGGCGGTACGATAATCTCATGCTGGTACGCATTGGGCGAAGTGATACTCGGGTTGGTAGCCATGTGGCTGAGATCGTGGCGAGCTCAGCTACGATTTTTCTTCATACCCGGATTGTTTGCCATTTTTCTACCGGCAATTGTACCCGAATCTATAAGGTATAGTCATGAAAAAATGCGAGTGTGCATCATTGAAAAAAAAATTAGTTCTTGAATCGAGGAAAAAAAAAAATAACATTAACTGGATTGATCGAATCTGTGAAATTAATGAATTACAATATCGAGTATTAGATTTCCATGCCACAAGCGGGAGATAATAAAAAAAAGTGAATAATTCAAATCGGACAAATTGCTCATTGCCTCATCCGGAGATTTTTGTCAAACCTTTGAAAGTTCGAATCTCTCATTGATCGACGATATATCGTGATATTGGTTCGTTCGGGCTTGAACGATACGGTGTTTCAGGTGGCTCATAGCGAACGGAAGAATTTCGGAGGTTGAAAAGATTTACAAGAGAATGGCAAAGATGAATGGTTTCGAGATGAATCAGGCAAAAATCAGCATGTACAAAGAATTGAGTTACAGAAAAGCTCCCGAGGTACGAAAGTTCGCATGTATAATCTTCATAGAGAAAAATCGATTGATTGAGATTTAAAAAAATTGAAAAAAAAAAGAAGCAAAAGCAAACAAACGAAAAATTTTCTTCGCAGGAAGGAAAGGAATCAGATTCTGGAGATCGCGTGTTAACGGGTCAAGCGCTTAGAAGACCGGTACTCGTGATAAGGCTACTCGCCTGTTGTCTCTGCTGGCTGACCAATACATTCGTTTATTACGGTCTCTCGTTGAACGCGGTCGCGATAGCCGGTGACAAATATATTAATTTTACTCTCGTTTCCCTGATTGAGATACCGGCGAACTTTCTCAGCTGTTTTCTCATCAATCGCGTTGGACGAAAAGCCACGGTTTCCGGATCATTCTTCCTAAGCGGGATCTTCTGTCTTGCCATTCAATTTTTACCCACTGGTAATAAACGAAACTATATATTTTCGTTTCCTAAAAAAAAAAAAAAAAGTTTCGTTTTATCCCCCTCTCCACTCATCCACACGACCGAGCGAGATAAAAAGTGAAATTTTTCTCATTGTACGCGATTTTCAGCTGCCAATTCGTACATTCCCCTGATCCTGTTCCTCGGAGGAAAGGGCTGCATCACCATGGCATTTTCCGCGATTTACGTCTATACCGCCGAAATGTTTCCAACAACAGCGAGACACTCGCTTCTCGCTATGTGCAGCATGACCGGACGTATAGGTTCGATATTGGCACCGCAAACGAGACTTTTGGTAAATATACAATGAAATTTTTAAGGGTGACTGCTGTCCATTGTATCCATCAACTGGCTGTATTAGGGTGGTTCTTATTTGCCCGATATTTGAATTAAAATTGTGCCGCCCCCTCATTTTTTTTCTAAATAAAAAAAAAAAAACCAAAATTTTGAGCCCAACATATGAATGTCCTAACTTGATTTTTATTATTCGCTGTAACGACGCGAAGTTTTTCATTCAAAATAGGGTAGACGTACCGGTTGTGGCCACTGTACCGTTTGTGGCCACTCCGCATTTCCCTCGAATTTTTTTAAGTTCCAAGGCTGCGTTCACTTCATCGAGCGAAATATTTCGATATTCACGATGCTTTCGCACCAATATCGATTGCTTTATTGAATATCCGCTAATTTATTTCAACGAAATATGACTAAATGTGTCAACGCTGAGCGGTTTGTGTAGTTTTCTTGTCAGAGGTGTTAAGGGATCCCGAGGTAAGAAGACCACGGTTTCTCATTAACCAAAGTCAAAAAAATAAAAAAAAATTTATAATTTATCAGTTAAAGCTCATTTTGCGGGTTGGAATAACAAAAAACTGACATATCATCTAAAATACCTGAAAAATACGCGGTGGCCAAAAGTAATACATTCAAAATGCGATTGTTCTATTTGTTACCAGCTTATATGACCAATCTCAATTCAAAGCTTGATGGCCACAACTGGTACTTCGGACGACCAAAAATAGTACAATTGTGGCCACAAATGGTGAAAATGACAGCTGCAAGATAATTTCCCCATTTTATTATTTATCATGATCAGAAAAGTTTTTAAAATGATAACAATTCGATTCTGTGTACCTTTTAGGATACATCGATCACTTTTTCAATTCTGAATTTGCAATGATGTGAACACTGTTCGTAAATGAATATTCGAAAATGCTAAAAGTGGCCACAACTGATACGTCTGACCTACACGTGATTTTTATCCTCTTATGTTATTATTTTACTGACACATCTAATCTTTGACGAAAAAAAATTAATTTTATATGGAATTGACGGGGATCGATAGTACTTTCAAAGGAGAAAAAAAAGAAAAAATGTATTGGCCATTCTAAGGCATTTTTACCCTGCTTATTTGAATATTCTTCTTTGTTTTAATTGAAAATGGTAGGAAAAAAGCAAGATATCAGTCATATCTGACGTTTATAACGTGTTCAGGTTATCTAGAAATATAATATGGAAAATTTTAGGTTTTAACGAAGTCATCAAAAAGATATTTAGGTAACAATCGTCCGCTTTTAATTTAAAAAATAGATAATTTATAATTATTTTCTTGATAAACCTTTCCTAATTTTACCGCAATTGGAATTGTATTTTTTTAGCATTTTTTTATTGAGTCAATGTTATGGATTCCAAAATATTTATCTTTTTTTGTTTTTTTTTTTTTGATAATACATAACAGTAATTATACATAAAAAATTACATATTTTGTATAAATATTTTTCGAAATAATCTGAAAATCGATCTCGAACAACAATAATTTTTTTTTTTGAAATTTTCTATTTTTAAAATTCAAAGCGGATGATTGTTACCTAAATTTGTTGACTTCGTTAGAACCTAAAATTCTTTATATTATATTACTAGATAACCTGAATACGTAATGAACGTCAGATATGACTGACATCTTGCTTTTTCCTACCATTTTCAATTAACAAAGAAAAATATTCAAATAAGCTGGGTAAAAATTCCCTAGAACGGGCCAATACATTTTTCTTCCCCCCCCCCCCGAAAGTAATATCGATCCCCGTCAATTCCATATGAAATTAATTTTTTTCGTCAAAGATTAGATGTTCCAGTAAAATAATAACATTAGAAAATAAAAATCACGTGTATTTCAAATGGAAAACTTCGCGTCGTTACAGCGGATAGTAAAAATCAAGTTAGGACATTCTATATTGGGTTCGAAATTTTTGTTTTTTTTTTAAATTTAGAAATAAATGAGAGGGCGGCACAATTGAAATTCGAACATCGGGCAAATAAGGACCATCCTAGTTTATGTACATCGAGAAAAAAAAAATTTGTTGTTTGATTAAAATATCGAATTTATTTGAATCAAATAGATTCTCTATTCAATTCAAGTACGATGAATTTTTCCATTTTTTCTCGATGCAATATTCGCGGTGAAGCGTTGTTAAGTTTGATTCGAAAATTCATCTGACATTTGGCGCAAGGTGCGATGTGAAATATATGTACATTTTTCGATATATCTCACATAAACTGTATTTACATGATGCGGGGTAAGTATTTCTATACCAATCGTGAAAAAGCAATAATGCCAATTCATAAATTGACAAACTTTTTCATTTTAATTACATTTCCATAATTAAATCGGCCTGAAAGACGTAAAATCTTTAATTTCAAATCAGGCATCGGTCATGGAATCGCTGCCGTTAATTCTTTTCGGTGGTATGGGAATTATCGCGGGTTTCGTGTCGCTCGTATTCCCGGAAACTCTGGGATCCCAGCTTCCGGATACGATCGAGGAGGCGGAAAACATCGGAAAAGTCGTTACAATAAAATTATCGCCCATCAACATGTCGTAGTACAAAATTTTACTCGAGATTTACAAAAAAAAAAAAAAAACAACGACTATGTCACGTGTGCAGGGGTTTCATATCGAAATGCATATTGACGCGATTTTTCATTTATTTCTCGAGAAATCCCGGCATATTTGTCGAAAAAAAAAATTCACAAAGAAGTCTCAATCTCGAGTAAATATATCGACAAGCTCGTTATGCTTTACGAACAATCAGGTAGATAACTATCGTTCCTCGAAGCGCATTTGTGTGTTCGATGAAAAGCTCGATAAAAGTCTATCGAGGGCTGGAAAAAAAGAAAAATCATTTTATGTGACGGTAAAATCATCGTAATCGTTCGGCTCGATCACGAGGACCCGATCGCAGAGAGGACAATATCCGATCCGAGAGGGTTATTCGTTTCACAAATGGACTCTACGAATTCCGCACACGTGTCAACGACCATCGAGCTTCATCTGCATAAACGCCGTTTGCATAGCTAAAGATATAACGCATGACACTGTCACATCACGCTACACTATTACGAACGATTCAAGAGAGATATCATGAAAAAAAAAAAAAATCTACACTTGCTGCCACTGCAATCGATTCTCATTGAGACATTCATCGACGAGTCCATTTGACTTTGAAGAGTATTCACACACTTTTACACTGACGCGAGTATTTAAAAAACAAAAATTTTTTTTATACATATAGGACGAGGCATTGATTGTCACTTTGCGTATTTCTTCGCATTTTATTCATATATCGAGCGTTTTATCCGAATTAAAGTCCAAGGGGATCACGAAAATAAAGTATTTTCCGGTGACGATTATATTATGGGCCATCGATCGAATGAAAAATCATTTTAAAAAGTGACCAGAGAATTCATTAAGAATTAACGAGAATCAATGGTTCTTCATTCAGCGATAAATAATTTAAAATAATTATTGTACAATATAAAAATATAATATTTTAATATACAATTAATATATTTTTAAACATTCTTATTTATTATTTTCTCCGAAAATTACGTTCAATCGTTTTTCAATTGATTTGTATAAATTTATACGTTCTCATATCTTGACGTTAATGAAAAGTAAAAAAAAAAAAAAAAAACTCAGGCAAACGCAACATTTTTCTCGCGACAATAATTCACATTTCTACCGAAGAAATGTAAATTATTTATGCTTGGGTCTCGTGTAAATGATATTTAAGTTATAGTTGTACCTTTTTTTGATCCCATTATATACGAAGCTTTCTTCGCGAACTCAGTCACTTCTTATCCCAAAACTTCTCAGGTGTTTCCCATTATTTCCCCATGTCTCTCATTGTTCGTCAATTTCTAGTCTCACCTGAGTTTCGATGAATTTTTTTACATTTTTTTAATGCATTTTTTTCGGAGTTGATTTTTTTTTAATAAATCTTAAAAATAGTGAGTTGTACAATGAGAAAGAAAAATACGAGAGTTGACTTTTTGTCTGCAATTTCGAGTGCAACAGAACATTTTAGGAAATATATCTAAAAGAATTTCAAAGAACGAAAATAATAAATTTTTGGTCAATTGATCGCAACAGTTTCGATTGAAAAATCTTTGGCGATTAGTGCGGCGGAACTTGGGAGAAAAAAAAATTACATTCAAGTGAAAAAAAAAATAACGTTATATGTGGATTTGACGGCCAGTTATAGTTACCTGTTTTGGGTAACCTTGAGTCAGAATCATTCCGTTTCCGGCAAAGCTCATTGACTTATCTTGAGACAATCTTAAACTCATATTTTATGTTGATAAGATATGCATATTTGTTACTTGTACTAACACATCCATGCATTTTTCCCGTGGGACGGGAGGGAGAGAATTAATCGTAAAAAATCAATTCGTCTGTCCTGATCGTGTATTATGACTCCTCTGGTAATTCACCCTTACCTTTCCATATCACCTTGCAATAAAAGTATTTTTAGGATTTAGTGACTTTTAAAAATCAAGTATTCAATGAAAAAGTGTTAAGACAAGGAGGCAAAATTAAATGTAGAAAGGCGATGTATATACATCGATGAGAATGATTTGAAAATAAGAAAAAAAATATATATATATATATATATAAAACGTTGATCGTAAATTGTATCGGTCAGTTTATGGCAGACGTCCCTGCCAACAAATCTCATGGTCCTTGATAAAACGGTTGGATAATCGTTGGGGAAAGCTTTTTGAAACGGTTGTGTACGCGGGTTCGCCTCGGCGTCGCGTCATTCTCAAAGTTTCCTTTGATGTTTGTCCATAGACAGTCACTCTGATGCTCGCTCATCCGTCATAGCCCGCAGCTTTCCATCTCTATCTCTCTCTCTCTGTCTTTGTCTGTGCGACATTTCTGCGATTGCTGAATCAGTTTTAGGGATCCCGAGTGTGAGAGCGAGCGAGTATGGGAGAGAAAACTTCACGTCGCGTCGTCGTCATATCGTTGTCGTCGTCGTCGTCGTCGTCGTCGTCGTACGTAGCTCTTCCGTATCGTCTTTTGCGATCCGCCTCGACGGTTTTCCGTCCATCCCCCATCCTATATCACCCGACAAAACTTTTACTCAACTCGAATGAAATCCCTGACTACGTTCACCCAAACGTCCGGACGCCCTTCCTCGCGATTTCTCTCTCAGTCTTTCACTGAACATTGTTCTCTCTTACTCTCTCTCTCTCTCTCTCTCTCTCTCTCTCTCTAACTTTCAATTAACTACCCGGAGCCTGCGGCTGACCGAAAAGGGAGAGAGCACCCCCCGTCCGTTAAAGGCGTGTGTAGGGTTTATATGGCATAGAGCTAAATTGTCGATCTGAGCGTCGTTGGGGTCATCCCGCGTAGATTAGTTTTGGCGTCTGACGAAATTATATAGAGGCTGCAATTACTTTTATTAATTCTCTTTTGTTTTACCTTCGCGATTGAGTTTTTTTTCTTTCTTTATTTCAATGATCAATTGGGTTATAGAGCTCAGAGAGGTAATACCGGTAATATTAAACTCTCTGATCCGCGAGAACGTTATACTGTCATTGAAAATATAAAAATTAATTTTATCCAATTGAACAGCGTTCGATGGAGTCGAAAAAAGTCCTTTGGTATACTGTCAATGCAGTTTTGCCTAGATGCGTTCCTTCGACTCTTTTTAGGTGCTAATACTAGTTGGATACCGCAACACGGAGAAAGAAGAATGGAAGCGACTATAGGGACTATTTGTATAAAAATAGTAATTTATTTCCAGCTTTGTAGTTGTCGTATTCATTATAGCACGAAATGTTGAAAAGTGCCATATGCGTACTAAAAAGTATCATGCACATAGTAAAAACTGCTAAATATGTAGATATATATATATATATAAAATCGACTTATTTACAGTACATTAGAATATAATAGAGGCAGAGGAAAATAATTGTTGAAAAAAAAAAATATATATATATTTCCGATTCGTGACTTTGCGGCAATCCTATAGACTTATACCTTGGCCCTTATATAGCAACGGAATTTCGGATTTCGGTCTGTAGGGTGTGGTTATAGGATGGATTAATTTTGACGCACAACGAAACTCGAGAGCGTCCAATGACGTTGATTAATTTTCCCATCTGATGGAACTGTCCTTGTGAATTTACTTCAATCAACGACGAATGTAATCACGTAAAGAGGGAAAGTTTTTGCGAAAGACATTAGAGTGCTCAATCATCTCATTAATTTTCATTCGTATAATCCAATTTATCCAGAGCTCTTTCGTCCAACAGAACTCTGTAATTTACTGGGATTTCAATCAACCGATAAACCAGCAGAAAATTTTTATCCACAGTATCATTTACACAAAAAACATATCATAGCTGCTAGGAATACAGCTCGATAAGTTGAACTTTGATGCCAAAAGCCGGTTACTGAGAGTCGGTAAGCTCCAAGAATGAAAAAAAAAAAAAAAAAAAAAAAATACAGACAAACATGCAGTTCCCCTTTTCAACCCTGTTCGGCTAATCCCCTCCGTACCACCGGTATTGCAGTCGAAAACTTCTTCGCCGATGGTAAAGTCAGTAATCCTCAGTAAATTTTTTTGTTTCATTAAAGTCATAAATAATATTTAAAAAATCGTAATTAATACTAGGCAGGGAAAAAGGTTTTCGGTATAAAGCTTTATTTTATGACTGTGCATACAGTGAAAATCGCAGAAATGAGGGTTACATATAGGGGAGAACCATTGTACCGTAATTAAAAAAAAAAAAAAAAAAAAAAAAAAAAAAAAAAAAAAAAAAACATTGTAATACGGGTTGCTGGAGCCAAGAGATCGGCAAATGTCTTTTTTTGCATGATAAAACAAAAATGTTGCAACAATCCTTAAAAGGGGAACTTCTATATTATAATAAGATCAATAGATCAAATAAACCTGGACGAGTTCATTCTTATGCTCTTAATATTATGCAAACAGCGTTATTTTCATATCACTTGGGGATTTTTTTTTTACCGAGGCTCACTTCCAATGTTCAATGAGATAACCCATCAATCTTCTCTAGACTATGCACGAAGAGCTCGATGTCCATGGCCATACCACAAATGCTCTACCAGGATAGACTATATACGTGTGCATATACGTAGATATATATTATATACATATAGATAGAAGCTTGTTATCGGAGAGTTCGTTAGCCGGTGTGGCGAGCATTATTGGAATCCATAGGACAGGAGTATAGAGGCTGGGGTTGCGATAGCCCGGTTGTTACGTGTCGCCGTGCTTAACGCTGCGTTGATTATGATTTGCGACAGGGGAATCCGCAGAGATGCCAAATCCCGTGAACGTTAATTTATCGCATATAGATATTAGCATCCAACAGTTAATGTTAATATCAAGCATGTGTAGACTATGGCGATCGTTAGCCAGTTTTCAGCCTGGTTTCGCATTCGTGGATTCTCACGTTTTGCCTCGACTCTCTCTCTCTCTCTCTCTCTCTTTATATATACGTATATCATGGTTCTATAACGTGGATTCGGTTGCGTAATGTTTGGAGCACGAACCCGAACTGCACAGCATTTACAGACTATGATGAATTTCGTGATATATTACGCTTGTTATTTTCCAGTATATATATATATAAATATACACACGTATAATATTTCGCGAGCAAGAAACCTAATTTTTAAATAACTATAAGAATTTTTTTGACTGCAGTTTCTTTTTCAAAGACAACTGTAATTGAAAAAAAAATCAGGAATTCCATGAAGTTATTAATTTTCTCACGGTTCTCGCCCACCTTGAGTGCCAAACAGCTTTTATCTACAATATGCCAAGCCCAAAATTCATACAATTAGGAGCATTCATCACAATAAATTTTTTTTTCATCCGATGAAATCTGCCTAAACTCATCAAAATTTTAGATGAAATCATAATTAATAGATGGATTGACTGTTCCATTTTCGAATCAGTCACAAATTTAACCCTGATGAGCTCAGCATCCTAATAGGCTCTTACTCGTTTGTCCGATGGTGATGACGGATAAATCACCAGGATTTTAGCGCATCCATATATACCTACGGAAGAGATGTCAAACTTTTCTTATTTTTTCCTCCGCACCTACCTTTGAAGGTATTTCAGATATTTTTTCCATGTTTTCCCATGTCGTAGGGGGCTTGGGACACTCCAGAGTGGTAAGTGAGGATTAAGATTTCCCTTCGAGAATGAAAAAAAAAAAGAGGATAACGAAATGAGGAAAATATCTCTCGCTTCTGAAGGGATATCAAGAACGTCTTCAGCATCTCGTAGCTGAGGATACGTTCGCTCGATAATTAAATTGGAACAGCTGAACTCCCGGGGATAACGACGAGGCGAGAGATCCTCTCGGTGAAAATGTTGGAAAACTCGAGGTAGAGTGAATATTGCAGATTCTGGAGGGAGAAAGGCGTATGTATATGCATATATAAAAACTTGTCTGTCTGACGATGGTAGTAGCGAAGGTTGGCATATTATCCATGGGTAGCTAGAGTCCAAAAGGTGGCCTTTTCCTTGCGAAAGAAACGCTGGCTGCTGGATAGCGGAGCAATAAGACAGGAGGAGAAAACATGACTAGCCCAGGCAAAATCCGAGCGTCTGATTGACATACCTAAGAAAGAATAACCTCTCTGGAACGTGACGGAAAACTTCTTGCCCGGTGAAATTCATGAATATGGAATAATGCAAATTACATAGCGGGAGGCCGGCTTCACTCTCATTCTTTCTCTCTCTCTCTCTCTCTCGTTCTTTCCGTTATACCATTCTACCGAATAAGTTCAACTAAACGTAATCTCATTTGACAGGGATCCCAGCCCGAACATCCAGGGCTCTGTGAAAATTTTCGTGGTCAGATGTTTTGTTTCCAATTCTCATGGTAGTATACGCATCGCGACTTTCTTTGCGCAATGAGAAGTTTCATCGCCAGCTTTGTGGATACAGTGGAAGTTTTTTTTGGCTATAGCGTTCATGAGACAGTAAGCCCAACCGAAACACACCAGGGTTTTTTACGGGAGGGGCTTTGCGAGGATAAGCACTTTTTTTCCTTCTTTAATCGCGTCAAACAAAATCTCTGTAAAATAAAATAAAAATTACTAATTTCAAACAAATTTGGAATGGTCTAAATGGAATGAAACTCTTCTGAACGATATTTTTCACGAGCCTCGTTACCTGCGGGTAATAAGGCCTAGTAAAATATCCAATTTAATCAACAGGTTTTAATAATATAATCATTATTTGAGTACATCTTCGTGCAATAGGCGTCTGTTAGTGTCGCGTTGAGCGAGAGCGGTTATTTTAAATACGATTTTTGTTGATTAAATTGAATATTTTACTATATAGGCCTTATTGCCCGCAGGTACCTTATATTTCAGCCAATACATGCTTCTCACACAGTATAGCCAACATTATATAATATATCAAAATATCGATGGCCCAAAAGCGTGTCTTGCTTAGCGTTGGCTTCTGGTTTTTTATTTCAAATTTTTTCCCGATGATTAACATAAAAAAGAAACCGAATTGAAATTGAATAAAGTCGAACTTTTCGTATTTGCGAGAAAAATCTGTATTATACTTTCTTTCCCGTTTGGACGTGAGTGTAATGTTGACACTCATCTACCATAATCGTGCACTTTTATATCCGTTGTCTTTTTCATCCCCCGCTCTCTTTCTCAACCGATGTTCTCGCAGGTTACATCGACGATTGCATTCCACGCTAACATAATTCATATACTCATCCCTTCTGTGTTACACTCGCTCGTTCATTCTGGGGTTCTAGTTAGAGTTATAACTGTGTATGAGTGCGTTTCACTCGTGGTAAATCCACTTTCGGAAGAAACGAGACAGAGAGAGAGAGAGAGAGAGAGAGAGAGAGATAAAATCTTGTCAACCCCTCGCGAGTATATTCGAAACATATATAACCGCGAATCCAAACCATAAATCGGTCACCGCACACAGGATTTACGCACTGTATTTTCTCTTTCTTTCGTAACAATAAAACGAGCTATTTATCATTTTGAGCTACGCACTAGCCTTGCCAGCATGCTTCATACTCCTCCCCTTCGGTTGACAGAGACAGGTGGAGTTCATTTATATATTACATACTCTCACGTAAACCACATAAATGTTATAATATAACGTCCAGTCCTATGATGATTGACGTAACTGAAATTTTATGGGAGACTGGTTTAATAAAATGGATTTAAAAATCGAATTAAGCCACCGACACAAATACATCGATCAATACGAATACACTCTGCAAACCTATACATGTAAGAGGCAAATGTGTGATAATTTAAAACAAAAAAAAATCATTTTAAAAACTTTTATCTTTATTTCGTAAACTTTTGTCTTTAGATCGCACATTTAGAGAACAGATATGACAGCAATTTTAAGGATTTTAATTGTTCGTTAAGCTCGTCGGATTAAATTTCCGGAAATAATATGGAAACGCAAATTTCTGGCAGATTAGATCACTCTTTCCTTATGGACTGTTTCGTCCGTTTTTCGCTCGTCACGTGTCCTCGTGCCTGTATTTTCGCTGCCATTCTCCGCTCACACATCCTTAATGTACCATAAAAATGAATAAAAGAAACGTTGACAGTTTTCTTCCACTCGTATTCGTGTGTGCGAGATATCTTTATGGAGATCCCAGTGGCTTTTCTGCATAATTATTTACCATCGGGAATTTATTTATAAGGTATAATTTACTACGTATCCATGGCGATATACATGCAATTCGACCAATGCGACCCTTAAAGAATGAATGACCACTCGCGCGCGAATATGTGCGCGAGTATATCGAGTGACTACACATACATATATGTGTAGTCACTCTCAAGGATTTGGTCTCGGTAAACTAAAACGTTACGAGGGAAATACCAATCCCCCTTCCGAGTTTGCTGTGAATTTCTGTCTTTCGCCCTCATTTATACGAGGAGCCGGACGCTGAACTCGCCGTTGCATTCGCGTGGATGACCCTCGGGGGATATATAAGAGTGACGTATATATATATATATATATATAGTCTTGGTCGTAAATGCGTTCTGCGATATAGTCAATGGATCATCAATCTTACAGCTCACGATCTCGGTCGTGTAGCTTTTGTGCCCAGCACGTTCACGGGGGATTCCCTCTGTATGCGTCTCGTTCACGTACAATATTCATCGTATATCATATATTCCTCCGGTCGCAATATTATATAATATTCGACAGTATCCATTTTTTTTGCACGTAAAAAACTTTCGTATTTAGCGAATTAGGAGAAAAAAAAATATATTTTCTTTCGTAAACTTAAAAAAAAAACAAATTTTACTTGCGACAAAAAAAAAAGTTTCTTTCGAATTGAATAAAATTGTCTGTCGTTATACTCGCAATTCATTGGATTACTTAAAAGTTCATTGTTACTATTATTATTTTCATCAACAGGAATTTATTTCGTGAAATTTATTTTGCAATGTGAAAACTTCAAATCTGGAAGATCTTATGTATTTTACGGCGAGACCTCATCGTTGCTTTTTGTGCTCAATATATACCGATCGCCAACGGTCGACGCTGGCTACGATCGAGAATATATCCTGTGGATATCATCGTTGCCTTTTTTTCCATGCATCATATTCTTTCTTAAAGATTTATCGGACGTGCAAAGTTTCCATATACCGCACTGAATGATATTCAAAGCATTTTTTTCATGGGAAAAAGGTATCAGGGAAAAAAGCATTACAATAGAGAGAGAGAGAGAGAGAGAGAGGTTGAGGGTCTCTTCATGCATGTGTTTGTCCCACGAGTCCACCACAAGGGATATTGCCGGAGCAGATAGAAGATAACTGAAAAATGTCGAGCACCTCACCGGAAGAAGAATGATAGGAAGTTCGCCAAGGTTAATGTAGCATTTCAGGGAGAGAGTTGCTAAACTTTTCCAATTTTCTCCTCGATTTAGAGATTGGGTTTGGACGCGATCCTCGTCCAACGTTTTGCGTTCTTTTTCCATTTACCATAGGTATATACATATACCCATATATGCCATTGACAGTCTGCTTAGGCACGTATAAGATCCAACACACGCACAAGCTCACACGTCGTGAGGAAGGAAATGATGATAAAGAAAGAGGGAGAGAAAAATAGCCGAGGGAAAGCTGTCTCTTCGAATATCCGAATAACCGTTCAGCGAGTGATATTCGGAAAACTTTTTCGCTTCTTGTACCAATCGCCCTTCAAAGTACCACTCAGGCCAACACTTTACATTTCGAAACTTTGCCAGAGACCCTTTTCGCTTATATTTCCATCGATATTTTACTCGCAGTTTTTTATATTTTTTTTTAATTCACGGATAAATAATTTGACGATTTTTCAAGCGAAGATTCCGAGGAGATCGGTTTATCGTATAACGAGATACCATTATAACACGATGCTTATAAAAAAATATTTATAACAAAGATATTCCTGATGCTGTCACGAAAACATTTTTAAGCATCTCTCATATAACGAAGCGCAATCGAGAAGAAAAACCTTAATTTTTATTTTTCGTAGCAATCATCCTTAAAAAATTAGTTTCTCGACTACTAATTTACTATGAAAGTATGAGTATGAAATATAATAACTTGGCAGTCGATGAAACCATAAAAAAAGAAATTGTAGATCTTCCACAGAGTTTCTTCAAGATCGCACCTCAGTTAATCATGTTAATTTTTTCCAGATTTATTATGAATTTATTATTTATTAAGAATTAAATATTGAGATAAAGTTAAATTTGATTTCCTCTTTAGTATAATATTTATTCATTCGTGTTCACGGATGGAGCGGCCATTTGACCACTCAAATTACCACGACCAATATGTCTCGATATTATCAAAATTGGAATTTGACGGAATATTCTAATAAAAATAGGGAAAACAGGAAAAATGGAGGATTGAAAATGTGAAATAAAATCTCATTTTGGAAGTGTGTTAAATAGTCGACGCTGAACAACTGTAATTCGTTTCTATTTTTCTCCTGACACATTCTCGTATAAGAATCGTATCTTTCTCAACAAAGTGCAAGAGCTCTCCGAAAGTGGAGTTTTTGGCACACAGGGACGTCGACGTCTTGGGGGATTCATATACAATTCAAATGTACATTAGATCATAAGCCATAGAGACTACACAACAATAGTCTCAACGCATACGACGCTTCGTTGAATTGTAAATTCGTCATTATCAAATTGTCGACTAGGGAGAGCGTGAGCGAGACCGAGACCGAGGGAATTCTCGTTTTGTAATGGGGTTGAGATACAGGAGCGAGAGAAGAGAATATATCTGTCGGGCGAGAAACGACTGTAACTTGGAAGAGCACGGTATATGAGCAGAGGCAAACGGGGTATCTTTTATAAGATATCGTATTAGATATTTACATGTATATAGTCTTGCGTGTTCCGGTATCCAATGTCGTTCGCTATCAATATCGAGGCTGATGTACCGACCACAGCTTCTCCTCGTTCTATGTTCTTGGCTGATTGAACCCGTCTCACGTTCTTGCCTTTCACGTCCAGCGATAATTTGGTTAAGCCTTCCCCTCTCTCTCTCTCTCTTCTCTTCTCTTATCGACCATCCTTCTTTGAATAAAATCGATAGTACCTGTCACACCACGCCATTACATTGTCACTAAATGAAGAATGAAGGTACCCGTGAATATAACTATACTTTGACGAAAAATATTAGTTATGAATTGAGTTTGTCTAAAGTCATACTGCTATGCTTATTCGAAGTACGATATTATATACTGACATTATAATATACCTAACAAATTGCACATACATGCATGTATAACTAATTAGAAATATAAATATTTCGTTATTACGAAATTAATTAAGACGATTTTTCTTCGATCGTATACACATATCGCTGTACACACTTCCATATGGATGAACCGGTAGTAAATAAACTAGAAACGTAGATTAATTAAAAAATCAAATGGTTCCCTTTGGTCGCGGTATAATCGAGAACTTTTGTTTCGCTTGAGGGGAAAAAGGTCCGACCCAGTTTTTTTCCCGATAATATATAGGTACAATAAATGTGTTTGTGTGAGCGCTTAAATATAAAGATCGATGCATAAATATATAGCCATAGAGCGAAAGGGAGGGACGCAGAGGTACTTTGCGGCAAAAGATACACTCTACACTCTGCGTCGCTAATGATATTTCACGAGTACGCGCGAACTGCTACGATAATTGGCTCGCGAACCGATGGTGCGCGCCGCAAACCATGCAATCAGCCTATAGAGTCAGCGATCGAATGTCGGGGCGGAGTATGGAGCGAAAGGCTTATTTGAATGAGGAAACCATGCAGTCAGGCATCACTGGATCCGCGTTCCATCGTCGCTTTAACAATTAATGGATATTTTAATTCTCTATTGGGTGCCGCGCGCGCTGTTTTGGTGTGTCATATTCCCACGCACGAACGTCTCTAGCTCTCTCTCTTTATCTCTCTCTGGTGAATTTGACTGATTTCATTCGCACAAATCGCTGCTGGATAACTCGTTCTTGTGAGCTGGCAATACATCGGTATACTTCTACACACTCCATCTAGCATGCCTGCATATTTCACCTACTTTATATGTAATACGATCCATTCCATGTGCCACCTTGACCTATATAGGTTTGACCCTCGCCATGTATCTGCGTTTTTTTTTTAAATTTACAAACACAAATACATCTTTTTCAAAGTACAAGATTTTTCGGATCATCAATATACTTGCAACTGCTCGTAAAACGACGACAATCCAATGTTTGAAAGACACGCTTAAATTCGCTTCGAATTTATACCGTAATTTTTTTATTTTACTAGTACTATTCGCTGGTCACTCGCAACTTAACGCATAGTTGGTGAACGAGTAAATGAATTTTTGAATTAAAATACGAAATCAGAAGATTCGAGAAATCATTCGAAGAATTATGCAAAATGCACAGATTACTTTTTCCTACAGCTTTTCGTGACTAAAGTCACTCGTGCATGTATAAAACTAAAAAAAGGTATCGAAATTCGAAATTTCTCGTGGTAACAACTCGTTTGATTATAAAAAAAAAAAAAAGAAAATGCACAAAAGAGATGCAGTTCGCGGTGATGGGGGATGTAAAAAAAAATGTTCTCATAAACCGGAGATTGAACATACGTGGACACCTCGTAAAGTTTCGATGCATAAATTAAATAGCTATACATCGATTGGAGGGTTGGAAGAACGAGGTGGGGTGTCGATAAATACACACACACACAGGCACACACATGCGGTCTGTACACGTAGATATATGTATATATATATATATATAAAATATATAATCGATGGTTCAATGCCGAAAGAGCGTCAAGTCTCGGCTCAGACACACTCAATACGCCGCTTTAACTCAAAGCCTTCGTTATATACATCAAACGGAAATGCGACACGTTGCTGGGGTGTGGAATTATATATGGTCAACGATAATTCGAGAGAGTTGTGTCGACGTGACGGTTTCGAAAGCGAAGAAAATTTGCGCTTGGTCCACGAAATGTGCATGCATGGATTTGTGTTCTTTCATTTCCTTTTTCTGTTTATATAGCCCAAGAGAGAGAGAGAGAGAGAGAGAGAGAGAGAGAGAGAAGTTTGACGCTGCGCACTTTTCTCTCGGGATTATCGAGTAAATCATCAGGCTAGTCAAAAATACGTTGTGAGGGTTGATGTTTCGTGCTCACGGGATCCAGAACGAAATGATCGGAGCATCACCCATGTGGGGCCGATTTCTCAGCCCAAGATCATGCATCATCGATTCTCTTGTCAGTTGAAGTTTAAAATGTCGGAAGGATATAACGTCTTTCCGAGCTCTCAGCTCTTGAGAATGACAAATTATACGATCGCTCATGCATAAAGCGATTATCGACTGGCCAAATTAAATATTTTTTAATAGTCGAATAAAATGTTAAAACGATGGATTTCCGCGACCTTTATCGAGATTTTTCTGACATGCGAACGGGACTCTTATCATCAATAAATCAACGTTGTTGCAGAGAACAAAAACTTGGCCTTAAAAATCGAAACTAAAGTTAAAATGAAAAGTAAAACTTTTCGAAATTTTGGATGAAGATTTTATTGTTTAAAAATCATTTTTATCACAGCGAACAATATTTTATTCGATTATTAAAAATGTATTTAATTCGACCCATCGATAACCGCTCTAAGGAGGAGCAATCGTCGTTTGTCATTTACGCAAAGCCAAAAGAGCTCAGAAAGTCGATTGATATAATAGCAACGTTACAAACTTCACCAATAATGTCGATTCTTTTTTTCTTGTGATCACGTAGCTAAAACGACCATCGGGGAATAGCACACGAAGATTACCCTTCTGAGACTTTTCTCGCGAATCTAAAGATGCAATTCCAACTGAGAAGTCTCTTTAAATTTGTATGCAGACTTTTCAGTATGTATATATATATATAAGGCAGAGCTGATTCATGAGTCATGGGGATTCCGAAGAGAGAAGGGTATATAGATTTGGTTAATATAAGCGGGGATAGCGACCCATGACGAACGAATTAGTTGACGGTGTCCGATAAGTTTTCATTCCCATTGGGATCTGCGTTATTACAGTCATTAAAAAAAAAATAGTACGCAGAACCTTTATCATATAACGTGACGCGACATATGCAAAGATCTAATTTGAAGATTTCGATCTCTAACTTTACATATTGCGTTATACCAGTATCCCTTTTTCTTCCGAAATGACCCCTCTGAGCTAAATCATATATTTTTATAATACCACATCACGTCGTTTCCCTGTAGCCAATTTCGAGCGTACAAATTGTTCCTAAGCCGACGGAATAATTAGATTTCACTAAGAAAAGTAATAACGATATATACGTTTCTGAGGTTGAAAATAGATGAGGGTGAATCCGGATGAAATGGCTCTGCTATTACGGTGATGTCGGACTGTTGATAAACAAAATGGCGTAACTCACACGATTAAGTGTATAAAGGGATGTGCGGGTTACGACCCTATGTTTGGTAGCAGTCGAGAGATATATAAAGTTTCACCCCTATTTCTCGAAGAGTTTACGGAAAAATCTCTTCCGACTCTTGCTGGACAGTGCCAATTACTTGGTTGCGCACGCCGGCAAGAAAGATGCTCTGTGTCTTATAAGTCCTACTCTCCTCTGTATTTCCCAGCACACACAACACGCTCGGTTGCCCACAAAGTTAAACCGCTATTTATATTAACGTATATAATATATATATATATATATATATATACACATATACTACATATTGTATCCTATTCTTTGCTCGTTGTACAAACTTCTTTAAAAGAAAATCTATTTTTCAGAAATAAGGATGCTCTTTGTCTTATATCTCTGAACCTTTTCCGACGGCTTTATAGGAGAGAAAATAAAATAAAATTTTCATCAAGAGACACGCTCTCGTATCTTCCTGGTGCGCGGAAATATGAGAAACAAATATGTAAGGAGTATCTGATTCCAAAAGGATTGAGTTGTCGTTGAGCCCGAGGGGCTTATGAAAAAGGACAACTGGAGGGGAAAAAAATAACGTGTAGGAGGAATTCCAACTTGCAATTTATCAATTTTTTTTATGCCTGTTTGCATTTTTTCAATTCTTTCAATCTTTGAATAAATTCTAGTGTATAAAACGCATCATTGTAAATGTTGGAAAAAAAGGCCACACGATGACTTCCTTCAATTTTTTTTCGATGAAAAACTCCATAAAAATGAAACTTTATTCGTCATCGCATCATTGTCATTACTGACGACGAAACAAATACACAGATACGCAAAAAATTAAGAATCGAAGATATGTTCAGGTTCAAACACCGATGAAGTTGGCATTATAATGTCTCATGAGATTTACGTACATGCACATGGTAATGTGTGGATACAAGATATGAAGAAAATACAGTAAAACACAAGGGAGAGTTCGCGTAAACGCGGATCGCGGCAGACGATCGTTTTTTCTTTCTTTCAACTTTTCCACATGAGAAAAATTGCTACAGAAACACGATCGTAAAGACTGTTTTTACTGCAAGAACAAACAATATATATATACATCGCATCAAAGCGTTGTCGTCAGCTCTTTGCGTCGGGGGAGACTTTAATGGTCCGCGAGAAGTACGGTCACTGTACCAGCGCATTACATACTATATATATCGTATTGAGTGTTCTTATTCGTAGACTTTACGCCCTTCTGGCTGTATATCCTATCGATATATAGATAAATGGGTTATTCTAGGCAGAATCTTTCATTTTTATTCTACTTGGTTGTAAGTCGATGTAAAAAAAAAACTTTCCACGACAATTTTTCGAATTCATCAATAATTTGCATAATGGTTATCGACACAAAACTTTGAACTAAGTTATCACGTGGCAATTTTCGTATTTTTGAAATTTAACATTATCGTATCAACGACAAATTCAACTGATACAATTAGGTACGTGACTATGGAGGAGCATTAATCCTGTGACATTATACAAACAACACGATCTTTATTTTCTCTTATTCCTATTGTTAGCCTCTTGATAACGATTCTGAAAATTTTATAAATACTTGGACAATCGGTGTAGATTTTTTTATGAGCTTTACGATTTGGCTTTGAACGCCCTATATATTTATACGGTTTTGTACGCTTCGTATCCACGTAATACTTTGGGATCCGTTATTGTGTACTCTGCTGTGCTGGCTGTTCGACGTTCAAAAGCACTCGCGAGAAAGATGAGAAAACAGAGTACAAAGACAATGACCGGTGAAGGGGTTTTTTTTTTTTGGATTCCATCCCAGAATTGTTGGTACTATATCGCTGGACAAACACATTTTCCTGGAATAACGGGAGAAAAAAAAAATAAACCGTACACGCGCCAATGGATTTTCCGGCGCTGTTCGTTTCGAGATTCAGTCGGCATCGTGACAATTTTTGTAGTACACGATATACGCCTCTATCTCTCTATCTCTCTCTCTTTCGTAAAGCTGCGTCAACTACAATTTCACACGTTCGGACGGCAAACAATTAAAAAAAATACAAATTACCAGTGAGCGCGATGACGCTCTTTTTGCAAACTCTATTTTTTGTATGCAGTTTAATGAAAAAAGCTTTCGAGCGAACAACTTTGAGGAGAATTCTCCGCCAAGTATAATTTGAAAAGATATAAAAAAAAGTATACCTAAAGTGTAATTCTTTCGTTTTATTTTTATTTTTATGACGTTTGTCAGATTCACGAAGAAAATGCATTGTACTCCCTTGTCTTCGTTGAACAGACTCGTTGGAAAGTTTCCAGATAAATGTTCGAATTCCTTGCCTTTGATAATAATAATATAACGGTAAATACATTTTTCATACATCTTTTGGTTTTAACATTTTTTTAAGGGTAAAAATTAATTAAAAAATGTATGAGAGCAATGTGTGAGAATGTCTCGGTTTTTTTTTGTAAAATGTTTTTCAGTATGTATCGATGGCGAAAAGTTACAGAAGTTTTATAAATGGGGTAAACGAATGGCTTATAAGCCCTTATGATTTTCAGTCGTCCATACTATGGTCATATTAATAATGAGCCGCAATGTAGACCAGTGACAGATATATATGCGGTGGTAAGTTCGGTGATGCTCATATAGTGATTCGTTTATTGGCGGATTTTTCGCTGCTCGAGGGACGTTTTTTTTTGTTTTTTTTTTGTTTTATTACATGAGCAATTACCATCAGCGTTCGCGGACGCGGAGGCTGACGATCGTCAGTTCTCGGGCCATACAAACTAATATAGTGCGAAAGTGCGAGAAAGAGAGAGAGAAAGAGAGAGAGAGAGAGGGATGAGTTGGCCACATAATACCGCGGGTCGTTTCGGTAACGACGCTGTTATTATAGACGATAACGATATGTAATAACACCTCGTTATAGCTGCTCACGTGGGTGATAATCGTTATTCTTTAGATTAAAGAAAAAAAAAAATGAAATAAAAACTGAAAGCCTCAAAGGTGGTGCATCGAGTTTTCGAAGCAGCACACCACACTCCTGCAGTCATGTTGATGTTGTACAGCGCGATAATTATCTTCGTAGCCCATTAACATCTCGTTGAGAAAAAGTGAACCACCATAAATGGGGGGGTTCGGGCCACTCGGCTCCTGCCTATATATAGCCGGTAATTCGAGAGACAAGAAAAAAAAAATAACTTTACTCTTATCTCGATAAAAAGTTTGCGATTCTACTTTTTACGAGAACGACCGCGCGGGCACCCGCATGTCTATGCTTGAAGTTTAGGTAAGTTTGGCGCGCGGTTGTAGTGAAGAGAACGGCGCCCAAAATTGAAGGAAAATTTTCGAGATATTTCGATACAATTTCGAGTTTCGATAACATCTCGAGATTTTGAGTTTCAGAAGGCCAGGTATATCTTTTTCTTCTATACGGTGTAGGATAAATTTCTGGGGAACGAAAAAAATGGATTGAAGACGCCATATGTACTTTTTACTTCAACGTACTTTTTACTTCTTGCTACTGTAAAACATAACAAATTGTTTATCGATAGTCAGTCGTAACGTATCGGTCAATTGAATCTGATTTTTTTCACGTGCGAAATTACGCGGATTGCATAATGTCGGATTTTATTTAGGATTGCGTATATTTGTCCGGCATTCGGCCAGTCGGACAAGGATATGTATTGTGCCATGCATAATGCATTACGGCGTGTTACTTAACAGCTGCAATTTTGAGATTGCCTCGAATACGTGGTCGCGCTGCTGTATGAATTCCTACACACACACGTATATATTACGTACATCCTTTATAGGTTGCAGTTCAAATGCGCCGTGGCTTTGGTCCGTAGAATTCGACGACATCATGCGGGCGTGCCTGCGATACATCTCGTATACCCGAGGAATTAGATTATACGAAAGAGGGGAAAGGGGAAAAATAACGGAAATGGAGAAACCTCGGGAGAAACCCATTTAAAGTTATACGACTGTCATGCACCACGGTCGCATGATATCTGGGTCGGATGCAAAAGAAATGAGAACGATGCATTTTATTCGTTCACATTTCATTCAATTTGTAATTCTTGAACACGCGTGAATGCGGGTGCAAAAAAAAAGGTACTTTCGCGCTGAAAGCTCATCAGCCTTAATCGCGGGGTGTCCCTGGGTCAGTGGAAGGCTGCCGAGAGACCTGTGAGAGTAAATGCATCGAAATTGTTATACGAATGACTTCTCAATGAGTCTGTATATATATATATATATATGCTCGGAGCAGGGAGTCTAGTAAATCCCATTTGATCCATTTACGAGTTGCTTCCATTGTGGTTTGGCTTTCCTGGCACACGGCCAATTTTCAATCTCGTGTCTTTCCCCCCCCCCCTCCCCCTGCTCCTCGAAAACCTTGGAAAACATCGCGGTTGAGCTCTTCACACACGAACTTACGACGAAATTATGAAAAAAGTCTCCAAAATTACTATATATTGTGCACAGTGGCTTGGTCTCTGTTTGCTTGATAAAGCGTGAATCTATAACTTTAATAAGAATTTGTATCATTGCGAGTCTCGTAATTATGTCCTTGTGGAGAGATTATCACTTCTCGTTGCTTTGAAAAGCAACTGTTTGCTTATTCAATGGCTTATATATCTTATCACTAAATTAATATGATAAACTTGATTACATTTGTTTTACCTTTTTCCCTCATGAGAAAATTCTCTTTTTTTCTTACTTTTGCATCGAAACTAAATGTATGGCTTCCAGGGAATAATTAGTACAGGCTGAACGATGGGATGAAAAAAAAAAAATAACTATAGCCTGTATCAAGGTCCCTGTATATATCGGGAATGAAACATCTAGCTCAGAGTTTATTCAACATTAATTGTTATGGGGTACACCTTATCCCATGTGTGCGAAAATTTTCGCGCAAATTCTGAGTTTTAATAACTTTTTTCAGGGAGTAAAACCTTCGAGGCTGCTGCCCGAGAGGCAGAGGGAAAAAACCGAAAAAAATTAAGCATCTTCAACGCTAGCGCTGTCATCTTGAAAGATGGCGACTGGACTGGTGAAATGGGAAAACTGAACAGGCACCTGTTCAAGTATCCTATTTGATGTTTGTCGCGAGATGGTTGGCAACGAAATGGAGGAAGAGGCTGAGCGGGAGACGGAGTGCCTGAGGTATCGTACTCATATACAAATACACACACACATTCATATTTTGATTTCTAGAAAGGAAAGGAGGCATAACCGACATTACACTACCCGTTAAGTCGCGTGGGTTACGCCCTTTTGTTTATTAGCATTCTGCGTACACACATAAATATATACGCAGAGGATAGCGCATAGAAACGTCGCCAAGAGTGTGCACGACGACGCCCCGAGGCAGAGGCCATTAGACGGCGACAATGCGCACCCTTTTCTCGACTTTTATACGTACTTCCGCCATTACTGCACATTCTATGTCGCAATAAATTCTTTCTCCGTGGAGCATTAAAATTCTTGAAGGGCATTCTGAATACTTATCGTCCACCAGGCTAGACTTTGGAGAGCTCTCTTGTACACATAACAGCCGGAGCACCCAGAAAGAAGAGCAATATTGATGGCGTTTTGGAGAAGAGAAAGAGAGAGAGAGAGAGCAAGAGGGAGAAACAGGAGAACTCCGTGAATACGCGAAGAAAATGTTAGGATATATATAATCTCTTATACCCCCAAGCCCGATGCTCCTAGGCAATCCCCGCTCTCTATGCACTCCCTCGTCCTTGCAAATACTATGCTCTACAATTTTTATCGCTCTACACAACTCTAAAACACGTTTACATCTATAAATACATACATATCCATTGAATCGAGCCAAAGTATTATATTTATCACAAATCCGTGTGGAATTTAACATGGAAAACATTCTTGATGCTGATCCGCTAATGCAGTAATTAATATATGAAAACTCATCGCCGTCCTCCTTAAAACTTTATACGCTTCTACAAACGCATATACCTTGCACAAATTCGCGCGGATTCGTTACATCGAATGAAACGGTATTCGATTTATTGCGGCATTCATTGGGGTTAGTCGATTTAAATAGTTCACGAAGGGTGCGCGATTGTACTCAAGTTCGCTGCAAGAGAGAAAGAGAGAACGATGGAGATGAAGAAGAAGCATTGCCGGTAGGGAGAGAGAAAATCTATATAACTCGTGAAAGGCGTGCTAAAATTTATTTTCAGCTGGACCGTTGAATTTGGGGGGGGGGGGGGATAAAATTACCCTTAGAGTGTACCACAGATGTGTGGGTGGACTTGCATTCGGGATATCGTATTACTCGCTAGGCGAGCCAGGAAGAGATAGATAGATAGATAATAGATAGATAGATAGAGAGAAAGAGAGAGAGAGAGAGAGAGAACGTGTATGAGAGTGAGAGTTCTCTCGCCTATTACACTCGCACTCCATTTATTGGAATGGTTTTCGGGGGGTGTGAACACTCGGCCACACATTACGTTGTATGAGAGAATATTCACTGCCCCGAGGCTCTTCGTATACATTGTCGTATACCCTTCTCATACATTTTCACAGGTTCTTCTCTCCTCTGTTCTCCGTTCTCTCGCGGCTCTTTATACCATCGCGTGCATATGCATACTGTTATATGCACATATATACATGCTATAGTCTGTCGCATATTCTCAGTTCGTTACTTTGAAATTTCAGCCAACAGAAATACGTGGATATTATGAACATAAATTTATTAATTATCTCGCTGAAGTTGGTTTCATTCATTTATTCATGGCTATTGAAGGATGTAAACTCTACGTTAACAATAAATATACATTATTTAATACAAGTATACTTACCTATAGTAGAGAATGGAGGCAATTGCAATACTGTGTGGATTGCCGATTTGGGATTGCTTGATCGCTGTACAGCCCAGTGTAAATTCTTCGACATATGGTACCGATTTACTAAAAAAAAGGTTGTTAGCATATGACGTTGCTTGGCTCTTTTCGGCAGATTTACAAATCTACAAGAAACTTTACCACCAAATAATATCTATACCAGAATTGAGGTTTGTCGAAGAAGCCTACGAAATTACAATCCTATCCAAGAACAATATTAGTACTGTAATACTGCCGGTAACAATAAAGTTGACGGCAGAGTACCCTGTGCGTGTTATAAATTGAAGTAATCCGCTGGTAACTGAGCCACGCCGGAGATTTGTCATCCGTGGTAGACTTGTAATTGGGGTAATTTGGTTGGCTTGTCCGACGAGTCTGAATTCTGGTAGAATTGTTATTGGGTAGCGAAGTTTCAACTATAAATGAGGCCAATTGCAACAGTCTCTGCGACATCGATTAATAAATAAGAGAGAAAATGGAAGCAACTGTGTAGCGGACATCTGTTAACGTAGTCCTAGCGTTTTTGCACATAGTGCACAATCGCATGAAATTTTGATACGTTAGTCTTAAGGATGTATGAGCACTAGCTTCACGATCATATAAAAATCTGAATTTTTTATATGGTGTAGCAGAAGTGTATATGATAAAACCTGCAAAATTTCAAAGTGGGTCAACGACTCTTTACGCGAGTAATTAATTTGTGAAATTAATCGATTAAACGAACTTACTTGTAAGTGAAGTTCTATCGTAATTGTATGAAGCGCCTCTTCCGAAGAGATAAACAGTGTAGTACCCCTGTTCCACGCCAGTGATGCCACAAGTTTAAAGCAAAAAACTTTTTGCCTGCGCTCCGTCGTCATGACAACGCGTACTACGATATTTCTCATTCTTCAAAGCACTGCCGCAACAATCCTAGGGTAATCTCTGAAGGGAGATGGGTAATGAATTAAGGGAGGGAGCTATCTCTTCGGAAGAGGCGCTTCATACAATTACGATAGAACTTCACTTACAAGTAAGTTCGTTTAATCGATTAATTGTATTTCGCGCCTCTTCCTCGAGATAAACAGTGTAGATGTTTCAAGTATGTTGCGGTAGATAATGAGCATGCATGACCCATGAGTCGTGCGTATGCTAATCTCCGTAATTTCTTATAATTACGTTGGTGTATATAATTTAGTATAAATATTATAATATATTATGATATCAGATATTACATTGCAGAGACTTCGCAGCAAAATTGTAGTGCTGCAATTAAAATTAGATTTCAACAATGTTTCTGAGACCTTGTTGCAACGTTGCTGGAAAAAACGCTGCAATGCTACATGCTGTATGGGTATTTATTGGTATAAAAATCCTTACGCCATGTGCAGAGCAGTCGCCTCTGCATTATTCATCAATATTAATATTCTATTGAGATTTGAAGCGAATTTATGAGATGTCTTTTGATCCCTTTTTTTAAAAAAAAAAAAAAAAAAAATGACCCATACGAAGCTCAGTTAACACTGATAGGGTATTCTCTGACCCATCAGTGACTTGTCTCATACAATTTGCTTCATCATTTTTAACTCATCATTTTCATCATTTTTAACTTAATATTTTTTTTTTTTTTTTAATTTTATTTTTTTTTATTTATTTATTTATTTTTATTTTTATTTATTTATTTATTTATTTATTTATTTATTTTTTTTTAATTTTTCGATCACGCTATGAAATATCTAAAATTCTTGACTTGAGATATTTTCAAAAATTGTTAGTTCAAGGTAACTCTAATTATGCCAGACTCATAGCGTCTTTGATGCATTATTTATTTGTAATCCTTTCGAGTCTGAAGTCCTTAAATTATCAAGAATTTAAGGCAATAGTAATAATAACCGTTTCAAAAGAGAGAGCAGTGGTATAGTGGTAGCATGCTCGGCCCACACGCAGAGAGCCCTGGTTCATTTTTCACCACGGGTACCATTGGGAAAAAAATTTCCTATGTGCTTTTTCTGCGACCTCGATGGTTAAAAAAAAAACCCATCCGAAAAATGCAGTTCTAAAAGCAAGGTGCAGCGCTTTTGTGTGGTAGCCGAAAGACTGCGAGATACCTCAGGTTCGATTCCCGAGAGTTTGTAACCTCGAGGAGCCAACCTTTGTCTCTGTCGGGTGCAACCCAATCCAATTTATCTTTCCGAATTTATAAATTAAAATAAAGCTCCGAATGACGATACAATTCCTTCTCCGTTGTGGGAGAATTTTCCGATTCAAAAGTCAGTGGCTAGCTTACCATTAAGATTATTAATATAGATTTGCAACGATATTAGACCTGTTGCTAAAAGTTGTCTAGGCAACCGTGACATAGTTAGACTGCCCGATTCTTGAATCGATTAAATTTTGAATCTTTGAAAAAATCGTAACAGGTATCGATTCTCAAAGTCAATATGACAATCGGAGATTATTTACCTTTTTTCTCGATGGTGTCATCAACTTATTGTTACAGAAAAGTGTTCGCCCCATTTCCAAACAGAATCTCAGCTCGACTCGTGACTATAAGTCACGGTGATACAACTCCGGCAGGCTATTTTTACCCACCTGTGAACTTGCGAAAGCGCCAACTACCTTTCCTTGCTATAAGTATGATTCCTTGATATGAGTATCAGGACATAAAAATGTCCATATCGGAGATGCCAAGGAAACGAAGTCTTTGGTACTCTTGCATCTCTAATATCAAGAAACTGAAAACTGAATTGACTTTTGTCAAAATGCATTAATTGTAATAAAGCGATCAGTCACTTTAGTCTCAGAATTCATGATTGCGGGTAGTGGCTGCTACGTGATGACTCGTAAAACCTTTGCAGGTAAATGATTTAGTTCTTTCCTCTTGTCTCTTGTATTCCATTATCTTGTATTCGTCTTTTCCTTTTCCTGCACCAAGTTGATGAAACTTAATACAAGATTCAGCCTTGACAAGAAACGTTTCACTAAGGAAGATTTTAATGAGTAGGTAATTATTTCATAATGTACCCGATACCCGCATTGCTCTTTTTTTTTTTTTTTTTTTTTTAATTTTTAATTTTTAATTTTAAATTTTTAATTTATTATTATTATTATTATTATTATTATTATTATTATTATTATTATTTTTAATATATATATAACGATTCACTCGTTAAAACCAAAAAATTAATTTTCAAAAAAGGTTTGCATTTCTGAGACAGCAATCTTTCTTGGCTGGCTCATCGTGCTACCATAGTAGCCGAATGTTCTTAACGATTAATTCTTTGATTGAATACGGCCCGTTTGGCCAGTTTCATAGTTGTTAAGCTGATGACTATTTTACAAGTGAAAATGTTAATGAAAATATTCATAAACCTTTGACTTCTACTATGAGCAAGATCCTTCATGGTATGCGGGTAGCCAAATTTTTGCAATAAAAATCTGTATGTCTCGAGTATCGGCTTGTTTGCAGAGTCACATTGAATATCTCGGGAAAAGAATGGCGAAATTATCAAATTAATTTTTCACCTACTAACCGGGTGGCTTTTTCCGTATGTAAAAAGTTAAAAAACATCTGGTCAGCTTACAATCTTTCATTCAGGCATAGCGCCTGTGAGATTCACATTAAGTTTTTATCGTATCCATCTCGCGAATCATGTTTTCTTCGAGAAGAAATTTTGAGATTTCGGCCAGTCAAAAAAAATCGCCTACCTCATATGATTCTTGGTTGTTGAAGGAATATACCCCCTGAAGGGTAGCTTCTCAGCAAAATAATATAGGATTCCATTGTTGTTGAGAAGGATATTCTTTGAAAATTGGTCCTGCTGGCTGAGATAGTCAGTTTTCCTTTGCTGTGAAGGAATATTCATGATTATGTTGTTTCACTGACTGATCTAGTAAGTATTTTCTCCCCTGTGGAGGAATATACGCTGCAATTGGCTTTGCTGACTTGCAAAGTAAGGTTTTCCTTTCCTATGGAGGAATATTAGCTAAAGAGCAGAATTGCTGACTGATCAAGTCAGTATGAAACTCCTTATGAAAGAATATTTACTGTCTTCAACAGCCTGTGGCTGATACAAAGGCAAATAGAACCAATCGGTATTACTATTTGAAGGAACTTTCGCTGCCAGAGGCAGTAACCTGCTTACACCTGTTTATATAGGCTATTGAGACGGATCGTTGAGAATATTCGCTGTCTGTAGCAGCCTGTGACTACCAAATATATAACCGAATAGAACCAATTGGTATTCCTATTTGGAGGAATATTCGCTGCCGCAGAGGCAGTAATCCGTTTGGCCTTTGAGATGGTTCATTTGCTGTCTTTAGCAGCCTGTAGCTAATGCATAGCCGAATAGAACCAATTGGTATTCCTATTTGAAGGAATATTCGCTGCCAGAGGCAGTAACCTGTTTGGCCTTTGAGATGGTTCATTTGCTGTCTTTATCAGCATGTGGCTAATACATAGCCGAATAGTACCAATAGGTATTCCTACGTGAAGAAATATTCACTGCCAGAGGCAGTAATCTGTTTATATAGGCCTCTGGGATGGTCCAATGAGAAAAATACTGACCTTTTCTCCGTCATAGCGCCTTGACAACCATCTCTTTGAGTACGCAGCGGCCACACGTCTTGCAAAGACGGCGTTCTATACAGAACTAACAATAAGAGACCCTAATTTTGCAGAGATTAAGGTCTCGACCACTCGTGTAATGCCAGCGTTCAGCATACAGGAACTGCCCGCATCGGTTTCAACCTATGCTGGCACTACGTTTTCCCATCCCGCGTTGTCGAGTTCGGATTTCGTGTCTACAGACAACGATGTGCGATTCGGTTAGAGCCGAATGCACAAGCATATTAAGCCACACAGTATAACTATGGGCTGACGCAATCCCACGCTGGAACTCGAATCCCGTGTACATAGACACGGGTGTGCGATTCGGTTAGAGCCGAATGCACAAGGCATATTCAGCCACACAGTATAACTATGGGCTGAAGCAATCCCACGCTGGAACTCGAATCTCGTGTACATAGACACGAGTGTGCGATTCGGTTAGAGCCGAATGCACAAGGCATATTCAGCCACACAGTATAACTATGGGCTGATGCAATCCCACGTTGGAAATCGAATCCCGTGTACATAGACACGAGGGTGCGATTCGGTTAGAGCCGAATGCACAAGGCATATTCAGCCACACAGTATAACACTATGGCCTGATGCAATTTCACGCTGAAAACTCGAATCTCGTGTCTCTAGACACAGGTGTGCGTTTCGGTAAGAGCCGAATGTACAAAGCATATTGAATCACGCACAGGACACAGGATATCACCCTGCAGGAAGATGCAATTCCACGCTACAGCTCGAATCCCGTGTCAATAGACACGAATGTGCGTTTTGGTAAGAGCCGAAAGCACGAAACACATAACCGCCATGGATTCATATGTGTTGAGCAGATTCGGTCACGGATCTTCTGATTATCGCTCAAGAATCGTCCAATTCTTTTTGGCTCATCTAAAAAACACTAATTTGACACTCTTCTAGGTTGTACTTACTGCGAGTGTCCTCTATGTTCAATTTGTTCTCGGGGTCTCTCCGTAAGGGCCCCCGATCTCCGTGATTACCCTTGATATCACTTCCGTGATAAATCGTCGATTCTTCGTCTAATATTACATTACTTATTCTATTATTTGCACTATCGTGCAAAAAAGCTTGTGTTTACACCGGCACAAAACGAAGGAATGAGAAATATCGTAGTACGCGTTGTCATGACGACGGAGCGCAGGCAAAAAGTTTTTTGCTTTAAACTTGTGGCATCACTGGCGTGGAACAGGGGTACTACACTGTTTATCTCGAGGAAGAGGCGCGAAATACAATCAAGATATTTATCCCACGCCATATACGAATTCTGGGCTGACGCAACTTTGAAACAGAAATTCGTATCTTTCACGATCAGATACGATCAATATTAAAACTGTTAAATGTTCAGAAAACTATCACGATTACATACGTTCCATAAAAAAATGGGGGTTAACGAACCTTTTGACATACAATTATCGATTTTAAGGAAATTTTTCGCGTGTGTCGCATAATGAGCGGTCCGACTCTCTCTTGTTTCATGCGTGCCCCTCGCGCACCGCGCTCACCCACGCCCACGTTTCCGCTCGTTTCCCGCCACCTTGTGCTCATACATCCTTAATGCACCCTCCAATGCACCTGCAAAGTTTGAGTGTACCATAACGACCTTTTTAGCGAGAAAAATTGAGTTAAAAATCACGATTTTAGCATAGCGACTATAGGAAGAACTGCGCGGAGATTACCTCGAAATTCATACACTAATATAGAGCCAAGAATCACACAATCAAACGCTCATTTTGTTTTAAAAATATTGAGGATTCAGATTTTCACAAAAAAACAAGCTCAACGGATGTTTGAAAAATATTTTACGAGTTTTTGGTAGCCCCGGACGAGTTTTCGGTAGCTAAGGGTACCGACTCTCTCTTGTTTCATGCATGCCCCGTTTACCGCGCGCTCTGCCGCGTCAACGTTTCCGCTAATTCCCCCCCAGCGGTCGCGCTAGGACTACCTTAAATAATTCAAAGGTTCTCGTTTCAACGTAAAAGATTTTGGTACGCGCTTTTACATGTGGGCATACCGATACCTCATTGCCGTACCATACAATACGCGAGGGCAAAATACCGCTTGTTGCAATCAATGGTAAAACTATCCTCGCGCTTAAAACGCCGAGAGACCAGGGTATATTCGCCCTTGCGCTATCTGCGATTGCAATAAACGCGCTGTGTGTGCTACAGGGCATTTTCCCCTCGTAAAAGCTGTCCGTCCGTCCATCATGGCTGAACAATGAGCGAGCGAGAATCGATGAGAGGAGACGAAGGTAGAACTGGGTGTACCGACTATGCTAGAGCCAAAAGCATGCTGTACATGCTCCATTCGTATAGGAAATACGTAGTCGACCGAGAGCGCCTTTGATCTTCTAGTGCATATATATGTACTAGACCATGGGTATCAACGCAGCTGATGCGCATTCTTTGTACGAATAAAGCGTATGCGAATGCGAGATAACACGTGAAAGAGATATGTGTTTCACGAGAATAGAAAACGCTCGTAAAAAATGACTCGTTGAGCGGAAGAATGATGAAGCTTTTGTACAGGTGAAATTATGATGAAAAGAGCGATAATGACGATGGAAAGACAAAAAATAAAGTATTTATTTTCTGTTCTGAAATAACGATTTTCGCTAACGGAAAATATCGAGTTTACGAGAAAATCAAGAACATCGATAATTAAAATTTATGGTGGAAACTATTTATTTTTTTCCCAGAGAGAACAAAAATTGCAAACATCTCGTTTATTCTGAATAGTTTTTATGGGTTCGGATCACAAGTTAAAAAAAAAAAATGTCCAAAACGAAGAAGGAAAGTGCTGTGAAAAGGGTCCATTGAAAGTTATCCTCTTGCTCTTTTCGCCAAGATTTTTTTCTCTTGCTGCGATATGCGGGTCATCCAATGTCAAAGCGACCTGGGTTGTGACTGCCACCAATTTTATTTATTTTTTCCTCTTGGTATGTCACCGAGCACCATGAAATAACAATCCACGGAAATTTTCAGATAAGCCCAAACCCATTTAAAAAAATAAAACCCACAATTGAAAAAACTTGTTATTCCATAGAAATTTTATAAATTAAATTATAAGAGAATTGTGATAGAATAAATGGTATTGTTAATCATTTCTTTGAACTTTATTGGCCTGTAATTCCCAGACTAGAGTCGTGCCTAATATTTTCGATGAAGGTTCAAAGTTTTTTTTATCAGTTCAAAGAATTTTCCGTGAATGTTTTATCAATTCAATTTCAGTTAACTGCTTAAAGTTCCACTTTAACATTTTTTTAAGAGTGATTTTGATACTACTGAGCTGATTAAAAAAAATAAAAAAACAAGCTAACCGTTAGTGCATAATAGTATTTTTTTCGTGTTGCTCTATATATATAAAACGCTGGATAGAAACAAAAAATAAAGATGGCGAGAATAACAGCCAGATCATTTTGACTCGGATTCACCCTTATTATAAGAAACAAATGTACATATATGTATATATTTGTTTCGTGTCTCGATTTTTGTTAGACTAGTGTCTATACATATAAAGTATGCATCGCGAAACTTTCGACGAAAGGAAAGACGGCGATGGAGTCTCTTCGTCTCAATCTTCATCTCCGATTTCCGATGTTTGGAGAGTCGAAGGGGTTGCGAAGCAAAGCGAGTCGTTAAATATTAACTGTGTACTCAGCCAGTTACATTAGTAATGTGGAAGCCAGATGTGTGTACGGTCGAGAGAGCTCTGCGCATCTAGCTCGCCCGTGTGGAAGTAAATTTCGCTCCTCGTGTTGTACATGCAGCTATGTACCGTGTAGTGTGTACAGGAAAGCTCGGTACTGTGAAATAACACACGTAGCTTTCACCTTAACCTATATATACATATATATATATAGTTGCTTGAAAATCTCAGTCAAAAGGTTCGACTCATCCTGTAAGCATTTATTTATCTTAAGCCCCGGAAATGGAATCCGTGAAGAGAGCAGACGCTTGTGCAACGCAAAGCTTGGCTTTGATTTTCAGCGATTTTCTAATATCTAATCATCAATCGATAACGAAAACGCAGCGTTTATAAAAGACAATCACGGTTGAAGCGACCGTCGTGTTGAAATAATATAAAAACAATTCTTAATTTTACAAATGTAAATAAATAAAAATTCTGCTCTCTATGGTAATCAATTTATCAACCAGAGGACAAATTGTTATCAGCATAAGTGTATTTTGTTCTGTTGTTTTTCACCCTAAAATATGGGAAAACCACCCAAACCACAATATAAGCGAGATTCGCATAACAATATATTTCACCTCGTCCAAAGATTCTTCCCTCGTATGGATCTGAAAAATTTCCATCGTCACGCATTTCTCTCGCAATCCAAACAGACGGAAAATTTACTCCGACATTTTGATTCGTAGGTTTTTTTTTCTCGTTCTTTCGCGGTCGCTGCTTGAGAAAAATAGAGGGACGCGGGTCCCAAACAAATAAATTTCAGAGACAAAAGCAATCGGTTGGCTTTCTCAAGAAAAAAGAAAGAGAGAGAGAGAGTTTGAGAGAAGAAAGCAGCAGGCGCCTTCATCAAGCTCACAGTCTCTCGCAACCTCTTTGGCCCCTTTGTATGTCAGCTTTCACGGTGGACAATCTCTATACATAGGTACACACACGCATATATTTCTGATATTACAGCAGGATGAGTTCAGGGCTCGAGGCCAGAACGCCATCTTTATCGAATATGGGACATTCCATGTGACATCGGCCACTCATAATTTCATAATTATTTGTTGCTTCTATGTCAATCACATCTAATTAACAGAAACATGATTGTTGTGAATCACATACCCTGGTACTTCATAAATACCTTAATTAAATTAAGCAAAAAAATGTATCAAAATTATTTGTCAATTATCTACTTAGTGATTCTCAATTGGCACTGCTCGCGATTTTCTTCGGGTGGGACTTGTGGGCTTGTGACTAAGAAAAATGTGTCGATACGAACCCAATTTGAAGATAATGCTGAGTCTTAACCTCAATTTCATTATTCAAAATTCAAAACATATTAAGCTCACGAGGGGGCAAATTTTCCGTTCATCCACAAAAAAACACTGGGCCTTATTTAATTTTGTATTTATTAAATTTATTCTATTTATTAATTACTTGTAAGTCCGATTTAAAGTTTGATGAGTGTCGGATTCGACATGGAATGACCGATGCTTATATTATGTATAGTGAATTCCTTTCGTGCTATCGACTGAAAAGCTGCGAGAATGATGGCATAAGATGAAAGTTTGAAGTTTATGGGTTGAGAAGAGAGAGAGAGAGAGAGAGAGAGAGAGAGAGAGAGAGAGAGAGAGAGAGAGAGAGAGAGAGAGAGAGAGAGAGAGAGAGAGAGAGAGAGAGAGAGAGAGAGAGAGAGAGAGAGAGAGAGAGAGAGAGAGAGAGAGAGAGAGAGAGAGAGAGAGAGAGAGAGAGAGAGAGAGAGACAGACAGACAGACAGACAGAGACAGAAACAGAGAGAGAGAGAGAGAGAGAGGCAGAGGAGAGAGAGAGAGAGAGAGAGAAGGGGGAAGAGAGAATGAGATGAAACGACAGTGAATGGAGTTAACGCCGGGACGTCCTTAACGAATTTCCCGTGCATTTGGTTATCGAAGCGCGAGTCTATACTCTATACGCTGTCTATATTCTATCTTTATCTGTCTATATTCTCCAGAATATCCTAGCATAAGAGTACTTCAACCCAGGAAGATACTGAGAGCACTGCTTCTCCGTGTGGACATATTCCAGGATCTAAAATATTCACATTTCGTTCGGCAACCGGCTATAGATGACCCAGTCAATATCGATAAATTTTGGTAACTGCGAGATGATATAGGTGCATGATGAGAGGGCATAAACATTTTTATGCGGTGATGCATATTGTCGAATGTGTCCAACTGATTTTTTTTTTTTTAATCAAGCATATCACACAGCGATTTATTGGAGAGGATTGCACACTCTTTGTGATTTTTCATTACTATTTTTAATCATTTTTTTTTCTCTATCTGTAAAAGGAAGTTCTTACGTAAATGTTGAAGAGCATACACATAATTTTTTCACAAAAAAATCATTATAAAATATTACATAACTTGATTTCCATTTCATAAATTGACTTCCAATCGTGAATCTCACGTTTGTATGCGAGTCAAACGGCATACAACCCTTTCTTTTCAGTCGGGTAGTTAAAAATGGTGAGGATGGAGGTACTGTTGAATGGATTTGATTGTTTCTATTTATAGTATTTTTCGAAGCATTTTGCGTATACAAAAAACCCATTTTCACACTTAGGGGTGTTTTTCTCATTGATAGAGATTGTGCGAGAGAGAGAGAGAGAGAGAGAGAGAGAGATATATATATATTCATATTTGGCTTGTATATAAAATATTTATATATGTGATGCCTCAGTAACGAACAATATATATATATGCACCAAATATGAGGGGAGACGCAGCATCCAAAACCGTGAGGCACTCGATTCTTTTCTCTCTCTCTCTCTCTCTCTCTCGCTCTTTCTTCGTTGCTTGCTCGGATTCTTCCGGTGAGCTTCCGGATGAGAAGCTCTTACCGACCCATGAATATCTTAGCCCACATAAATCAGACTGGGACATGTATAAAATTCGTATTCCCCGAGTACAAAGCCACGCGAGTTTTCGCGTAGCACGTTCGCAGTGCGCGCGTGACACGCAACCTGCTTATTTCGAGATGGAAAAAGAGAATGTGTATGAACTAAGGGGTTTGCACATGCCCAATGGGAAAACTCTTCGAAACACGACACGATCTATAACCGTGCCGTTTCAACCACAATTTTCATAACAAAAATGTATAAGTATCGATGCCGTGAGAATTCTGGGTAAAGCCACACCCGGAAAAAGTTTGTTTCGTTCGGTTAATAGTTTATTACGATTTTTAAAATGTAAATTTGAGATTCTATGGTGGCGCTAAGCAGTGAAAAAAAATGCGAGGAAATTCTTTTTTTTTGCGATTTCATAATAATTGAGATCAATATTCAGTTAAGCGTATATAGGAGAGTTCATACATACTTGCTATCTCAGAGTTCCTATACAGTGGACCTCTCAGACTCAGTTTCTATCGATGCCCGCAACTGTATGTTGAATAAAGATTTATATTTATATTAAAATTTATTCATTCATTTGTCATGATTCATTCATATAATTTATTTATATTTAGTTATTATTTATTTATGTTTATTTCACTTTTATAATACTTTTTATTGATCTAGTTTCATATAGTATCATTACTTCACAGTTCTCCGGAAACACATGTGATAATAAAATTATTTTCATTCTCGAAAATGATGAGCTTCTTTTGATACAAGCGCATTGATTCCCGTGAATGTTGCTGGTATACGATGGACGGAATTTATAACGTAAAAATGGTGAAAGCAAATTTCTCGGCTGTGGCATCAGTAACGTTTTTTCCCATCCCATATGACATGACGAGGTTTGACGGACACCTGTCTCGTTTCGCCGCTTGCACGCAAATCCTCGCATTTACCAACTCTATACTACTATAAATAGTAATATACATGCGACGAAATAACGATCGAATTTGTATCACATTCCACTTCCTCTCGTGGTGCTCTCTCCTCGGCTATATATCAACCAATCTATTGCAACGTATTTTCGCACGCTGCGTTCAGAACGGCAGAAAAATCTGAAATTTTTCTCGACATTTCGATTGCGTAAGATTTTTCTTGGATGACTACGTCGGTGATGCCAACCCGACCGTATAATTTCACGTTTTCAAAAACGATTCGCGATAACTACTCCCAAACGATGAATACGAAGCTTCGTATTTCGTCGATTAAATTTTTCATCCCGTTAACGATCTGGGGTTTTTTTTTTTTTGGTAGCTAATTATTACTATTTAAAGTTATATTGTATTGAAATAAAAATTAATTGCTATTATACTTTCGGTAATTCGAGAGAGTAGTATAGGATAGGTTAATTATGTAAATGTAAGGAAAATAGTAAGGTTAATTATGTAAATGTGAGGAAAATAGTAAAGAAAATGTAAGAAAATAGTAGTATGTAAAAGTAAGGAAAAGTAAGGAAAATAGTAAGAAAATGAAAGCATGGAAAGAAGATGTGGGGGAAGTGCGTCCTTGTAACCCTTAGGAGACTCAACGTTAGAATTATATGCATTCTTCGAGTAATTCGCCATTGATAATTTTTCATTAAAGTATGTTGTCCAACTCCGATGGAATGTCCTATACTCGTAGGAATAAATAAGGGCTCGAACGATGAAAGAAAAAAGTCCCCCCCGGAAATTGGACGGCAAAAAACGTCATGTTGATACGAGATTAATCAACCAAAGATTTCGGAGCCCTCATGACTTGACGTTGCCTCGTACGTCAACGTCTTGGGAGGGCGATTCCTCCTCTCCCAAACTTCTTCGTGTTGTTATCGCGAACATAAAAACAGCTGATATACAAAATGCGTCAGTCAAGAATTTTTTCTTTCCCTCTCGACGGATTAATCAAAGGTATACGGTATCGACTTAATAATAAGGATCACTATTCTTCATTTCGGCGTTATAATACATACACAGGTCTCGTCGATGAATCTAAAAGTCTCGGATAAAAGTTATACAACAAGATTTGTCGAATATCCCGTTCGTTTGATTCGTACGAGGGAGGAAATATTTTAACCCGTATAAATTGCGTTTCTTTTTCGCCTATAAAATCGTGAATTTTGTCGTGATTGCGAGTCGAGACACGCACACACATTTTATACAACCCAAAAGTTCGGGGTGGGATGAAGAAACACAATTTTTCTTCTTTGTTCTCAAGCGCTCTCGTCTCTATCGACGAACACGTCCGCAGTCACGCGAATTTCACGATCTTGTAATTACTGGACGTCGGTCGCAGCATGAAACCCTTCCGCGCCATATATCGTTCCCCGCTTTTCCGTTCGGCCATACGCCCGTATAAAGTCCCCCTATATGTCGCGCTACACTAGATTATCTCGTCGTCAGGTTTGCCCGGTAATTGCCATATTTTCGCTCCGGCAGTTCGTAAAGGGGATAATAAATATATACGACGATGGGAGAGCAGGGTATCTGGAAATCGACGAGTCATTGGCCACTGTTGGATACTGCGTGAGAATGGCGTTTGAAACCATTTGTCGAAAATTGAATAATCACGCTGGATCGATATACAAGTATGGGCGATTGATAGCTTGTTAATCATTAATCGCGCAACGGAGACGCCTCCGGATTCGTAAATCATTAGCTGAACGATTGTGGGTCTCAAAGTAGCGAATAAATGGGTCAACCTTTGAGGTTTTTTTTTGTGAAGCTCACTTGTCGGATTTTTTTTTCTCAGACGCTCAATTTGTATCTCGCGTGAAAGTCATCGTCAAGAAAATTTTTGGACTGCCTGCGATCTGAAGTAAAAAAATGAAAAAAATCGGCAATAGCGGATCAGCCTATTTTTTTTTTTTACAATTTCGCAAGATATTCTTAACGATTATTTATTATTTAAAACTTTGCTGTAACTTTGGTGAATTTCTGCAGTATTATGGAAAATTTGTTACCCGTGATCGAATTCCGTTTAAAAAAAAAACTCACGCAAATTAGAAGATTGCAAAAACATCGATGAAATGAATTTCTGGATTCTGGGAGATGAGATTGAAGCTTTGCGACTCTGATGTCTCTGCATGGTACAGTAAACGAGAGTGCACTGTATTTTGGTCATTATCATTGTTATTATTATCACCTGCCGGAAATCTGTGGTAGGTACATTTGGTTCAACCTGCTTGGCTCGAAGTCTTTGACAAGAGCAAAGGACGGACTCCATCATCCACACAAATTATATACATCCCTCGGTACGCTGAGAAACGTTTTCAGTCTTGTTTTTGTTGTCATTTGCCATTGCTGTCAAGGCAGGTATACGCAAACCAGAACTTTTGTCAATCGAGGAAGATCCCCGAGATTCGGTACACTCACGTCAAAGGACAATACCGACATGGTTTTGTCGTCGCATAAATGCGTCCACGGAGAAAACCATTTCTAGCTCTCTCTATATGAAGTGATTATACAAACTCACCTGGGAAAACCCAAAAGCATATTACGTTCGGGACACACAAGACCACTCTCGCGACAGATCGGAGGTTTCTTTTTTCCTGTGTACTTCGCGAGTCCCGCGACCATTTCCCTCTGGGTGTTGTATAAATCTCGACAATGGAATGGTTTCTCTTTTTTTCTTTTTTTTTTTATGCATTACACAAGATTCGAGGGACGCGGACTCTCGGATTTCTCGGATCGTGTTCTCTCATTTCTCGTTTCGCGTTTGTCATTTCATTGTCGGTTCTCGACTGTCACCCTTCAATTATACTCACAAACATCGCAGTGATGTACAATCCTATGTTCCATTTCGTTCTATATAATCAGTATTGAAATCTTTTTACAAAGTTCCCGGTAACCTGGCTCATTATATTTTAACGAACACGACCGTCGCGTCTGCACCGTCGATGAAAATTAATCTATTTATGTTTATTCATTTTCATCGCGAGTAAAAATATTTATGGATGCAAAGAAAAAGAAGACTAGCAGTTTGCACAGTCTGCAACTTGGCTAAGTATAGATTTTGCTTTTTCCGATGAAATAATTATGTTTGATTCTTGTTACGTGAAACTAAAACTGAAAATCATCGAGCACACCTTACAAATTTTAGATGTGAAAAATACTTTGACTGAAATGACATCTCGTCTGGCTGGCCACTGTCATTAGTCACAGCTGGCTACTGTCATACGTGTATATCTATCACACACACACACACACGTACACATGCACACAACATGCGCGTAAAAAACTTCCTCTCTTGCTCGTATATGAACGACTATTATTCAACTCCACGTGACGTAAAAATAAACATCGAAATATTTCTCGGATTTTAATGAATGATTTTGGTAATATTTCGTTCAGTGATATGAAACAAGACTCGTAAAATGGTAAAAGTACGAATATACATCGAGAAAAATGCATTTATTTGATGGCAATAAAAATATGCTAGTGATAAATTTGAAAAAAAAGTAATCGAGTATACACCTGAATTTCATCTGAATTAAACCACATGTCATTTAATATAATTTATTCAATTCGAATAAATTTTGTATTACCAAAAGAGACTTTGTTTATATGAATATTGATTTATTTCTCGCACGAATCAATGTTCGAATGATAAAAAAAATTTTTTTTACGCAATGGGCAGTGCGTAAAAGTAAGGTGTTTGCTTTAATAAACTTTACGACTTTTGTTTACTACACACGTTTGCTCATGGTTCGCGGCATAAATATAATTTCGAACACGTATCTAACGCGAAACAAGAAAATGATAATAACAGCAATAATAATGATAATGATAATAAAAGGCTCCATGGATTGATATACTATCAGGCAGGGAGTGTATATATGTAGTGTTTCAGAGGCTAAATATTTTCAAAAATTGGGTTTGTTGATTGTACAAAAGTGTTGATTTAGCACAGTTGGGCATTTAATGTAAAGTAATGGGAATATAAAAAAAAAACAAACAAAAAAAAATTGATCAATTCTCATTTTTTTCTGTAGTAACTGAGACATCAAGAGACACGGTAGAATATCAACGCCAAGTATTAAAATAGAAAGATTTTAAGTCATGTGCTCAAACACTGCCACCCTCTTGTTTATACTCCAATATGGTATTTTTTTTCATTTATCGCTACCACTTAATCGATCTGACGCCGAAAGGCGTTGAGGAAAAAAAATCTGGCGTGACTCTTGCAATATAATGTAATTTTTATTATTCGAACGCTTTTATTTTAGAACCAAACATGTCTTCGATGGATTATACCGAAGATGAAAATTTTGCTAAAAGATTAATAATAATGACCAATGTCATTTAACACTTTCGTTGACAGATTTTTCGGACCAATTTTCAAGCAAATCTAAAAAAGATGTAGACACAAAAAAAAAATAACAAATCCGAAGCTCCTTTCAATTTGCTCTGGAATTCCCCATACTTGTTCTCCTTTTATACCTATACAGTACACTTTGTGCCGAATTACCTTCGTTCGCAGTTAACGCGTATTTGTGAAACGATGATTGTTACGCCGGTTGCGCGTCGCGTTATGTTTCGAAACTTCCTTCAAAGTATCGCGAGAGGTGAATTTCCACGTCGTGTGTCTCGTATGTCGCAATTTCACCATCATTCCCCTCTCTCTATCTCTCGCAGTTACTCGCCTCTCGCTCTCCCTTTTACACTCCGTTAGTAGTGAGACACAAGAGATATCGGATCCTCGATGACGTGGCACATAGCGTCAAGAGACGTGTGAAAAGCCAGGGTGCATGCGCCATATAGTTGCTGTTCTACTTGGTTGATACGCTACCACAGAGCAGCGATTTCAATCCAAGTTCTCGCCTCTGGCTAGTTCAGTAAGCGGGAGGAGAATCCTCCGCCAAGAGATGAGAACGAGAGAGAGAGAGAGAGAGAGAGAGAGAGAGAGAGAGAGAGGGAGAGAAGAGAATACGAGGAAAATTCTGAGCTCTTCTTATGTCTCATCTCGAGACACGTGCGGAAATATTGAAACTCTGGGGTATATACGATATATACCCCCCGGCACAATTCACTCGGCAACTTGTAATATGTTTCTGCAGGTCTACCAGAGCGCTTTGCTCTTGGAAAATCCTTTACTCTTTGTGTTTTCACTCGTATGACACTTCAATATCGACACGGAAGATTTTTCATTTCATGAGATACCGGAAAGAAGAAAAAAAGAATCGATGATCGATTTCTCGAGTGAAAAAGTTTCGTATACCAAATATGTAACACGGCATGTATATAGCATTTCGATAGAGGGGTTGGTGCAAATATAGATCAGGCGTTGAATTTGAATCACTCGCGTTTCTTATCATCTCAGATCGGAAGTTTGAATGTCTCAAAAAAGGGTGTGTGCTTTTGATACTGCGCAATACTAAATCATTACTATTATACGTCACGCGTAGCACTATATAACGGAGGATTGCATACAGACTATAAGGGTCTGTGCGAAGACTCTCAATGGGCATCTACATTAGCCTTCTCGTTTTCTGTAATACTTCGTAAAACCTACAAACCTCATCTCGTTAGATTTTTGAGATCATTACTCCAGAGATTAACAGATATATAGGACAAAAGTATCTACGAAAGTCCCAGTTTACTAAACACGCGTATATATATATGTTAAACTGTATACCTTCGGAAGCTTCGGCCACTTATGCGATCCTCCGAAATTTTACGGTAAATATGGTTAACCACATCAAACGCAATATGTCTCTAACGCTCTAACAAACCCCCCGTGAGAGCGGGTCGGTATAATATCAAAGTGCTCAAACGTGAGGTAAGCCGTACACTCGCTGGACGGGAGAAAACAGCGCGCGGAAAGTGGGGCGATGTCGAGAGGATGGAGAGCGTACGATATAGAGAGGATGAACATACCGGGGATATTATAGAAGGAGGCAACGATGAAAGATAGAGGATGTGTGGAGTCATGGCAGTGGAAGCGGAATAGAGTGACATGTGTGCCTATCCATTGAGGTACCACATCAAAAGCTCACTCGAGAGACTCCTCTCGGGTGCCTGCGTGCCCCGGCAGTGCTACAGTGAACGAAGCTAGCCTAGGAGGTATAGCTCATGGAATGACCATTATCGGAGTTCATTATGCGCGAGGTCTTCCGTAAGATGATCTTCAATAAAGTTGAGGTTGCCCCCTCCCAACCCCTTTCCCCCCAGTGTATATATAGCACCTCATTCTCGGTCGGGAATGACATAGCCAAATCTCCCAGTAGGAAAAGTGCCCTCTAGCGGTTTTCTTGCCGCAGGTATCACATTTCGTATATCAGAACACGAGAGCGTCTCTTTGATCGCGAATTAATCTTGCCACGCTCCAATTAACGATGGGAAATGAGTTAGCGTTTTTATATCACTCTTAATAATAATGATGATGATATAACTCATGTTTTCCCGGCATTTGGAACGTTAGCAGCGTACATATATATAATAACCGCAACCACCGTCATCATTCGAAATTATTGCGGTCACCATGCAGTGGTGTGAAACGCACATTTTCCCATATATACATGGGCTTTCAGAGGGGCAAAAGGCAGAGCGAAGGGATTTTCCAATGATCGCATAACTGCTAGGTACATTTTGTACGTATAACGCGTAGAACGGATATGAATATTTCGAGTGGACAAAATTGATGTTTGAGATAGTGCTAACGAGCGTTTCGCTTCGAGGGGCTCGTAATAAGAGTTGAAACCTCACGATGCGACTACCGAATGATTGTAAATGGGGAAAAAAAAGTTACGAGTCATCGTGAATAGCGAAAAAAATTGGGAGTCCATGCGTCGAGTGGCAACTTTTTTTTCGGCTGACTAGTAGAATTAACTTCATGAACTATTTTCTCTAACGTTTTGTGCCAGAGAAACAATCATTCGTGATCATTTTGTCGTGGGATGATTTCGTATGTTACATTTTATATGAATACCGGCCACCCATTCCCTTATGCCTGTATATCGTAGATGACTTGCATGATCTCACAGAGGGAACGCTTCCGTTTTATTCAAAAGAGATTCGTTTGCGCGTGACTGTACGGGTATTCCCGCGTAAAAAATTGTTCCGTTAGTCACACACCACACCCAGACAATATTTATACAAAAGTTTCCCTCAGATAGATAGTAAGAAACGTGTCTCTGGGCATCCGGTCACGCGGATTCGACTATTTTGCAGTTACGGGTTATTAGAGACAGATCGAACAACGAGATGTCTGCGGTTGGCGATAAATAATGAGTTTTTGGTTTCGCAACGGACACGTCCACAGGGAGAAGAGAGACCTGCCAAAGCTATATAGGGATAGGGCTATGGGAGTCTCATATATGCGCTGGATTGGTTTGAGGGTTTTAACGCCATATGACGATGATGGCGTCCGGAATGGACGCTCCCCTAAACATCATTCGCTGGTGCTTATACGTTATTGTCGGCGTATTCTGACGTAGTCTGACCAACTCTACCATGCAATAAACTATGACCATTGTTCTCGATATACACGTATATGGGGTATTCAATGTCAGATTTTATAATTCAACAGAAAATTGGCGCATATCTAGATATAACTAAATACAGTAAAGTTATAACGTTAAAAATGCTGCTTGTTGATATTTTTTCTCCGCACTGTAAAATGGATCCTAAGAGGTAAATAGCGAGTTATTATTTGCAAAATCACTTTCTGAGATTCAATTAATTTTCTTATTTTGGAAATTCGTTTCATTTATCCGTATAAATTTCATTAAAATAATTACGAATTAAGGGAGGGTTTATTGGACACGGAAAGTTCTATTTACATAGATGTTGGGGGTAGTCCAAGCAGGTATAAGGATCGGATCCGGTTGGTTACTCATGGCACGAATTAAGTGGTCACGAATGGTTACGCAGGACGTATCACGCTGCGAGAACATTGGCCAAGGACTTGCACGTTATCCACCCCGTGATATACGTTCGTAATTGGGTGGAACGCGGGGCACACACCAACCACCGCGTCCACATGCGATTCATGGCAATGTCCGGTTTATGAGTTTTGTGACTCTGCGAAAATTCTAGTGCCCTTTTCTCTCTCTCTCTCTCTCTCTTTCTCTTTCTCTTTCATCGCCGTAAGTTCTTTAGCATCGAACACCGACCATAGATATAAAAAAAACTTTCTTTTTTCGACAATTACGGTTATTAGAATGGCAGAAAGTTTTTTTTTTTTTTTATTAAGGAGGTACGACTATAAATTTGGCGTCAAAAGAGTGTTTGGCAATAATTAGAGCCACTTAAATTTATGTTCAATATTTGTTACTATTAGTTGTGATTGCTACTTTGTATGTCATATTCTTATGCCAATTAAAGTCTGAAAATAACACACACATTCAATGATTCTTAAATATAGGATATAGTTCTACAAAGTGTTTATGTAAAATATAGAAAAAAATTAAAAACTCAAAGTTCGATATTGTCTTATAGCTCTATCTCCTTTAGTTCTCCAATAAAACAAAAAATTACAAACGAAAATTCCATTTTATCCAAATGACATTGAATCCAGTTAAATTTAATTTCGTAAAGTAAAAACTTTTTTGTGGTTCATGTAACTTCATGTTGTATGATATCAACTATTTATAAATCCGGTCTTTTTTTTTAAAGAAAAGAAAACCACAAACTTCTTTCGATCCGGCGATAGTTTGATAGATAGTTTATTTTCGCGAGGGCTGAGCTCCGATTGCCATTGTCCACATGTACACGGAGCAGAGAGGAAAAGTCTCTGGGGATGAGTATACATATACAGAGAGAGTTGTGGTGTACGAAGCTTTATGGAGGAGAGGTCCTAAGGATTCATCGACTTTCCATAATTTATTGCTCAACCACCAAATCATCGCAACGGCTCTTCTATCATTGTTCTCTTGGAGTTTTGCTGATAAATCACGTTTTTTTTTAATGCACGCATAAGAGCCGTCGATAGCGATTTTTTTTTTGTATATCTTGATGAAAGATGGTATTTGGAAATTATTGGGTTATTGGGGGTCAGAGGTAGAGCTGTACGTGTATACATTTTTTTGGTGGTTATATTCGATATACTTATAAGTTTGGCGTGATTGAAAGGGAACTGGAGGGAATTTTATTGGTACGTCTAAAAGCCTATCGTTACTATATACCAGTACTGTATACTCTTATGACGATGAGGTATCGTCGTCAAGGGAACTCTGAGGACAAAACAAGATCATATGAGAATGTGTATGCATATATATAGTGATAAATTCGAGCGTGCGAGAAACGCGCTGACGAAAATCCATACGCGCACCCTTCCCCAAAAATGTCAGTCATCTATATGTCCCTGGTACGTGGAGAGGCCTATAATTCGTTCCGCACATGTGCGCAAATCTAATGGCGCTCTAGGCGTGGGGGAAGCGAGGGATAATATCATGGTCGGTCCTTCTGGTCCCTATACACACCGTCGCTTCTGGGGTTCTCAATTTCTACTGGCTGCAATTGCATATACGCGTCGTGTACATGCTCTCCCACAGTTTCGTAATCCACGCATCTGAGACAAATCAGTTTAAATCCGTGACAATGTCTGCGCAGTGATTCGTTTTCCGGGCGATTTTTTTTTTGTGAACGGAAAATACTATTTGAGTTGATGAAAAATTCGATTGACGGTCATTCTTTTTTTTTTTATAGGGCAAAGGATAATCGAATAAATATATCTGAAATATTTCCTAATGCCAAATAACAATATTCTTTTTCTTATTTTTTTTACATTATATCCTGGCGATCATCCACGTCAGTTCTATGGAAAACAACGTTTGTCTCGTAAAAAAATGTTCTGCCTATAATAGATACTCTCTATTATTGATACGTTTTTTTCTTCTTTTATGCGAAGAAAAAAAGAGTGTTCGAATGAATTTTTTAGTCTTGAGTAAAAATGTTAGATAAGGCAAACGTTTGTCTACTATTTTCAGGCTTTCCTCATGAATATACTTTCTTTAATTTTCTTTTGTTTTGTCGTAATTTCGCGGCATTGAGCGACTCTCGTCGTGGATTCGTTTAAATTTCACGAGTCTCCATGCCAGAACCATACGAAGCTCTATATTTCGCTCAAAGCGCTCCCCTGGCTATATGATTACGATGAAAACTTGGGCGGCCTCTTTCTCTCTCTCCATGCAGACGCATTCCAAGTGTATATATACGATGCCGGTAAATGATACCTCCCAAATCCCAAATAATCGTCAAGCCTTATTACCCGTGGGGGGAAAATACGCCGACCAGATTTGTTGCACAGTCCTTATTGTATGTACTTGCGCTCCACACGACTATAGGGAGCTCCTTTTCTTTCTCTCCTCTGTATCTGCCTCTCCCGCCTATGCACGAAGATTCAAAATTACGTTTGTGCCTATTTTTTCAAATTATTCAGTCCCATGTTGCAGATTTCATTTCTCACTTTTATTCCTCGAACATTAATTCATATGGGTCGTTCGAGACCAAATCGACATGTAGTACATTGAATAAGGGTACTCTACGATCTCAAAAATTAGATTTCGATTATAATTATAATTTGACGATTCTTTAACCCTTCAATTAAATATTCAATCATTTGGAAATAATCAAAAATTAAATTGATATCAGAGAACTAATTTCATTCGATTTTGTTTCTAATCATTTTGCTTTTTTCTTGTCACGATGTGAACTTTTTTGGAAATGATTTTTTCTTTCAACTGGTCTCGCAGACAGTTTGTATCATAGGGCTCATCGTGTACAATACATTTCATCATTTATTGAGGAGGACAGTATAGGAGCACAAAAGTCGGCTTGGTGACCCAGAGGATTTTAATTGCCTCGTGATAAATATTATTTTTCCAAGTAATTGACCCCTTTCATTGAGTTCACGAGTCGTCGAGTTGGGATTTGAAAAAAAAAGAACGTGACAAAAGAGACCCGTATTTATACATCATACATGGAGTTTATCATTTCGTTTATCACGATTATAATGAGAATTAATCGTAATCTTCCCTACTACTAGGGAATTCCTAATGTAACCGTTATATGGATATATGAAGATCACACGTTACCCACAAGCTATTTAACTTATTCCGTACCCTCGATCTCGCACGAATCTCGCGTATATGAAACGACAAAGGCTTTTTTGAGTTCAATGCATTATGATGCGTGAGCTTCGTGAACAATCACAATGATTCGATCGAAAATTTGAGGACATTGAGAATAAAAAAAAATCATGTCTTTAAACTAGAAAATCTTTGCTATCGTCCTTGCATTTTGTCTCATCGTCGCTGACGTAAGTTCGTTTTAGCTCAATTTTCGTTATATTTTAATTTAGCAATAAAATTAGGGATATGTATGAGTAAAAATTATTTTTGCCGAGCACTGTTAGCGATGATCTGAAAGCCAAGATGCAAAGGTACAGGGACGCCTGCATAACCAAGACCGGTGTCGATGCAAGTGAGAAAAAACAACACTGATCTCCAATGGTATTTGAAAATTGTCGCTGATAAAAAAAAAGTTTCTTCGATATTTTTATATCAAAAATGAAAATCTGGAGATATGAAAATTTTTAAACCAACTAAAAGAAAAAAACTGCGATTGCTAACTTGCAAATCTTTTCCTCGATGTTTCACAGAATACTGGAAATTCCCTCTATGAATCTTTCGGAATTTTGGTTTCCTCATATACATGCAGTTACCGCTAACGTGAAACTTCGAGGAAGCAAATTGCACGTTTCGACTTGCAGTTTTTTCGCTTTCTTCATTTACTTTTACAAATGTCCTCGCAGAAGTCGGAGCAATCGTGGATCTTTCGAATAATTTAAAATTTTGTTTAATGTATATTCACAGATGAACGCCGATTACACTTTCAACGAGAAAATTATCCGTTCCATCATTCCCAGTGATACCCTGACTTGTGAAGTCGACGAACTAATCAACAAAGTAATGCAAGACAGTCAGTAAGTACATTCAAATATTAAAGTTTTTTTTTTTATTTACCCGGCGTCAATAGGCTCCCGCGGCTCTTGATTCGAGCTGTTTTTTTTATCGCGATAAAATGCAAATGTTCGGTCAGCAAAACGTATTTATCATGCAAATATTATTTATTAATATTATCGCTATTTTTTGCAATTCTTTCAATAGCCGGTGCCAACACCTGTCATTCTGGACACGAATTCTTTAATTCTTCAACCAAGGAATATAGAGTTTCATTGTTCTCGAATAATTACGGATGGCTGTATACCAGCTAATATGGGATAAATATTTCTCGATGGATTATAGTTTTTCGTGTACGAAAGGATTGAATTAATGAACCATATAATCTGACTACACCTTATCAATAAATAAATTACCATCAACGACTTTTCTAATTGTTATAATTGCCTTGTAGTATTTCCTTGTATAATTTATTTTCAAGGTATAGAAACCAAAATCAATTGGGAAAGTCTCAACGGGCGAATAAATATTTTACTGGACGATCGAAGAAATTGAAAAGGAAAGGTTTTGTCCTCGGTTTTGTCGGAATATGTGAGCAAGGGGTCGTTATACGCTTTTTTTTGTACTCTTCACGAGCCCTAGTGAACTGGACCGGTTATGTGCTAAAACTCTTGTGCCAATAACGTGTATACAAATTTTAATTTTTTTTAACATCATCCTCGAATAATACGTAAAAAAGAAAAAAAAAAACGATGACAGCCACGGACCTGTCGATTTGCCGTGAAATCCTCCATATATGCAATGTATTCACGAATATATGTATATGTTTCTTCATAAATATTTATACGTACGACATATTTTTTTTATTCTTACATTGGCATGTAACGAATTCATAACACGCCACACTGGTTCTTCACATTCGGTACACACGCATCGGTTAGTGAATATATGTTCGAAGAGCCATACACGATATTGCCAGGTTGTACATAAAAATCCATGTATATATAGGATGCAGAGCCAGTTCGAGCTTTATATACTTCGTATACAAAACTTTCATTTCACGAATTTATTTTCAATGATACAAAAAATCTACAATAAATCATTTTTCCTCATTCTAACCTCGAAATCGCAACTTTGTTGCGCTTTCTCGGCTCTTATGAGGAAAAATTATGTTCGATACTCGTACGAAAAGGCTTTTTGACGAAACTCGTTACAGCACTCGCCTTCGGCTTGTGCCGTAATCCTCTCGTTTCGTCAAAAAAGCCTTTGCGTACTCGTGTCGAAATGTACTATTATGGATCTATGAGATATATGTATATACGTATATCGTATTATATTCAATCGAAACTTTGCGTGGATAAAAAGCAGTCGCGCACCCTCGCGCTCTGGCTGATAGGTTTAATGTCATATATATTATATGCGTGTGTGTGTAACATTTAAGCTACACCTATCGATAAATTTCTCGTATTACACGAGGAGGGACTTCCGATTGCATGGTTGTCAGACTTTTATTTTCTTCCTAAATACTGAAAAATTTCGTCAAATAGCAAACAATAGGAAACTTTCGACTTTGAATCCCTAAAATATCCCGTCGAGAGGCACACCCGTCTCGCGTTGCTCGATCTCCCTCGTCTCCCTTCTGTGTTCGGTGTACTGTAAATCTGTGTACAGTAGTAGTGAATCGGAGATACAACGGAATCCGTCTTATTCCTCATTCCATTAATTTTCAAACTTCACCCTCCCGCAATATCTACCACCTCGATAAAACCCTTCATGACTTTCGGAGTTTACTCCAAAATTTTCCGCGTTCCATGTTTATCGATACAGAAAAACTTTCACGGAGAATATGTTCATAATTTTGGCGTCATGTGTGGTATATCACGTGCAAAAATCGTTGCCTGTGTGTGTACGGCATGATTCGTTTCACGTCAGTCAGACATCGAATTCCGATTTTCCGCCAAAATCAATTTCTTTACTTTGATTTTGAAAAAAAAAAAAAAAAAGAAAATATGTGATTCTATAGAGTTGTAGTATAAAATATAACTTTTTGAACAATATCGATGATGTTTGTTTTCAACAAAACCATGACACGAGGATTCGATGCTGGTATATATTTTAAATGTAATATCCTCTGTGTACATATTTTAATAATACAGTCGAATTTGGTTATAAGCAATCTGGTTATAAGCAATTTCCCCTCCGATTTTTTTTCGAGTCCGCTCAGCGCGGTCCCCCACCACAAGCCAATTGCTTATAACCAGCAGCATTGCGCATTTCACCGACGCACTCACACACATTAAGAACGCTACATTGATGCGCTGTAGTGGGGGAGCCAGATTTTACGACTCTTCGGCGTTTTTTTTTTCCCCTACAGCCCCGAAGGATTGCTTATAACCAAATTCGACTGTATATAGGATCGGAGATACGATTAAATAGTATTTCTCGGTTCTCTACGTGTACGCATTGTTCCTCATTTCCTTAATCTGAATTCCATTTACAGTTAATGGAAAATCCTCGAGGACTTAATTACTAGGCGTGTCGGGTTTTAATAATTTAGTAAGTTACCGCGTTTTCTCAGTCTCCCTCGCGGTACTTGCAAATACAGTACGAAAACGAGAATGTTTCGCGTTAAATATATTATACATATACATGTATTATACATATGTATTATACATACATGTGGCATTCCACGTCAACACGATATAACGCTGATCTCCACTCATGCGGGGACATGGTGGTCCACGATTTTTTACGGATTTATTTTTTTATAGCGTTTTTTACGATTATCTTTATTGAATAAAGATTTAAAAAATTCATTTTAGATGGAGCAGAAAAAAATTTACAAATTTTCAAATCTTCAAAAGTTCTAAAAAATACCGTGAGACGTGTAAAAAAAGGCAAGCTATACAATTCAGGTTGAGCCGATGTCCGTGTCGGTTCCTTTAAAAAATTTGTTTGAAAAAAAAAGAAACAAAAAATTGTTGGGCGAAATGTTAGGTCATTGTTCGGAGACGTAACTCAAATATTTCAGTATTGCATGACTGGATTTCAGGAAATGCAATTGAATTTTTGATTTTGAGTCAGGTTGATGTTTTATTGAAAACATGTCGCAAAAAAAAAAAAAAAACGTCGTTATTAAGTGGTAATTAGCGATAAAAGAAAAAAGCCCTGAGTATCGTCGAGCTGTAGCTCCGTATGACTCCGAATGGCCGAATGTCAAATTTCTATCTTCGCCTCATTTTTTTTCTCTTACTGCCGATTCTACATTTTCGATGTACCAAAGTTTCCGCTCATCCACTCCCAAGCGCATAAATATTCGCCGTTTCGATCTCGCACGTCGAAATACACTCACACACCGCGGAGATCGCGGTACCGATGCTATCATTCGGCCGCGTCTTTAATCAATTTCGAACTTTCGCAGCAGCGTTATCGAAGTTCCTCTTCAAATTCTATGTATCCACATATCGCTGGCAAACAAAAGACCACAATACGCATCACTTTACGCTTTAAACCCTGTTGGTTACGCCTTCTTGCTTGCTAGTATTCAATATGTTATATACATACGTGTATGAGTATATATGTGGGAATTCGTATTTCGTGCCCTGCCGAGCAGTTCATTCTATATATATAAGCTCAAGCTATCTCGACCCTCTATTACCCTGGCATACCTACGGAAAACCACAGGGGAGTCTGCAGGGAGATTCTTGCGCCGAGAGAATAAGCGGCAAGACGGAGAGAGAGAGAGAGAGAGAGAGAGAGAGAGAGAGAGAGAGAGAGAGAGAGAGAGAGAGAGAGAGAGAGAGAGAGAGAGAGAGAGAGGGAAGGAGATTCTGGAGGAAAACCACTGAGCTTTGCGCTTCTCGGACTATACACGCACGCTTTCCCTTCCTTCTCACTTGGGAGCTATATCTATCTGGACTATCTTTCCCTCTATTTCTCTTCCCTCTCTCTCTCTTCCTTTCTTGCAGATTCCCTCGGACTCTCGAACTTTGTTCTCCGGAGAAATTCCCCAAAGCGTTATCTTCATATTTGATGCCGTCTCGTCCACTCGCGGGTAATGCTTCTCGTTGCAAACTCGGTGCCTATACATACCAAGGAAGTTATATATACACGCCCCGGCGCGATGAGGGTGAGACCGCGAGATAGAACTCGCGGTTGACGAGAAAGCTCTGCGAAGGATCTTTCGCACATATATATAGTATAAATGGCGACGATATCGCGTGGAGAACTGGCCGGTGAGCCACGTTATATCAACTTGGCAAAAGCTTTCGCGAAATTGTACATAAAGTTACACTTACATAATACGGTACATGGAAGTATAAAATTATACTTTATATACATATATGTAATATGATGCAAGTGGCGTATGTATACTACGGTATACTATTTCGCGAAAGCTTTGCCGGTTGAACATATATAATATATATAGAGGTTATAGAGAGGGCCGACACTCGGCTCGACCCGGTCATCCGCTTGGTATGTGGAAAGGTGTGCTACACTGAAAATCTTGAGCGTTAACGAAGTTTCACCCACTTTGCTCGGGTCAATATTAGCTTGACAATCTGCCAGAAGTTAATCCGTACGCAATCTCTCTCCCTCTCTCTTTCTATGTAGTGCCCTACCATTATTTCTTCGGGTTATATAGTACTTGAAGGAAGGAAACCTTTCTCCGGGGTATAATCATCGTCACCGGTGCTCAGCACAGAACTTTGCTCCACGACGAAAATATCAAAATTATTCGACGACAAATTCTCTTCATTCACTTCTCTCCTGTATACACTTCGTGTATATACACAAGCTGACGCGATATCTCGAGAGTTGAAGGATCATTTATTTTAAGCATACTGACAATGAGTGAGAGTTTTTCTTGTGCTGAGAGTTTCAAGTTTGTTGAATTGAATTCGGAGTTTTTTTTTTGTTCCTCGGTGTTGTAATAGTTTCCGATAGTTGTGGCTGAAGTGCAATTTTTTAATAAGATTTCATTGGTGTTAGCTGCGACATGATTTCTTTAAATGTCAATTAAGGCATTTCGCTTAATTTCAATTATTATTTTTCATCATCAAACTGAAAATTCAAGGTAAGAAAAATAATTTTAATAATTACAGGACCAATACATTTTTTCAACTACTCCAGTTGTCATCATTTTACTATAATCTTTTAACAGAAAATTTAATACTCCAGCACTCCGATCGATGTATTGACCTTAAATTAAACAACGAATGCTAATGTCATTGCAGGTCCGCGATTCTCGCTGCAAGGCATGACAATATTCTTCACGTGTTGTACTTTTATCGCGTTTCTCGTAAATCGACATGTGCGAGAGCACATGTCGATTTACGAGAGATTCTATTGGCTACAATCATTTGATCCGTCAACTTCTTTTTGATGGTACAACATCGGTTTATTTACTGATATATACTATAAAGTAGTGATCAATTATCGGCTGCCCATTTGACTCGAATGTTCCATATACATGTATGATGAGATATTTTATGAGTATTATATCACGTGAATCTCTTATTGCGTTTATTTTGAATCGTCGAGTCGTCGAGCAAAAACCGAGTAGAAGTAATACAGTTTTATGTTTCACTACTTAGGACCAGGGAGCACTCTCCATTTCTCATCTTGAAAAGAAATTCGTTGATTTCAGAAAACTTTTTCTTACGGAATCTCTCTGACCACAAAAGTTTTCAGGATTATACGACTTGATGCAAGAAAGAGAGAAAGAGAGGGAGAGAGAGAGAGAGAGAGAGAGAGAGAGAGAGAGAGATAGAGAAAGAGAGAGAGAGAGAGAGAGAGAGAGAGAGAGAGAGAGAGAAAAGAAAAGACAGTGAGGGATCGCGAAAATAAAAGAGATATACATCTTAATGGTTTGAAGTCCGTGAAAATTATTTGCGTCCGTCTTTGATGTTTCCTATACACCCTTCGTGATGTACTTTGTTTCCAATTAAATTGGGTTAATTAACAAGAATCTATCTCGGGAAAACGTGCGTCTTCTCTTTTTTTAATTCCCTTCGTAGAGCCTCCGTCGTTATACTCCGGCGAATATTCGCTGACAAAGAAATCACACTGGTGCTTATAAACATTTTGGATTATACAAGAGGGCATAGCAGCGTTCGAGTCCACACCTTAAAGTTTTTATTTTAAATATCTGGCGTCGAGACACTAACTATGTAACTTATATGAAATACTATTATGTCGAAACGCAGCAAAGTTTTAAAAACTTTCAACGCGGAATTCAACATCACGAAGCATAAATGTAATTTGTACGTTCCGTCTCCCCAACTACTGTATAATAAGAAAACTTGTTTGGTATTCATTTTGATGTAAAAATCTGCTTCTTTCACTAACAATTTTTCTGCGGTCGGCGAAACAGAGAAATTCTCATTGACCTCGTGAAGGGGCATCTAATCGGATTTATTTTCATACTTCCATCTTGATATTCGTAAATTGGCATCGGGCAAATGTGCGCTAAATCAATATTCTCGCGAGAAATCCTCGAGACGAATAAATGATTAAAAATAAACTTAATTTTGAGAAAGGCTTCCTGAAAATTTTATTGCTCTCGAATAAGATAGCTGTTATGAGCAACAAATAAAAAAAAAGGACAGCGCTAAACCTTCGTACGATTTTGAATCGATTGTGGTTGTGGTAACTTAATATAGACGTGGGGGATTCGGTGGTGCGGATTTGTAGGAATTGATTGCTGAGTGCGGAGACAGTACTGTGAGAGTGGAAAAGTAAGGGCAACAAGAAGAGAAAGCACTGCAGGTTTAGCTAGAAGAAGAAAACCGAAGGAAAAGAGAGAATTCGAGAGGGAAAAGCAAGAGATCGAGCGTAGCAGTGAGATGAGTCGAGGTTACAAGTATTAAGAAAAAATAAAAGAGAGAGAGATAAAAGAGGTTGGATAAAAATGGGAAAAGGAAGCTTTCTTACGGAAAATCCTGCAGAGGGATAAATTTCCGAGGGTAAGTACTTTCATCATATCCAAAGGGATTAAAGTACATAGGGCGTTCAATATCAACGACCCATTGGCTCGATAGTAATTTATGGTATTTTAAAATTATTTGAAAATCCGTTGAAGCAAATGATTTGATATTGAATCTCAGAACACGTTAATTCTTTCCCGATAATTTTATAAAGTATTTTGGGGATCTTGAAATTAATCCTTCAAATTCTTCTCGTTAATATGATTTTTAAAACCCGACAATACATTTCGTGTGTTATTATTTACGACAAAAGGAGTATGTCTAGGGACTCAATGAATTTTTTGAAATTACCCCTCTGGTGCTTGTTTCGTATCTCAAAGACTCGTGTTACTATTTAGCGCTCTCAGATACTAGTGGTCTGCCCAATGAAATAGCTCAAGGTGATGTATGATACCCTACGATTTTGACAAAAATTTGATCGAAAATACCAATCACGAAATCCGGAATGAATTATACAGGTCTCGCAAGCCGTATCACGTCGTCGTACTAGTAATAATCAAATTATAAGTTACTAAAATCTATGCGATTTACTATATGTGTATTATATGCAATCAATCCTTTAAAATCTCCTGGAATATGATAGACAATCGACCATCGCAAGGTTCACAATATCTCTTATATTCCGAATCTTTACGAGGCTTCTTGAGGCTTTCGTACGATCAACGGTTTCGGAGGAACATATAAAGAGAGTACACGAGTCAATGGAAACGTTAGATCTTCTTTTTGGGATTGTCCTCACCGGTGAAAATATTTTTATCACAACGCCGAATTCGGATAGCAGAATCCCCGAGGCAATATGGGTGATCGCTAACGAAGCGACATCGAGCACGGCCGCTGGAGAGTTAACGACTTTAGTTTAATTATTTCTGGAAGCACCAGTTTACAGTTGAATAATTGATGGCAGATGTGACACGGAAGACCCAATATGCAGTGGTAAAGCGGAAAGATTCGATCTCGCAGTTTCCCTTTGCCACACTGATGCGTGTGCCCGGCTACTTTTTCTTGTCGTCTCGTTTGAGAAGATTGGAACGAGCATATCCCATGGGATTGTTGCTGGTGCTTGAGGGAGAGTTGGGGGGGGGGGGGGGGGGGAAGAAAAGGAGAAGTATACAGCTTCAAACGAACGAAACGCCGCGACACTTCAACCTTCCCTTCTCGCCGGACTACTTAACCGAATGGAATTTATCAACGCGTTCAGGCCGTCAAATAAGATTCAAATAAGACGAGGGTTCGATGAGACACACCCCGCAAGGTTCGCAGTTTGCCAATATCTTCCGCCTGCCAGCTTAAAGTCCCGCTTTTTAGTTCCCCTTCGGTTTCGACGTCTCGCGACTCTACAATTGGTCCATATACCATACAGAGGGCACACTTCCCTGCCTCTGGTATGTCATTTAACGTGTTTGCATTCGGAAGTACCGCTCGTCGCATATATATATATATATGTATACTCGACGAGCGTATTTATGTATATATACAAACGGAAGTGGCCAAATTTCCGTAATGTTTGGCTGTCGGAGAGTACTCCAAAAGACTCCATCAGATAATAAGATAAAAAGTCTCGAGGTTTCGTTCTTTTTTAATGTAATAGTACATTTCGACACGAGTACGCAAAGGCTTTTTTGACGAAACGAAAGGATTACGGCACGAGCCGAAGGCGAGTGCTGTAACGAGTTTCGTCAAAAAGCCTTTTCGTACGAGTATCGAACATAATTTTTCCTCATGAGAGCCGAGAAAGCGCAACGAAGTTGCGATTTCGAGGTTAGAATGAGGAAAATAATTTTTTTTGTGATGTTGTTTCTATAATTACCATTAATATAGGAAAACTATTGATTTATTGAAGTTCGATAGAATTCAATTTATTCAGCTTAGGTAGTTCATTTTATCCAATTAATTCAGTTTTTTTAATCTTCATCCAAATTTAACAAGTTATTTATTTTTTGGGAAATAAACTCGTTTTTGACGATTGAAAAGGAAAAGGGACAATATATCTAGTGAATTCATGCTTAGCGCAAAAAAAATTGCAACTTTTTTTTGGCATTTTCAGCTCTGCGTCTATTTACGGTGCTCTCAGAATTGCTCAATACGGCCTTAATCAGAAACATATGGAAGCAAAGTTATGGTCATTCGAAATTTCGATAATTGATAGGTTTTTTTTTTAAATTAGCCAAAAAACTTGAACGGGAAAAACACCGACATAGTTGTAGTTTTCCTTACATTTGGTACAAATTTTGGAGGGCAAAAAATTCGAGCTACAATAACTTTGATTTCGTATCATATCTGATGGAATAGTGGCTTAGTTATATCTATATATGTACGTGTATCTTCGGCCCCAAACAGGGCAAATCATAAGAAGGGACGATAGCGGGTACAAGAGAGAAGAAAAACTCATGTCAAGATTTCTGCAGGGAGGCCCATTATGTATGATGTGTGTATGTTATATAAAATAATATTATTCCTCCACGCACAAACGAGAAATTCGCGTTTCGCGTACGACGATGGTTATGAAAGCTAACGTCGTAATGGAGCGAGATGATGCAGGGCATGAGCGTCTTCATACGCGAACTATACGGCTACAGGCATTTACTCCTGTTTATCAGGGGAATATCTGTTAGGTGAAACAAATATTGGTGGCCCCGTTAAAGCAAGCAAGCTCTGGCGTTATGCGGTGAATTTTGTTTGCTGTTTATATGGCAAAAAAAAAATGATGAAGAGAGATGTTTTCACACAGGGCGTACATTATATAAAATGGGGTATATATTAGAATGAGAGTTAGAAAAGAATAAAGATATTTATACGGGATTGAGCATATCTCATTCTTCGTGAAAAACATTCTTCTTGACGCTAAATGTAGTCAAGAAAAAAGGAAAAAGTATTTGTTTAGAAGGTTCTCTGCTGATGCGAAAGAATATATATACATGTATAGAGGCACTTTACCGGAATATATCTTCCAATCTTTAAAGAAGCAGACAATCCCGTTAGGAATTTGTCACAGAAAATTATGTAAAATCTGGATTCTCCCGGATTATCTATTTTGTTCACGTAAATAATAACTCAAACATGATTAAAGTTGCTTTACGATTTTCACCATGAGATTCCATCAAATTAGAAAAATTGTTAATCAGACAAAGTCAAGTGAATGTACCACAATTCTAGTCTATTCTTTCTTTCTCTTTCTAGTCTATTCAATGCGTCAACCGGCGCATGCCTAAGCGGTCACCTATCCAAGTAATGAACTTAAGCGTTACTTTTTCACATTGGGAGACCATCAGACCCGCATCACCTATAACTGTTGATGATCCATCCCACGAATTAATAGTTTGTTCGTTTCTCTTACCGAGTTTCTCTTACGTGATAACATAAAGGGCGATGCCGACAATAAAATGTAAGAAATATATAGAGTGCCATCTCAAGTCCCTGGTGCGTACTCAATCTTTTCTCTTACAACTATAGCCATATACGTATACATATTTATATTGAATCCGAACACGGATCAACGTCACCGAGAGAATCCTTGCAAAAGCCGTTTACCTGCAACTACTGTAATAGCGGTAAAAAGTACAGGAGCTGTATAGTCAGCTAAGAAAACGAGTAGCTACGCTGGAGTACGAAAGTCTTTGCTTCTACTCTCTCTCTCGGTCTCTTTCTTTCGCTTTTTAAAAAGTGTATAGTCGAGTGGAAAATCTCGCAAAGAGGATAGGAAAATTCCCGACGTAATCTTCCGGATAACGATAACGCTCGGTGCATAACGCCTAAGTGTTAAGAGAGCACATAGGAACCAGAAAAGTAGCAAGAGGGTATATACAGAAGAGGAATAGAAGCGAAGCTACATTATATGATGCGATGAGCGCTCACAGAAAGACGCGCAGAAAGAGCTGAATCTATATGTATATAATATGTACGTCCATTACTATACTACATATTAGCTATGTATATACGTGGATATGTGTGGGATATTCCACATAAAATGGAACGATTATCAGCAAAGAGAATAGTTAGAAATTGCGTTTAATTTGCAAATAGTGCGCTCGAAATAGCGCAATATTGAAGCTAGGAGAGATGAGAAACATTCGAGAACCCTTTCTTTTCAATTTCTTTTTCGAAACCATCGATAATCTAATCTAATCGAAACCTCGATAATCGAAATCCTTGTCAGTGATATTCTCCGAAAGTTCAGATAGAACTGGACGCGGAGAAAGAGGGCCGACTCTCTGTTCTGGAAACGGCCACTAGCTTTAAGTTAAAAAACTTCTGTATATATATATATATATATATTATTCTGTTATATGTTCCCGGTAACTAACCGTCGAACTTTAAAACTGTTTGTATCAAACCAACATTTTGAAAAATGCTGCAGGCTATGTTTTGTGAACTAATAAAGCGATTGACTACAGATTTCGTACATACGCATACGGAGAAAAGTACGCTCTACAAAATAGACAACGGAGAATAAAAAAAATTTCAATAGTTTCTAAAAAATTATATTCCTTAAAATAATCTTTTTTGGCGAAAAAGGTCAAGAGGTCGGTCATGCAAATTTTAAAAATTCCATACTGACTATATAAAAATCATCTCACTCCAAATGTGTGCACGGTATTAATAACACGCAATGTAACCCGCCAGTGCGTCAAGCTACACATATTGACGATGTAACTATACGTAGAGCCATACCGAGTTAGTTCAAAGAGGAGTATTGTCTCAACTACGATGGCCGTACAACGTCGTGCCGGCGTCAGTCTGAGCTCTCATCTCATCTCTCTCTCTCTCTCTCTCTCTCTCGCTTTCTCCGTCAATGTTTCGGTGCTCGAGGCCATAGTTGTATTATATGTACAAACTACAAACGTCGTTTGTGCAACGAGACATGTGGTTCATACCATTTGGGGAGCTTCAAGGAACCGGGACGCCGGATTTGCGGGACTTTCCCGCTTCACTAGCTCCAACGGCAACTCCTCGAGGCTTTTACTTTAGCTCACGGAGCTGCAAGGAGTCGCTAAAGTATCTATTTCTATTGTAGTCAAAGGCGTCGACATGTGTATATGGGCTGAAATGACAATGATGACTGTGAGGAGGCAGAAAAGCCGCCTCGCATCTGATGTGCTTGTATGAGGATCGGGAATAAGACGTCAGAGGTGAGAATACTGCGGAGGAAGGATCTTAATGTCTATACAGGTCTTCATAGAGATGTCGGTCCTGCGGTAGATGCCGAGTCCCGACAATTTCCAGAATTCCGAAGACGTATACGAGGCGATCGATGAGTTGAGCTGCGGCAAACTGTCGTGCAGGTCTATACGACGATGAGACAGGAAAACGATCGTAAACTGATGCAACAAGAAGCGCGCGGTCTCACGGAAACCGCGCATATAGCGACACACACACACACACACACACACACACACACACACACACACACACACACACACACGCACGCACACAATCTGCCAATACCTCAATCTCACTGCTGGTGACACCAACTCGAAACTCTAACTCGACTCAATCGCTCTGATCTCTGTTTCTCTCTCCCTCTCGTCTTTTAGGATACATGCATATACATTGGTAAAGTAATTGTCAGTGTCAGGGTATTCGAAGACTTGGTAATAACCATTTATCTCTCTCTCTCTCTCTCTCTCTCTCTCTCTCTCTCTCTCTCTCTCTCTGTCTCTCTCTGGATCTCAATGCTTGACGAGCACATTGGGCAATCGAGGTGAAACTTTTGGGAATTTGTCGTCGCTTCATGACTTACGAGCAGCGAAATTTATGTATAACTATGTTGATATTGAAGAGGATTGACAAGATCCTTTTGTGGCACCGACTGAAAAAGGGTGTTTTGCGATTTACTTTAAATTACTGATACATTGTTTGCTTTGAGAACCATTGATTAGTTTTAACGTGTGCGAATACTGATCAATAAATGCACGTTGCCTTAAAAATTAGAAAGAAATATATGAGGCCAGAGTTACATGAATGTCGCACCATTGAATGAGTATTTATGTTTGATAATAGCTATTTGTGTTTTCCACACTTTGATCATACTTTGCTTTCGAAAACTTTCTATCAGGAATATTTTCGATTTGGATATATCTATGTTATTTTAGAATCAAACTAAACATTGCATATATACGGCAAAACGTTGAGTTTTGCACACACATCGTTCAAGCTTGTATGCACATTGGCATTAGGCTTTTAGGATGTAGGAATATACGACGAACGGTCGCTCAAGGATTTTGTGCCCAACCCCACTATACAGAAATCACCGAGAAAGCATCTCAAGAGGATAACAGGAAATGCTTGCTACGAGGTCGATGAGAACAGTGCAGAATTATATAGGAGAGATTGAGAGAGAGCGGGTCATAAGACTGTGCTGGTCCATGAATGCTCTATTCGAATGAGATCACTGCAGCGCTTTACCTCATACTCTAATTAGCTTTGACTAGCAAGAGGTTAAATTACCGATAATATTGTCACGTTGCGACAAAAAAAAACACACCTTTTTCTGTTGATGGGGGATTTTTTTCCGTCTCATTCGATCAAGACAAAAGGCTAGCTCATCCCTTCTCTTGGTCATCATGATGATATATTTTTTCTCCTTTAATCTACACAATGGAAAAGAAAATATTGCCAAAATTCCAGAGTACTCGATAAGTACGAGAAAGAATAGGTTAGACACTTTTTTACCGTATAAAAGTATTGGAATAGTGCGATTGAGTAGAAAGCTTTATTTTTCGCTTTGCCGTCAAAAGACTTGGCGTCAATAGAAGGACTAAAAGTAACACTTGAAAGGTTTCATGATTCCATAGACTGGAGTGTGCATAGATAATTAACAAATAAGCGATATCCGAGCAGCATGCAGCAGCCGCTTCACGATGCCAAGTAATTAAAAACACAAAATTCGAAATTAAATTGTCCAGCCCAACATTTTGTACGCAGTTCATTCGATATTTTCATTCACGATTATAACCGGACTATACATCTAGGTGACGTTCGATCTATACCCAGGTTACATATAACACTGATCTGGAGGGACAGGGTAGTTAGGGTATGCTTAAATAACATCTCGATGAGATATGATTAAAATGTCGATAATTCTTGGATAAATTATCGTTGGGTTGACCAAATATGCGATGACATGCATACAAAGAAATGTTTAATTTTCACAGAACTAAAAATCTTT